>CM052965.1:7154119-7883031 GCA_028554685.1 Agrotis ipsilon
TATACCTTAAAATCTTCATGTTAGTAGATACTGAGACTGTAAAATGTGGGTGTACAAAACACCTCTGTTTTGTACGCTTTTAAGTCTTGCGAGAATCAATCAATTAAATTATTTAAAAAACAGATACAGTAGTTACAACAGGCTATGCCTAACAATAGTGTTAACTGAACAATTTTGAGATAATATTTGAAAATAATGATAATCACATTATCTCAAAACTGTTCAAAATCTATTATTATGCTGGCATCACATTTTTTCCGTTGAAGTCAATGATCTACATTCCGTGCTCCAGTCGTGAGATGGAATTTTTATAGATAATGGTAACGATTTAAAAAAGAAAAAATTGAGACCGACAAAAATAAAACAAAACGGAAAGTTCTTGACAAAAAACAGGTTTTAAAGTATCCAAGCATGCAAAGGCGAAACATTGTAACAGCTTTTACGAATTACGCGGACGGAGGAGCATAAACTGTAATTAAATTAGGCCCAAACACCATTTATATGACGAACATTTTTATTAATTATACCATTTTATTAAAAATAACTTTGTGGTGGTGATTATCGGGCTTGTAATGTAACATTCCAAATCCGTACTGTAAGGATACAGCCTTTGTACAGTTTGTAACATCAATGCGTTCTTGGTAATGTTAATGAAATGTGTCCGGTGGCCCGCCTTTTTTTTTTTTTTTTACGTGGTAAAATCATCAAATGAGACCTCTCACCCCGGGCAGGGCGAGAGGTACTGTCAGACTTGTACTGACTAAAATCCACGGTGTTCTTCAGTAGCCCTTTATGTTCGCCTACGTTACATTACATGCGAATGCTCGTAATTCAGGGAGGTAGTATTGTTATGTATTTTAATTATGTTCAATGAATTTGCTCTTGACCTTAGTCTAGGTCAGGAGTGACTAAGACAAGGTCGACAATGGAGCGAGCTTACCCAGAAAAAGCCTGTTCACTTTGAAGAGATTAGGGTTGCATGCTCGGAAACACCGGAAACACAGACGCAGGCAGAGAGTTCCACTCCCTCGCTGTCAGCATTATAAAAGACGTTTGGAAACGCTTAATTGGTGGTACAGCAATAAGATAAGGATGGTAATTTGCCGTAGATCTAGATGTGCGATGATAGGTGGGGACTGGTGGTGAATGAATCTGAAAAATGTTACAATACACGTATATGCTTCTGGTGAGAGACTACCTCACATTACTACGCGTGACTTACACACACTAAATAATTATAAAATGTCGTACCTACTGAACTTAGATAAACATAGATAAAAGAGATTATGAATCTTTGACAATAAAACCTTATTGAAGTATCAACTTTAAAAAAAAAAGAATTTCGAACATTGGACGACCTCTACTTCTACGATGAGTTTCTTGTAGTATGATAGACTTGTCGTGTAACTGCAATACCCGTATTATATTTGCGTGACAGTACAGCATAATCATTTCAAAAATACCTAATTAAGAACGAGGATGTGCATGTAAATTGTATTTAAAAGTGACCAGCAATGCACGCTATATGCTTTTATATGACTGACAGTAACAAATGAAAGTAACCACAGACTAAAAATACTGTTTTTATTTTTTATTCCAATGCGCAAATGCAATGGAAAGTCTCGGTTAATAAAACAACGTCTAGACATCAGTCATTATAATCGATATCGAACGCTTACTTTAAATCGTTGTATAGAATAACCGGTGTGTGTAATTTTAGCAGTTTTTATGCGTTCGCGTGGCATTATATCAGTGCGAAACAATCAATTTTAGAGAATGTAAGAGTTACGTGATTAAACGTTTTTTAAACGCTTAACGCGTTGTTTAATTGCGAACTATGTGACAACGTGCTTAGCTTATATTGGAATGTATGAGTTAAGTTCGTTTTTCAACCGTTTACACGAGTGTAACGTTTTTATTAAACACAAATGGTACGTTATGAATCAAGATGCGTCGATTGTTGATGCAGTATTGTTTATGCCTATTTAATTCGATTTTCATTTCCCATGCATTATAGTTACACATATTGTGTCATGGGAAACTTAATTATAGATGATCTTCTTTTCTATAATATGTGCTGAGTACAAGAAATTGATTATGTACGATTTTTAACTGACATCTCTACATTTTAATCAAATTGCCATCATTTTTCCACTATGTTTATAAATAGTGGTACAGTCGCGTTCATTAACATGTTGGCACGTCTAGACTTCAAAAATATGTGAACATCAAAATATTTCAGATATTGTGACAACTACAAGCAACATTACATTGTGATCAAGATCTAATTCATTTCTATGTGACCACTTTTTCTCAATAACATCTAAACAGCCAAAGCGGACATTTTTATATGAAACAACCTTTACGATCATAATTATCTGAACAGTGTAAGATCACATTATGTAATAGTAACATCAAGCAAGTAACATGTAATAAAATTCCAACCTTATGAAAAAACGTCGTAAGGATGATTTTACTCGCAATCTTTAAAATTGCGTGGTCAAGGAGTTTGCAACATTATTTAGTACATGGGCTAGTTTTCCATCAAGTGACGTTATTAATAAATAAATAACAACGCAAATTTATTCATAAAAAATATTACTATGGCACTGAAATATGAATAGTGATACTAGGCGGCACTGGGAACATTGTTTTAGCTGGGACCACCTACATAGTAAACCAGAAGAATACCAATTTTATTTTGGTGTATTTCGAACCTACACTATAGGAATACTCAAACGTCTACAATGGGATCTTAAAGGCCGACCGTCGGAGCTCCAGATTTCGAGGCAAGAATACATTGCCTTATTCACGACATGAATGGTAAATCAACATTGACAAGCTTATATCTCAATAACAAATGAGCGACGCGTGAAAGCACTAATTTCGATTCAAAATTCTAGGCGATAGGTTGTCGTTTCGATTTTCGGCATTCCGTGTTGACAGGAAATGGCCTATATTGCCGAACATAGCGTGTGATTAGCATACGCACGGTCACGGACACGACCGAGCGATGCGATGCAGCGCCCGCGCAGTGTCGCGCACCACTGCCCCACGATCGAGTTTCTCTACGCCCGTACGTGACAAGATTCCTGATTAATGTCCACTAATTATGCACCACACACGCAAATCATAATTTTCACTAATTATTCTTACTCGCAATTAAATGAAAGCAAAACTTACAGGAGGCATAAAGTTTATGATTGATTTTGCATTCCTGTTTCAATGCGAACATAAATTATTTTAATTAACTCTATTAATGACCTCCGATAAGATATGAAATAATAAAATCTTGATTGAGTTGAATCCATTAAGTTAATAGTTACATCGGAGTCATTAAATTCAATAGCAAAATGCTCACAAAGTCACGGTGCCAATTTAATTAAGCAAATGTTTTGCAAGTTAATGTAATACAAAGTCATAGAAAATTAAAAAATAGAAAAAATCGTTTATTTTGTCTATTTACATGATTGGAAACAGTAAAAGTTGCTTCACACGAGTAGTTTTATTGCTCTTACATTACTCTTTGCTTTTTCAATTTGCCTGACAATGTAGACCTTGCAGCGAATACCAAACAAAGTTAGATTAAAGAAACCCTGAGCTGATGAGGAGGACATATCGTCACTTTCACCTTTCATTTGACGATAACGATCGCTACAATGTCCAACGGGAGCATACACACCGTTAATGAATCAACATTAGTCCTTAACCGGCGCAGGCGTCGATATTGGGGCCGACATTTCTACCGTGCAGTCACGTTGTCCTGCGCTTTCTTTTGTCGTGATTCTTTGGTCTCACCGGCCATTGTCTTTCATAGGAGACTTTATATCCTGGCAGGCAGGCAGGTAACAAATCAGTCATACACCAGCAGGCGTCTGGAGATCACAAGCTAATTGTTTAGCCAAATTACTAAGTGTTAGTCAAAATGTGCAACAAACTCACCCTTTTGTCTCTGACGTACGTCGTTGTCTTCGTCTCTGTAGTGCAGTGTGATAATGTGGAAACTAAGGATTTCTTGAGTCAAGGTAATTTTTATGATTTTTAATGCACCAAGTCTCTAATGGTGGCGACGTACCGCTATCTCATAAGATAACAGCCCATTTTCCGTTTAAGTTAGATACTATTTTTCAGACAGTCCCAGTTGTTCAGTAGTTGGAAAATACTGAAATCAGTGCTCATGCCAACTCATAGCTTAGTGTCAACGGATGGACCACGAGTCTAAAGTCTGTTTTATTACTTGTTCCTACATAAAAGTAATGAATTTTCGTAAAAAAAATCCACTAAAATACATATTTGGAATGTAGTTTAATTTTTTTTAAAGCAACCACAGGCGAAATTGCAATTTATATTAGGTAAGTATATATAATCGAAGTCTCAAAGAAAACTTATAGCCTATAATTTGGATACTATAATTTTGGATAGAGTACATTTTTGAAAGATTCGGGAAATCTTGAAAATGTTATCCGATTTGAAACAAGCTTAGAACTACAAGTTCAAAAAAATAATTAAGAATGAGTCTCAAAAAAACAGTAGGTAGACTGTAATAGCGATCATTCGTAGATCTAATCTTATAAAATGAAAACTGCTAAGAGTGATAGATTACCTGCCTATGACAGATTTCACAATTAAACTTGAGCGAGACCAGTTGTAAGCCGTATTTAGAATCTACACTTTCGTGGAATACTAACAGTAACGTGAAATACTGACTTATGAAGCTCTCATCAAATGAGTCTTCCAATCCTGGGTGAAGCAGACTAGTGCTGACTAAAATTCACTGTGTTTTTTCAATAGCCCTTTACGTTCCAAGGGCGCGGTTACCTCTTAAGACAATCCCGCGACAGTAGGCAGTCGATTAGCCCTCTACGCAGGCACAGAAAGATCACTGACAACTCAGTTCCGCGCGTGTAACACAAAACGCCGTTGCGATGACCCGGGCATAATCGGACGACAAGTCACCCTTTACTCCCAGTGCAAAAGTTATGTCCGCGCCATTAATTACAGCTTAGTGCTAATCGTGTTCTTCCGAAAGATTTCATAATACCAAAATATCAATCATAAATTGCGTTCTTAAACGCGGTTTTCAAATCAGATGGATTAAACTAATCTCAAAAATCCACCTGTTTACACTTTTTGCTGAGACACAGGCCTCTTATCTAGGATAAGATTTATTTTATTACCTAGAATTAGTGTGAAAGTTACGCTCTGAAGTAGTTACAACGTAATTCACGTTCTAAGCTTTAAAAGTTTGTGTATTGCACGTTTTACGAGACACGATTTACATTATTCAGTATTCATAATTGTATATAATAATATATACAAATTTTCACATAGATTATTTTGTATTAGATAAATGTATAGGCAGATAGATGTGAATCCTATTCCTAACTGATGTGAAAGGAAGTTTTGTTGTAACCTTTTCACGCATAATCACTGAACCAATCATCCTGAAAAATTGCAGACGTAGGGAACATTACATCCCGGAAAAATTAGGTACTGTTCCCGATAAAAACAACACTACCGCTTATTAAAAAGAGATGACTAAAATGTAAATAAACGCGAGCAAAGCCGCGGGCAAAAGCTAGTCGAAGTTAATATTATAAAACAGAAGAGTCTGTGGTTGAACGCGCCGCACACTTGTATTTTTACCGGAATTCCTATTAGGTAAGGCGTGGGCTTACAACCATTTCAATTCGAACCAGTAGTTCCCGAGATTAGCGCGTTCAACCAAAGAAACTCTACAGCTTATTAATATTTGTATGGATTGATTAAATTAGCATTGATTATTAGAAAGTATGGTGACGTATTCATATTATTATTTTGTGTTAATCGTTGTATCGAAATAACTTCCTGCCTTCCTTTTATCCGACTTCTACTTAAATAATTCTAAGTAAACAGAAAAAGTGTTTAATAACTTTTCTTTCGCAATTTACTTTATTTTTATTTCACTGACAATCTTGACAAGTTGGTCAAGATTTTTTTTCAAAAGTTTCTTTTTATACTTTTTTTGTTTCATAATTATACACATCATCATAATTTTCTTACACGCGCACTGTTTGATTGATCAGCTCATATCACTAAGCCAGCTGCCTTTAGACTGTACAATTATGATGATTGGTTAATGCATAGATGTGTGATTACCTCATTTAACCGAAAGTCATCATTAGATCTTTACTTATTTTTGTCTGTGATTCTTTCCAACTCAAAATACCCAAGTTACTTCAAGTGTGCCTATATTTCTGTATTTCACTTACAGCATACTTTTATTGAAGTATCTATTGTGCATTTATTGTATGTAAAAATGTAAAAGCGCCGCAAGTGCACGAACGACGAACTATTATTTTCCGTCAAATGAACCTCAAAGTTCCCCTTCCCGTCACAAAAAAATGGGATTTTATGCTAAAGCTTCTGGCGTTACACTTTGCGGGTATTCAAAATATTTGATGTAATAATTAAAAATAACATGGTGTGGCAGCATGGAATGCTTTATCCATAGCTTTACTGCATAATTATGTGCATATGCATGAGGGCGGAAGACTAAAACTGCAAGTTTGGATTTTTGTCTTGCGGAATTGAAACAAAAAAAAGTTCATACCATTTAATAAAGGAAGTAGTGTTTGAGTAATTGGAGAGCTACTTAACTCTCTCGATTTCCCTTAGAACTCATAATCAGATATGACTTGATGTCAACCGCAAGTACACCTAAGGTCCAAGTCACAGAGTACTATAATATAAAAAGGAAAAGAGTGCCATGTTTCGTGACTTTTAACCAAGACATCATTGAAGCGCCATCTCCATTTCTGAACAAGAACTACCGATTAATCTCACACTCACACATGCACACTTTTACCTACACACACTAATGTAATTTATATTTAGATATACTTTTAGGAGCCTTGTTTTTCCCAGTACCGAACTATTTTCTTCAAACTTTCTTGCGGAATATTTTTATAAAAATATTTAAGAAATCAAATATTCACATCAAGAAAGTAACAACAAAGTTCGGTACAGGTAAATACTGGCTAAATGCAAAAAGTTTTGAAACTGAATAAAACAACTAAGTAATATACGTTCGTTTCCTTTATTTTCTATTTTTCAATTTTTGATCTTAGTATATTAACAACAATGATGAACAGATGAACATTCACTACAGGCAGTCACAAGTTCACAACACAACACAAAATAGCGTCTTTATCACGAAGTAAAACACAGATTCTGGATCTTAGTACCGAAACGGAGGAGTAATCTCGACTCGAGTTTATAACGAAGATAATTATTATCACAAAAACTAGGATAAACACGTAAAACAATCGCAAAACATAGTCAAGCGTGTGCGCAGGCTACGGACGTGGCAGCCATTTTGAACGTGTCATAGACATGAAAATCAGATGTGGAGACCAGTGAATATCGGGGCAGAGTTGCTATTAATTCCGTAATATTAAATGAATTAAAGGTATTACAGATCAACATAATTAAATGATTATTTGAATAGTTAAATATATTTAAACTAACTTTATTAGTGTAAAAATAAAACATGTTTGTTTTTACAATTTTATTACAGTGACATCTATTGGTGCGTAGACAAAACTAAACATATGTTTCTCCGTTCAATAATGGAGATGGCGCTTCTTCATTTATCGCTAAGCTTGATGTAGGCAACTGTCCCCCCCCTGGTCCAAGTATACATGCTCACAAATAAATAAAAAAAACAGTCCACAATTGGCGCAGAAATCGAGTAATACCAGTCGAACATAGAACCTGCTCTTTTTTTAAATCGATTAAAAATAGATCAAATCGCTTATTTTTCTAATGAGGACGCCACTTTCTATTTTTAATTCCTTTGCTCCAGGCCTTATCCTGCACCTAAGTAATCCTGCATAATTTTTTTTTATCTTGAGCGCTGCGATTATAATAATAGCCGGTTAATTTACGTGAGTGTTTATGTAGTCCTTTTGCGTCTGTAACTTTTAAATTAGCGCATTTAGGCCAGGGTTAAAGCAATTTTTATGCCAGAACTACAATGTTCGAGAATAGAATAAACTTTAATGTACATCAAAAAATTCAAAACTTCTACTTTACAATATTGCTAGAACTATGTTTACAATGGCGGTCTTATCGCTTAGAGCGATATCTTCCAGGCAACCTTTGGATGGACTGTATGAATTAAGATAAGAAGGGGATAGGGTAGTCAGTGGTCTAAGATTATATATCTTCTTCTTCTTATCTTATAAATAAAAATCAGTTGCTGTTCGTTAGTCTTGCTAAAACTCAAGAATGCCTGGACCGATTTGGCTGATTTTGGTTTTGAATTATTTTGGGAAGTCCAGGGAAGGTTTAAAAGGTTTTTTTTTAATTCTGAGGCGGTACGAATTTTGCTCGGTCAGCTAGTAAGTAATAAAACCTGCTATCAAAAGCCCAGGCTTTAAATTCAATGCTTTATTTCAGATTTAAGCGTCGGCCGTACGTTTGGTCACAATGCCCTCAAGCGCTTATCCTTCATCTTCCTGCCCGTCATGTTCACACTGGGCGTCATCTCCACACTCCTGATGGCTCTGGCTGTCATCTCTGTGAAGAACTTGGCCATCGGAGTCATGCTACTCATTGTAGCTGTCAGTCAGGTAAGACCATAGCTACCTACAGGGCCCAGAAAAGTGGCAAACCATAAATGAAAATGCTTTGTAGTATATAATTCAAGTATAAAGATTAAGATGACGTATTCTTAAGTTAAGACTTTTTATGTACGTTGGGTTTGCTCTTGGCCTTAGTCGAGATCAGGGGTAACAAAGACAAGGTCGACGATGGAGCGAGCTTACCCAGAAGAAGCCTATTCTCTCTAACTTTGAAGATAATAGAGTTGTTTGCGTTTGGAAATACAAGCGCGGGCGGAGAGATTCACTCTTTCGCTGTTCTCGTTATAAAAAAAAAACGTTTGGAAATGCTATGTGCGAATTGGTGGAATAACAATAAGGTAAGAATGATAATTTGCCGTGTGTCTGGATGTGAGTTGTCAGAAGGGGGCTGGTGGGATAAGGTCGTGGGGCATTCGCTTATCATTTGTCATATTTTGTCTAGGTGAGCCTTTTTTTTATTGCGTCTTTATTAACCGAGCTTTAAAGAAAGCTTTTGCTTCCCGTTAGACATGAAAATTCATTCGAGAATAAATAAAACATTGTGTCAAATGTAGGTAAACATTGTTCATGTTTTCTCCTAAACCTTTTTCAGGAAATGGTAACACGTCCTCTATAAAATGACCATTCCGATTAGATTTATGTGGGACTCGTGATTGCACTATTTCCTTGTTGGAGAATAGGAAGTTCCATGTTTAGTATTCTAAACATTTTTCTGGTACAAAACACTCAAAAAAGGAACACCTATAATATACCTTATACTTATACATACATATATTCTTTTAATTTTGTAAATGTGTTTTTCGAAAACTTCATAGATTTCGGATTCAGATTTCTTTTGTAATTGAAAAACTTAACAAAGAATTTGAATTTATAAAAATACGCGGGCCAAACTTTTAATTTAAAATTTCTATGTAGGTACTGTTTCAATCATTTTTCGAAAAGGTGAAACTTACTTTCATTTTAAACTATGCACACTAAGTTAATATTAAACTAGTTTGCAACTGCGACTATGTCCATATTCTAGGTCTTCTATTCTATGCTCTGAGACGTTTATTAAAAAATAGTGAAAGGAACTGACCATTTAAATTTTGAGATTATTATCGATGTATGCGGTGTGATAGCGGATTTAGAAAATATTCTAGCATCCTGTTCTTTGGAGCGTATTATCATCAAATTAAATGAATCATTCAACCCCGCCCTTGAGATGGTCAGAATCTAACTGAATAAAAATCTAGGTACCCTCTTTATTGCCAGATGCCCTAAGCGTTCCAGAGTACGGTTACCTTTGGCCCCTTCGTACACAAGGCGACGCAAGTCTCCGATACCTTACGATTTTGTTATCCATGCGACTATCGCTATACGAATCCGTAGAGGTTCCTACACAGCCACGCGTCAATAGATACCAAAGTCGTAAGGTATCCGACACTTGTGACGCTTTGTGTACGAAGGGGCTTAGAGACGGAACCGCGAACCCAAGACGGTCCCGTAACCCTAAACGGTACCGTAAACCCAGACGGTTTCGCGACACACAACCCCAGAAGGTCGTTTGATCCCTTTTCTAGCATCCTAAGGCTTCATATTAATTGAGGAGGAATTTAATGCTTTAATAAATGCTTGAATCCGGATCTTGATTAAAACTGTGATACGTAATTTAGGGTAAAATATTTGTTAGCAAAACTGATAAAGCAAATTCGAAATTGAATATGCCTATTAGCAACCTCATGGAACACCGGTTTTAATAAACCTAGATCAGGCAGATCGCTACATTACACATTAATTAATGTACCTCGCTAGCAATTTTGTAAAAAACGAGGCAGCGAGTTTTTTTTTCTTAGCGAGTTTCCTCCGTGCCTGGGAATGCTCGTAAAGCCGTTGGTCTTGGCTGTCATTTGTAGACCTTTGACAGTCGTTACTGTTAGTCAGAAGCTCTAAAGTCTGAGAACCAGTCTTACCATGGGTTCTGGTATTACCCATCAGTTACTGGGTTGTGGAGGTCCGACAGGCAGTCGCTCCATGTAAAATACTGATATCCAGCTACATCTGGTTTGACTGCAAGCCCACCCCAACATAATTGGGCAAAGGCTGGGCAGATGATGATGATGATGATGCCAGCAATTTTGTAAACCTTTATTTTGAGTTAATTCTTGAACTCATTTTTTTCCCCAGGCTGTATCAAGACTGTTCCTGTCGGCTGCGGCGCCAGCGTCTCTGGTGCACCTCCACCCCCGAGCTGAATTGCTACCCGCCCCCGCCATCCCCGCCCCCTGGCCCGCACCAGGACCCCTGCTATCACCCTGGGCGCGATCTGACAACGATGCTCCCATTTCTGACTAAAAACTGACACTATTAGGAATATATGGAAAACGCATGGAGTAGTTAAGATGGAGTGTTAATGGTGAAAGAAAAAATAAAATATGGTATGGATTTATGTGTGCCATCGAAATCACTATAGATCCAGAGTCGGCTAGACCGGTCAGCAACATATAGCGCTGCGACTTTCAACATACTTTTGTCTCTACAAAAAGGCCACCTCACATTGGTGCTCTATTTCTTAATATTCCATGAAAAACACTAGCTGTTAAGTAGGCACATGTCCTGGTGACTCACAATCGACAAACCCACCAATCGAATAAACGCTACGGCTACCTCAACGACTGAACGAATCAGTTCAATTAACAAGCATTTATTTATTCGCTAAGAAATATTTTATTTATAGGAATTTAATTACTTTTCACCTCTCACAAAAGTAATAAGATTTTATCGAAGTGTTTATTTAAGTTCGTCTGCCTCTCGCGAAAACTGTGAGATTTTGTGAAAGATAGACGATCAGACCTAATTTTAAGTATTTATTAAATAAATTATTCAAACAATGTAACGCTGTTTTACTGTGTTATTACTTTCTTAATGGCGCGAAATGAAATTAAAATGGCGGCACGTCTGGTACACATAACATAATGGCTAGTGTAATAACTTTACTTTCTCACGTGGTATCCAGAACGTTATCAGCTTTTTAGTTTAATTTTTTTTGCAAATGCCCGGTTTGAATACTGATATGAAAGTGAAATAACTTTATGAAATAAATAAAATTCAGCGTAGTTGCGTTTACTCTTTTATTACTAGTAGTCAAGCAATTAAGCGAAACTTCAATATCAGTTTTTAAATATTTTTTGCCACAAAACGAATTTCTAAATTCAATTGTGCAGCAACCATCACTCGGGTTCGTTAGTTCTAACTTTTATTTTTAGAAATAATACTGAGTTTAAATAAAAATGAACACATCTGTACCGTCAGCACGAGTTTTCAGTATTTGAGACGTAAAGTAAACTGGAACTTGACGACTTCAAATTGACTATTTTCAAGGAAAAAATTGATTCCTTCTCCGCAGACCAGAGGCGCTGTTCCATATTTTCATACAAGAAACGCTGTAAATACTGGAAAAACTCTGTAAAGTAAAATAGTGAAAACTCGTGCTACGAAACTTTCTATACAAACGAATAATTAATAAATTATTACTCTAGTCTTTTTTGAAGGGGCAATCAGACCATGTTATGGGAAAGAGCGCCAGACGATGTACCATATATTGCAGTGCACTGTGATAGGATCTCCAAAACTCATATGTTCATAAAGCTCTATCGAATTCAACTAACAGACACCGAGGAGATTAATCAGGACCTAACGAAGGCCGTGTTTACACGGACGGCTCTCAAAACAAAACCGGTACAGAAGCTGGTGTATTCTCCATGAATATCAACATCAAAATATCTCTACGGATATTCCAATGCGAATATGTAGCAATCACCCAAGCTCACAATTAAATTATAACATAGTAGCTCACAATTTAAGACCCATTATCTAATATTAGAAGTTATATTTTTTACACGTGGTAGTACCTAGGCAAATGGGTTTCTCCCAGTTGTAATGACCCTTTGTGCCTATTGGCTATGTTTTGTTCTATCTCCTGCTTAACAATCACGCAAATTGCCAACGCAGCCCTGGAAAGAAATGTATTTTACTACGGGATTAGAATTCATCTCGATAGTATGACTTTTTAATGGCGTTTTAATGACACTGAAGGGCAATATGATGTCATCGAACTTAGTCATGAATGTCACTTAGCATTGCGAAAAATTTCGAACCGCAATCAAGTTACAAATGGATAAAAGGACATAGTGGATCATTGGGTATCGATGCAGTAGACTAACATGCAAGGAGATTCCAGGTATGGATGTGGCCGACTTTACACCTCTTTTGCCAATCCCATTCGGTCAACTCAGGACCTGGATACGTCTGCTAACCATCTACAACGACTGAAGACAGTCTAGAAACGCAGTACCTGCACTAACACTGCGACTGACCAGCAGTCTTCTCAGACTCCAACGAAAAGGCTTACAAGTTGTGGTCTGTTGCACTTCGAGGCCGCTTCAAGAAGCCTGTGAACGTCCCAGGAGACTTCTGAGCTTCTGAAAGAAGCTGGGTTGGCTCATAACCAATCGTTCCACCTCACGCCTCGGACCACCTGCGTGTGAAAATGCGGAAAAGGGAGCCCCAAACAACAAAAAACCTATAGTTTTCATATTTCTAATTGGTAAAATCATATTGTTCAAGAATCAACCAACAATTAAATAAAGAAATGGTGAAAACTTGGGTCTGCTACTGAACTTTCATAAATCTGTAATAGGATTAATGTCAGCCTCCAAATATTGTGAATATTGGAGAATTACAAAAAGATTGTATTAATTAATCGTTTAAGCTTAATGACGTTGCATTTAGATACGATGCGTTTCAACCAAAAATATGATGATATAACGAAAAATAATATGACGCTATAATATTGTGATTTCGCATTTTCATAATAGGTACTGTAAGCTTAACGTTTTAGAGAAGCCACTTTTTAAAAAAATGCGTAAGAGCCACGCACTCATTTATATGTTTTCCTTGGATAAATAATATGTTTACTTTTTTACATAGGAAGCGAACGACACACGGGCATAATTTTTCTACCGTGTTCAATTCTCAGCGGTCCTCATTATCTGGTAATTCTATAATCTATCTGTAAGTATCAGAAAAATATTCATGCTCTTAAATTTAAATTATACATAGAAGCGCGAGTCTATCGTTATCAGGAAAATGGAAAAAATTACCTTCCTCTAATTAATATGGAAATTCATTAAGTATCGAAGTTCAATCATAGATTTACGAGGACAGACACATAACAGATTAATCCACTTTCTTACTAAGACGGAGCTCGTTGCGAATCGTAAAGATATTAAAAGAAAAATTTTACGGCGAGCGAGACTCGGACCGTCTTTCTGGATAAGTACTCCAGACAATTAACCAACTAAGAATGTTTCATTCCTTTGTTAAACGTCTGTCGGTGACGTATTTTGGAAGGTACAGTTTATTTCTGTTATATACCTACTAAGTATTCCATGTTTTAGTCAACTTTACTATATATAATATTGAATATACGATCCATACATACGATCTTTATTTAAAAGGAAGGAATAACTTATTCGCAACTAATGTTCGAATCAGGAAACATGATTGGCCAAACCAAAAACGATTATACAGTATAATTTATAATACATATTTTATATTTAGTCAAGTTTCACTTTCAAAAGTAAAAGTCAAAAAGTTGAATAACAAGTTATTTTTAGTAACTCATAAATAAATAAATGTATTTTAACTATGATGACGTGATATTTTAACATTGCGTGTTATATCATGTTCGTTAATTAATATAAAGACTGTCACACATATCAAGTATTTGATTACGTTCCTACGTAGCGGACTATAATACAGTTATTATCTGCTATAATTAAAGCGTTTTTATGATAGCCATTTTTCGTTGTCACATGGTTCAATGCTTGCTTTAAAAGTAGAAACTACAAAAAGGAATGCCTATTGTATGTATTGTTGTTATCTACTAGTTACAGATAAAATGGGGTGAAAAGGGGAGCGGGGGTGATTCAGGGCAGAATTTTGAAAGGGGTTTAATGTTAAAAAAGTGGTATTTTGCCAACTAAAATTGGGTAGTTGTTAGTTCAACAATGGTTTGTCAACGACGCAGTATTTTGAGAGTCTTTTCATATCGCATAACTGAGTTCTGCATTCCTTGACGCAAATTGCCGATGTGGGAGAAAAAGCTGCCAAACTGAAATGGGCCACGTCTGTCGAATGTCGTACAATCGCTGGGCAAAACAAACATCAGAATGAGTGCAATGGGAGAACTCGACATCGTGGCAGGCCCAAGCGAAGGTGCCGAGATGACGTCAACCGCTTCATGAAGGACTGGACCACGGTCGGAAAGCCGTGAGAAGTGGAAAAAGAAGTGGAGAGACCATTGCCCAGCAGTGGGACACAATGCGCTGATATAATAATAATAATAATTGTTGGTAACCTATCATGATATTTCCGCCGTTCCCCTAATTCCCATAATTCGGCATCTGGACGGTGAGTACTTAATGGGTGACTCGCCATCCGATCATGGCCAGGTGAGCAGAGTGCCACCTCAATGATCTGTCAACAATCTGACGGGGCCCCCCTTATAGTGCCTGCCGCAGAAGCATTTCGTTTGCGAAAATAGGAAGGACCGCAATCTGTTATGAAGTAATGCAAATGAGTTCTAGGACTATGTAAAAATGCATGTTGCCAGTGTCTGGAGTGGTCCAGAAATTGTTAATACTACCAGCCACTAACACGTAGTAAATCCTTCCCTAAAACTTTAATCAACACCTTTTTTTTTCAAACCAATTTAGGGGGCGATTTTGAAAAAAAAACCCAAAAACACGTGTTTCATTATTTTTGATCTAATTTCCATATACCAGGTTTCAAATTCTCGTTACACGTTATGATTTTTCTATACAACTTTAACATCGTCTAAGTAATCATTGGAGGGTAGTTAAAAAAACTAATATTGCCCATTGTCACCTCCTTAAAGGTGAAATCCTTTCTGGGTGCTCACCTACATGATAAATTGCAACTACCATCCAAAATGCAGGTTACACTTATAGCGCTTTAAAATCCTTCCCTTTAAACTTGAATACCCCTTTTCACTAACTTTGGGGGAGATTTTTGAAAAATCCAAAAACACGTGTTTGATAATTTCTGTTTTATTATATAAATACTGATTTTCAAAGTAATCGGATCACGCGTTATAATTTTTCCATACAAACTTTAACATCGATTAGATCACTAATGGAGGGTAGTTTAAAAAAATTAAAAGTGCCAATATATTTTATTTACTTGTGTTCTTATTCATGACTAGTTTCAAATGTATAAACCCAAGGAATAGGATTTTTCATACAGTAGTTTTCACCCCTTTTCACACCTTTAGAGGACGATTTTCACAAAATCCCGTCTTTACGCCTCTCTAAATGGTAGACTGCAACTATTGTCCAAAACCCAAGTTTCTACGTTTAGCGATTTTCGGCTGTAGGCGGTCCGTAGCGAACCCATATACCCTGTTCTTTTAAATGTATAGATATTATGGATTAATTTCCCAATCATTTATCAATATCCTCGTCATAATAAAGTATAATCAGTATTAATGCCATACCTAGTATTTATTTCAGATCAAACCACAAATATCCCAAAAAACGTTTTTATTAATCTGAGACAAGGTGCAGATTTTTTTTTTTGACCACACGATAGTGTTGGCACATCGAAAATATCTGACAATCCTAAAAAATATCTTAAAAAACTCCAAACTCGGTCCTAATATTTGCATACGGAAAAAACTTCTTCTGTCTTCTATCACGGCCGCCTGGTCTATTATAGGGCCAAAGCTGCCGGATGAGAAAGTCTCTCATCAGGAATCCATGTCCCTGAAACGTAAACGGCTATTACGGTGATCCTTATCAACGTGGATTAAGTTAGTATAAGTTTAACAGTCCCTCCTATGCGTGGGTGGTAGTACTCGTTTAAAGATTTTACCACCGACAAAAAAAGGGGTAGCCGTTGTTCAGCAGTGGCGGCTTAATTCCGACGGATAATCTATCTCACAACGTATTTTTTAAAGTTAAAGCCATGCTAATAATAAAAACTTCCACTAAGTTTAGCGGCCGTGTAAAAAGTCAATAACCTAAGTTGCAGTGAGACATAACTTAATAAATCTTGCCATTTCGTTAAACTTTTTCCATTTGCTGGTCATAAACTTGATATTTCTTACTTTTGTGGAAATATTTGAGTTCGTTTGTAAAACGCGATGAAGTTTAGCGATGCACTTCGTTATAACTATAAAAGGAACGTTTTATGTGTTTTTAGAATCTTCAAACAATTTTTCAGGATCTCGGTGTTTGTGTATGTGAGTTCTTATATATTTGTAAACGCACCCACGATACAGGAAGAAATTCCTAGTGTGGGGCAACGTCATTAAAAAGAAAAATAAAACAGAAAATAAAATGTGTAAGAAAGCAAACCAAAACAAATTCAGTGTGACGGACAGTTCAAATTAGGGAATGTATTCGAGTCCCTAAACTGAAGCAACATCCCTAATAATTCACTTCGTGAATTTCCACGCAACGTCGTTGGCTATTCTTCAGTTATTCATTCACGATGTGAATAGTTAGGAATATTGCTAAGAGACCGTTTTACACCCGCTGAGGAAACTTTAAAGTAAATATAAATTTTAACTTTCTTCAATCGGAAAATGATAATTAACACTTAAGTTTATTATTCTGCCTTTGATAATTCGTCACATTTCTTCAAGAAGCAGAGTAGTTAAATATTCTATTTCCCCTACAATAAATTGCGTCTGTTCTCAAATCTTTTGAAACTGTTTTAAATTAATTTGCTGTTTATTTACGTAGAGTAAATCAACAGCATGTCATTGTTGGTAAATAATCAAGTAAGAGCTTGCTGCTCGCCTCGTCTATTTATACAAAAGAACCTTTTTAGAACAGTAAATAATTATTCCAGTTCCATCTAAATATTCGATTTGTGCAATGCATTTTGTTTTTGCTTGATTTCTTTCAGTCGACATGTGAAATAGTGAATACATTTTATTTTCAATGTAATATATTTTTAAAATATCCAGGACCACGCTGATACACGCTGTTCTAACAGATCCCATTGGAAATCTATAGGGCTTATTTTACCGTGGTTAAATCATCAAATGAAACCTCCCACCCTACTATCAGACTTATACTGATTAAATCCAGGGTAATCCTTAAGAGGATTTTTGATAATTCTAAACCAGAAATACGCATTCTCGCGTACGAAATCGTGTGTAGAATACTGGTTTACTGTGTAGACATTTTTTACAAGTGCAACATGTTCTCCCTTTGTAACTTTGTTTCTAAGTATAACACGTACTACGGTGCAGGATTGCCCCGCTTGGGCGGAGCACCGACGTGTCCTCACGGCGGCGATAGGCGGAGACCTCTCGCGCCCAGCACTGGTCGCGGCCATGCTGCGGGGCGAGACGGAGTGGGATGCGGTCGCCTCCTTCTGCGAAGCAGTCATGCTCGCGAAGGAGGAGGCGGGCCGCGTGAGAGAGAGGACAAGGTCCTCCCTCCGCCCCACCCGCGGTGGTGGACGCCCACGGCGTCGGACGTCGCAAGACGATCTCCGGCCACCGTAGGCGCGGGCATGCGGGCGGCGAGTAAAGGGCAACTCGCCGCCCGACCATGGACCATGCCCGGGTCGACGGCGCGTCGTGTTCCACGCGCGCCTCAAAGAGCGTCAGCATAATGACGAGGCCCCCTCTCAGAGGGCTACAGCCTGCCGGGGTCGCGGGTCTTATACCATCACCGTGACCCCGGAACATAAAGGGCTATTGAAGGACACCGTGGATTTTAGTCAGTACAAGTCTGACAGTACCTCTCGCCCTGCCCGGGGCGGGAGGTCTCATTTGATGATTTTACCACGTAAAAAAAAAAAAAAAAAAAAAGTATAACACGTACAGAATAAGTACCTATAAATACCATTTGCTGTGGAATTTAACTGTTAAAGCATTGTGTGAAAAATAACAAATTTGGGCCTTTTCCATCCAAGATGGCGGCTAACACTCCTCGAGGTCGAGAACTTACATTTTTTATAACAAGCATGTTTTCAGCAATTCAAAAAAAAATGTACACCTTTTTTTGTAGGACAAAACTCCCCGTTGACTGGACCATAAACTCTATCTAGAGTATGTGGCAGCTAACATAGAGTTTCTAACCAGTTTAGTACAGGTCTATTGGCTGAATTAATGTGCATTCACCGGCAGCATTACGAAGACTAAACAAGTTTTGTTCGAAGAGAAAGATAATTTACCATTTATTTATCCGCTACGATATTTTAGTGTCGAGAGGTAAAACAAATAATTAAGTTACCAATTTCAAAAAGGAAGAGGAAGTCCTCAATTCAGTTGATTCTTTTTAGGGGATTTCAAAAAAGAAGGAGGTTTTCAATAATACGACTTAAACTTTTTTTATCAGGGATAGTATCGAATGGTCTATAAATACAGCGTGTTTTTTTTTCAAAATCAACAGTTATTAACTGAAATTGAAATCAAACTGATTTACTCGAAAAAGTTCTACATAAAATAAGTAATTTTGTACGTAATTTATTTTAATCAAGTTAATAAGTATTTTACTTGAATTCAGCCGTGAAAAATCAAGAATTTTATTAGCAAATGCCGCGAGGTTTAGGAAAAAGCGCTATAAATACTTCTTGTCACCCAAAAGGCATACCAAAATTCGTTTAGCGTACATTCCAACCTCGAACTGTCTGCCCTTACAAATTTTCCGTTGTTTACCCTCGTATTTCTCATTGCGTTAAATATTTAGTGGCTGTGAGAACTAGGTTATTACGAGCGTAGAGAGTGCTACTTAAATTATATCTAATATATATATATCTCAAAGGTGACTGACTAACTGACTGACTGGCATACCAAACCACTGGGCTGAAATTAGGCATTCGCTAAGGAAGGATTTCGATTCATTTTACCCCCAAGGGATAAAATAGGGGATGATAGATTGTATGAAACTTTATCAATTTTAAACCGATCGAGCTGAGACTTTGGATGCATAAAGCTGTTGTGACGTAAGCATCCCCTAAGAAAGGATTTAGATAAATTCCACCCCTAAGGGGATAAAATAGGGGATGAAAGTTTGTATAAATCTTCTTAGATTTTCGACTGATTGAACTGAAATTAAAGATTGGAGCTACTGTGATGAAGACGTCCGCTTAAATAGGATTTTGATAAATTCAACCCCCATGGGGATAAAATAAGGGATGATGGACGATGTAAATGTAGTAGTTTGAACCAATCAGTACCTAATAGAACATAAATTAAGACGTTCTAGCTAATAATAATACTTCATAAAGTGAGCGAATCCGTGGGCAAAAGCTAGTTTAAAATAAAATAGAAACTTTGTTACTTCGTATTATTATGGTGTGGGAATAACAAATGCGTGTAGTCTTCGTGGAAATCCTGGCAGTGTCTCAGGCGCATGCCATTGCAGTTGCAAACAACTGACAGAAACAGATTGCTATTATGTGGATAACGGCTAACAATTACTGTTATTAATACTGTTAGTCACTGTCTCAACCATCTTTCTGCCTCTGTGTTGGTATCCAGTTTACCTATCTTCTTTGTTTTGTGTATCACTTTGGTAGGATAATCATGGGTATTAAGATGCAAAACACATACTGTATAAAAATGTGTGTAGTGAGAATGTGTGGTAGTTTAACTAGATAATGTGTAAGTTTATAATAAACAAAAAATATATAAATTTTAAAATAAATTAGTTCAATGTTCACGAATTTCAAACAATTACCCAATTATTATTCTTATTAAATAAAGTGTAGGTGTACCTAGACCAATATATTTGATAAGACAACTTAAACTCTTTTTTTAATATGGTACTTAAAAACATCTCAGAGTCTGTACAATAAAAAACCAGCCTATTCCTTCGCTTGGCCTTGACTTTCTAGGGCCACGGTGTCCTTTCAAGACAGTCCCGCAGATATGACAAGAACCTAATGTGAGATATGGAAACAGCTAGAAAGTAGAAAAAAAATGCCAACATTGCCAACCTAGAACGTTGATAATATGTGTAAATCTATACAAAGTACCTACTTAATTGCAAGTAATCAGAAACTTGAGTCCATGAATAAGCGTCCTCTGAAGAACGTTAGGTTACTTTTAAATAACGCAATTGACTTACTTCGTGTTTTCTTTGGGTTTCTTATTTAAATGTTGAAAGACCTCAATACGGAGGTTGGTTGAGGTGTAATGGATCAGAAAGAGCCGACAACATTGGTGGTCGGGCTGGCTTCGCTTCAGTGAGGTAAGTAGTCTGTCGATGTGCTCCAATTCCGTTTAGTCACCACTTGAGCATCTAGATACATACTACATAGAGGTCTTACTACAAGATATTTGTATTTTATTTACTATTTACTGTGTATATGAAGTTTATTGTATGGAAAATGAAAAGCGCCTCTCGTAAACAGAACTATTTTTTTCCATCAAATTGACTTCAAAGTTTCTGTTTACAATTAAGTGAAAAGTTATGCTAGGGTCTCAAATTATCATATTTTGATATGTTGTATGTTTGATATTAGCATATTAGTTTATCTAAGTTACTGGCTTTGGGAATAATAATGAGTCATATATTATTGAACCAATAGATAACTTAGTATAGTCTCAAATTCAGCAACAAAGTTTGCACTTGTTGTTGGGCTTTACTCCTACTTCAATTTCCAATAATATCTTAATTCAAACTATTCCTTGTATAATATACAATATATGTATCAACGGAAATATGAAATGAAAATGTGATTCTAAAAATAAATTACGCTTTTCCGCGTTTCATTCGAAATCCATAATCCGGTTCGGTTCAAAGAGGGCACCCACACTCATCACAAATTCAGGATGAATAACGAACCTGTGATGAAAAGCTCCAATTCCAGATTCATGTATTATTATTGGAAAACTGTATACTGGCAGTTCAGTGAGGTATTAATACGCACAAATGTAGGAAACTCTTGTAATGTGAATGACAGTAAATCAACAGCGAAACTTGATTATATAATATTGCAAATTGGTGTAACATACCACGTTACGAACTAATTTCACAAATAATAAGTGAAATTGAATATCGAGAGTGTGATCGTGGAAATCATGACGCGCTTGACTTAGATCTGTTTAGGGGTACGGTAGGAGGAGTAGTGGGGCGCGCGGGCGCAGGTGCACTGCCCAAACGACCGGCAGAATGGACGCACCGCACCCGTCGCGGATTCTGTGCCTTCTCGCGCTATGCCTTGCAATTTGTGCTGCGTCTGCGCACAATGTACCGCCAGAACAAGATCACGTGGAAGATGATAAAATAAAACTGTACGATGGTGTTTTCGTGAACATCCCTAAGGATAATAGTACGGGAAGGTTATTGTCCTTCGAAGTGGATGAAGACAGAAGTTTGACTGAAGGTAAGCGTATTTTTTATATACTAGAATGAACATGACATGAAATCTTGGCCACTTTTGTTGTAATAATAAGCTCAGAAATCTGTAAAATTTAATTAAAAAGGTAACATTTATGCTACCTACTCTTATAAAAGAATGTGATTAAAATTAAAGATCAATTCCGTAAGTTCCTTTTTTTGTAATTTAGCTATTTATATTGTTTTAAAGACATTTGTTTCTAAGTCAATCGATACAATATCAAAGATAATGTTCTGTGTAGGAATTACATAAAAAAAAAAAAAAAATTGGTGTAATTTAAGCTCAAAAGTGAGCTCTATGTGCGCCATAATAAAAACTTAAGCAGTTTTGATGCAGTCATAAATACGTATCGCTATACTCCTCATCGTTACCATATTGTCTATTCCAACATGTGCCAGAGTTTTGTTTGTTTGTTCTACATAGATAGGACAGCTTAGTTAAGACTTGACAGCATAACGCCTTAAGATGATTTTACACTGGTGTGCGGCATTCTGTGACAAAAATGTTCGCTTTGGTAGATACACTCAAGCAAAAAAGATCAACACACCTGTGGTCCTCGTTCGCTATTTTTAATATTACGAGACCACTGACCGAACAATTGTCAACCATTATGAATTTCGCAGATTACGTACGTTGGCAAAATTGCATTGAGTTCGTGTTGTAATGACCCAATTAAAAAAATAGATGACTTAGGCCCCTGAATACTTTTGTGCGCACACATTGCAAAACTCAGTTCCGTGAATATGTTCGCGGACAAAATGTGCTGCACTATAGGTACGCGTACAAAAGTTACGCACTGCCTTGCCGGTGGACACACGATTTAGTACGTGCACTGCTAAAGTTCTGCAAAAAATGTGTGCGAAAAAAATAAATGTGTAGGTGGGTGGGTTTCACTATTTTGGTGAAATCGTACCATTAGATCATAAATTCATAGCACTTGAAAGTTTCGAGACCAAGGGTTAACTGCAGAGCTTAATCCATGACCTTTAGAGCTCAATCCCTCGCTATTGTTTACTTACTTATTGAAAGAAGGCAACTGTTTTGATAAGGGAGTAGTTTCCGGCGTCAATAATTTGCTTAATTAAGCCGACCTTGGCAGTTATAGTTTTGAAAAACAATGAACGAATTTTGTTTTTTTTTTAATCAATGTATAATACGCATCAAAACTCAGTAGTGGGGCTTTTAACATAGCAAAAACTATACCAAGCAATGAGTTAAGGGTGACTTGCCGTCATGGACCATGCCAGTGTCGAAGGCGCGCCGTGCCGGGTCCTCTTTTAGAGGGCGATAGCCCTCTAAAGGGGCAAAGGACATTATAGCTCGCTTGGGTCACGGGAATTTTGTATCGGGAAATCGTGACCCTGTAACGTAAAGAGCTATTGAAGGAATACCGTGGATTTAGTAAGTACAAAACTGACAGCGGGGAGGAAGGACCCATTTGATGATTTTAACACAATAAAAAAGGGTGATTATGTGTGAATCTTGTTGTCTACTGGTACGATAACTTAGCGTTCGTTCACATGAACGACAATGCGACAAAATGCGATTGAGCTGACGTAACGTGTTAATAGTCTGTGACAGCAGTTAGTCGTCGCGATGTCAATGCCTCAACTTAAGTTCGGTGACTTTTGTGTTGCGTTGTCGTTGCGAGCGACGCTGACGACGACGCGACGTGTCGGTGCGACGTGGTTGCGACTTTGACAGTTGCACCCACGCTCAATAATGGTGACGATACGTTAATGATGAAATATTTTATTATGAACACAAATTACGCCCGGGGGCGTGCGGCCACATAATGCGATTGACGTTTCGAGCTTGTTTAACATTATGTAAGCTCGATAAGTAAATTAATCCCATTCATTATGTCGCTGCAACATGAAACAGTATACCAGACATATCATAATATACCACATCTCGCTGTCCATTTTGACATTTTATGAAAGCAGTCAAATTTTATTAAAAACACTTGGCATTCTCAAAACCACACATGCTATTCCAAAATTAAAAATACCGTCGAAACGCCGAACAAACACCGGATCTAAATATCTAAAACTATTTTTGAAAAATGTTATGAATTCTTTAATTTGGGATGAAAACCCCCGTATCGCGTTTTAGAAGATGAGCATACCAGTTACTAAACATGACATACTCACTCGTGCAGGTTTATAATAGTGGCCAGGGTCGCCAAGGCCACCGAAGTCACAAGGTCGATTTTCAGTCATTAAGAGTCTGGCAATCTTTGTGAACCAATTTCCGTCGAAGGCATAACACTCGAAGTCGTCGAGAGCGGGAAGTTACCAGAAGAGTGCAGCTAGGCTGGGCAGCATTTGGGAAAATGCGTCATATCCTCACGTCGCCACTGCCGAAGTGGCTGAAAAGCCGGGTGCTCAATCAGTGCGTCCTTCCAGTCCTAACCTACGGAGCCGAAACGTGGAACCTGTAAGTCAAGCTAGCCCACCGACTTCATGTCACGCAGAGTGCTATGAAAAGGTCTATGATTGGGGTCTCACTAAGGGATAAAGTCGGGAATGAGGTCTTACAGCATAAGACCAAAGTTACAGATTTGTCCAAATCTGTAGCAAGCTGAAGTGGCAGTGGGCTGGTCATGTCTGCCGCTGAACCGACGAAGTAGGAAGGTTCTCGAATGGAGACCTAGAGTGGGACGACCCCCAGCAAATTGGACCGATGACCTGAAGAAGATGGCTGGCAGTGGCGATGAAAGAAGCAGGAGATCGTTTGCTGTGGCGCTCCCTGGGAGAGGCCTATGTCACGGTAATATAATCATACAGTACTCCAACTTCATAGAAACGGACGAAAAGCGAGCTATACCTACGCGCCTCGATGTCGGGGCGCGCTCGGGGTGCAGACAGTCACGGCTGTACCGGAGTGTCGAGCGGACGGTGTGTTGGTTTTTTAACAATAACCGCGTGTTTTTATCTCTAAAAATCAGTTCGAGTACATATCTAATTAGACAAGTAGTTTAATTAAGCTTTATATTAGAATGCGGATTTATTATACTTTAAAATTTAATAATAAAGCATTTCGTACGACTCAGTCGTGGCGCAAATATTTTTCGGTTTCAAATACTTCTATAATATATCGGACTTTTTTAAGCCCGATTTGTTTTTCAAACAAAAACATGATTTTTTAAATGAAATTTACCAATCAAAAAACAACACGCATTTTTATTGAACACTTCCTATTCATTATACAAAGTATTTCATTTATTTATTTAAAAAAGGATATTTACAATCACAAAACTAAAATAGAAACAGAAAGTACGCAAAGGCAAATGTTATTAAAATGTTGTAGACGGGTAGCCCTAACGCATGTTTACGTACCGCGCGGCTGTAGGTATTTAAATCTGTCTGGCGGCCGAGTTACGCTACTGTATGATTATTATACTGTGCCTATGTCCAGGAGTGGACTGCAATAGGTTGAAATGAACGAATGGTCGAATCGATGTGCTTGTGCTAGATAATTGGGCTTCTCCCAGTTGTAGGTATGCCCTCTTATGCCTGTAGGCCTTGTTTTGGTTCTATCATCTGCTTGACATGGAGGAAAGTGGAAACTATTCCTACTTCTCCAGTTGCAAGATTCAAGACAGTTAAATTCATTTTCCGGGACACGTACAGCTTCATTGTCTCGGCGCTTTTTACTGATAATTCTGACTCGCATGAGTTGCAGTGGGGTAGGATGGAGCGTTGGCATTATTCCAAAAAAAAAATAAGTCCTCGTAATCCACCCAGAACTGGAGAACAGGAGATTTAAATTTGATTTATCATTACAAAAGAAAAGTAACAGACGCAGTTAACATATAAGTAACAGGCAGAGTTACTTTCACATTGTTAGGAATCCAGACAAGATACAATTTATGTAACTGTAATGTCTGTAACCAACTGCGTCTAGAGACAATTAATCATGAAAGTGTTTATGTAAGAGAAGAATGAAAAAAAAAACTGTTCTCCTCACGTGATTGCAACAATTAAGGATTAATTATAACTATTTTCACTTGATAACATAACCAACTTGAATTCACTGTTTAATAAATGTTTTAATGTAGAATAGTCGGCCGACTAGTCTGAAAAACTGAACTCTTGTCGACTAAATCTTGTCGAGGTCAAGGGTTATCCAATATATCGTTTGACAATTTATGTTTTTCATTGTAAAACGCACTTGTAGACACGGCACACCAGTTTTAATTTTTTTTTTCCAAATAAAACCTGATACCGCGTAAAATTTTTAACGGTAAAAATATGTGACTTGAAATCAGTACTTACACGAAAGTTACATTAACTAGGTTTAATGTAGAATGGAAAGGAAATTTGGTCAACATTGGCCTAATTCATAGTTTCATGTATCGTATCTAGAAAGTCAAGGTGAAATGCGTACAGCATAGAAATAGTCAATAATCAGAGCGGTCACAAAGTATTGGGTAGAATAGCGATAAGAATATTCAATAGGTAGATAGGGTACGTTACCAAAACTTTGATCGCTTCCGACCCGCATGTTTCATGGTTTGTTCTAGTCACAGGGATGTAACAAAAGTTACAGTTATTACTGTCTTGTATTGTTTTTTTTTTATTAAAATTATGTATTTTATAAATAGTTTAAAGAACAAATATTTACGCAAAAGTACTATACTAACACTGATTGAAAACAAAGTACCTAAACTATAGGTAAACAACACAGGCGGTTATGCGTGAAAGAACTGATCTACATTGCTTTCATTCAGAAGCATGAACAAAAGAAAAATGAAATAAAAAAAAGACAAAAAAAGAACCAGTTTCTGATCAAAGATCACGCGACGCGCGACGCGTATTTGGAAACTATACCTTCAGCCAACGCTCTGTAGTGTTGAGTTCAGGTATACGTTAAAAATATATACGCCCGTGTTAGGGATTTCAAAATATACCCGATCCCAACATTTTGCTGGGGTATACTTTCATGTAGGACATTCCATTTTAATATACTGTAATGTATACCCGTTTTACTGTCTCTGTCGCAGGGATATGATAAACACAGGGTTTTGGCCACATCCCTAAGGGATTTGATCAAATCACGGAGGATGTTAGAATAACAACACGATTTTATCATTTGCCTAAGCAAATTTGGCGATCAAAACAAATTCCTAAATTGGTTCAGCGAAATGAAAAAAATAACTTTTCATTTGAAACTAAGCTAAATCTAGTAAAATGTCAGAAAACGTCGACAGAGCACCGCAAGCGGTGCTCCTACTTCTGGGTGGTTTAAAAAAAAATAACCACGAAGGGAATGGCGGGGTCTTTCAGACCCCGCCATCCCCTTCTAACCTAACCTGTCCGTGTCGGGGTGCCCCAAGTCGTTTTAACGATTTTTTTTTCTCATTGCCCCGTTTCGTACACACGGGGTCAAATCCCGATTGAAATAGTAACGTGACAAAAGAATACCGAACGATTACTTCGTTGCGGTCGGGTATGTTTTAAAATACCTACGCGCGAAATCATAAATCTGAAAGTATACCCGATGTCAACTCGGCCAGTGACGTCACAAATGTTAGGTAAAGGTACACTACACGGGATACCTACGCCTGTGCGAAAGTTTTTTGTTCGATTTTTATTTTATCGAACTCGTTATGTCGAATATTCAGTTGTACGATGTTTTATTATATCGATGCTTTATTAGTGCGATGTAACGTTTGTGCGAAAAATGTTTTTACGAAGAACTTTACAGCGATTGCTCATTTGTTCGATAGTTTATTAGTTCAATGGTATGTTGATTCGAAACGCCTATCTATAATGCATTATAACCGATGAGGAAATACCTACATGATTACCATAAATATCTTCACGTACGTACATTTTCCTAAAATGAGAAAGACAAATAACAAATTTACCACGTTTAAGGCTGCAGTTCCACTGAATCACCAATCACATAGCTTGAAAACCACATGAGTGCCTGGTCAGCTGGCCAGCACCGCTCCACTGCGCCTCAGTGAAACCGCTGCCTAACTGTGGCATGGGTCAAACCACAGGGTCAAACATAACGTAGACAATACCAGTCCACCAAATTCATTGCCCAATCGCCTGATACCCTAAAAATACTAAAAGACAAAAAGAAAGTAACTGGTGTGCTCGTAAGATTTTTTTTTAATTCTCAGACCTTTTGCTAATAGGCACCTAAATTGAATTAACAACACGTAAAATACTCACACAGAAGTTTTATTTTAATACTAGTAGTAAATCTATCATCATCTGTGGTGATTTTAATATTAATTTATTAGAAAATAACTCCAGTAGTATTAGATTGTTGAGTCTTTTTAAATCTTTTAATTTGTCACATGTTTTTATGGAACCAACCAGAGTGACAGCTTCTTCTGCCACTTGCTTAGATAATGTATTTTCTAACTGTGATTATTTACATAAGGAAATTGTTAATAAACTGCCATCTGATCACAGTGGCCAAACAATAACGTTTTGCGCCTACACACCTATTCAAAAAATTCAAATAAGGTATAGGCCAATCACAGATAAAAATTTAGAAAAAATGAATAATAATGTAGCAAGTAAATTATGTGACCATAGCTTTAATAATTTAAGTGACCCAAATGAGTTCTACGCCGAGTTTTTTTGGAATTTTAAACACAGAATATAATCGTACTTTTCCTCTAAAAACTAAAACTACCTGCACAAAGTTCTTATTTAGCGATTGGGCAACACCAGGTATTCGCAAAAGTAGAGATAAACTCTTTGAACTTTATGGTCTTAAGAGTCATAATATGAATAATATTAGCTTTCATCAGTATGTAGCCAAATATTCAAAAACTTTTAAACGTGTATGTAAAACAGCTAAGGCTCTTTTTATTAGTGGTAAAATTAAATCTGCTGATGATAAAATTAAAACAACCTGGAAAATTATAAATAATGAGACAGGTAGGAATAAACAGCGCAATAACGAATTCAATTTAGATACTGCAAATGGCCCTATAAACACAGATACAGAAGTAGCTCAGGAATTTGAAAAGTTTTTTTCGAACATCCCTATTAAGACGACTGAGTCCTTAAATTCGTCACCCGCACTCGCTGCTGCCTTACTAAGAAAGAATGTAAAGGCGTGCCCAACAGAGTTTAGGTTTCAGCACACGAACGCCCAAGCTGTGATTAAAGCATTCAAAGATCTTAAAATTAAATCAACAGAAGATCTCTGGGGAATGTCTGTAAAAGCCTGTAAATCTATTATAGAAACCGTTGCGCCATATTTAGCTTTTTTATTTAATACCAGTGTAGACCAAGGAGTGTTTCCGGATCTCATGAAGCATAGTAAGGTAGCTCCACTTTTCAAATCGGGTGATTGTAAGGAACCTAACAATTATAGGCCGGTGTCAATTTTGCCAGTTTTCAGCAAAGTGTTTGAAAAGTTAATGCTTGCACAAATGCTATGTCACTTCAATAGAAATTCCATCTTTCATGATCAACAGTTTGGCTTCACCAAAGGTCGTTGTACAACTGACGCCGGTGTTACCCTATTGAAGAACATTTTTAACTCCTGGGAGGAAGCGCAAGATGCCATAGGAATCTTTTGCGACCTCTCAAAGGCGTTTGATTGCGTAAACCACGAAACGCTTTTGCTGAAACTGGAACATTATGGAATCAAAAATAAAGCTCTTGATTTATTAAATTCATACCTTAGAGATAGACAGCTTAAAGTTCACATAAACGGTGTAAACTCTTTGGGGGCCGAAATGACTATGGGTGTGCCTCAAGGTTCTATTTTGGGTCCATTCCTTTTCTTAGTCTATATTAATGATTTACCCCATTTACTAAACAATCAACCACAGATGGTGTTATTTGCGGATGATACATCGTTAATTTTTAAAATTGACAGACGTGCACAAAATCTAGACACTGTTAATGACTGCATTCTTAAAGTTCAAAATTGGTTTACTGTTAATAATTTAGTTCTTAATGAAAAGAAGACAAAATGTATTAGATTCACGTTACCAAATGTTAGAAGTAGGGAATGCGAAATTTTATTGAACGGAGATAAATTGGAATTTATTAATAAGACAGTTTTCCTAGGAATCACGTTAGACGATAAATTGCAATGGGGCCCCCATATAGCATCTTTAGCGGGGCGGCTAAGTTCAGCCGCTTATGCTGTTAGAAAGATAAGACAGTTAACAGACGTCGAAACTGCGCGTTTGGTTTACTTCAGTTACTTTCACAGCATAATGTCTTACGGCATTCTACTGTGGGGCCGGGCAGCTGACATTGAATCTATTTTTATTTTGCAAAAGAGAGCCGTCAGAGCAATTTACAATCTACGTCGTCGCGAATCACTTAGGGAACTATTTAAAAAAATTAATATAATGACAGTGCCTTGCCAATTTATTTATGAAAATATAATGTATGTTAGGAAAAATCTTCATCTATTTAATAAAATAAGTGATAGACATAATTTTAATACTAGAAATAAAGATAAAATATATCAGCCATATTTTAGATTGTCTAAAGTCCAAAAATCTTTTATGGGGTTCTGTGTTAAATGTTACAACAAAATACCTAGTGAGATTATAAAACTAAATGAAAGAAAATTTAAAAGTTGCATAAAAAGTACACTTAGTAAACAAGCATATTATAAATTAGAAGATTATATTCAAGATAAAAATGCTTGGAAACATGCTGGTCCTGCTCCATAGTACAATGTAGGGCTTAAACAGAATTAAACTGGTTGCAATTTAAATGCTCACACACTGTTTATATTTAATTTGTATAATAGCTGTAATTGCAATATTTTGTGAAAATGTGAACACCGATGTACCTTTTTATTTACATTTTTTTATTTATATTTTATTATTTTTTTTTGTTTTAATAATATTTGGTTTGGATTTTCAGGGTACATTGTTTTCACATTATATATCGCAAATTATGTTATAAAAATATTGTAAAACATTTTTAAAAAGAGTAAGTATGGAGTTTCTTGCCCATTCTTCTTCATACAACCTACCTTTGCGAATGGGTGTAGAATCATTCCCATCCTATCCCAATTCCTATAATTTTAATAATCGACGTTTAAAAGTGCCTCCTTGATGGCCTAATTGAAATAAATGATTTGACTTTGACTTTGACTTTTGACTTTGAATAAAAAATCATACAACAACATTACAAAAAATTAGAAAATATGAATGGTAAATGTAAAATACCAAAATATGTTTCTCGATGACCCCTGTACCAATTTAAAAATAAAACATAATGATAACATGATCCTTCTGATTAATATGTGACAAAGTTAAAAATCTATTAAAGAAATAAGTTACCTACATTGGAGTTCTAATTTTGTTTCTTGTTTTGCTACTCTTTCGAATCAACATACCATCGAACTAATAAACTATCGAACAAATGAGCAATCGCTGTAAAGTTCTTCGTAAAAACATTTTTCGCACAAACGTTACATCGCACTAATAAAGCATCGATATAATAAAACATCGTACAACTGAATATTCGACATAACGAGTTCGATAAAATAAAAATCGAACAAAAAACTTTCGCACAGGCGTAGGTATCCCAAGGTACACTTTATTGAGTTAATTCTTTGTTTCTGTATTTGAAAATATGACCGACGGCAACACGATCTCTGACGTCATGAGCGTTGGCTGAAGGTATAGTTTCCTAATACGCACGCGCGACGGCGCGGGCGGCGCGGCGGCGACGTGTCGAACGTTCGGCAAGAAATTTCCCGTAATTGATTAAGTATTATTCTAAAGATTTTATTTGATGATTCATAACAGCTACACTATTTTCCCTTTGAAAACATAAAAATGAAACTGGAGCTGAAAATTTCATGTCAAAAACCGACTTTGAAAAAAAAACCGTGAGTAATGAAGATTTTAATTCCAAAACAAGATGAAGTAACTAACTCATAAAATTTAATTATTACTTTTAATAAAGTCGTCATTCTTTATGGCCGTGTTTTGCATTAAATCAACATAAAAGTAAAGTAAAGCTATTGTAATTTAGTATTTGTTACGTCAATCGTAGACTTTTTATCATTTGCATCGTTATAATGAGACACGGTCCAATTTTATGTCAGTTTTTATGCGTCAACTGTAAAACTACTTGACATTAGGTATATTGGCTGAAATAATTGGAGCACTTGAAAGTGTAGCGGGCACGAACAAACCGGTTTGATCGAACCCAAGACCATGGACTTGAATGTCACTTTTTACGACCATGCCACAGTATAATAATATACAGTAGAGTAACTCGCCCGCCAGACAGATTTAAATACCTACACCCGCGCGGTACGTAAACATGCGTTAGGGCTACCCGTCTACATCATTTTAATAACATTTGCCTTTGCGTACTTTCTGTTTCTATTTTAGTTTTGTGATTGTAAATATACTTTTTTATATAAATAAATGAAATACTTTGTATAATGAATAGGAAGTGTTCAATAAAAATGCGTGTTGTTTTTTGATTGGTAGATTTCATTAAAAAAATCATGTTTTTGTTTGAAAAACAAATCGGGCTTATATAAATAAAATGTAATGCAATAAAATGTTTATAGAAGTATTTGAGACCGAAAAATATTTGCGCCTCGACTGAGTCGTACGAAATGCTTTATTGTTAAATTTTAAAGTATAATAAATCCGCATTCTAATATAAAGCTTAATTCAAATACTCGTCTTATTAAATATGTACTGGAACTGATTTTTAGAGCAAAAATCACGCGGTTATTGTTAAAAAAACAACACACCGTCCGCTCGACACTGCGGTACAGCCGTGACTGTCTGCGCCCCGAGCGCGCCCCGACATCGAGGCGCGTAGGTATAGCTCGCTTTTGGTCCGTTTGTATGAAGTTGGTGTACTGTATTATTATATTACCGTGACCATGCTGATCAAACTGCGAAGACAAAAAAACGAGAAATATAAAATTAATATTTTTTTGTACCAAAGTACGGTTAATGTTAACGGAATAGTTAAAAGCTTCTGATAAATTGTATTAAGGGATTTGATTATTTTTCTGGATAAACTATTTAAAATAAAAAATAAATAAAACCTTTTTAAAATAACTGGGATTCAAATGGAACGGGAAAGGCCGCAAAAATAAGACTAGGCGTATGCTGAGACGCAGGTTACGCAGGTCCACACAGCGCAGAGCAGAGTATAGAATAGAATAGAATAATATTTATTGTAAAACATGAGTATGCATCAAAACAAGGTGCAAGTTCTTAAAATAACAAATTGATCTGCATGTTTTGCCAATTATGGCGTACAATAATAGCTTTACATTTTTTGGTTTAGAGGTAACCGAAAAAATATAGAAAGTAGAAGGTAGAAATATAGAGTAGATTTTGTAAAGCATGGAACGTCATTGAACTACGTACGCTGCGGCGCAGGACATGTCACGCAGACATGTGTCTGTCCTGCTCTGCGTCCCATTGCAGTGCCGGCACAGAATCCTGCGCGACGCGTGTATTGTGTATGCTGGATACATTCGTTGCTAGGTAACTTTGTTTATGATGCGAATGTCAGTTGCGTCGCAGCATGCGGAGGGGCATATGTCTGCCTCAATTGCCCTGCCCTGCACTGTGCTGTACTGTGCTGTGCTGCATTGCCTGCGTCTCAGCATACGCTTAGCCTTAGGGTCGGATATCTTAAAACCGAATATTATCCATAAAATCCTGTAACTAAGAAAGTTGCCTGCCGCGGTCGTGGGTCTTATTTCCATCACCGTGACCCCGTAACATAAAGGGATATTGAAGGACACCGTGGATTTTAGTCAGTCCAAGTCTGACAGTCCTGCCCAGGGTGGGAGGACTCATTTGATGACCACGCAAAAAAAAAAACAGCTAAGAAAGTTGACAAAAAGAGCACAAAAGGTTGCTAAAAGAATTTCTTTGTTTCTTCTTGTTGTATTATATTTGTGGTTTTGTTATCAATAACAATATTATAATTTTAAATGAGAAGTAAGAATTTTTGTACAAACGAACAAATGTTTGTCCCTATACTAATATTTCGTAGAAATACGTATAATGCGATAAATGACAAAGTACGTATAATATGGAACATCAATTTTATTCCCTGTTGTAATCAAATTATTTGAACATAATAAGCCCTTGGGGACTGCTTTTTATTTGTGGTTAGTTAGTAACACGGTTTGAAAGTTCGGTTTTGGGTCAGTAATAGAGTAATTTAAAATGTCACTTACGGGATATCTTCCGTGATTATTAATTGTTTTGAGTTCCCGATATTTCGACGCTGTTGCAAGCGACATGATCGCGGGATGACTTTGCAACAGTCTTGCAACAGCGTCGAAATATCGGGAACTCAAAACAACTAATAATCACGGAAGATATCCCGTAAGTGACATTTTAAATTGTGAAATAAACCGTGATAGTCTAAAACAGTGTTTAGTCATAGAGTAGTTAAAAGTTTTCTTTTGTTTTAATGATTTTCATTCTTATGTAGTGGGGTACGAGCATAAAAGGGGTATTTAGAGTTAGAATACCTACTTTCCTAAACTATTCATGTAACTTGAATTACCAAATTACTGAAACTTCATATTATTGGCATTGTACTCGTAAGTCCACTGTAATGTTGTACTTTTACAGTCCAAATCGAATCATTTGTGTTTCATTTCAATTAAAAATCTTACATCACCTAGGTTCGTATAATAATATTATTAAAAGTTATTTTGTTTTATTCTTTCAAGATTACGAAAATTAGATACGTATGCGAAGTTAATGCCTATTTTATACAGTTTCTAATCATATGCACTATTATATATGTTAGGTAACATTTTTTTAAAATTATATTTATTTTATTAAATTGTATTCATTTTTTATTGTGATACACACATTGAGCTATTATTACTACGTATAGAGACGACACCACGTATGACCACTGTGTCCCATCCAGGATGAGACAACGCGCATAAGTTCATTTAGTTGTTTGACAGCTCTGTGGCGTGCTCTAGGCGCGCGCACTCTTCCTGGATGGGACACAGTGGTGATGCGTGGTGTCGTCTCTATACGTAGTAATAATAGCTCAATGGGTACACATTCTTTTTTTTAAATGTGATTACGTCACGCTGTATATACATTATATTTATTTTTAAATAGCGTGGCTATTGTGAAAGTTATTCAGAATGTAGTTTCATAATGTCACGCAAACGTAACTTTTTGCCATTTCACGGTATTTTACTTAGCATAAGATAATGCATTGTGAGACTTGCCTATTAAGTTCAGAATGTCTGTGACAGAGCAAGACAAAGGTCTTCGTGGAAAAAATACATATTTAACCTAAGAACTGTACGATGAGTTTCTTTTAGATGCATCAGATATTTCTTGTTAGCGAATAATGTCTCACAAAAAATCCATTGTCGATATTTGAACAAGTCTATTGCACGATTGACAGTCAAAATACTTATTAACTACATTTTTAATATTTTTTTTTTTTTACTAAATCTTTGTATAACTGTTTATGTCTGAACAGATATAACAATAGGTACAATTTATCACCGTGACCCCGGAACATAAAGTTCTATTAAAGGACACCGTGAATTTTAGTCAGTACGAGTCTGACAGTCCCTCCCGCCCTGCCCGGGGTGGGAGGACTCATTTGATGATTTTACCACGTGAAAAAAATGATAATAATAATATATAGGTAGGTAGGTACCTACCTACAATTTTAAAATGTCTAAAAATGCCAAATCTGCACAAAAATTTAGGGCTATAAATCTTTGATTATAGGTACCAAAATAGCCAGTTTTTAAATCAAATGTTAAGTTCCTATATTTAAACTGTTCTCATTGTTTCATTTCAGGTCGAGGCAAGAAGAAGGGCATGATGCAGAAATTCCTACCAATGTTTTTAATGCCGTTCGTTCTGCAGTCAGCGATAATTCCCCTAGTACTAGGCATGCTCAAGTTTATGCTAGTAAAGTCTTTCCTAGTGGGAAAACTAGCACTAACCCTAATCATGCTGAACGCCTTCAAGAATCATAACTCTTTCAAGGGAAGAGATACTGAGATAGCCAGTGCTCACTACGGTTACCATGATAACGGGATGGAACACTATGCTTCGTACCTAAATTGAATGTAGGTACTTAGATAGCTGAAATCTTCAAAGAACTTTTCTTATGTAGAAACTGCAAGATGTGGTGCAATATGTAAAATAAACTTTTTATGAATGGAATCATTAAGTAATTGCCCGAGAGCGTAATTATAGTGACAAGTAAGAGGTAGTCGTATTTTAAATCAATGAGGAAAAGTCAGACAAGTTCTACATAGACATAATTATATAAGGTTCCAAAAACGCTATGTAAATCTGTTTTTGTCAAACGCTTTGGAAACGATTGTCTCTACTTCGTTACACACTCGGGTTGGCGTACATTTTAAGATAGCTCCATTATTTTATTCAATAACGTTTAATTAATTTACTCCCAGACTGATTTTCTATATTTATTTTTTAGACAAAGCCGACGACAACCTTAGAAATAACTTTAAAGCAATTTTCAATCAGTTATGTTTTACAAGTTCCGTCTATGGAAAACTTTTACAATTGGTTCTGTAAACAAAGACAAATTTTAACCGAACAAGCCCTTTTTAGAACCAGTTCTGTTTTGACATCCACTTTACTGATTATAAACTGGATGTGGGTTGAAAGGGCGACAAGAATTAATCTGTTTATTTCATACCTATCGTAGAGGTCGTATTACCAAGCCTTTTGGATTGATGGTCACTAAAAAAAACCCAGTTCTTTTGAAAATCAACCATCTATTTCGTGTAGTGTACTGTTTAAACCTAACCTTTGAACTTTTTACATAAATATCCTGAGTATTAAAATAATAAATAATTATTGATAAAATCGGGTTGTACGGGATATAAGTTTAGTATCAGAAGAGACTACCGTTTAAATGGAATATTATTATTAATTTCATTTTCAAAAAAATCCTTACATAAAAAATGTAATCTATGTTAAAATTTAAATTCTTAGTATATAATTTAAAAATGTCATTAATAGACCTATTCAGCAATAAGATTATGCTTGTTAAGTATAATTTTGTTATAATTATTTTTAATAACACTAATGCAGAATATAAATACATTTCAACATTATAGGTCATGAATAGAAGAACTTGGAAGCTTATAGTAGATGCCACATCCATAGCTAGTAAACTCTTGTAGTCATTATAATTTATTTAATTGTTATTTTAATTTTATTGTTTATATTATTACTGTAAATAAAAATTATCATATTGATGGCAAAAGTATGTCGCCATTAGTATTTATTGTAAAAGACCATTACGAATGTAATTTATTTTAAATATTTCAAAGATACTTTTAAGACAATTATTTTTATGTTGATGTGCATTAGTTGTGTGATGGATAATTGTTTTAACTTTAGTAGTAATTTATTTAAAAACTTGTTAATTTATTTATTTATTCTAGAATGTAAGTAAAGATGAGTATTGAAAGAACACTGTTTTAAACGGTTTGCTTCTAAACTTAAAATGTTACATACGGGATATCTTCCGAGATTTAAATATTTGTTTGAGTTCCCGATATTTTTTTTATCGGGAATTCAAGCAAATATTTAACCACGGAAGATCGTAATGACATTTTCAGTTTGAGTATTTAAAGATTGTTATTTTTACAAGACATTGAAATTTTTCATTTCTGAGAGAAAGGAAAATTACTATAATGTTTTTACATTCTGACGCGTATATTAACCTGCTTTTATCTACGTGTTTAACTGTAACTGTCTGTGTTCATTCTAAATGTGCCTAATTAATGTGTTCATTAGAGTCAAGAAACTATTTACTGGATTACCATGTTTTTATAAAGTAAATTATGTAGCCACTAACTTCAACCGCAATATATAAAATTTTATGATAGCTTTGTTATTAAAAATAAAATGATACACTCACACAAATCCAAAGTATGTACCAGAATATTGAACAAATAATAAATCACAGTTTCAGCTCTGAAATGCATTTTATTTTTTATATTTGAGGTAAACGACCTCCTTTGTTGTCATAGTCACAATATTTCTCTCAGTTTAGAAATAGAATTTTGGTGAGGCGCTATTGAGGCGCCAAAAAGTATAAACGCATGATTTAGACTTTACAAAAAAAAGTATATACGTATTCACAGTTTATAAAAGGTTGCTGAAAATACTAATAATATATTTATTTTGTGACCACAATATAAATATATCACAGTTCCATTTTTTATTGCACTTTTTATATTTAAGGGACAACGACCTCCTTGGTGGGCCGAAAATGTTCTTTTAAAATTCTTTTTAGCGCTATTTTAGTACGAATTCGAATCAAAGGCTAATTTTTATTGCAGTGTCGCGTTCCTAATCAAAGAGTTTTCTAATTTAGAAATACAGCAGTAAAAAAAGAAATATTAATTGTTCGTTGTAAAAATGTTGTTTGCAAATTACTTAAAGTACAATTATTAATTCGAGTCATTAAAATGACATGTGCAACTGTCACTGTTACAATGAAATTTAGTACTGACTCGAATTAATAATCGTACTTTAGTAAAGGATTTAAACCAAATGTCTGGGTGTAAAACGTGAAAAAAATTATCCATTTTTTATTGTGACAATAATGGCACTATTTTTAAGTCGCCAGTACTAATTTGCTATCAAAACAATCTCCTGTGAGGACTTATCACGACTTTTCAGTATTTTACTTCATAGCAACCTTCCTGTATTTACAGCGTTTCTTTGTATGGAAAAATGGAACAGCGCTTCTGGTGTAGAAAGAAAAAACTAATTTTTTCCTTGAAATTAATGTCAAGGTTCCAGTTAACTTTACGTCACAATAACTGAAAATTCATGATATTAAGACCTCTGTTTACAAGCTATAATTTACTTACCCCTGTCCCCAATGATGATATATTACTAGACTGCTAATAACAGGCAACTGATGTCTGACAACACATTAGGCAAAAAAGTATTATATCCGTCTTATTTCGACCACTCCTGAAAGCCGTAAACATACCTTGAGCCAGAACAGACCTTGAGTTAGCCAATCACAACGCAGTACCCCGTCCCCCTCGATGACGTAGTACCTCAGCGAGTTGACAGAATAGTTTTTGTTCCTTAGATCGTGCATGCGGAGTCTAGTAATATAGGTATCGTCGTTGCCTGTCCCATTGTCTGTTATGTACCTAATCAAATCTTGCAAGTCAAAGATCCACTTCCCGGTTTCCGATTGAGCTGAAATTTTCGCGTAAATCGCATGAAAATGCAAGTATATTTTTAAAAGAATATAGTTGTTGACTTATTATTTTTTTTCATGTTATTATATGTTGTTTTCATCATCATCAGCCTGGTACCGTCCACTGCTGGATATAGGCCTCTCTCAATGTACGCCAATGAGCCCTGTCCTACAGTGGTATTCTCTAATGTATAAACAAAGCTTTATTACAGCCCCAGCACTCTCGCCATGCTTGAAGTAAAGATTGCTATTCACAAAGCTACCACGAGTTCCTCTCGGGACTGTAGTAGGTACCTTATGAAAATATATTTCCACGTTAGTTCCATAGGTTTATTCATATAATGATAACATGTTCGATCAATTCTCTATAATTAAAGCAAACGCTAGTTCGCGCCAAGTTGCGGAACTGATGAAACAACTTGGAAACTAATCAATCTATAGAGAACTGTTATACTTAAGACTACAATGCTCCTTACAATACATCTAACTGCTATTGACTGGAAAACGTATTAACTATTCTCTCCTCAATCCTGGGTTTGAACCAAAATACAAAGCACTAACAAGTAAACATTAAACCTGTTAAGTTAGGTAATAGTCATTCCACGGCGACGACGAAGACGATCTCCGGCGACCATAGGCGCGGGCATGCGAGCGGCGAGTAATGGGCGACTCGCTGTCGCTGTCGTCTTGTCGTGACCTCGGAACGTAAAAGGCTATTGAAGGACACCGTGGATTTTAGTCAGTACTAGTCTGACAGTCCCTCCAGGTTTGCCCTGGGTGGGAGAACTCATTTGATGGTTAAACCACGCTAAATAAAAAATAAAAATCAATAGGCATGTTCACAACAAGTATAATATCGCAAATCTATTAGTCCCAGCTGATTCCGAAAAATAATGGACACGTATAATATGTATTGTCGTTTGTGGATGCAATGTATTTTCAGGTATATTATAACCATAGATTATAATAAAGAAGATTATAATAGCACATCAAAATTCGAGACACCCCGGGCTCGTGAGTGACGTCATTGAAAAGTTTATCACTAAACAGGCTTCTTCTGGGTAAGCTCGCTCCAGTGTCGACCTTGTCCTAGTCACTCCTGACCTAGACTAAGTTCAAGAGCAAACCCAATACATAAAAAATAGGATTTATTTAGCAAATTAGTTTTCGCTAACTCTTTTACTCGTCAAAAAGAAACTATTCTTAAACAAGGCCGGTGTTTCGTACCTGCGTCACAAGCAAGTAAAACCTTACTTGCTTGTGACGCATTGGCAATTTTAAAAGTGTCGTACCTTCGTCAATTTTCGTTTACGAAATAAATAAGAAATACTTACATGTCTAACTGGATTTTTTCAGTTAAATTCCCCAAATTATTTGTGAGGAAGAAAAATAAAGAAGAGTGAAAATCTTGCACTTGGCAAGTTCAAAATACCGAAGTTTCGCTGATAAAACTTTTGAGAGAGCCATCATGAAAGCAGAAACGAATTAAAAAACCTCATACCTGATAACTTTAAATAATCAAAAGAAAATTTTGAAACTTCTTTCAACGAATGATTTAATCAAGCATGGAGTTAAAAATGTTCAAAATTTATTCAACTTATATTGATATTTGAAAATAAAAACGGTAATTGAATAAGTTATGTGTAAATTTCAAAGGGATATCGATTGAATTTTTGCTTAGGTGCTACAAAACGTGTAACTGAAACACACATGTACACTGAAACCTTGGCCACTGAACCCGCCTTGTCCGAAGTTTTAAGGTGATTCGAGATGCTGAATACATCTACCTAATCGAATTTGTTTAACACTAAAATAATTGTTTTTATTTTTATTTAAAAACGTTGTTGCCACCCTAGGAACATTTTTAACCTTTATGGGGTTGAGAGGTCGATTTGCAGTTACACTTTTTTAGACATATGTTCAATAGATATTTAACTTTTTGTATCTAGTTTTACAGTCGTGTCATATAATATGATTTTTTGAATTCTCGTAGCTATGCCCTGGTAATTAAGTGATTAATAGTATTTTTATATTTTAATAGGCTCGCCTCCATAGAAGGGACCTACATAATACGTCGCTGATTATTGTGTTGTTAGATTTTGATCTTTTTAATATATGAATGCATCACGGGCTCCGGGAAATCCTATTTTAAATACTGTTTCATTTTTTCTGCGAGCTAACGATGGAGCGAGCTTACCGAGAAGAAGCCTGTTGAAGTGTTCCCTATAACTTATAAGAATTTGGTTTTTAGGCGGGATGAGGTTGTGTAGTTTGACATCCACCAGTTAGGGTGCAGCATTCACACACATCAGACCCGTCACGTCACCGTCTTGGCACCGATTGAAACTTGTATGGAAATAAGCCTGACCAGTGACCGATGAGGTGACTGATTGATCACGTGCCGGTGACTGGCCAGTGGCCGGTGACTGACGTATAGGAACAAAATAAATATCATTGTATCATACATGTATTTAAAACATTTTTTTAAACCTGGCCGAAGACGTGACGGTAACTGATGAGTCTGAATGCAACTTACGTCGCCTCTTAGCTCTGCGTTCTATTTAGTCAAGCGCGGCAAGTTGATATTTGGCTGAGCCAACCCAAAAGTGTCTGTGGCACACCATTTATTTATTTAGGTATATTTATTTCAGACCTACTAGATATTATTGTGTAAGAAAAACGGAATGTAAACTAGCCGCTGGCTATTTATTTAGGAATTAAACTTAACTGTTGTAGCTAAGACTGTTTTATCGCCATAACTCTTTTATTGCTTTATGTAGCAGCTGAATGTAACTACATCGTAAAACAGAAACAATAAAAATAAATGTATTCTGAGTATAAGACACAAACATCTGAGACACTTGACCATTCCATTTTTAGTAAGTCTAAATCGCGGGACTGACGAATTACCGTGACCCCGGAACGTAAAGGGCTATTGAAGGATTTTAACACGTTAAAAAAGTTACGAATTTAAGGCTTTGAATTCATGTTACGTTGATTTTGGTCGCGTTCGTAGTACTATACTGCAATACTTAGGAAGTCTAATCACTGAGAATCTTTTTTTTTAAGTGGTAACATCACCAAATGAATCCTCCAGCGCAGGACGGGACTGTCAGACTTGAACTTACAACTCTAAAATCCACGGTGTCCTTCATACGTTGCGGGACTACGGTTACCTGATAGTCCTGCGACACGGGCAGGCTGGGATACCTACGCCTGTGCGAAAGTTTTTTGTTCGATTTTTATTTTATCGAACTCGTTATATCGAATATTCAGTTGTACGATGTTTTATTATATCGATGCTTTATTAGTGCGATGTAACGTTTGTGCGAAAAATCTTTTTGCGAAGAACTTTACAGCGATTGCTCATTTGTTCGATAGTTTATTAGTTCGATGGTATGTTGATTCGAAACGCCTATCTATAATGCATTATAAACGATGAGGAACCACGTTTAAAGCTGCAGTTCCACTGAATCACCAATCAAATGGTTTGAAAACCACATGTGTCTGGTCAGCTATGTGCATCAGCCATTATGATTGGTGAATGCGGCACAGCACCGCCTCAGTGAAACCGCTACCTAACTGTGTCATGGGTCAAACATAACGTAGACAATACCAGTCCACCAAATGGTTGCCCAATCGCCTGATACCCTAAAACTAAAAGACGAAAATAAAGTAACTGGTGTGCTCGCAAGATTATTTTTAATTCTCAGACCTTTTTCTAATAGGCACCTAAAATGAATTAACAACACGTAAAATACTCACACAAATGTTTTATTTAAATAAAAAATCATACAACAACATTACAAATAAAAAAAATGTAACCGCCTTCAAAACCAACCACTAAAAAAGAGTAAAATAACCTACAAAATAACTTTTCTTTCGGAAGTCGGTGGTTTTTATTTTCATTGTCTTTTTTGCCACCGACTTCCGAAAGAAAAGTTATTTTGTAGGTTATTTTACTCTTTTTTAGTGGTTGGTTTTGAAGGCGGTTACATTTTTTTTAAAAAAGCTTTTATTTTACTCTTTTTAGTTTAAATATTCAACACAAATTCTTGTCAAATAGCTGTGTGCACTAGAATTTTGTAATCCTTAGCACCGGTAATAACATCGCTCATGTACAAAATTAGCTAATTAAATTCCCTATCTCAAAAACTACTGAACTGATTTTGATGAAACTTGCAGTGTTCCCTCAGTTGAACGATACCTAGTATAACAAAAAAAGGATGACTTAAATCGGACTTGTAGTTCCGGAGATAAGCGAACACAAACTAAATCAGTCGATGCCTACTCCTTACAGTTAAGGAGTTGTACCGTCCATCATCAGCTCAGCTACATGAGATTATGATTACCATACGCAAATACTTAAATTACTTCATAATATTTGCGAAAAACTATATGTGGGTCTATAAACTTTAAGGGTTGCCCTCGATTTCTCCAGGATCTAATCATCAGATCTTGACTTGGTGAATATGGGACCACTCCGAAAGCATCTCCTTTCGAATAAAATAAGAATTTTGAAAATCGGTCCACAAACGCCGGAGTAATCGCATAACAAACACACAAAAAAAAAAAAAAAAAAACATACCGTCGAATTGATAACCTCCTTCTTTTTGAAGTCGGTTAAAAATTAGTAAATATGAATGGTAAATGTAAAATACCAAAATATGATTAACCTATACCAATTCAAAAATAAAACATAATGATAACATGATCCTTCTGATTAATATGTGACAAAGTTAAAAATCTATTATAGAAATAAGTTACTTACATTGGAGTTCTAATTTTGTTTTTTTTTGTTAATCTTTCGAATCAACATACCATCGAACTAATAAACTATCGAACAAATGAGCAATCGCTGTAAAGTTCTTCGCAAAAAGATTTTTCGCACAAACGTTACATCGCACTAATAAAGCATCGATATAATAAAACATCGTATAACTGAATATTCGACATAACGAGTTCGATAAAATAAAAATCGAACAAAAAACTTTCGCACAGGCGTAGGTATCCCGGCAGGGGGATACTTCGGTACTCTAAGGGGACCCCGTGTTGTTGCTGACCCGGCATGGTCCATAATCGGACAGCGAGTCGTCCATTACCCGCCGTTCAAATGCCCGCGCCTACTGTGGTCGGACTGTGAATTAATAATTACGATTTGACAGATAGCTCCATAAGGGGCAATTACATTGTCCTGAATTCTGAATCTGATATTCAGAATACGAAATTTTGTCGCTGAAAGTCGCGATTCCACACACAAAATCGTGTCCTAATTAGGATGCTACTAATCCAAATACGATTACACTTTCCTGAATTCAGGACATTCTGAATATCAGTTCCTGAATTCAGGACAATGTAATTACCCCTGTAGAGTTAGCGCCACCTGCGGAAGTTGGTAATGCATTTAATGGAATTTGATGTAGTGACATAGTTATTAGCACCGGATCGAAATGACTTCAGTCGTGAACAAGAGCGGATCCAGCTTTTACATCAGGGGGGGGTCACCATGACGCAGACAGCTTGTCTCTGTAGCTAGCTATACTTTTTTTTTTATCGTGGTAAAATCATCAAATTAGTCCTCCCACCCAGGGCAGAGCGGGAGGGACTGTCAGACTTGTACTGACTAAAAGCCCTTTATGTTCCGGGGTCACGGTAATGATATAAGTCCCGCGACCCCGACAGGCTTCGACCCTCTGAAGGGGGGGCCGTCATCATGCTGACACTCTTTGGGGGGCGCGTGGAACACAACGTGCCGTCGACCATGGTCATGGTCCATGGTCGGTCAGCGAGTAGCCCATTACCTCCTTGCCGCCCGCATGCCCGTGCCTACGGTGTCCAGACACCGTCTGCCGACGTCCATCGCCGTGGGCGTCTACCACTGCAGCTGGGGTGGAGGGAGGACGCTGTCCTTTCCCTCACGCAGCCCGTCTCCTCCTTCGCGAGCATGACTGCTTGGCAGAAAGAGGCGACCGCTTCACATTCCCTCTCCCCCCACAGCATGGCCTCGACCAATGCCGGGCACAAGACGTCTCCGCCAGTGACGGATTAACCCTAATCATATTAAGCAATTGCCTAAGGCATCACGTCGGGGGGGCCACCAGAAGAAGCAAAAGAAAATTCTAAGGTCGGACTTAATTGTGCTTCTCCTGGTGCCCCCATGGGCATCACGTCTCACTTTCATGTCACCAAAAACGTACTGAAATTGCTTAAATTTTCTAGCTCGCTTCGGTAGCTATTACATCGTGCATAGACCTGTGGTTGCCGTATTTAATTGAATATACAAGAAAAGCGCAAAAAAAAAGTCGAGCTCGCTTCGCTCGCTGTTGCATATTATTTTATTATTAGACTCTGTTTTACCTACTGGTGAGGTACCATGAACTCCTAAAGCGTAAGTCTTTAGGCTGTGAGACAGAGACAGAGCTGTACAAGTCGTCTAGAACCATCTCGTTCCCTGAGCGTAACTATTCACGCTTTAAGACGTCATGGTAGGCCACCTGAACGAAGTAGACACTACCGTGGATAGGTGGGAGACGGTCGCGGCAACAGACGTCGCGAGGCGATTTCCGGCCACTGTAAACGCGGTCATACAGATAGCGAGTAATGGGTGACTCGCAGTACGATCATGGACCGTTTCCGGGTCGACGGCGCGTCGTGTTCCACGCGCACCTCAAAGAGCTGCCCCCCCCTTTGGAGGGCCAAAGACTGGCGGGGTCGCGGGACTATCTCATCAAGTTACCGTAATCCTGAAACGTGAAGGGCTATTGAAGGATCACCGTAGATTTTTTTGTCACAGTATACAAGTCTGACAGTGAAAGTACCCATGGATAGGGGGGCACCAAAGGCTTCAATTGCTTAGGGCATCAAATAGTCTTAATCCGTCACTGGTCTCCGCCTATCGGCGTCGTGATGACACGGAGGCGGTGCTCTGCCCTATGCAGTCCTATACAGTATGCTCCACCGTGTCCTCCGGCGATCCTCGCAGTGGTGACACCCAGGCGTTTCTTCCTTTCCCATCCGACACAGGTACCTCCCGAAACTTTCGTATCCGGTGAGGACCTACGTCATGCGCTAGGTCAGGACGTCGCTCGTGACGCCTGTTTGGCCACTCCTCAAAGCGGGCTCTTACCGCCGCGATTGCGGCGTGCCCGAGTTAGAGATATACTTAATATTTTATAGAAACGCAAAAGTGTGTTTGTCAATGTTCACGTTAAAACCGCTAAACGAATATGATTTCATGGGATCGATTGCATTGGTCCTCCATTGCACCGAAGTTACCTGGTCGCAGACGGAGTTACCGGAAAATCTAGTAAATAACACTTTTTTTAAACAATAGTTACTTGTTATGCAAGACTGCAAAGTTGTTTTTGGCGCGAGGAGGTACTTGAATTAAAAACTAAGCAAGGGAAGGCCTCTTCGCTCGGGGTTTAAAATATAGAGTCCTGAACGTAGCGAAGTTTTCAAAGGTACCAGAGCAGAGGCCAACGATGATAAAGTTATTTTGCGTCTCGTACCTTTGAAAACTTCGCTACGATCGCTCAGGATTCTATATTTGAACCACTCGCAATTGCAGAAGCCACCTATGACCCAGCCTGACGCCCAGGGGGGGGTCATGACCCCCATGACCCCCCCCTGGATCCGCCACTGGTCGTGAAAGTATTATCCATCCGCAATTTGATTTTGACTATAGTTACGTTCGTACTTCTAAATCCACTCCCGTGTTTTCATAGGCGGACTTGCAAGGTAGACATCGGCTCGGTTGGTAAGAACGTCGGATGTACTGGATCCACTACGCAGTCGAATATCTTTCCACAAAAAAATGTTTAAACTGTAATAGCTAAAACACTAACTTTTATAAAGCTATGAAACGTGCAGTGAAATAAAATTAAGTAGAAAGCTTTATCTTAGACAGATCCAGTAGGCTCCAAGTTAATGGACATAAAACCATTATAATCTGGCCTCTTATCCTATTGGTACTCCGTGTCACGCCATGTCAGCTTATAGCGAAAGTTTTATCAACAACGTGGGATCTAGATACTTTACCACAGACGCCTACAATACCTACATAGCTACATTTCACCTCACTGTGGCCAGAGCAGGTACTAAAATTAAGAGCATAGATAACATAGAGTATTCAGACAAAAAGGTTTGGTTATTATATGGTATCTCGTAGTGGCCAGTACTTTATTATAGACCTTTTGGTAATAAAGTACTGCTTGGTCAAATATAGCCAAACTAGACGAGTTCTGAGGTATTCCACATAGGGCACCTGGCACAAGCGAAAAATTTTGACAGGAGCCTTATGTGGATTAGATACGGTTCCGGTAGCTCAGGTGCTATTGTCAACGGGTGCCCTTCGTGGAATACCTCGACTTTCTCAGTGACTGAGTTTGGTAGTTGACGGTATGACAGCCCTGTGCCTCGGAAAGCCTTTTGTCCTGTGCTCTCTCTCTCTTGATTGACATCCCATCATCAGACAAGACTTAAGGAACCGAGAGTGGATCGTGCACTATAATATCTCCCGCGTACATGGTCAATCTCCGCAGAAATTGGTGCCGTGGCCGAAATCTGTCAGGAGGACTAATAAATGTACCCAATAACTTGGTCGATTCTTCGTCGGACCACAAGTCACAACCTGAACTAAAATATATTATGTAGAAATAACCACCTTATAAGCATGGAGGAATCACACGAAGAAAGCCTCAGGTTAGAAGGTTAAATATACCTTACATTGTATTAGAAATTTTAAATACTGTGGATGAGAAAACTGGTTGGCAGCTCATGAGAGCTAGACCTGTTCCATTGAATATAAAAGTATCTTGTTTGTATGTACTTTCATAGAACTAGACGTGTCAGTCTGTCTATTGAGAGCTGTATTTCAAAATCGATACCTAATTTTTTTTAATCATCTTAACTTATAGGCACTTTTGAAAGTTGCATTTTAGAAAATAGAGGGATCCCCATACTTTTGGTTACTCAACTTAAATCGATAAGGATATTGATATTGAGGATAATGAGCAAGAAAGTAAAAATTCTATTATAGATCAAAATAACAGAAACAAAACCTTTAACAAACTCACCGAATTCTGTGACTCTCCTAATTTTGTGATATTTCGTTTAAGCAATATCGTGGGGCTGTACGAGTGAAATGGGTTACTTGAAATACCTAACGGTTAGTTGTCATTATCTCGCTCACTCCAGCCTTCCCAAATTTTACAGACGCATTTGAAGTTAATTACTGATGTTTATGGTAGTATCTTATAATTAAGACACAGAAATAAATGAGTTCACCCTAAATAATTATGTACCTACACCTTTTAAAAACAAAAGATTTTTCAATCCGTAAAGGCTTCATCGGGAAACTGGGGAACAAACAATTTCCAACAAGTATCCGACCAATTAAGAACCTCGTCCGTTTTTTGAAGAACTGTTAAAAAAAAGAAATGTAGATACAGAGGAATTGACAACCTCCTCTTTTTCGAAGTCGGTTACAAATTGGTAGGTATTACTCTATTCAAATCAAATACGGAATTTCACTTCGGAATGATATCGCGGTCCCTGTAACTATCTAAAAAACGACAAAAGCGCATTTAAAAATGTTTGGCAACAAAACTTCTGGCTTTTATGCATACAGTTACGTATACATCTTTAAGCTTTCGTAATTGGAGCTACAGCAACCTAGACTACCTCGTTTAGTTACGCTTAATCTTGAATAACTTACGGCGCAAACACGAGATTTTATGAGACTTTTGACTTGAGAGACCAGTTTTAGGAAACCAAAATGAAGATGTAGGATACCAGTTTCCAGCTTATTACATCACATTCCTTGGCTGACACATACCTAAATGACTGGATTAATATATTTCTTGATTCTCTGTCGTGGACGTAAAAAATAATAAAAATGTACATTTATTCATCAAGCGCAACAAAATATGATTTCCCAGAGGACTGTTATTAGTGTTTTGTCGTTAAACTCTGAACAATAAGTAATTTTATTTTCTTCAACTTCGGAATTGACTTTTGTTATATCTTACTGTTAATTTAAAGATAGATAATTCATGCATTGTTCTTGCAATGACAAACATAAACTTAATTAAAAACTATATATCTCTTATTGTCACTATGATACGCTGGCTATATTTTTTTATAAAAGGGCAGTACATATGTATATAAAAAATTAAGGGTGTTACGTATTTCAGGTTAATGATATTTTAATGATATACTTTCATTTCCCTTTTGAGCCTATCTTGACTCTGCTCGACATGGTCTTGGATATCACCTCTGGATTGGACTTGACGGAATAAAAATGAAAGATACTAAGGTGCCTACAGCGGAACTGTCTTGAAAAGCACTGTGACTCTGGCATAGCATATCGAGGAACTGTGTGATTTTTAGCCAGAAAGAGTCAGACAGTCCCTTCCGCTCCACTTGACTACGGCGGGAGTACTCATTTGACGACTTGAGTACTGAAAAAAAATAGATACCTATAGGTAAGTAAGTTACTTCGATATAGCACCTTTATCAAAATATTTAATTAATATAAACGAAGTCGCGGGACTGTCTTAATAGGAGATCGCAGTCCTGGAAGGCTTGAACATAAAGAGAAATGCAGTAAGATACATAATATTATCTATATCTAGCTATTTCTGATCGCCATTTTCAATGGTTGCGAAACCTTCTACAATAATCAAGCTTATTGTAGAAGAGACAGCGTCAGTAAATTGCAAATCTAGTAAGTAAGCTATGTCAGTTGGTGTTTTGAAAGATATGGACACGTATTTTTTTCAATAAACGAAAATATTTATTCCTATTCGTAAATAGGTCGGAATTAGGTAGGTAGAGTTATTTATGTACTTACACTGATTCCATACAGCGAAAGACTATAGTGGATATGCCCCAAATCCCGCGGAATTACTTTTAAAGAGCAGAAAAATCTCGAGATATATAAATAAAAAAGGTATTTACTTTTATACAATTTATTTTTCCAATGTATCTCTGATGTTAATATTATTATTTATTTGTAATACTGTTTTCTACACGAGATTGTGTGTGATTAGAAATCTCGGGACAATCCATATTAATTATTTGCAATCAATAACCGATGCAAGCACTAAAATAACTACCTAATTCCGACCTCTGTTGGTAATAGAAAAATATTATGACGTATTTCAATAAAACTCTACTTAAAATACCACTAAAGATACAACTAAAAATTATACCGCGTTTTAACTTACTTTTTGCTATTGCTATCTTCTTTAATTTTGCTTACATAACGAAAGAAAAAAATTGGGTATCATGTTTGATTATCTAACCGACGAATAATTAGATTTTTTCAATGATGTTACCTATTTTTCCCGACTAATTATAAATGTTAGTAGTGGGTGGTACGACTTGTAACTTTAATAATTAGAACCCAATAATACTTGTTATCCAAAAACATAAAGAAAATAAAATATAAAGGGTATAAATTCTAGGTCTTTCAAATTTGTAGATTAAATAGCTCTACAGGCTTACTGTAGTCTGCCAAAATTCTGAATTTGCTAATAATAATTGTAGCCAAATGTTTAGTTACCTATCTAAATTGACTTTTGTTTTGTTTGTCGTTGTTTTACTAATGTTGGACCATCATTTCCCGACAAAATGACTAGGTTTTGGAATCACAAATTAGTTTGCTAAAATGTAAATGCCTGCATAAATACTTACCTTTATATTTTTAGTGTGGTTAAATCACCAAATGAGTCCTCCCGCCCCGGGGCAGGGCGGGATTGACTGTCAGACTTGACTGACTAGAATCCACGGTGTCCTTCGGTAGCCCTTTGTGTACCAGAGTCGTGGTATACTTATGTCCCGCAACCCCGGCAAGACTATGGCCCACTATAGGGAGGCCCCGTCATGAATTTAGGTACCTAGGTACTTATCTTGTAACCGCCAGGTTGGGTGACGAGTCGTTTCGATTACAAAAAGACTCATCACCTAACCTACGCCTTTCACCTGCTTTTTGAATCCTGTTTGTTATAATTATATAAAAACAGGATTCTAAGCAAAAAACTGGTATTTCCTTGATATGCTAAAACTCAAAACAGTCGTAACAACATGGTTACATTATTAATTTGTCACAGTAAGTAGGTATTGCGTCCATCTGGAGTGACTGACGGCCGCGGTAAGCGAGTGAAACTTATGTCGTAATATCGATAGCCAGTGCTAGCATTTTAATCGTAGTTGAGTCGGTCAAGCCAGTACAAGCCACATCTTTGTACTGTTCTGTTTGTAAATATTGAATTTTAAAGTGATAACAACAGGGTTGTTTAAAATATATGCATTCATAAAGTGAAAGGATATTAATTTCAGCAAGGTAAGTCATTATTTACTTGTACAGTTTTTAAAGTTAGCACTGATTATGTATATAGGTAGTATTTACCTACACATTAAATGCAAGCCTATTTATTGTATATTTATTGTATTCATTTATTTCTAGTTTCCGTTTTCATTACATTTTATTTAAAAAAGTAGCCAACATCGATTCGGTTAGTACATTAAATTAGGAATGTTAATTTTGTAATTGTATTTTTTCCTTTCTTAGCAAGTTAGTAATAGTAATGACATTAGTGCAGTAACGAAGAGAGTAAAGTCGGAGAATTCCCTAGCAATGTGACATTGTTTAACTTAGTTCAGGTCAAATATAATTATCTTTCGACTGACTCTATTATTTTTAATTGCTAATCTGTGTTAATAGATCTGTCTAAAAGTAATTGTGTCACTTCTGAAAATAGTTATCAAACCTACGATAGGTACCTGGCTTGGAAACAGACTAACATAATTCGTCTATTTTAATTGCATAAGGTAGCAAAATAATAACTATTTTATTAGTTATTACATGCATTAAGCTTATTGTTTACCTCAATTTTATCTCAGCATTATACGATAATTAGATTTTCGGTATCAACACGGTACCTAGTTAAGTTTGTATTTACCTATATCGAACTGCGACTTAACTTCGTGTTGGTAAATATATATTTATGTTTACATAAATTATAACAAAGACGTAGATACTTAGGGTAGGGCAAACAGTGTTTACCTCAAGACTCGTACACACAGAGTAAATATCCGTATCCGTTTTAAAATGTACCCGACGGAAAAATAATTTAAAACGAGTCAGTATTTTATTTACTGTTGTTTGTGTGAACTCGGTCATGCATGCGCGTAAACACTATTGCCGAAAAAAAAGCGAACTGTGTAAAACTGATTTCTGTGTGTACGAGCTCTTATTCATGTATGTAGTAGTATTATGTATCTTAATAAATAAGTACTCTATCTACGTAAGCAGGTACTCGAGAATCTTACTAAAATAATAATTATCAAAGTAGATCAGTGCCAAACCTGCCCTTATTGACTTGATAAGCAGGCGCTTATCAACTTATGCACGCAGGTTTATGTGGCTCTGATGTTAAGCCACAAGCAGTTGCAACGTTTTCCCATATACAAGTGTTAGCTATAGACATAGGTAGCGCCCGCCATCTCAGGGAATCTCATCAAAAATTATACGACGACATTTGAAATAGATGTATGAAACTAGGTAGAAAATTCGAAGTAAACCATTTTACCTAGCATTTTAATTCAGACTTGTCCAAAAAAGTAACTTAAGCTGTTTTATGGCTGGTTTATTTTTATGATTGCCAAGTATAAGTACCATAGATGCTTTAGTTTAAGTCTTTTGCAAACCTCATCTCCCACGTGAGTTGGCTGTCTAGGATATGGATAGGTACCTAAAATGTTGCAACATCTACATTTCAATTGTTTGATTAGATATTGCAATTTTTTTTTGTGCGAAGCCTTTTATAAACATTCGTTTTTTGGATATATTTTATAAGCAAGTTCCTATTAATCAACCAGTTTATTAGGGTTTCAGTGGTAGATATCTTTTAGGGAAGCGTGATTCACTGTCGACCACATCTTCGCTTACCAGGGTGAAACACGAACCTATAAAATAAAAATACATAAAAAATATTTTCGTATGTAAAAATCGTTTTCTTTAATGTGGCATTGAGTGATTTGCTATCGTCGGCAAATAACACCATTTTGTGATGGGAACTTCAGCCAATATTAGGTAGGTACTTGCCTACCTGTCTACATGTTTTGAGAGTATACTACGATCTTTAAGAGCAATGAGATCTACTTTCAAATCAGTTCACGAGAGCATTTTTCCTTTTCAGATGAATAATTCCAAAGTAAAAAAGTGGACTAAGAACAATAAGTTACTGATATTTTTCATACTGCTCGCTTTAAGCCTGTTCGTGTCTACCGTAGCGCTAGCGACCACAGACAGAAAACCATGCAAACAGCTCATTGATCATGAAGAACTTAAAGGCAACTTATCGAAGCAAGAAGCTATGGAAACAAAAGTTAAGGTTAGTTCCGATTGATACCCTACCCTACCCTACCCTACCTATTTTTACCTACCTACCGTTCTTTGATGTCAATTATTGTCTACAGAAGTCGTTCATATTGGTTTCTTCATTCGTTGTGGAAGATATAGCCAGTCATGAAACTTGGCTGAGCGATAGTACCTATATAGGTATATAATTATGTGCTCGCTTCGCGGGTTCGATCTTCGCATGAAATAAATAAGTAGAAATGTGTAGTAGGTACTGAATTCACCCGCGGTGGTAGACGCACACGGCAACTGACAAGGCAAGGCAACGGACGTCGCAAGACGATCATCGTAGGCGCGGACATACGGGCGGCGAGTAAAGGGCAACTCGCTGTCCGACCATGGACCATGCCCGGGTCGATAGGGCGTCGTGTTCCTCGCGCGCCTCAAAGAGCGTCAGCGCCAAAGCCTGCCCGTGTCGCGGAACTTATTCCATCACCGTGACCCTGGAACATAAAGGACTATTGAAGACACCATGGATTTTAGTCAGTACAAGTCTGACAGTCCCTCCCACCCTGCCCGGGGTGGGAGGACTCATTTGAAGACTTTACCACGCAAAAAAAAATTAGGTACCTACTAAATTCCAGTTGTGGCCGTGTGTGTATTTATTTGACTTGAAATGTTTTCAACATTAACGCCCATATTTACTCTACGTTGTTCGGTTTACCACGGGTAAACAAAATAAATTAAGTCTTCGTTCAGAAGCGCGGGAATATTTGCATTAAAGAATGCAACTTCAGCAGCAGTTCGTTACAGATAGAAATTTCATTAACGGTATCCTTTTTTTTTTCAGGATAAAAATTATTACCGACTACCAAGAACCGTTGAACCAAAAAATTATAGACTTACGTTACATCCTAACATGAATAACAATACTTTTGATGGATCTGTAATGATAACATTAAGAGTAAAGCAAACTATTCAAACAATTAAGCTGCATTCAAATAATTTGACCATTCACGCAGTTAACTTGAAAAACGGAAATAATCAAAACATACCAATTTTAAACACCAACAAGTCTTCAGACAAAAGAGAGCTATTGATTATCAATTTAGAACATGAAATAAACAAAGAAAACTACAAGTTGTTCATTCTATTCTCTGGTAGATTGGATAATAAAATTGTCGGATTTTATGGAAGCCGCTTAAAAAATGGTGGGTAAGTATTAAACAACCTCACATTTTTACCGACTTCATTAAAAGGAAGAGGTTCTCAATTCGTTGGAACTTTTCTTTTGTTTTTTGTATGCTCCTCAATTTCCCAATGACGACTGCAAATGTACCTGTGTCCAATCTAAGTTAAGGCAGATTTACATTGAGTCAGTGGCTGTCGTCAGTGCTGGCACCGAAAACTGACGCGTACTCTATAAACGCAGTCAGTATTTCGTCATTAGTCTTATTGTCCGGTTGAGTAGTTTCAACCTTCTAGAATTGTTGCACAAGAGAGACATCGTCAAAAAAAAAAAAGTCAGTAGTCCACGATATTTCTTTTGGAGTACATTTGGTGTTTTGTGAAAAATGAATTCTCGAAAACTGCAAACAATCAAAGTTAGTTATTACCTTGGTGACACAGAAACAGAAACGAATTTGGGTCAGAATATGGATAGACGACAGAGACAAAACAGGGGTTTCTGCTCTGTTGTTAACCCAGTTGAGAATTGAAAATCCTAATGAATACAAACTGGCTTTGAAAATGACGCAAAAATATTGTGGTCACTATAAAACAGAGCGGCAGCGACTGACTTGGGCATATTTACACGCCGCCGTCAGTTGCACTGGCGCGCCAGTGCAACTGACGGCGTGTATACAACGTGTCCCAAAATTCAACGATAAGCCGGCACCAGAGGATGGACCTACTAATGACCACTCGAGAAAAAAATAGAAAAAAAAAATACTACTACTTTTTTTTAAATTACTTAAAAAAATGGAAATTCTTCGAAAATGTATACCCCTTATGACTCTTTTAACTACCATGACCATAATTTTTCAAATATTTCAGTTTTTTTGTTTGTATCGGCAACCTAAGTAGTACTACCATTCACCATAATCTTTGAAAATTACAGAATTTTCGTAGTTTTATACAAAAAAACAACCAAAAAAAAATTATTTCCCTAAAATTTTGAAAGATTTTAACGTTCAGTACACTTTAACTCATCGTAGTGTAAAAAAAAATATGGACACTAGTATGGCAAGTTTTTTAAAAAATTAGCGCAACTAACCTAAACTTTAAAATGGTATAATACTTTAGGAAAACTAGCCACAAAAAAAAAATGACACTTTTTCTAATCAAGAACCCCTATTTCATAAGTTGTTGTTAATAGTAATCACTTCTACTATGTGCCCAAAATATCAAAAAAAAAAAAAAATTTTTTAAGTAGGTATTTTTTTTTTTTTTTTTTCTCGAATAGTCATTAGTAGGTCTATCCTCTGGTGCCGGCTTATCGTTGAATTTTGGGACATGTTGTATATGCCCAAGTTGGCGCGGGTGGCAGGGGAGCGAACTGACGACGAAAATATTGAAGCGCGAATAATACCTATACTACTATACCTACTGACTTGAAATCAATTTACACTATGGCAGTGCCAAGTCAGCATTGACTCGTCAGTGGACTGACGTCAGTTACTGACTCACTATAAATCTGCCTTTATATAAGATTCTTAAATAAAATACTGTACCCCGCGCAATGATGACATTGACATTAGAGACCCAAAGGCCGAGAAGCAATGTTAGACGTATTTAAAAACGACACTGACACAATGACGTTTCGTTTTTGGCATGCGTAAAATCAGCTGTAGAAGTGCAATCCAAAATAAATAAATATTACGTGTTTTCTTTATTTAGTGATAAGTTCACGCGATTTATTAATTAAAAAGTGTTTGAGTGTTTACATGCCTCTTCGACTACGCATTCGTAAACCGATATTTAGATTCGCTGATGTTATAATTCAACAAAGCCGGGTTAACTTTGCTTCCGACTCTAAAACCATGGAAATTATACGTCCTAATGTGAAAATAACTGACCGGCTCAACCCGTTAGTTCGTCCTGTAAACTATAACCTTGAATTACGTCCTGATTTAGAAAAAGGCGAATTTCAAGGCAGAGTGAAAATTGATATTGTGACCAAACAAGACAGACAATTTTTAAGTCTACACACAAAATTTCTAAATTTAACTAATGTGAAAGTTCATAAAGGAACAGACCAGATCGCCGTCTCAAAGTTTTATGAGATTCCAGAGGTGGAACAATTGTTTGTTCATTTTGATTCCCCGATAAGCCCTGGAAATTATAAAATCTGTGTTGAATTCAATGGAGAGCTAACCAGAGATATTGTTGGATTCTATTCTTCGCGTTTGCTCGATTCTAGGTAAATTATATGTAATGGGACAGTTAGAAATAGATTCATTTAAGCAAACAGGTTGATTAATAGTTAATTAAAATACTTATGCTTGAGGTTACATTGACTTAGATACGCTTCCAGTCTTGAGCTTGAAAACAATTTGTGTGTCCTAAGACATTTATTTGTTTTTTTAAACAAAGAAAAGATTTTTTGCATTGAACTACTCACCAACATAAAATGTTATGATTTAGGAAAAATGAATCTCTCTTTGTAATAAATACTTATAAAGCCTTATTATTTCAGGAAAATGGTGGCAAGTAAATTCCAGCCCACTTATGCTCGGCAAGCATTTCCTTGCTTTGATGAGCCAGATTTCAAAGCCACCTATGATGTTACACTGTGGAAGCCAAAATCTTACATTGCGCTTTCCAATATGAATGTAAGTATCTTACAGAGGAGTATAGCAGACAAGTCATTTGTATTCTTCTTCTTCATTACTTCAAATCATGCTTCTTCTGGATATCTTTCGGGAGCCATGCACCATTAGAATAAATTGAAAATTATACATTTAATATTGTTTTTTCAATTATTTATTTATTTATTGCTCAATGTACCTACACATTGTTATAAGCATAGCTTAAAACTAATGGACACATTACGTTTTTAAGGCGCAGCAATTATCAATTTTTTGTTAATTCAAAAATAAACAGTATAATTATTCTTTGTTCTATAATGCATATGCCATAATTAACTTACTTGTCGTTTTTAGGAAATATCATCAACATACGATAAAGATACCAACATGGACCAGGTGACGTTTGCAACCAGTGTGCCAATGTCCTCATACTTAGCTTGCTTTGTTGTTTGTGACTTTGATCACAAACAGACTGAAATTAACACGGGAGGCATTGGCAAGAGTTTCACACTTCGCTCTTTTGCTCAAAAACAAGAATTACACAAAATTGACTTCGCTCAAGATATCGGAAAGAGAGCGACTGAGTTCTACATTAAGTATTATGAAGTGCCTTTCCCGCTACCTAAATTAGGTTTGAAATAAAATATTATATATTTTTTTTAATTAATTATAAACATCTCTGGTTTCTAATGTATATTTGGTAATGTTTCAGATATGATTGGTATTCCTGACTATGTATCAGGTGCTACGGAGCACTGGGGTCTGATCACCTATCGGGAGACTTCATTCCTTGTTGATGAGGCTTCTGCATCAGCCGCTAACAAAATTAGCGTTGCTAACACTATAACACATGAACTGGCTCATATGTGGTTTGGAAACTTAGGTAAAAGCAGTTTTAAAATGTTCCTTATTTTTTTTCTTCTTAAGATTTCAAGGCCCTGCTACCCAAATTTAGGCAGCACTAGTAGCCAATTAGCTAAGGTCTGTTCAAAGACAACTCTTTAATATAATATAATATTCCACAACGCCATCTAGTCCCAAGGTAAACAGAGCTTGTGTTATGGGTACCTAGTACCCATAACACAACAACTGATAAACATAATTATACATATATTTCTAAATACATACATATTATAGATAAATTACAACCAGACATTTAGAACAAATAATCGTGCTCATCACACAAACATTTGTCCTGGGTTGGAGTCGACCCCCGGCATAGCAGTCAGGGTCACTAACCACTAGACCAACAGGCCAGTCTTTACTGTACAAACTTTAGTTGTTGGTCCCTGCCCTAATTATGTACTCGACAATTACTAAATTTATAATGAGACGGCTGTCAGTGGCCTGAAAATGTCACAACCCATGTTACTAAGGGGAATTGTATTACTTGAGTTTTCAATGTTACTTAGGGATCTCGAAAGAAGAGCTAAATCCAAAATAAAATAAAGTCAGTTGATGATAACTTGATTGAAATTGAGCCACTTCTCAATTATGTATAGAAAAAGATTGATGTATTTTTTATTTTTATTTTCAGTGACCATGAAGTGGTGGGATGAAGTTTGGCTAAATGAGGGTTTCGCATCCTATATGCAAGTCAAAGCCTTAGATAACATCGAGCCAACTTGGAAAGTTGTAAGTTATTGAAATTTTAATAATTTTACGATCAGATATTAAACTTGCAAATCACGTTTAATTATTATCAATGATTTTATGTGGAAAGAAAAATTCGACCGCGGCAGTATTTGAACCTGCTTCCCTCCGATTTATTGCATCCGACACTATTATCAACCGATTATATACATATATCTATCTACATAAAGTCTTTGAACATATTAAAGTATTAAGTATGTGTCATGACAGACTTAATGCTCTTAATATGTAAAATTTAAGTTGAATTATGCTTCTTTCTTGCAGTTGGATCACTTCCTTACTAAAACCTTACACCCAGTACTAGTGACTGATGCTAAGCTGTCAAGTCATCCGATTGTGCAAACGGTGGAAACTCCTGATCAAATTACTGCGATTTTTGATGCAATCTCCTACAATAAGGTATGTATGATTATTTCCAGTATCAAAAACGGGTGGATAAAACTTTGTACAGACGCCAGCACATCAACCTACCTTAATCTGTCTTTCTGTAATGGATTTTCAACTTTGTCACAATAGTGGAAGGATAATTTTCGATTAGTAAAATCGGACAGATGCAGCAGATGGATAGTAAAATCTGATAGTAAGAATTTACTGTCACTTACACTTTCACGGCACATCGCCGACACGGTATCGGTAGTTTCTTATATTCCTAGAGAAACTGAACGAGAGCGGTCCATATGTCAGTTTCGTGTCGTGTCGTTACCGTTATCGTCTAATTTGAAAGCGCCCAGTGGTAAACCATAATATTGCTAGTATATTAAAAAATAAGTGGACTTTCCACTTATTTTTCGTGTGGAAATTGGCTGGCCCTCTGGTATCAAAACCTACTTATTTAATATTACATACCTCCTGTTTTTCTTGTAGATAGAACTGAATTGTTTCAAATATTTTATTTGTTTGTAGGGAGCATCAATACTACGAATGTTAGAAGGTTTCATAGGGCAAGAAAACTTCCGTTTGGGTGTATCGGATTACTTAAAGAAATTCGAGTTTGGTAACACAGTGACACAAGATTTGCTTTCAACGTTAGAACCTTACTTCAAGAAGGATCATCCTGATTTTAATCTTTCGTAAGTAGTTTTTTTTTAAGATTATTATAAAAAAGTTTTAGTTAATTTGACTTTAATTTTTTTTCTAAGCTTTTAGCTGTTATCCCCACTAACATAAAAAAAACAGATTAAGTTTGCAAGTTTAAAAACTTTTTTGTCTGTAATATATATTCGGAACTACTGAACGGATTTAAAAAATTATTTTATTAGCAGAAAGTCCCAGCAGTGGGACTTTGGGCTGATATGATAAAGGAGAATGTTACCTAGTTAGTAACTAACTGACATTAGGCTATATTTCTTCATGCGAATCCGTTGGCAAAAGCTCAAATTATTTAAGAAACTTTTTACTATTTCAGATACATAATGGATACTTGGACACGACAGATGGGTTATCCTGTGCTGGAGGTGAAAATGGGTGACGAACCCAACACATACTTCGTTTCGCAGTCACGATTTTTAATCGATCCGGACGCGACTTACCCTAATGATTCCAAGTTCAAGTAAGTATTTGCCTACGTTTTGAGGCAATAGTATTTTGGATGAATTCAAAACGCCTTGATTTTCAACTTTATACTCTAGGGCATAAAGTAGAAAGGCTATTATAGACCATTTTAGACTACTATGAATCATCCTTTCTACTACGACGCGCTGCAAAACGTGCGGTTGTATGTGGCTACATAGAATAAAAACAGACTTGCCAAAACAATGTCGCAATGTCGCGGTTGGAATTGCAAATCGGTTGAACCGCGTTATGAGCCAAAGCTTTGCAGATTTTAATATCCGGCACAAAAGCGTAAGTAAAGTCCCAACAAGTGTGATGAGAATAAGTCTTCTAAAGATCAGTATCATGGCGAAATAAAGGCCTGGCAAATCCACAAATATCAAATTGTTCAGTAAATCGTTTCGATGCCATTTCTAATGTCATCATGATAATAAAAGATGAATCTTTGCAAAAGAAATAGTGCCATACTTTGCTCGCAGTGGTTAACAGCCCTTGCTATTGCTTCTGAAAATATTGTAGTCATGGGTTATGTGGTAGGTAATTTATATTTCGTATATTTTTAGCTATCGGTGGTTCGTGCCTATAACATTCAAGACGAGCACTGGAACGAATAATGAAATTGTGTGGCTCGCTGATACAGCTCAAAATGGTAAGAAGATTTGTTATTATAGAAATTCTTAGTGAATCACCGTATCCCCATCGTTTTTCCAGTCTAACCGAATAGAGTGTGAATATCTTTATTTTACACATGGAGCGACTGCCTATCGGACCATTCAGTAACTGGGTGCAATATCACTTGTTAAGCCTGATTGTCACTGGCTTCTCAATAACCAGTAACAACGGTCAAAGATCTACAAGACAGCGAGGATCAAGACTGGGTTTGCTCTTACACTAGAGCCTCACTAAATTGAATTGTCGTAAATATCGCTTTAATGGACATAACATTTAAAGACTATTATCGCGAAAATTCACGGCAAAAACTAATAGGAAACATTTTTTTCAGTAAAACTAAGGGGCGATGAAGGACATCAGTGGATTAAACTGAATATTAATCAAGTTGGGTACTATAGAGTTAATTACTCACTACCAATGTGGCAAACACTTATTGATGCCATGAAGTCTAAATCTAATCAGGTATGTATAAATTAGTATAAAAGCTGGTTTCAAATTTTACAATATTATAAATCTAAAATATACGCTGTGTGCGCCATCACAGCACCTCCTGGTGACCAAATTATTAAAGGCCATTATATCTGCTAATTTATGCCAAGTAGATATTTTGATAAACATTTTCGGCTAGAAATTAAATAAAACCTTAAAACGTACTTAAAAATGTAGTGGCGCATATTAAAATTGCCATGTACTTCACTACTACGTACGTGTGTGCACGCGCACGCAAATTATTAACGTCGAAGTTAAGGTCTTCTGCAAATGAATTAAATATTTCCACAGCTAACCCCAGCTGACAGATCCAACCTCATGGATGACATATTTGCTTTGGCGGAGTCTCGCGCGGTGCCATTCAATATGGCGCTGAACCTCACCACCTACTTGCTGGTGGAGAACAACCTCGTGCCCTGGCAGACTGCTTCGTCCATCTTCGGGAACCTCCACGATAGACTGCAGAATACACAGGCGTATGAGAACCTACTGGTACATACAGATTTTTGTTATACTTGCAACCTTAATTTTAAAGATTTTCTATGGAAAGGAAATTTTGATCCGCAAATATTTGGCCTCCGGATTCAGTACATCCGCAGATCTTTCCAAAAGAGCCACCGAGGTTCCTGCCTACAGCGTCGAGTTCTTCAATCCATTGCTAACATCGTACGGTGACATTCGGTACGCATGCGATACTGCGTATAATATTTATTTTATAAACCCTTAATTTTGTTTTCGTAAAATTACTTAGAAGAGGAGAATAATTATATGGCAATGGTTCCGTAAGCAGTCGTGGCTCTGTGATAACGCCTCTAAATTACAACTTGTACCGAGCCAGGCGCATTACTTTGTGTAATTTATTTCATTAACACTGCTCCCTAGACGCTGACGGAAATATCATGAGCAGAATTTCTTCTTTTTTTTCCCCTGTGGCAACACTACAGCTAACAGCTGATTTTAAATTGTCCTGTATTTTTTTATTGTAAAAATTGTATTTATTAGTTTTTTAAAGGATTTTTCCAATTTCTCATTTAGAATATTGGTTATTAATGTATTTTCTGTGTTAGATTCACTTATTGATCGTAAATTTTGTGTGTAATTTTAATGTGAAATAAGTGACAGTTACCGGCCTAAGGGAAACTTGCATTGTCATCCTAATCCAGGTACAATACTTCTTAATTATTAACTATAACATTGTTTACGTACAGTAATTACGTTTGCTATCACTTAATCTAAGTTTTCATTTCGTTATTGAGTGATACTCATGACCTTTTAAAACGTAAACATAACCTTGCTTAGCTAGGTGACAGAACTCGCTTTTAATTTTAATTTCGTGTTTTCCCTGTACATTATTTCCTATTTTCCTGCTGCTATAGCTACCTATTCTCGCTCAATTTCTTTCTTTTCGATTTCCTTACTGTAATCATGACTTTGACACGTAGTGCCCGCGCTCGCCAAGAAGAACTCACTCTGGCTTTGAGCGAATTGAAGGCATCAAAGCAGTCCTGTGACCAGCTAAGTAGGGAAATAGATGAGAATGAAAGGGTTCTCTTGGAGGTCCATGAAAAGAATAGATCTTTAAAAAGAGAAATGGCTCAGTTATATACTCAATACACTGATGTCATTGAGGACCGGGATAGGCTCCGGCTTATTGTGGACGGATTCAGCCAATGTAGCACAGAGTATGAACAAGCTCTTAATGACAAACACTTTCTACAACAGCAGCTACATGAGGCTAGAAGTCAAATAACAGATCTCGAGACCACAAATATGAACATCACTGCCTCGCTGAATCAAAGTCTTTTCAGTGAGTTGGTGCCTATTGCCCCGTCAATGGTTTCTGCCCTAAATCCCATTTGCACCATAGATTTGACAAGTGAGGATGATTCAAAGTCATGTAATTCAATGAGGGTAGTTACCAGTAAAAATAAATTAAAAAAATATATTAAAATCAATAAATACATTGTAAAAACGCAAAAACTAGTCAAAAGGCAAAAGTTTTTTATTAAAAATGTAAAATTAAATAGGGAAAGACTTAACCTACTTAAACAATTGGATTTGTATTCATTTAATTTGGATCAAAGCGCTGAAAAGTACAAAATTGACACAGAAGACCTACAATCTAAACTAGACTACCTACAAGAGAAACTAACTTCAATGACTAGTAAGTACCATACCTCTGAACAACTTATGAGGGAATATGTGTTAGCAATGAATGATCTGGTACATTCTCAAAATAACTGTGAGTACTGTCAACCAACTTCCTATGTACATACACCGGAACATTCATTGACAGCATGTAATACCACCTTACCACAGCTATGTGTTGATTTACATACACCGGCAAATTGTTCCAATTTAAAATGCAAACAAAGTTATAAGGATATAGTTATCTTTTGTGATGAGATTGGAAAAGATCTAGGGCCTTTAATAACAGATGAATATCCGGGAAATAAAATAATAAACCACTGTATGCATGGATGTTCTCTAAATGATATTATGAAGAAAATTATTAAATTTAATTTCAAGCAGGACACTACTTTACTAATTTTAATAGGAAATAGAGGAAACTTAAATAAAGGTGAATTGCTACATTACTATAGAACATTAAGTAACTTAAATTTAAGAAAAATTATTTTGTTTACTTTTCCTTATAGTAACAGTTTGCCACAGGAGGAAAATAACTTTAGATTTAATATTAATATGACATTGCACAACTTGACATGTAATAATGATTTATTTCAATTAGTTGACATTAATAATTATGTGGGTAACAATTTTTATTTGACAAAAGATAGATATCTTGTAGAAAAGTACTATCTTACTAATTATTGTAAAAGACAAATAGCAGTGTCCTTAGCCTATTTTTTTTATATAACAGCCCAGAACTTAAATAAACAAGATGCTTCTATTGAACAATGCAACCTTGATTTCAGTAACACTTCTAATAATTTGATAACATTAACTGCATCTGATCATCATTTAAATTAGAACTTGAGACAATAGAGGCAACCTCTTGCAATGCGAGTTTTGAAAATTTGAATAGTATTAACCTGGTGCATCAAAACATTCAAGGATTTTTAAACAAGGAATTAGAAATAGAGCTTTTTTTGAATTGTAATAAAATAGATATTCTTTGTGTAACGGAGCACTGGCTCAAAAGTCATCAGTTCATGTTTAATTTTAGCAATCACCAGGTTGGTAGTTCATTCAGCAGAGTGAATGCTATACATGGCGGCGCATTAATCCTAGTAAACAATCAGCTCAAATTTAAAGACCGTAAGGATATTGTAAGCCTATCCGTTGAACGGACAATTGAAATAGCCTGTATAGAATTGGAGCAGTTTATCATATTAAGTGTATACAGACCTCCTTCAGGGTTGTATGACTGTTTTGAGAGGGTAATGGATGAAGTGCTGCACAGAGTTTGTAATTCAAAAAAGGCTATTATAACTTGTGGTGATTTTAATATTAATTTGTTAGAAAATTCTGTGCTAAGTACTAAAATCTTAAGCCTGTTCCGGTCATACAATCTTGCAAATAAATTTTTGGAGCCCACTCGAATAACCCCTACTAGTTCCACTTGCCTGGATAATATATATAGTGATGTCAAAGAAACTCACAAAGCAATTATTAACCTACTAGATTCTGACCATTGCGGGCAACTTATTACTATTGAAAATGTTAACAAAAAAGAAATTAAACAAGACATCATTGTCAACCCAAAAACCAAAAGTAGATTGGAAACTTTTAAGAATAAACTTTTGTATAAATTATCTCTATTGTCAACTAATGATGACCCGAATCAACGATTTAACGATTTTTTCAGTATGTACTGCAAACAATTTGATTCCACATTTATTCCCAAAACAATCTCTGTTAATAGTAAAGCTTCATTCAATGACTGGGCCACCATTGGTATTCATAGAAGTAGAAAACGACTTTATGAGCTGTATGAAGAGAGGTCCTATACTAATACTGTTGAATTTAATTCATATGTTAAAAAATATTCTAAATTATTTAAAAAAGTTTGTTGTGTAGCAAAGGCTCAATACCTGAGTTCTAAAATTAAAAACAGTAGTAATGTAATTAGAACGACATGGAAAATTATTAATAGCGAAACGGGAAAGTCGTGCAGGACGGATAGTGAGTTCAGCCTTGCCATTGGTGATAATGTTTTAAATTCAAATATTCAAGTTGCCACAGCCTTTGAGAGATTTTTCGCCGACATTCCTGTATCGACTACTAAATCATTAAACTCGTCACCTTCTGCTGCAGAGTCTTTACTAAAGGATAATGTTCCTGCTTGTGATTCTGATTTTTGTTTTCAATATGTCACTTGTAAAGATATAATCAAAACTTTTCACACATTAAATATTAAGAAGACAGCTGATCTATGGGGTCACTCAGTGGATGTCGCTAAGTCTATTATAAATATTGTAGCTCCTACCCTAGCTTCTATTTTTAATGATTGTATTGACAGTGGAGAGTTTCCTGATCTAATGAAAAATAGTAAAATAATACCACTATTCAAATCTGGTAGTACATCAGACCCTACTAACTACAGACCTATTTCAGTACTACCTACGTTTAGTAAAATTTTTGAAAAGCTTATTTTGGTTCAATTGCAAAGTTTTTTTAACAAACATAAGATATTGCACAATAAACAGTTCGGTTTTACGCGGGGTCGTTCAACAACTGATGCCGGTGTTGAACTTTTAGGACATATTTATGATGCATGGGAAGATAAATGCGACGCTTTGGGCATTTTTTGCGATTTGTCCAAGGCTTTCGATTGCGTTCTTCACGAGACATTGATCAGGAAACTGCAACACTACGGTATCCGGAACGCCTCTTTGGATCTTCTTACCTCTTATTTGAGTGATAGGATTCAAAGAGTGGACGTTAACGGAAAAAGATCCCCCGGATCTGTTCTAAAAATGGGGGGTACCTCAAGGCTCAATTCTTGGCCCATTTTTGTTTCTCATTTATATAAATGATTTGCCTTACCTAATAAAAGACAATCATGATATAGTGTTATTTGCTGACGATACTTCCCTTTTATTTAAACTCAAACGTCAGCAGGTCGTTACTGATGATGTTAATAGAGCTCTTGCAAAAGTAGTGAATTGGTTCGAATGTAACAATCTTCTTCTAAATGAGAAAAAAAACGAAATGCATTAAATTTACGATACCTCACGTTAAACAAGTGGAAAATGTTATACGGATAAAGGATCAAGAGATAAAACCGGAAGACACCTCAATCTTCTTAGGCATAACCTTGGATAACAAACTTCAGTGGGGCCCCCATATAGAAAAATTGGCAAAAAAACTTAGCTCTGCAGCATTTGCCGTTAGAAAAATTCGCGATTTAACTGATTTAGAGACAGCCCGTTTAGTGTACTTTAGTTATTTCCACAGTGTGATGTCGTACGGTATTCTTTTATGGGGAAATGCCGCCGATATTCAAACAGTTTTTGTATTGCAAAAAAGGGCAATTCGTTCCATTTATAAATTGAGTCCCAGGTGTTCCCTTAGAGAAAAGTTTAAGGAGATTAATATATTGACTGTGCCGTCTCAATTTATTTATGAAAATCTTTTGTACGCACATAAAAATATTAATCTTTTTAAAAAATATAGTGATATTCACAGTGTTAACACGAGGAATAAAGATAAATTTATTGTACCAGCAACTCGGCTTAAAAAAATAGGAATTACATTTAGATGTCAATGTATACGTTTCTATAATAAACTTCCCGGCCCTATTCAAAAATTAAGTATTAATAAATTCAAATCGTATATTAAACGAAATTTGTCCCAGAAAGCTTATTATCATATTAATCACTATTTAGAGGATAAAAAGGCATGGGAATAAGCTGCTCCAATTAAATTCACTCAATTTTGTTTTTTTTTTTTGTTTTACACTTTTTGACATGTTTTATTTATTTTATTTTTTTTTGCTTTTATACAAACTGACATTTTATTTTTACTTTGACATGTTTTTTTTTTTTTGTATACACCCTGACATTTTATTTTTTACATTTTTTTTTGACATCATTTCTTTGTATTTTTTATTTTGTGTTTTGACATGATTACTTTGTAATTTATTTATATTTTTTTGTATTTTGACATTTTCTATGTCATTTTCTTTTTGTACATATTTTTTGTTTGTTCTTGTTTTATTTTATTTTATATTTTGTTGACATGGATTACTTCGTAATTTTTAATTTTGTCTTTTTTATTAAGTATTGTGTTTTTTTTTTTTTTATACGAACTTGTGAATGTGAGGACTTGTGTGGGTTACACATTATTCTATAGGTATTTTTTTTATTTTTTTTGCGTTTTATTAAATTGTCTGACAGTTTGAGTTATTTATGCGGCCTACCCAAATGTCCTTTCTTTGGTATTGATCGTCGTATCGTTGAGCTCCTTGTGTTATGAGTTGAGCTACACGGTAACTGACACATGCTTGCACTGACTGGACAGGCCCACTCAAATCTGTGTGGTTCTTTCTTCAAAAGACCACCTCAGACACCTGCATGGTTCTCATATAACTTTTCGAATACAAAATTGTCTGGACTTTAAAAGAGACTGTGACCTCTGAGTTTGTTTCGGATGTTTCTTCTCAGAGTAGTCAGGTACGAAACACCGGCCTCATCTAGTTTTAAAAATAGTGTCTTTTGACGTGTAAAAGAGTTTGTCAAAACCAATTTGCTAAATAAACATCATTTATCATTTATCATTATCATCATTTATCATAGAATTGGGATTTACTATTAGTTAAAATATGGAAGATATGTGACATCTACCAATTCTCATTGCACCCTCGTGTTTGAAACAGCCTACTCCATTTTATACTGAGGTCTGGCCTGTCCCAGCAGTGGAATCGTTAAAGGTTCATTATCAACTGAACAACCCTTTTCGGAAAGCCAGTTCACGAGTTCCCTACATTTGTGATATATAAATAAATAGTAAACACCAACAAAATGGATGAATAAAGAAAAAAATATCTAAGCAACTAGTTACGATAACAATTCTGCTCTAACTCTGCTCTATTTCAATACTGACAATTATGTTTATTTCTATGACAGAAATACATCCAGCGAATAATACAGCCGATTTACGCGAAACAAGACTGGGATGCTGAGAATTTACCTGTTCAAGAGGGGTAACTAATTTTACTGTTTATTTACTTTTGCCTTTTGATTTTGCATGGTTAAACTATGCCACTGTAACATTTTCACTTTCATTGTCAGAATAACATCTCAAAAAGGGGTGTTTAAAAGTTGAAAGGTTAGTAACGTGCAAGCGATACCTCTGGTGTTGAAGGCATCCATAGGCTACTACGTTGACTGCTTTCCATGACGAGCCTTGTGTTCTATTGTCACATATTGTCTATACTTAATACTATTAAGCTGAAGAGTTAATTTGTTTGTTTGATTGCTCTAATCTCGGGAACTACGGGTTCAACTTAAAAATATATATTTGTCTTGGAGAGTCCATTTATCGACTAAGGCTATTACTGCCAATAGGAGCGGGCAGCGGAGTTGAAACCGCGGGGTACAGCTAGTATGGTATCCAAAAAATACAGCAAATGCTATATTTTTTTTTATGGTAATAATTTATACACCAGTGCTTAACTTCCCTAATTTGTTCCAGTTTGCTAAGAACTCTGATTCTGTCGGAGGCTGTACATTATAAGTTACCAGAAGCTGAAGAGAAGGTAAAGATTATGTTCCAAACGTGGTTGAGCCAAAACGCCAAGTCACAATCATCGGGCAAATCCATACAACAGGACCTCCGGAATCTCGTGTACTTTAACGGTAATTATGACACATGAATGCATAACTGCGGGACTAAAATCGCCACTTTAAGCAAATTTGCAAATGTAAATGTTGCTAAAACTGTTCTTTATCGATATATGAATGCAATATTCTATGTAACGTATTTTTACCTGGCCATTGCGTCAAGTTTTACATAAAAAAGTAGTCTGTAACCGGCTTCAGGATCCCATCCATCTCTGTACTAAATTGATCAATATTCAATATCAGTGATTTAGGCATGAAAGTATAACAACAACTCATTTCGTCATTTATAATATTAGTTAGGTCTTTTCAAAAGTTTCTCAATATACTAGGGTGTTTATTTTTCATGCTGCTTTGTAAAATGGAGGCCTTGGAGTCGAGTTAGTTCAATTGGTAATTGTATTATTATCTATATATATAAAATTCAAAACTGACTGACTGATCTGACAACGCACAGCCCAAACCGCTGGGCCTAGAAACTTGAAATTTGGCATAAAACTTCCTTATACCACGTAGGTGAGCACTAAGAACGGATTTTGCGAAATTCGGCCCCTAAGGGGTTGTTTTTGGGGTTGATAGTTTGTATGAAACTTCGCTACTACAGGTGCTAGGAATTCCAAATTTTGCATAGGGTGTCTTTATAGAACGTAAATGCTAACTATGACGGGATTTTGCGAAATTCGACCCCTAAGGGGTTTTTTTTTTGGGGTTGATAGTTTGTATGAAACTTTGTTACTGAAAGTGCTAGGCGTCTCAAATCTTGCATGCCGGTTCATTTTAAGACGTAAATGCTCAACAAGATAAAAAAATTGTGAAATTCGACCCCTAAGGGGTTGTTTTTAGGGTTGATAGTTTTGAGACTTCATTTTTTACATATGGGTTCTTTTTTGGACGTAAGTGATACTAAAGACGGGATTTTGGAAATTCGACCCCCAAGGGGTTGTTTTTGGGGTTGATAGTTTGTATGAAACTTTGTTACTACAAGTGCTAGGAGTCTCAAGACGTAAGTGATAGTTAAAACGGGATTGATGTATTGATAGTTAGAGGTCTCAATTTTTACAGGAGGTTCTACTTTAGACATAGGTTCTCACTAAGTGAAGATCTTGCGAAATTCAACCCCTTAAGAGTAGTTTTGGGGTTGTTAACAAGGAATCCCAATATATTCTTTGGGTTTATTTTAAGAACGTAGGTACCACCCAAGACGGGATACTGCGAGTAGATAGAAATTTTGTTGAATATTGATTTATATTTTCGGAAAGTATCCCTTATAGGTGGTGGCTGGGAGTCAAAATTCACAAAAGAAAAGTTCGAAAATCACGCGGACGAAGTCGCGGGCGGAGTGCTCGTATAATTATGTAGACTTATCAGTAATCATCTCTTACTGACTAAAAATCCCGGTTCATAATACCGTTTGCGTGCTAGGGTCTCGGTACCATTATAAAACATTCCTGTAACTCCAAGCAGTTTTGCGAGTCGTAATTCGGATTATTTCCGGTCTTTTACCCTCACTTATTTGTGTAGGTTTTATCCCTGTACCTTTCTCGTCACAGGCATGAAATCAGCTACGATGGCTGACTGGGATATTCTATGGGAGTTGTACCAGAAAGAGGAAGATGTCCAAGAAAAAGTGAAACTTCGCAGGGCTTTAGCTGCACCACGTGACACCACCATTTTGGAGAAGTAAGTGGTTCTTCAATTAGATTTTTTTGTGCATTTCACGAACTTTTAGTCAAGCGAATCTTAACCTAATGACTCACTTTATAAGATCGGTGTTTCAGCGTATTAATGACTTTTTTAAGCCTGTTATTGTGTATTACTGTCGGAAAAAAGGCCTTTTTTCGCTATTTTGCTGTTTGGTCCCAGTCCTTTCAGTCTTAATTCGTCACGCCATCTCCTGGGTCATCAAGGAATTACTGTGTTGATAACCAAACCGTGTTCCACCATGTTGGAGTAACGATGTGTCCTAAACTTTTGTGGAATAAAATATGGTACTGTGCCGTGATTGCGTAACTTACGTTGACGCGATATAGTAACGTATAACCGCAATTTGATGCTCTCATTGATTGAGAGTTCTCACGACCTTGGAGGGGGCCAATAAGAGCGCCAAACGCGGTTAAACGATACCGTCGTGTATACGCGAAAAAAAAACAACAACACTGACTACTTGTTAGGCCTAACTTATTTTAAAATAGTTCTACCATTAAAGACGTAACTCATAACCTTAAACATAAAATACGCTTGGTGGCCTACCATGACGTCTTTAAAGCATGAGTAGTTCCCCTCAGGGAAAGTGATTAACAAATTTGTTAGAAAAGGGATTATAAGCATGATGTTTCATAACAGATACTTGCTGATGGCGTGGGAGGAGAGTAACATCCGCAGCCAGGACTACCTGACGGTGGTGACTCAGATCAGCTCCAACCCGGCGGGCGCGGCGCTCGTGTGGCGGCACGTGCGCGCGCGCTGGCCGCAGCTCGTGCAGCGGTTCACACTCAACAGCCGGTACCTCGGCTCGCTCATACCCTCCATTACATACAGCTTCAACACCGAATCGAAGCTCAAAGAGGTGATTTTATTATTTATATTACTTCATGCTAATATTATAAATGTGAAGAAATGAAAGGAATGGGGCCTTTGCTCAGGAGTGGGACAGAGGATAATATACCAAAAAAAAGTGTAAAATATGTTCCTTTGTCACGCAAAAACAGCTCGAACAATTTGAATGTTTGATGTTCATGCACATGTTCATGCATACTTTAACCTAGATTAACACGTAAGATACTTCAAACTTCATGCGGGTGACAATGAACCCACATTTTATTATTTCAATACATTTCATTACTGGTTTACAAATTAATATTTATCAGTGGAGAATGATAGTAACACCGAGTTATTCACGCTTGCTTGTATTGTGTTCATAGTGATGACTGACATTATGGTACCTGTAGTTGATTGACTTTGACACCGCTTCACATCATTGCTGTGAACATGGCCATCAGTTTTAGGCAGGCGCTAATGAATTGACAAAAAATATCGACTTTAAACAGCGTTCTTAAGGTTCATTTTATTGTAGATGCAAGTATTTTTCGCTCAATATCCCGAAGCGGGCGCAGGCGAGACCGCTAGAAAGCGCGCGCTCGAGAATGTTCGCAACAACATACGATGGAATGAATACCATCTCTTCGAGGTGGCGTCGTCAACAACCAGCATCGCTTTTGATCTTTAGGGTACAAGCAGTTAGCACTCATAAAGTTTGCTTTAGTTAAACTCGTCGTTTTTGTAGTTAGATAACTAATTCTATTATAATTTTGTAATCATAATGTTCTAATGATCTCGTTATTAGTATGTATGTAATAAATCTGCGTATACTCGTATGATTCGTAGTTGATAGTCACACTATCGAGATCTTAGATTTGCAATGGCAGTAAATATGTATTTACTAGGTGTTCCCCGCAATTTCATATGCTGCTCCGGTCCTATTTACCCTTCCTCGATTAATGGACAATCCAACACAAAAAGATTTTTTCATTTTAAACCTGTAGTTTCTGTGTGAAACGTGTTAAACAAAAACCAAAAAGAAACTCTTTAGCTTAACAAATTTAAAAAGTATAGATACATACACATCGAAATATTAAGTGTAATGTTGAAGTCTTTTCTAATAAGGCACATTTTATTTGCAGATGCAAGAATTTTTCGCTCAGTATCCCGACGCGGGAGCAGGTGAATCCGCTCGTAAGCGCGCGCTGGAAACTGTTCGCAACAATATACGATGGAACGAACTACACCTCAACGAAGTATCGTCGTGGATCAACAACAACTATCACGCTTAATTTTTGTGGCATTGTCACTTAACATTATAACGAGGTCAGAGGAGGTATATAACTAATTATCATACACTACGTCGACTAGGAACCGATTCCTTATCACGAGTTTTCAGTATTTTACTTTACAGCGTCTTTCCAGTATTTTAAGTGTTTGCTGTAAATAGAAAAATGGAACAGCGCCTCTGGTGTACGAAGAAGGAACTAATTTTTTTCCTCGAAATTAATGTCAAAGTTCCAGTTTACGTCACAATAACTGAAAATTCATGGTAAGGCCTCAGGTGATCCGAATCTCAGCTCACAGTTCCATGTAAAGTGTTTATACGTTTGCTAAACATGATCGAGGCAAGTAAGTAATTAATTAAGTGTTACCGTTTCATGGACGTGTGGTTTGACAGAATGCGCCAAGTGCGGTGTAGTAGCGATACGATAAAAGAAAAATAATGGATGTGATCGATGCAGGTTTAACTTATAAGCGTTAATATACACAATCTATAAATATATGTTTTATACATGTTATATGTTTCTTTATTATACTTATTTATCTGTGCGTAGAACGGTAGCAATTTTTATGATATTTTTAAAATACTAATTTTGGTCTAATATTTATTAACTTTGTACATTTATTATGCATTTGTAGTAATAAAAAGCAATATAAAATAATACATAATATGTAATAGAAAAGATTAATACAGTCATAGTAGAATCTATACTTATATAATATTATAAAGCTGAAGAGTTTGTTTGTTTGTTTGTTTGAACGCGCTAATCTCAGAAACTACTGGTTGGAATTGAAAAATTCTTTTTGTGTTAGATAGCCCATTTATCGAGGAAGGCTATAAGCTATATTACATACACGTTCCACGCGCTCTTCAAGGGAACTGATGGGAACGGGACCATAGGACCAAACACGTCCACTGCTTAGACCGGAAGACGTCCACTGCTGTACATAGGCCTCCCCCTTAGACCGCCGAACGACAATTCGCCACTTGCATCCATCGGTTGCCCGCGACTCTCACGATGTCGTCGGTCCACCTAGTGGGAGGCCTAAATACGCTGCGTCTTCCGGTCCGTGGTCGCCACTCGAGAACCTTTCTTCCCCATCGATTGTCAGTTCTACGAGCGATGTGGCCTGCCCATTGCCACTTCAACTTGCAAATTTTACGAGCTGTGTCGGTGACTCTGGTTCTTCGCCGAATATCCGTGTTCCGGATTTTATCCCGCAAAGAAACACCGAGCATAGCTCTTTCCATTGCTCGTTGAGTGACTCTTAGTTTCTATAAAAGGCCAGCAGTCAAAGACCACGTTTCAGAGCCATATGTTATCACTGGCAACACACACTGGTTAAACACCCTTGTTTTGAGACACTGCGGGATTCTCGATGAGAAGATATCACGTAGCTTCCCAAACGCTGCCCATCCGAGTTGGATTCTTCGGGCGACCTCTTTCTCGAAGTTGGATCTACCTAACTGAACAATCTGTCCAAGGTAAGTATAATGGTCTACAACTTCGAGAGTATCATTCCCAACAACAACCGGTACGGGCGTCACATGGACATTCGACATGACTTTCGTCTTGTCCATGTTCATTTTAAGCCGACCCCTTGGGAAACGACACACAATACAAATAACAAACGATAAACGTAAACTCTCAGTAATCTCCAATAGATTTTCAACTTTATACTCTAAATCAGCGGTTGCTTCCGGCCCGTGATTATTATGACCCGTGTTTATACCCTTGAGTAACTTGCCAACTTACCCAAGGGTATAAAATTGAAAATCTATTCTCGCTCGATTATCTATTTTTATACCAAAAAGCATAGTCATGTATAGAGTAATTTATCAACAGACTTTAGCCCTTTTGATGAAATATAACTTCCCAGGAAACGAACATTCATTTTGAAAAGAAATAGTAGATTATTAACCAAGGGGATAAAGGGGTTTATTCCGTCGCGGGTGACGATTTAAATCGCGAGCGTAACGAAGGACTAGAGGTTTACTCCCGAGCGTAGCGCCCCACTCAAAACGTGGGGCGTATCTTTGCAAGTTACACTCACAATCTATACACGTCATGTAAATATATCCCATAAATAATCCCTTAGATGATATACGACCCCACGTTTTTAGTGGCCCCTCTATTTTAGGACATTTAAAAACGTGGGTTTTTAAATTTTAGTATTAGTACACATTATTTATTCATAATTATGTTTATTCACATATATTTATGCTCTTCGATGTGGCTTACAATCAATTATTGTAAAAAATTTAGTTTACAAGCTGTTCCCTAATTTCTGTAAACGTAACCTACTTGTTTTGACTGACGCTTAATGAAGGCCTTTGTAGTAGATTTTCGAGTCGAAACGCAACGGCCTTGCATCCGGATTAATCCGTACAACTTTCGCATTTATAACATTGGATGGACAACAACCAAATGGATGTCTGATACTCTTTCACTACAGTATAGCTGAACGGATTTGGATGAAATTTTGTACAGGATAGTTTTCATCCCAATTTTATCGTCCACTGGGATAAATTTCGAACTGTGCAGGAGAAGCCGCTGGCCGCAGCTAGTTATACATCTTTTATGTAGAGCTAATTTGAAATTGTGTGTGGTGAAACTGATTATAATTATTATTTTGCGATTACGATGGTTGTTATAACTTCACAATTTATACAAACTACCTATGTGGAAAATAAATCTGAGAAATCAGAAATTGAAAGCGTGGAAAATGTAATTGAGGTGGTCATTTTTTACTATCTTCGAAAAAGGGAAACTCTTAATATTTATGTTCACCCGGAGAAACAGTTTGTTTATGGTCATATAAAAAAACTAGTTTTTTATTAAAGTGATAATTAACACAGAGGTCTAGGTCATGATTTTACATAACATCACACTGGTTAATCCCCGAAACGTAAAGCAGAGATGTTCCTAATGATGTTCACCATTTCTGTGACTCTAGTCGCCGTGACTGCAACAGAGGTCCTTCCGATCTGGTAATCGAATCTAGGACCTAGTGCTCAACAATAAACAATGACCAAATACTATGAAAAATACTAAAAAGAAAGAAACAAGCCCAGTAGTATAGAATTCACTCATTCAAACTCACAGTCTGGGCCTCTTGTGAAGATTTGATTGACGACCGCTAGTGTTTTTTGTCTCTGGTCAAAGTTGTCCATTAGCTCGATAGATGGCGTTGTCGTCGAATTAGATCTCGCTATGGTTTCGTTACCGCGCGGCTTACATAACGTTCGAAGACAGCAACGTTGGCTGAAGAAACCGCTTGACGGCTCGAAGGACCATATGTTTGAATTTTTTAAAGATCGAAGCTTTTTTGTTTTATTTGTTTCGATCTTATATCGTTTTGTTAAGCAAAGCATGTGTCTTGTCTGAAGGAGTCTGGAGTTGGCACATGTCACAAGATTTGTTTAATGTTGGATTAGTACAATTTGAATGGGCCCCGACTGTGAGTGTGAATTAGTGAATTCTAAACTACACTAAAATTAGTTTTTACGCAGTCAGAATTTTTATTTTTCTTTTTATAATGATGATGGGCACAAAAAATAACTTGATTTTTATACAAGTACTTATATAAAAATCAATTTAATTTTTGTGCCCGTTTGAATATTATAGGAATAGTTTTAAGTGTATTGCGTACTTGCTCAAAACAACAGATACAAGAAACATTTATCGTTTCGGAATTCACTCTGTTACCTAGCTTAAATAAAACAATTACTCTTTTTATGCGATATGATTGGTTGTGAACCCATTCTTAACACCTTTGCCCAATTGACGGCAATAGGGTCGCCCGCTATCCTATGGTACTTAAATATGAATGGCTAAATGTGGGTTTTCTATAAAGTTCACATTTCCCTAACCTTACAGGGATCTGGTTTAAATTGTTGTATTCTCTGCTCAAATTGTTAAACACTTCCAAATTTTCATTTTAGCTCTTAGAACCCTACATGTATCTTCGATCATGAAATAAAACTGAGTTCGTATAATAATCGCATGTACTTTTATTTAACCTGTACACAAAAAATATAATAATAGGTACATAAATATGACGCATTTTAGTGAATCAAAATTTAAGGGTCATAAGGAAATGACGACTCTTCCATAATCCTCATGATACAGTAGCAATGTGACCTTTGTATATAATTAGTACTTATGTAAATATTATATATAAATGTGAATAATTTTGAGTCCATGTAAATATTATGGGTTAATAATCCTATCATATTGAAATCTATAATTATATATTTAGTGCACATTCTTTAATAGAAGCTGAAGGCATGTTGTACCGTATTTTATGCGTTTGACTCAAGGCGTCGAAAGAATGTGCATTAAATTTATTCCTTTTTACCCAATACAGCGTAATAACTGTAGGCGGCTCGTACAACCTGTAATCAAATAAAATCTGTACTGTATTATTATAAATCTGAAGAATTTCTTTGTCTAGTTGAAAACCCCTAGTGCAGTCGTCAGTATATTCTGCACACAAACACGACTTGACTGATCAGGCGGTCTAAAAGTGATTAATTTCCTGATTTCATAGCAAAATGGTTAACAATTTTCTAATATTCTTAAAATGGTTAGGTACGGTATCTGAACATAAACTTGCAGCATGCACTGAGTGTTAGGGCCTATGCACACCAAGTTTTTTAAACGCGCCGTCGACCCGCGTTTGACACTTTTGTATCACGACAACAAACTGCTCTGATGGACAACACGCGACGTCGACGCGCGTTTGACACTTTTGTATCACGACAACAAACTGCTCTGATGGACAAAAACGCGACGTCGACGCGCGTTTAAAAAACGTGGTGTGCATAGGCCCTTAGCTGTCTTAAATTGCGAACTCAAAGATATAGACGCACTTAGTTACAGACGTCAGCAGGTCAACCTACCCTATTCTGTTAATATTACCAATTGAACATTATAACCTTCCTCTATTAATAAGGTTGAAAATATGTGAAAGAAATTTGACTAGGTAGGTGGATGTGCTGGCGTCTGTTCATTGGATGGGATCACTGTCGTCTTTAACTTAATTAAACTTTAATTTGCAGCAGTCTACTGATCTAGCAGTACCTATACTAAATAATTTAATTATCGCATACCTGTATAAAAGAAGGCAAATCAAGGAAATTGAAGGGTCCAGCGCGCAGGTGTCGTTGGCTCATCATACCGACGCCGAGGATCATCAGGTCACGTCTGACGCGTGGACTCAGGCACCATATCGCCGCTACAAAGGGCCCTTGACCTTGGCCCAACGAGCTCTGATAAGAATTAAAGTAGGTAAGTTGTATGTTTCATGTTGTTACATTTGGTGACGGGTCTGTCTCATCAAGTATCCATGACCCTGGGACGTAAAAGACTGTTGAAAGTTTACCGTGGATTTTAGTTAGTACGAGTCTGACAGTCACTCCCGTCCCGCTATCGGTGGGAGGCGTCATTTGATGATTTTGCCGAAATAAAAAAAATAAACCCAATGACCATGATACCAGACAGGTACAGGAGCAATACATTATTTAATTTATTGCATCACTACTGCTTACAAAGGGACGAAGGAAAACGATATGTCCTACAACCAAAAAATCGAAGACGTGATGGCATGATGGATTAAAGCCCACTCCCTGTCATAGAGAGGAGGCTTGCCTACGTCACAGCAGTACGAACATTATACGCCGATTATGTAGGTAAGTACCTGCTTACGTTTTTATTATTAGTGATGTGAAGCAGACTTATCATCATTCTCCTGTCCTTATACCATTGTATTTGCGGTCTTTCACACTTCTTTATGAACACTCTTCTTATGTCTTATTTTCTAGCCATATTATCTTTCATATAGTCCACCCATCGTTCTAAAACATCAGTTAGCATTCACTTACCCCGTTTAGAACCGCGTCACCATACCGACAGAATAAAAAGAGCTGCGTCAGAGTAGCGCACATGTACTGTGTTAATGATATGAGCTGTGTTATGCTCATATCTTCCTAAAAAACAGAATAAAACAGTGAGGATACCTCTATAAGTACTTATACCCACCACATCGATCTATCGATGATGGAATAGATCAATCGATTTCGATCGTCAGTCTCTTTATACTAAACCAATCGCATCATTGTCGATCTACTCAAGAATAGATCAGTCAACAGAAGGCATTTTGGGAAAATGCCGTCTTGCTGTTATGAGGATGTGCCTTGTTGCTTTTTCAGAACAGTATGAAATTTATTTTACCCCTCGTCTCTCGACGTAAATCAACGATGAAACAATAGTTTGATTTAGGGACTCTGTTCTGTGAAAACTAGAATTATGCCGACTAGAATTATAACTTCTATGCCTAAGTTGACAGAATAGTTTTTGTTCCTTAGATCGTGCATGCGGAGTCTAGTAATATATCGTCGTTGTAATAGCCCCATCCTGATTTGAACATTTTTTTAAGCAAAGGGCTTCGTTCAAAGAGTGTCAGCACGGTAACGGGGCCCGCCCTTAGGTGACCAGAGCCTGCCGCGGGACTAACCAATACCGTGCCTCCAGAACGTGAAGTGCTGTTGAAGGACACCGTGGATTTAGTCAGTACAAGACTGACAGTCCCTCCCGTCCTGCCCGGGGTGGGAAGACTCATTTGATGATTTGACCACGCTTAAAAAAAAAGCAATGGGCTTCGTAATGCGTAATGTATATTAGGAAACCCTGTAGGATATTTTGTACTTACGGATTTCAATCTGACAGCAACTGAGCACAATGTAAGTGTGGCTAAGAAAAAATACACTCCAATGATACTGCTTAATAACTTGTCAAGCTCAGTAACAACACTGAAAATGTAATAGTATATTTTAGCCCAAAAAAGAACACTAGGTATTTAGGAACATGAAAAGAGTTCAGAGCCAAGAGTTACATCTTAAAAATAGCTACTAACTATGCAAGTAAGGTATTAGTCTGGTGGCATCGTACAATCCTGAAGTGAGCTCTATCGTCTCTCCTCTTGGAAAGATTGCACCGTGTCCCCTTTCCTCCGATGCGTGCACTATAGTCGCGAAGCAATGAATACTGGCCACACACGAATGTCATGGTGCCGATAGCTGTTAAATCAAATGCAATGTGGACACAGACACAGTAGACAGCAGACACAAACTCGCATATAACTGATAAAATGTAACCGTAAATACTCAAGTCCAGCGGAGTCCAACAGGGCAATATGTGTGGGTATCCCAAAAATTCCATTCCACGAATTATACCCAGAAAACATTCCACAAACGGAGTCACTATAAAGACAACTGCTGTAAAGCTATAGATCCTAGTCAGAATGGTTGCAGTATTACTAAATTTATTCGTGTAAATTTTGATGTAGTCAGTAAAATTGACACTCTCTTCATCATCTGACTGGTACTCGGCTTGTGAGATGGGATCTTTGCTCAATTGTGTGTTTTCCAACAATGTGATTTGGGTGAGAAGATTACGCCAGTTTTGATGGCTTCGACGCAATGAGATAAGTTTGAGGACCCCCATGCCACAAAACGCGAGGACACTGAAACATTCGAAAAGCCTTTCAGGATCGTCCTTAGCCATGAACAGTGCGATGACTTGTAATAGGAATGTTATGAGGAAACAGAATGTGGCCACATTGGCTATCCAGTGCACTTTATGAACAGTAAGGTATGACGTGAGGCCTGTGTTGTTTATCAGGCAGGTTATCAGACCGACTAGGTCGTCAGTCCCGCCTCCACTAGCTATTAGAAACCGAAGCATATCCTTTATCTGCAACCGAATAAAAATTTCTCAGATTTAGCATTAGTAAGATATGTAAAATTATATAAGTATTCTAAATAAATAAATAAGTAAACAAACCTTAGACAACATCATGGATGAATAAAAATAAAAATCACGTCCTTGCTAGGAGAATATCGTAAGTTTTATTGGAGATAATGCTTGTGAAAGCTCTACCTTCAAACGTAAACTACCTACCTACTTATTAAGTATTTATTTACCTACTTTATGTGACCGTCAAAGTAAATAACTAGTAACAACGAGAAGTGTCGGACATTCCATAAAAAAGGACTGGATGAAAGGTGTATAGATGATTAGTTTAAAACCTAGCATAACTCAGAATAGTTTTTAAGTGTTCCGATTTTATGTAACCGTGGCATAATTTTCGAGTTGTACCGGGTGAAGTCGCTGGCAACAGCTAGTATTACATACAATCGATCTTCAATGCAAATGGGTTAACGTAAGTCTGAATTTAATGTTACAAAATACTTATTAGTACCTATGTATTTATACTTATTTTAGAAACGTATTGAAATGCCACTAAGACCACAGTTTTTTGGTTATTTCATTAAAATCAAATTAATGGTGTCTACTAGGGGAAGCCGGGGCATTACGGGCACCCGGGGTAAGATGGGCACCCTCTCTTCCCTGAAGGATAATAAAGCGAGACGCTCGGAATTAGTCGGGTCGTGTTCCAGTCGACCTAGCGCTAGCGAGAAAAGTGATTTTGTGCGTGTAGATGCGCATCGTACGACGACAGCACGAAATTACGTAAGTTGATGCATTTGATATAATTTTTTGGTTTTAAGTCTGTGTTATAGCTAATTCATGTTTGTGTTAAATGCCCAGTTATTAAGTAAATTGCTATGTTCAATTATGTGTCTAAATAACTAGAAAGAGTTGTGAACGGACCACCACATATTCATTTGATTTCGATATAATTTGTTTTGTTTGACCTTTGGGGCATGATGGGCGGGGCAAAATGAGCAGGGGCCCGTTTTGCCCCGGGTATTGTCATTAAGTTATTTCTTTTTTCTGCAGATATAATTATAGTTCGCCACTACCAAACGAAGACAGAAGGTGCCAAATTGAGCTTGGAGGATATGGAAGCAACCGTAAAGGATGTGGCTAGTGGCAGATTAAGCTATAAACGGGCCTATCAATTAGCAACAAAAAATAACATCCCCCATAATTTTGATCCGACTAAGAAAAATAAAGAAGAAGACCGCACAAGAAAACCAGTGGCTGTGAGAAAAACGGAATGAAGAAAAAGACGAAGAAAAATGAATGATATACGGAAAATGAATCGGAGGAAGAAGATGTTTGATGTGTCAAAATCTACTGAGGATTGGGTCACTTGCCGTGCATGCCAGAGATGGGGCCACTGTTCTTGCGTGGTGTCTTCACCGGCGCAAGAACAGTGAGAATGATGATGACGAATCCCATCGCATTTGTACTTTTTGTGCTCGGTTTTAGATGTACATGCCTGTTATGCCCCGCATATGCCCATTTTACCCCAGACACGGGGCAAAACAGGCAGTTTTCTCTATTTTTTTAAAATTCTAATTGCACTAAAGACTGGTAGCCTAAGATAATTATTAAAGATTAATGATAATAAGGAATAATGAGACTAATAAATGGCTGTTGATTTTTTTCATTATCTCGTTTATCTCAGATTTTATTCAAGTTTTCCCTTAAGGGGCCCGCATTGCCCCGGTTTCCCCTACACATTACCCAACTTCGTACGTAGGTACCACCGTGGTCATTAAAACTGTTTAATGATATCGCAACTACTTAAAACTTTCTAATTACTTGCTAGTTCAAATTAAAACAAACAATGTAGGTAATACACACCATATAACTTTTAATGAAGTAAATAATAATTATGAAATTCAGTCGTAGTAATTCACGTCCGTCATTTTCAATATTGTAAGTACTTATAATCTAAATAAAACAAATTTTACGAAAATTCTTGTTATGCGTTCCTTTTTTTGTGGAGCATAACGACCTGTTAGACTCCCGCTAAATAAAAAACACCCTATTCCTTCGGTTGCTCTTTACGTTTCAAGGCCGTGGTACTTTTCCCAAAACCTGAAAATGAAAAAAAATAAAGAAAGCAATGATTTTATTTCAGGGTGTAGGAAGAGAAGGTTTCTAAATAAACGAAAATAAGGTTGTCTAATGTTCGATATTTGTTTAGAGTTAACTTTTAATTTACGAGTAGGTACTTATACAAAAATGAAAATTATTTTTGCTGCCGTAGCATAAGCTTTAATTGAATAATTTCGAAGGAATTAGCGAGGTGTTTATTCAATTGAATGGAAATCAAACCGCCCTTTCCATGTCTCAATACAAAATAAACACTCCACTGCAGGGTTGGGCAGTATTTGAATTACTTGTATTTGAAATACAAATACGTATTTTGTATTTGTATTTCAATTACTTCCTTAAAATGTAATTTGTAATTCGTATTTCAAATACCTGACGGCGAAGTATTTTGTAATTAGTATTTAAATTACATGAAACTCCAAAATACATTTTAACAAAATACATTTAAACTTAATTTACTGTAATTGCACTCTCTGCAATTATGGTAAAGCAGCTAATTAGAGTTGGCAATACTGCACCTGTTATGTACTGCTACCACAATCTGTCAAATTTCATTAGTAGATTTTGAACCTTATTACAATACTTAATGGAAAGTTATTTTTTGATTGGTAAAAAATGACAGATTCGGGCAGGTGGACCTGCTGGCGTCTTTACACTGTACGTCGAACATGGCAAAAACACGCAACAAGAAAAATGAATGTCGAATTGAGAACATTCCAGGCCACTCAGCCCATGCTGTTCTAGATAACGTCCCCGTAGTTGGAAAATTAAATAACTCTGATTTTGTAGTTCTGAGATAAACGCGATTTAGTGTTTTTTTTTCAGTTAATGTACATTTGTTAAAAAATGTGAGACAATTTTACTGTCGGTAATTTGATATTTTGTGGACCTGGTTACCTTTTACATTATGCTTTAACAAACTGAACTCAATCTTTAACGATAACTGAATAACACATAAAAAATCAAGTTGTTTAATTTTGCCACAACTGTTTTGTATATCGTACTAAAATTATCTACTTATTTCGGCTATTTATTTAGTTTTCCTACGAACTAAATACATTTGGTAGAGTAAAATTTGGTGAAATAAATGCAGTTATTGAATTTATCAAACTCGAAATGTTTTGAAATGTAAAATTTTGTGGCTTTGTACGTTACTATTACTTCGATATTTTCTTAACTAATATTGGTATCATATAAAATAAAAGTTGTTTTATGATTCACACCCTTCCTGTAAAAAAGCGGTAAGTACACATCGGACAGGTTTCAAGTCATGAGAGGTCTACACACCCTTGTAAAGCGTCTTGGAGAGGTTCCACACGATCAACTGACAGGCATACATCATCAGCATAGATAGATAGATATATTCTACTTTATTGTACACCAAAATTGTTACACAACTATTATAAACTTTACTAATGCTATGGTTATAATGGCGGTCTTATCGCTAATAGCGATATCTTCCAAAAAACCAGAGTGTGTAAAGCACGGGAACACTAGACGTCTTACTCTTCGCCAGTTCGCCCTGAAGCGTGAGATGTCGAAGACACTTTTATCAGTGCGAAAATTGAGCATCATTTAGCAGAGCCGAGAAATAGAGTGAAAATAACGTGGGGGCCACGACACAACCTTGCTTCACATCGCTGGTTATATTATTTAGGTCTGAGAAATCGTTTCCATCCAGCCTTTTTCTACACTACCCAAAGTGGAGCGCGCGCGATCGAAGGCCTTTTCTAAGTTAACGAAACACATGTACAGAGGACGGTTTTGTTCAAGGTTTTTCTCTTGAATTTCTTTCATTATGAAAATGCCGTCAACAGTTCCTCTGCTGGGTGTAGACCTGCACTGGGTCTCTGGAAGTATCTGTTCTACAAGGTTTGATAAACGGCTATCTATGATATGAGCCAGTACCTTCCCAGTGGAAGACAGGAGATAGATGCCTCTGTAAGAACCACGGTCCAATAATTCACCTTTACCCTTATAAAATTTGCAAATGAAGGCATACTTACAGTCTTGGGATACAATTTTGGCTTCCCATACCTTGAGCAATAAGTTGAAGAGCCTACTTGTATTTGTGGACCAGCGTATTCGCAAACCTCTGATGGTAGACAGTCGGCTTCTGGTGTTTTGCCGTTCTTCAATCTTTTGACGGCTGACATGAATTTACCAAAGGTCTGCTAAGTTCTCCTTTATGGGACGGCATTCAAGATTTCCAATGTATGGTAAATCAGTTATCTGAGAGCAGAGATTCAGAGCGTTATTGAAATGTTCAGCCCACCTATTTAAGATTTGCTTATGATCTGTCAGTTAACAGTCCCTGTCACGAGTATATTATAATATATTGGTGCCTATTTCTCAATTTGGGTCCAAAAATTGTTTTTCAAGCCTTCGATAAATCTGCTCGTTTGGTTTGTGTCAGCACAGAGTTGCATGTCCAGCCACTATTGATTTTTTAAGTCACAGATCTTAATTTTAAGTTCGCATTGAATAGATTTTTCGTCTAACGGTGTTTGATAGAGATTTTCAGTTCTAGTCTGTAGCTTTCAAGAAATGCTCTGATTTCCGTGCCTATGTAAATCATCGAACCAGTTCTGGTTTTTTCTTTAGTGGTTATGGTATAGTGCATGACACGCTATCATGAAGATTTTTAGCATATAAACGCCTTGGCGCCGAAACAACACAAACATTCACTGGTTTCTTATGCGCTGCGCGTCGAGGAGCTTTTATTTACAAACGCATCTTCGATCGAATAAGTCGATGGTCTGACCAGCACTCCACAGCCCACAATACTTCTTGTTACCAAGATGTGATTCAGATCTTTTTTTTACATACAATAATGAAATCAATAAGGTGCCATTGCTTGGATCTAGGGGTGCATCCACGAGGTATTATATTTTTCTGCTAGGTGGAAAGAAGTTGTTAGTCAGGAACAGGTCAAACTCTGAGCACAGGGTGAGAAGCTCCAAGCCATTAGCATTGCAGTTCCAAGCTGGGCAGAACCGTCACCGTATGCTCCACCGTGTTCTCCGGGCGGTCCACACAGTAGTGACACCCGGGTGTATCCTCCCGCTGAATCCGAAACAGGAACCTCCCGAAACAATCGTGTCCGGTGAGGACCTGCGCCAGACGGAAGATGCGGACGCCCGTAGCGCCTATCCAGCCCACTCCTCAAAGAGGGGTCTTACCGCCGCGATTGCGGCGTGTTCCGTGCTATAGGTACCTACTAATGTTTTTCTGCTGCAAATTATTCGATAATTGATTTAAACGTAGGTACCCTACGTAGTTTCACTCTTAAAAGAATGTTTAACGAAAACACCCAACAAAAAAAAAATTGTTGTGACAAGCTAAAAGTAACCTTAATTCTTCTACTTAAGAGTCAAAATTCCAATGAAAGCAGAAGAGTTATCAACTTCTCCCACAACTCAAAATGATTGATATTCAAACAGATAACATCAAGTATTTATAAATTAAGTACGTTATTTCAGAATTCTGCATAGCAGAATTAAATAAATAGAGTATTTAGTTTTCCTAGAACTTAGTTAGTTTTGTGAAAGAATTTTGAAGTTGAGGAAAAATTCAACAACTCATGTTATTTAATTTATTTGACATTCAACTTATCATTGACCACAGTTATTGATTTATGTACTGAGTTATTTATTTTTCCTTTAAAAAAAATATTGTTTGTCTGAAGATATTTATTATTCCATGTATCCGACAAAAATAGCTATATTTTTGGAAACGGAATAAGATACGAAAAACGCCTGTAAGGCTCAAATATGCGGCTTGTTTTAGGTGTTTTGAAAATAGGGAAAAAGTCAATATCGCCCAAAATTGGACTTATTTAATTTTCCAACTACGGGGACGATAACATATTAACGTAAATGTAATTTGTAATTAGTATTTTGTATTTCAATTAAAAAAAGCTAAAATACAGTATTTTGTATTTATATTTTAAATACTTTAATTAAACGTATTTATTATTTTTAATTACTTGCGATCCTGTATTTTGTAATTTGTATTTCAATTAAAGCAGAGCATGTATTTTGCCCAGCCCTGCTCCACTGGTATCTACTGGTGGACACCTGACACGATTTCCCTGAATGACAATATGTGGATAATTACGAATTCAGAGGTGCTTCCAGAACTTAATAACTTAAAATTGAGAATTTAATCAACTGATTATCACAGAAAAGATGCTCTTTATAACATAGGTAAACATTCTGTTTTATATCTGAATAAAGTGATCAAGTCTAGGTACCACTTGGAAGAAATGGCAATTTTTTTGGAGATCAAGCCTTGGTTTCGCTTATTTGTTTGCTGGTAATTACCAAATCTGTCAATTTTTGTAGTACCTGCAAATAGGTATATTGTTCAGTCCAGATGCAGAAGATGACTTGAAAGAATCCGCTTTAAATGTCAAACTGGTTCAAGGAAAAATCTTGTTCCGATTACCGCTTCGGCTCCGGCTGCTAGACAAGACAGGGCCAGCACCCATCCATACTGGGTTTCAAACAGGCTGCAAATATGCAGAAATTATAAACAGCATTTATGTTTAATTACATCTACTTAGTGGTGATTTCAGAACAACTCAGACTTGAATACAAGCTATTCACAGAACATCGACCATTCCTTAGTTATTTAGTTCTACTCACTGCAGCACGATGGCGCTGTATCTAATTAATGTGATAGATTATTAAGAATTTTCTTTTTGTCACACAATTTTAATTAGAGGTAGTAGGTACTTAAATTTGCCAGTATTTAACAGAATTTTAACAACGCAGCCTCAGAGTAATGTGCGAGCACTCGGCGTGTTGCGGCGCCGCCGCCGCACCGCAAAGATTTCGCCTACTGGCGGTCACTTGGTGCGGTGCGGCGACTTTCGGTTACTTTCGTGACAGACTTTTAGAGGTCATACAAGCACGACAGTTGCGTAGTAGCAGTATTATGCATCAGACCTTTCTGAAGAAACTCAGTAAGGTTAGTGTACCTACCTAGGTATAAGTATCATTCTAGAGGGCGTCCCGTCCGGCCCCCCATTGACACTCAAATCTGCCTCGTAAAAATACCTTTTGCACAGCAGTGCTCCCTTGTATGCTCTGAATATTATCCGTCCAAATACTACTCTTTTAATATTCATTACTTTTTATGTATTCCGGTAACTTCATTTGCATGAAAATTACACAATGCTATTTTATAGCCTCCACCGTCTGACTATCCATTGATATTCCGCCAGACATAAGAATCTGAAAATGAAAAGAAAGCGGTTTATGTCTCCTGCTTGCATGGAGGGAAGTGGAAACATATTTTTCTTACTCCTCCGCTGTTCTTTCTCATTAATTTCGTCGCAGGATCCAAGAGAGGTAAATTACTTCTCTCAGGTAAATAAATTAAGTCTCGTTGCCACTGTTGGTTCTGGTTTTTACGACGCCTCAATTCTCCGCAAATCTCACTCAGTCAGAAATAGTCGATCTACACATAAGATCTACCATAAGTAGTAATCTGTGCCATAAGTAAGAATTAAATAAGTTCTAGCAACTTAGGTCCATAAGAATGTGTATAGCTTACTTCCGCAAAAGCATTGAAATTGGAAGAATTGGATGACCTTCCAATAGGGATTGTTTTGAAGGCGATGTAATTCGGTCAATATTTCTGGTTAAACAAGTCTTTTTACTGCTCATTTGTTTAAAAACCGGAAAATAATGTAAAAAAAGTGGTTAAGGTAGGTACTACTACTGGGTTAAATCAACTGTGATACAATTAACACTAGGTATGGTTTTGTTTAATAATTATGCAGTGGTTGGCATTGAACCTCCACAAAACCTTCGCTTAATAACAGCCTCCACGTGTGAAATTTTTCGAAAATATTTTTTTGACTGCATTACTAGTTCTCAAGTACTTATTTCCACTTCTGGGAAACCGGCTATCTACTACGTGAAAGGTTCTGTTCTAGGTCATGTAGTGATGTATTTTAATCTCGTATTTTCTCATTCACTATGAACTTGGGTCGCGGTAGTTCATTAACAGGTGTCCGTGGCCCTGGAACGTAAAGGGCTATTAAAAGATCACCGTGGAAACGATACCGTCAGTACGAGTCTGACAGTAATGCACGAGAGGTTCTGCTGATTAAACGCTTATCTCAGTATCTACTGGTTCGGATAGCATTAATTTTTCTGTTGGATCGTCTATTTATCGAGGAAAGCTATAGACTACTCGTACTTACATAAACTCACGCTACAACTAATAGAAACCGAGCAATGGGATGTGAAACCACGGGGAGCAGCTGCAGGCTAGATACACAAAGTTATTCTGCTTAAATTCAGACCCACGTCTTACAATGCCCTACAAACCTTAAGAACGGACTGATAACCTGAATCTTTCAACAATACATGTTTAAAAATGTTTGCAATTTAAATTAAACTAGGTATCATTAAATTAATAACACCGGCCAAGTGTTTGTCGGGCCACGCACAGTGTAGGGTTCCGTAGTTACCCATTAAAATACTTATGCGAACTAACTAAGCTGATTCGTTGAATTTAATTTTAACTTATTTATTTAAAGTTGACAAACTTACATTTGCAGTTGAAAAACATGTTCTCCGATACATTTTGTTTAGGAAAATATGTTATCCAAGTACGTTTTATAAGTTGGTCGACTATTACTAGTAAACTTTTAAAGCCTACTTAGTCATCATAATTTTCCTTTAAACTACGTTATATATTCTACTATTGTGAATTTTTTCACACCCCTAAACATAACCGTTTAGGGTGGGACACGCGAGACGAGCAATAATTTAGCACTTTAAAGCTTAATATTGCACAAACGAATCTTTTTACCAAAAATTTGTTAATGGAAACTATCAATATTTTTCTTCTTCTTCTCATTAAATAGGTCTTTAACCTATGTAATGATACCCCACACTAAAGGGTACGCGAGAAAAAAAACATACCCATTTTACGTGTAGATATACCTACAGGAGGTACCCTAAAAAAAAATATTTTACGAGATTTTATTTTACCACTTTTTCGGCACAACAAATCCGTATATTTACATTAAATTACAGCTTTCTAGTACTGGGCGTCTCTGAGCTAAGCTGAGGACAGACGGACGGACGGACGGACGGACATGGCGAAACTATAAGGGTTCCTTGTTGACTACGGAACTCTAAAAATGAATAAGTATATACAATTACTTACTTAAAACAAACTTCGTTGCGTAACAATTTAATTAAAATCGAAATTAAAATACATTATTAATGTGACACGTTTGTGTTTTTCATATTAGATAGGAAAATTAATAAATTAATGCATATTTACATTTGACTGGCCTGTTGGTCTAGTGGTTAGTGAACCTGACTGCTATGCCGGTGGTCGTCGGTTCGATTCCCACCCAGGACAAATGTTTGTGTGATGAGCATGATCATTTGTTCTGTGTCTGGGTGTAATTTATCTAGAATATGTAGATATGTATTTAGAAATATAAGTATAGTAATATAAGTATGTTTATCAGTTGCCTAGTACCCATAACACAAGCTCTGCTTAGCTGGAGACTAGATAGGGTTGTGTAATAGTTGTGGAGTATTTTTATAATATAAATTTATGATAGGATAAGATAAGAATACCTATTTATGTGCAAAGATGATATGAAAATTCGAGATCAAAATAATCATCAATGCAAAGACTCATTATCATACAATAACACGTAATTTGGAAAATGAAAATGATTTGAAAAAATACCAGCAAATAAAAAAGATGACAAAACATCTAATAATATTGGTAAATGTTTAATGACGGTGAAAATCGCTATAAAATACACTAGGTAGGTTTATACTTACAATAGCGCAGCAGTAGAAAAGTATTAATTTATTATACCGATGTTGGAATCGAAGCTTTGGTTTCCAACCCTTTATTACTCGCAGATCATACAAATACATATAATGCTCCGTGCGGGATCAGAACCCGCGACACGCAGCGCAGCATTCCAATCGCTCAGCCACTAAAATCACAGTTAAAAGTACTTTTGCCCAATGGAGCTGGTTAAAAGTCGCGCCCGGCATTGGTTGCAGCCATGCTGCGGGGCAAGACGGATTGGGAAGCGGTCGCCTCCTTTTGCGAAGCGGTCATGCTCGCGAAGGAGGAAGTGGGCCGCGTGAGAGAGTGTTCTCCCTCCGCCCCACCGGTGGTGGACGCCCACGGCGACGGACGTCGCAAGACGATCTCCAGCCATCGTAGGCGCGGGAATGCGGGCGGCAAATAAAGGACAACTCGCTGTCCAACCATGGACCATGCCCGGGTTGACTGCGCGTTGTGTTCCACACGCGCCTCAAAGAGGGCCCGGGGTGGGAGGACTCATTTGATGAATTTACCACGTAAAAAAAAGGCTGTTTAAGTTTAAAGGAAACAAGGCGAGGTCATCAGTCATTATTATAAAATAAACGTTTCATCATAATTACTTCGATGTTTTAAAATCATCTAAGTATTTTTAAATTCATAATTCAATATTATGTTTCTGTCTCGTGTTTACAATTACTAGGAATCCACGTATGAGTCGATGACGGAAACGATTGACCTGTCACCTAGAAATAACATCAACATGTAGATACTTATCCCCGCCTTTATCTAAAATCATAAACATGCATAGAAAACGGAAATCTATTGATATAAAAACAAACATGTTTCGAAATATAATCGTCTTACCACAACTGTAGAACGCTTGTCTAAAAAAACTGTTAACGTCAAAATGATATTTCACATTGATAAAAGGGTCGTTTTGCAGTTACACTTTTTTTATACACAGAAGCGTTCAACAAGGTTTAACAGATCTTTATCTTTTTGTGGTAAAACAGTTACCGTCTTACCAAAAACTATGAGAAGAGCTTATGTTAGATCTTAATATTATCAGTTCTAGGACATGGCGGTCTCCTCACGATGTTTTCCTTCAACGTATTGAGACAAGAGCTGATGAAAAAAAATACCCAAAGAAATGAGCCTTTTTGGGTTGGACCCCACGACCTGTAAGCTCATACACAACGTGAAGCAAGTCTCCGATACCTTCCGACTTCAGTATTCAAGGAACTATCGCAATACAAAATCACAGAGGTTCGTTCACAGACACGCGTCAATGGATACCAAAGTAGTAAGGGATCGTAGACTTGCAACGCGTTGAGTACAAAGACCACTGGGCCACCACAGCTCTGAAAAATTCGAAGACATGACATCTACCAACGCACTGGACCCGCGTGGTGGATTATGGCCCACTCCCTCAGAGAGGAGGCCTGTGTCCCAGCAGTAGGAACATTATATGCTGGTGATGATGAAAATTTTCAGTATCTGTAATATACAGTCAAGTACTTGCAACAAAAATATCACTGTTGAGTGCCTCTGAGCATATAACTAAAATGTTTCTTCAAGCTCTTGCAGAAACAAGATTCTGAAAATATATTTTCTCGTAATATCTCGGCATGAAACGACAAGACGCTTACTTTATTGTTCGTATTTTTCTAGAAATTACAGGTCGTCTAGGTTACCTACTCATGAATTGCAAAGCCTTTGAAGTTTTTTGCAAATGACTTCTAAAAAACAAATTTAAAAAAAATACCGAGGGTGATATGAGATAGCAGAAATTGCGGTTGATTTGCAGAATTCCCTTGTTTTCTTCAATCCATCCCAACCCATCATCAGATTCTGACCTGACCTAGTTTTTTCAAATTTTTCTGACAGACATTTTCAACAAACATACAAAAAAACATTTCATCTTTTGAGATGTTTGAAGCTCAGCAGACTTGCTTTATGTCCATTAGGCAATTGACAACGTATTGCGAATCGAGTCGTGCATCAATTTAGCAATTTATGTACAATACAAACCTAATAAAGTATCCGGATGATGTGACGAATTGGCAAGCACACTCTCTAGAATATGAACGGATTTGGATGAATTTTGGTACCCAGATAGTCTATAATCTGGATTAACACATAGGATAGCTTTTATCCCGATTTTCCCGTGGAATCATTTTCAAGTTGTGGCGGGTGAAACCGCTGGCAACCGCTAGTAGGTTATATGGATTTCGCAGTAGCTACCCCTCTTAGGGCTAATTATTCAATAGTCAGATAACTTTAATAGCAATTTAACAGCTTATTAGAAAATATGTCAAATCCATTGAGCTATTATTGGGATGGGACTCAGAGGTGATACGTGGTATCGTCTCTATACGTAGTAATCATAGCTCAATGGTCGCAATCGCAATTTTTATTCCTCAGATAAAAATTATCTGTCTATCGAAAACTCAGCCCTTAGTTACATATTTATTTTTGCAAAAATAAGTCATTAATTTCACTGCACCTATTTCTGTCGTGGACGTCAGTAATTTGAACTGCTGATTTTCCGAGAAAACTGTATTTTGTCTCATTTATTCTTATGAAACTTATGATCACAATCAATAATCACGAGCAATAAAACGTGACAGTAAACATCAAAGATGAAAAGGTCGTGATCTTTATTCATTTATCACTTTCCTTGAACTAGAGTGATAGACCACACACCATGTTTATGTAGTTAGAAAGTCTTTCCAGAATTTTCATCAGTGTTATTGATATTTTCTTTGATTTGCTTGATACGTTGTAGACATGGCAGTCGTCCTGTTGGGCTTTTATTAAACTTTATAACCTAGCCCTAAATCGTATTCTGAATGGGTTAAGGTGGATGCTCAGTAGTAGCCCGCGAAATTTAAATTTTCATGTATTTTTTGCAATTTGCTTATCAGTGTCAAGTTATAACTTGATCAAAATATGATTCGCGACAACAAAAAGCATAACTTTACATATCAGAATGATCAAAACATTCGCTCCAGTTCCGCTCACAAAGATTAGCTCAAATTTGGTAAAAAATCCGAAATCTAACTAATTTTGATCAAATATTTGTGAGAGTGAATGGAGCGACTGTTTTGATTATTCTTGTATATAAAACTAAACTTGTTATTGTCGCGAATCATATTTTGATCAAGTTATAACTTGACACTGATAAGCAAATTGCAAAAAATACATGAAAATTTAAATTTCGCGGGCTACTACTATGCATCCACCTTAAATCGAGGAGAAAATCCTACTTCCTACTAATATTATAAACGTAAAAGTTTGTTTGGATGGATGTATGTTTGTTACTCTTTCACGCAAAAACTATTGAACGGATATGAATGAAAATTGGCAGACAAATAGTTTATAACCTGGATTAACATATCGCACCCCTCCTGGAAGAATCGCGTAACTCAACTTGCGTCAATTTTTTTTTATTACTGCAAAAAATCAAGCGTTCTCTAATACACCTTCTCACAAATTTTCATGAAGCTAGCCCCAAAAATAAGGGTACTGTCACAAAAAATGTGTATTTTTGCGACAAAAAATAAAACAGTTTTCCATGCTTATAAAGATGTATTCATACATACATTTATTTCTTTTACAATTTTCCCTGGGTGTAAAACCATAAACACACATACCCATAACTAACACGAAGAATTAAAATAATTTTATAAAAGTAAATAAACATACGCATTTGTTCTTGGCTACTATTGCGAAGGCGGGTCTTGCAACTCCACTTACTTACTTATTGCACGAAACTTGTTGCGGGACTGTTTAGCGTTATATATCGTTACGTAGTTTCTACAAGGAGTTGTCCGAAATACCTGACGCGTAGCTGCACTTACTTCCTTACGTTTGCAAGAGGCTAATAAGAATACCTCTAAAAACTTTTAACAGGAGCACGGAATGTACGTACACTCTTAGATAATGACTCTAACCTGTGTTCCGAGAGGAAGACTGCCATCGTTGCAAGTGAACTCTCAAGATACAACATGGATATCACGGCTATAAGTGAGACCCAACTTAGTGGTAGCGGAAATCTTTGGGAGCAGATGGGAGCAAATGGGTACATATTATTGGATTGGAAAACTAGCAGAAGAGCAAGCAGCTAGCGGTATTGGCATGCGTAATAAAATTACGGCATTCTTAACACAACTTCCGAAAGGAATCAGTGATCGCATAGTGAGCTTGCGCTTGCCAGTTAATGATAATTTATATATCCACCTCATCAGCATCTACGCACCAACCTAAACAGTTAATGATGATAATAAAGCAAAATTCTATCGGGACCTGCCCTACGTTCTTACGGCAATTCCACCTCAAAACAAAATTGCCCTACTGTGTGGGGTATAAGTACACGTGTTGGTACTGATTACGGAGCATGGCGTGGTGTCCTTCGTCGGCATGGAGTTGGGAACTGCAATTCTAATGGCTTGGAGCTTCTCACTCTGTTCACAGAGTTTGACCTGTGCCTGACAATACCATCTTTCACCTAGCACAAAAATATATGACCTCGTGGATGCACCCTAGATCCAAACAATGGCACCTTATTGATTATTGTATGTAAAAAACACCTGAACCACGCCTGATAACAAGAGCTATGTAGCTCTAATAAGTCAATACTTATTAGACCAAAGATGCGTCTGGTAATAAAAGCTCCTCGACGCGCAGCGCATAAGAAACCAGTGTTTGTGTTGTTTCGGCGCCAAGGTAGAAAATGCTACAGACAATGTTGATGAAGCGTAGTGTTTATATGCCAAACATCTTCATGAAAGCGTGTCATGTACTATACCAAAACCACTGAAGAAAAACCAGAACTGGTTCGATGACTTACATAGAGAAGGAAATCAAAGCATTTCTTGAAAGCCACAAACTAAAACTGAGATCTTTATCAAACACCGATAGACGAAACACGAATTTAAAATCAAGAACCGTGACTTAAAAATCAATGGTGGCTGGCTAGAGCAAAAGCATGCAACTCTGTGCTGACGCATACCAAACAGGCAGTTTTTTCGAAGGCTTAAAAACAATTTACGTACACAAATCAAGAAAAATAGCACCAATATCAATCTTGAATGTCTCATTAAGGAGAGACTTAGCTGATCCATCAAACTTTGGTGAATTCATGTCAGCCGTCACAAGATTGAAGAACGGTAAAACACCAGGAGCCGACTGTTTACCTTAAGAGGTTTACAAATATATAGTGGTCCACAAATACAAAGTAGGCTCTTCGACTTAGTGCCCAAGGTATGGGAAGACGAAATTGTACCCCAAGACTGGAAGAATGCGATTCCTCCATTTGCAAAAATTACAAGGGTAAAGGTGAATTATTGGACCATGGTTCTTACAGAGACATCTATCCCCTGTCTTCTACTGGGAAGGTACTGGCTCATAACATCAATAGCCGCTTATCAAACCTAGTGTAAGAGATACTTCTAGAGACGCAGTGCGATTTTAGATCTAGCAGAGAAACTGCTGACGGCATTTTCAAAGTGAAACAAATTCAAGAGAAAAACCTTGAATAAAACCGCCCTCTGTACATGTGTTTCGTTAACAGCGTGCCGCGCGCTCCTCTTTGGGGTGTTGAAAAAGGCTGGATGTCCTGATAAATTTGTCAATATGATTCGTCAGTTTCACGAAGGTATGACGGCGAGTGTTCAACAAGAAAACGATTTCTCAGACCTAATTAATTTATCAAGCGATATGAAGCAAGGCTATGTCATGGCTCCCACGTTATTTTCACTTTATTTCTCGGCTCTGCTAAATGATGCACTTCAGTATAGTCTTTGACAGACTCAACTCAATATTCGCACTGATAAAAGTGTCTTCGACATCTTACGCTTCAGGGCGAACTGGCGAAGATTAAGACGTCTAGGGTTCCCTTGCCTGACGCACTCTGGTTGTCTGGAAAATATCGCTATTAGCGATGAGACTGCTATTGTAACCATAGAATTAGCAATTTGTATAATAGTTTTGTTTAGAATTTTTGTGTACAAAAAAATATAATCTATCTATCTATGCTAATGATTTATGCCTGTCAGTTGTCCGTGTGAAAACTCTCCAAGACTTTCTTAATAACCTTGAGGCCTCCTGTTCTAGATTTGTCTAGTAATAAGTTTAAAGCAAACTCAAGTTCTAAACCAACCACCAAGGTTACGTGACGATGTTAGCTCAACCGTTAAGTTGAATTCTGTATCATTCTGTACTGCATTTTAAATATTTCGGAAGTCAAGTCTCCAATGACAACCGACTGTCGTCTGAAATTCCAACACGGACTGCTAAAGCAGCCGCCGCCTTTGGGAAGCTTCACAAGCGTGTGTGGACTTTCATGACCTGAAAATGCATACGAAAACATAAGTTGATAAGGCCTTTGTTTTACCAATACTCACCTACGCCGCGGAAACCTGGTGTAGATTTAGAATAAAGCTTCTTTAGTATATAATACCAGGTTTTACTTATTTTTCCTTTGGATGAGCCTGAATTCTATTAGGTTAGGGGTCATACGGTACTGATGGAAGTCAACAAATACTGTAACTTCATTAAAATTCGTTAATAGATGAGAGCCAAAATGTTTTAACAATAACAAAGGTATTTTTTCTGTGTTTTGGTAATTGATAGAAGATTTCCGTTTATTTAGCTATTAGGCACTTTATTTTAGATACCATAGGCTTCTACAGCACATTTTTTCTTCGCACACATATAAACATAATATAAATCGATAAATAAGATTAAAACGCAGCATCTAAAACTTTTCTTTAATTATTATGGATCTACATAGTATTGACATACAATTTTTATACATAACAAACTGTCCCCAGTAAAATAGATGTTTACGATGATACACTTCATAATTTGTATATTTTTTCCAATAAAAAACAAGTTTATTCAGATACTCCAGCAAAACGTAGATACTTTCGCATACATAAAGTATGTATTTATGTTTACTTAAATGAATACTTCGTGTAAAAACTACGTAAGTGATACTTACATTTTCAGACTAGCCTAAAATTGGAGCATGATTAATGGAATAACTACACTTAACGCAGCCAATGCGATACACCAAAGATAGAGACAAAGCGATATCCATTGTTACTCCGGCATCTTTTGTAACAGTTTCGGGGATTATTTATGTAACCGTATAATTCAACCATAACTCGCAGTATATATAAAACAATGAAAAATCAGAAACACTATCATCTCGCCGCTGCTAAATGCCATCTTTTGATCTATAAAACATTTTCCTGGGATTTTTTTTACAATAATGAACACGTTTTTTTAAGCTCCTGAAAAGTTGGCCGAATTCACTTACCGCTTTCTTACAGGAAGGGTGCGATATAGGATAGTTTTTATCCCGATTTATGTTCCGTGGGATAATTATCGAGTTGTAGCGGGTGGCACCGCTGGCAGCAACTAGTTATTTAATATGATAGGTTAGCTGGGGTATTCGAATCTTCAATAGGAACATTGTAAAAAAGCTTATAATATAAAAATCTGTGCATGTTATCAGTAAATTAAAGTATATTAATATAAAGCACTCACTTCCTGCACATTTGGATTAGATTATAATGTACTGTGGTGTCCACCATTGCTAACAATATTATAATTTTTTAAGGTAGGTACCTATATACAATGACGGTTTTATCGCTGATAGCGATATTTTCCAGAAAATCTATGGATGGACTAAAATAATCTTTCTTAAATGCCCACAAACTTAAAAGCGATAGGTTTATTAAACAAGTTTAGTTTAGTTTGTAATTTATTAAACAAGTTAGGTAGGTACACACGGCTACACATCAAGCTGTCAAAACTAGTATTACCTGACCGTTCATTGTGTGTAAAAGTCTTATGAAGCGAGACCAAAACAAACTGGTTTTGTATAGCTTGATGTGTACTACAAAATCCTCACCCTAGCTAGAGTATTATATGCTCCCGTAAAGTTTAATGAGCACGAAGTTAAGAGAAACGACAAAATGTAACTAGCTATTTATAATAATCGTAGGACTATACATTAATGTATAGTTGCTCATGCCATTTAGTTAGTGCATCACACTTGGGACATATAAAATCAATGCACAAGCACGCGCCTTCAGCGAACTCCACATCGGAACATCGACTATTAATCAAGAGAAGCCATGGCGGCAATGCATCGATCATGCATACGTTAACGAACATTCTTGTCTGTTTTCAGGAAATTATTCGTGAAACTATTATTTATCTGATTTTGATGCCGGAAAGTTACGGAGTATTGACTGCGTACTAAATGGAACTGGGGAACACAAATGGGGAAGGTGAAGATATAGATACCTTAGAAACAGAGGCTTTACAATAAACTCATAAGAAACGAAAGAGACAAAGCTATACAAGTCGCCTAGCGTCGTCTCTTTCCCACAATCTAAACTGGATCGCGTTAAGAGTTCGTGTTACGCCACCAGGAGCCTTACCACGCGATCCAGTTTAGGCTGTGGGAAAAAGATAGAGCTATACAAGTCGTCTAGCGCCATTCCGTTCCCTGAGCGGAACCACTCACGTTTTAAGACGTCATGGTAGGCCACCAGGGGGGTATTACTTACAACGTCTTAAAACCAGGCTTATTGCAGCGAGTGAAAGTGACAGAGCTATACAAGTCGTCTAGCGCCATTCCGTTCCCTGAGGAACCAGTCACGCTTTAAGCTGTTATGGTAGGCCACCAGGCCTTATTATTACTTACGTTTTAAAACCAGGCTTATTCCGGCGAGTGAAAGAGACAGAGCTATACAAGTCGTCTAGTGCCATCTCGTTCACTCACTTGAACAAGCCTAGTTTTAAGACGTTGTAATACTCGCCTGGTGTAGCTAATGTCCAGCTTTGTAATCGTGTGTTTGAAGAAATTAAAAAACCGCCTATTAAGAAGTTATATTATCATCATACTCCTGCCCTTATACCAATTTACTTGGGGTCGGAGTAATAAGTCTTTCTTCTTCCATTACCTCCTTTGACATTCATATTATTCTTCACACAATCCATCCATCTTTTCTTTGGCCTTCCTCTTCCGCTCCATCCATCAAGAAGCATACCCATCATTCTCTTAGTTACACAATTGAGAAGTTATCTTCTCAATTGTCAATTAACAATCGTGTAACTGTTGTCACTGTACTGTTGTTGTGTTGTGTAATAAGTTGTCATAAATAAAATTATCGTACAATTGATATAAGCCTTAACCAAATACCTAAAGAAAACTGATTGTAGTCGGTAACTGCCCTACGTTATAGCCATCTCGTTGTCAAAGTTTTGTTCAAAACAGCCTCCGGGCAAGGCGAGGATACCGCCGGGCATGGCATAGCATGAGACGCGGCTGCCATATGCATGTTTAGTTCTAATTAGGTACTATAACGCTGGTATTTTTAGACGACAAGTTCAGGAGTTATCGTCACCATATAAGTTTAGCTACAAAACGTGATAAACGTGGAAAATAACGAGAACATGGTAGAAACGTTAATCTCGTCACGTAGATACCACAAGCTTATCTTTAAGTCTATGTTTCTAGTTGCATTTAATTAATTAAAGGTTATCTAAGGTAATTCACGCATGATGCGCAAAACGTGTGACTAGAAAATTACACAATATTAATCAAAGAAACGTGACAGCTCAGACAAAAACTCATGAATTTGAATACGTAATTTATTTTGAGAGATTTTTGCTGTAGCTTATTTACGTTTTCCAGAAAGAAAAATCATCGATAATTTGACAAGGTGAGACCTGTAATTGACGCATGGAAAATAACTTAAGCTTTTTTATATTCACGAAAACAATCTTTATCTATGCAGTGATAAGCAACTCATCTTAAATAAAAAAATAATCTACCATGCATGCATAATCTTTGCCTAACCATTTTAGGTTGCCCGAAATGTTAGCTCTGTATAGTTATTATATGGAATAACAGCCTATCAACTGACAACCCAGTAACTGAGTAATAAGATACCTCGTAAAGTTAGACACAGTACCGACTGTCAAAGATCTACCAGTAACGGCAACGACTTTACGTACGTGCGGCGCGGAGGAAACTCACTATGACAGAATATTCACAGAACAACCTCAGTAAGCGCAGCTTTAACTTGAAGATCGCCCTGTGCGGCTGTCAGACATGTGGCAATTGGGTATTTGTCTTAAAAAAATAATTAGTCCGTCAGCTAGATTATCAAAAAATATCAGACCCGATTATTTTCTTTTGTTACGCAAACCATAATTGAAGAAGATACGACAATTAAAATTAGCAAGTACAACTTTTACTTGCTTGTGACGTCCTCTCGAATTACTTGTTATATTAACTTTGTTTAACTTTAACTGACGGACTAATTAGATTAATAAATTATGAACGTTGTCAACATGCCTATTGATTTAAATTATTATGTTTAGACAGGGATTTAGTCCACATTCTGTGCTATAAAATTACTTAGGTACATAATGTTTTTATCTATACTAATGTTATCCTAAAGCCGTAAGAGTTTGTTTAGTTGAACGCAATAATGCCAGGAAAAAAATATAAAATCATTTGTATTGAATAGTCCATTTACCGAGTAAGACTATGTAGATACTATGAAACGCGCAAATCACGCTACAACCATAAGGAGCGGAGCAGAGGGAGTGAAACCGCGGGGAAAAGCTAGTTTATGATATAAGGTAGAACAACTTACGTGAGATTCAACAGCGTTCAGGGTCATAAGTATGTTATTCATAACTTATTATTGACTGTGTAAAAGTCGTTAAAATTTATTGTCTGATTACTGCCTAGCGTTAACTAGTTAAATGCAGTGGACATGACTGAACGTTTCGGCACTCGGTATTATTGTACTTTGACCCAGTGACAATCACCAAACATATAATGAAGCTGTATATTTTGTTATCATATTTTTTTTTTCCTCAGAAACATAATGCAAACACCAGGTACTTGTAGAACATACAAATATACATATTTGTTTCAGCCAGCAGCCCAGCAGTCAATCGTTCAGCATCTGCGCTGACTATGTCGTCGTCGTGTTATATTTTTCTGTCCTAGTCTCGCATTTTTAGGGTTCCGTACCAAACCCAAACGAACAACTCGCTGTCCGACCATGGACCATGCCCGGATCGACGGCGCGTCGTGTTCCACGCGCGCCTCAAAGAGCGTCAGCATAATGACGAGGCCCCCTCTCAGACGGCTAAAGCCTGCCGGGGTCGCGGGACTTATACCATCACCGTGACCCCGGAACGGATAAAGGGCTATTGAAGGACACCGTGGATTTTAGTCAGTACAAGTCTGACAGTCCCTCCCGCCCTGCCCGGGGTGGGAGGACTCATCTGATGATTTTACCACGTAAAAAAAAAACCCCTTCCGCTAGCTATTTTAAAAAGAGAAGAAATCTCGAGATATTCACATAACTATTACATAAGAGGAACAGCAACCAAAGAAGATCTCATCATCAATTTGTTTGCCAATTAGTGTCATGATAACGTATTATTGTTTCTTTATCGGTCGCACTTTCATTTATATTATTGCAATTATGTTATAGATAAACACACAATACTGTCTATGGAGCAACAAAATAAATAATTATGTAATGATGGCCTTGCTCCTGAGGCATGAGGTGGCGAATTCAAACCCAGAAAAGTGATAATGTAGTCTTTTTGGGTTGTTGTAAGTTCGCCACAAAATGCATTCCCCACGAAAAAAAGTGTGTAGAAATTAGCCAAAGATTTTTTTTATTTTTAATTATTGTAAATTCGCTAATTTCTTTTTTCCGCAAGTGCACAAAACTAACGAAAACGAGGACACAATGTGGAATCTGAACAGAAAGTACTAGGAGAACAGGATCAAACTTTTTTTCGTGGGGAATTATTTTTGTGGCGAACTTACAACAACCCGTCTTTTTCAATTCACTCGCTGACAACGGTTACGGAAAACATAGTGTCGAAACCTGGACTTGTTTATATGATAAATATATTGTGTGGTGTTCCCAGAGGTAGCTAAATTAACTCGAAGAAGAAGCATCAATCAATCATATGGATTCATGTGATCTGGAATAATAAAGTGAATTGAATTGAATTGAATAAAAATATCGAAAGACACGTGTTCTTGTCGTCATTGCGATCATTTTTTCGTACCACGGTCAAATTTTTTCATACGATTTTGTTTAAAAACAAGTTTTACATTGATGTTATGACTTTACTATAAAAACCTTCATAACCCTTTTAGGTATCATTAAATGACCCCATCAATATTGTTTTATTTGCGTATCATTGACCAAAATATGACATAATAATAAAAAAATAATGTATTTTCTTAGCTCAGTTTGTTATGCAAAATCTTAGTTGACAACTTCGTAATGGATACGCTTACATCTGGCATAAAGAAAATTTGTTTGTACTCCTTCGTACACTATTAAAATACTGAAATCTCGTAATATAGTTTGTAAAAGGCAGACTATGCTGATCTGCATATCAGAAAACAATTTAAACGAGGTTTGAAAGCTACTATCTTTTCTTTTTAACGACAATTTATACAAAGAGCAGCTTGTGGCTAAATAATTACAGCCGCACAGGCCGGTCTTCCGGGTTTAAGCCGTGCTAGCCGAGGTTGGTCGATTGATGGGAGACCATCTGTTAAAGAAAGTTTCCTCCGTGCCTCGGAAAGCACGTAAAGCTGTTGGTCCCGGTTGTCATTTATAGATCTTTGACATTTCGTTACTGTTCGTCAGAAGCTCTAAAGTCTGACAAACAGTCTTACCATGGGGTATATATCACCACTGGGTAATACTACACCCCATGGTAAGACTTACTGGGTTGTGGAGATCCGACAGGCAGTCGCTTCATGTAAAATATTGATATCCAGCAGCATGTGGTTTGACTGGAAGCCGATCCCAATATAATTGGGAAAAGACAGATGATGAACGAGAATGGGAAAAATAAATTCGGTCAAGTGATGAAGGGGATTCTCATTCTGGGTGACAGTTTCCAATGATGGATGGGCGTATTACATTGTGGAAGCTTGATTCAATTATACCGTTCTCAGCCCAGACATACGTTTCCACTAATTCAATCTATTTACGTCATACTTTTAGCGTAACCTGTTCAAAAAAGAACAAAATTTTACCTACTTAATTATGTACAAAAAGATAGTTTATTGATGTTATTATGTACTGGCTTGTGCCCGCGATTTTGCTCGCATTCATTTAGAATTTGATAATCAATTCGGATCGTACACGTGGATCTATTATCTTATGAACTTTTTGGTCAGGTGTCATTGAAAAATCGGGAAAATACATTTAAACAAGAAGAAACTCCTCCTTTTTTTGAAGTTAGTTATAATAAATTATTAATTACAGACTTAGTTATAAAATATTTAGACTTTATTCCGAAAGCAGGGGTTTCAGGTAGTAATTGCCTATTGGTGGACACTTTTAGATGAATGATTCGCTATCTGTTTCTACAAGTTTTCTCTAAATTGTAAAATTCAATTAAGTCTTTGCTGAAAGCACTATTTTTTTAAGGTCTAATTTTAATTAAAATTTATTAATTCAAGGCAAACTGTTGTTACCGCCGTTTCGTTTTGCTAAGTTTGCTACATTAATTGATTTAGAATAATTTTGATGTTTCACTAATCACAACATGAACCGTGAAGTACAAGAGTAATTTAATGTATGCCTACTGTTTTTTTTTTTTTTTTTTAATTTAACAAAATGTTAAGAATATTAATTAATTTTAAAAATAATTTCAGTTTAAATGCAATCTTCTTCGCAATTTCACAACAAGTTTCATAAGCCTAGATCCATGCCACACGATGATAACGGTGTACTTTGACACTTCACAACAACGTTATAATCTTACAGGGTGAAGTTGGTCCAAAGGTTACCCAAACATACGACTATGTGCATCAACCCACCCGCTGACCGTACCACGCGGGTTGTGTATTATGACCCAAAGTCCTTGCGGTGACGTCACGTATGTGCGCGCACGCCGGTCTTCCCGCGATCGCGGCAAATCATAGTGAAATCGCATTTGTATATATACAGTCGTGAAGAACTTCAGCTGCCAGTCTTCTGCGGTGCGTCTGTCATCAATCACATCTAACGGGCTGCAACTAGGCGTGATATTGAGTGGATAATACCCTCTCCCGCTAGTTCCCCTATTACATCGTTTAAATAAAGTACAGGTAAGTTTTGTTTTTATTAATAGTTTTAAATGTGTTTCTTTGCTTTAATAAACATAATGTGAAGTGATTCGAATTTAGTAATTTGCTTAACAATTAATAATTATTGATTTAATTTCAAATATTCTATGTAGAAATTCATAAATTGCATAAAATTTACTTTTCATGTTTCGTAAAAGTATTAGTATTATTGGCACAACATAGTAAATAAAAAACTGCATATGCGCTGAATAAATAAGCATATTTAAAGCTGTATTTCTCAATTAAACATTTTTTAATCGATTTTTACAGTTTTTTTAAGAAAATACATTAATTATCATATTTGCATTCAGACAAGTAAACGTCTGTGCATATTAAAATAACAACCGGCTTTTTTGAAGGTTAAGTACAAGTAAAATATAGTCAATATTACACAGAATTATCTTAAAAATCTTAACTTGCAATAAAATTGATCTAATTTAATTTATATGTCTAGACATAATTATGAAAGAACAAAAATATACATTTAGAGTCAACCCTGTAACAAATAACAGTATGTAGGAAATAAACTATTGGATCATTCACTATGTATCGTCCTCAGTGGAAGTTTTATAAATTATTAGCCTCAGGTTAACCCTTTGTGATAAATATATCATAACGGTTGTAAGTGCACAAATATAATTCATGGACACACATTTTATTTGATTGATTCTATTGTGTCTAAGATTCTTGTGATTTTCCAACAGTCTTAAAAACTACACGCGAGAACTAACAAAAAAAAAACTAAGTTAACAAAAACGATTTAAATTTAGTTACAACAACCAGCAAAAACTAAACAGTAAACATCGCAATTTTGAAAACAATAGTATACTTATTCAGATAACATCATGATGCTTTGAGAAAATTGAAGACAAAACTAGATAAAAAATAAGAGGTATTATCATCTCTTAAAACATGATCGCTGTAATAACTTCCATAAAGATAAGGTTGATAGACATTCGATTTCGTTCTTTAAACCACCCCTGGAGAGTGTCAGTTTACCTTTTACCAGTTTTCTATTTTATTTTTGAGCTGATTCGCGATCAATATTTTTCGAGTCCAAAATCCCTCGTAATATTGGCCTAACAATTGCTTTGCGACAAAGAGTGTGGCCCTTAGATATTTTAAATTATGGCAACAGTTGAATTAAATGATATTAAATTGTTGACTTAAGTAATAATAAAATCACAGGTGACTTATACGATAAAAAACCAATGCCTGAAAATATGAAAGTATGTAGGTACATTGCTGAAAACATTGATTTCAAACCATAAACATATAGAGGGGGGCTTGTCTCATTTAATTGTGTACCGGAATTCTTCAAAATCGTTTCAGTTGTTTGGATGTGGAAACAGAACATGCATAACAACATACACATTTTCGCAGTACTACTACTAAAGCCCCGGTTTCCAAATTTTTTTGAAAATTGATACACCTAACGGTTTGATGAAAATCATAGAGGAAAATAGGAATCAAAGTTTGGATTTCGTATTTTATTATTTTGTTTGATAAGTCTCGATACAAAGTTAAAAAATAGGATGAAAATTAAACTGGCAAATTATTTTTTCATACAAATTAAATAGGAAAGTAATTAGGGAATCAAAACCAAAAAAATGGCCTATGTCACCCATTTTAGTGGACGACACATACTTGACCAAAAAATAGCGAAGTATGTCAAAATTATTATAACCTCAAAAAGAGCTAGTCTCCTATGAAGATTTTTCTATTAACTGTAACCAACTTAAAATAAAAACCCTGTAAGGTGGATAGCTTTGATTATACAAAGGTGGATAGGTATTAGGTAGGAAATAGGAATTAACAAGCTCATCGCATAATTATTGCATAATTGTGAATTATCAGGAGCATGACAATAACCGTTACACTGGCCAGCCAGTGAATTAATTATGATCGGAATTATGCATAACCTTTACCTTTGGCCATTAAGCCAAATATCAAGTAATTAGTACGACCATCAGCTATGTCATTACTAACATTGGCCTTCTATGTCATCCACAGCCCGCTTTCGCTCACAGCTGGGAATTATCCTCTCTTTATATATTTATAGTTAGTGTTTAAACACCTACCAGAAAAGTACCTATTTTAAAACCAAATAATCGAAAAGCCTGCCAGAATGGATAAATGCTCACAAAATTTGTGTATCATAAAGCATTGTAGAATTTAAACTATCTTCCGTTATACGAAAAAAAAAGACCTAAGCAGGGTCGACGAAGCCCCGCTTGGTTTCTATTTGTGTTTGCAGGGTTTAAAGGAATCTAACTAAACCGAACTTCGGGGTGACACTGAAAAGTTTGATTATAGTGAGTTTTAGATTTGGTGAACATTTATCCATTTTGATATACAAAATAAGGTTATTCATGAGCATTTAAATTGTAGCCTTTATTTATGTCAGTCTTCTTCACCCGTTGACCCGGAAGCCTGTTAAAAATAAAAATAATTTTATTATACTTGGAACGAAATTTATCACTTTATGTATTTTTTTTAAATAATTTTAATTTTATTTTGTTTCGAGAGAAAGTTCAATGAGCAATTGACTAGTCATTTCTGATATAATATGAGCCTGAACAATCAAACTCACTCATACAAGTGATCAAGTGGAAAACTCATTTTCTATTAATTCACGCCCTGTTGCGTGTATGTCAATAAACTAAAATTTTCTTTAAAATTATTACTTTTGTTCGTTTATGATTACTTTTCTTACTTCTGAATTTATTACTTAAATGTAGATTAGATACTATAGATAAGTGTTCTCAATTAAAACGTCCAAATACCTATTATTTCTGCACGAGTAACTTTTTAGAAAAAAAAATTGGTTTCATTAATATTTTAAAGTATTTAAATCTCTGAATTAACAACTTAATTTATTTAGTTTTGAAAGGCAAAGAATTTAAAACTAGTACTTTAATAAATTACTTGACTAATTACCAAGTTAAATGAACACAACTAACAATCCAGAATAGCTTTTTAAAATATTCTACAATCCGTTTTAGTAATAAGAAGGAATTTAAAAAAAAATTAGAAACATTTAAATATAGTACGTTAAAAAAACTTAAATTGTCTATAGTCTTTGTAGAAATTAGGTATTTAATTTGGTGTGAAAGATTTTTAAACAGTAAAATTAAAGTGTATGAATTACATTATGTAATTAACCAGTGTTAAACAATTGAAGTACAATAATTACATTATGTTATTAACTTAAACTATACAATTATAGGTCACCTTATTATCTTACAATAAGCAACTAGTAAGGTGTCGCTACTGTGCCGTCCGATAATATAAGGTTCCTAATACAAAGGACTCTTCTGTTATCCGTCGTGCGATCGCGAACTGTCACCTTTCATTGCACACAAAGCGCGCTCTATTCGCGATCTCGATTGTGATCGCATCAGACAGATCACGCCACTCCTGCGCACTCGTCATTGCGATCAAATAACTCAACACATGAATAGCGCTAGATTAACAACTGTCTGAATTCGCAATATTCTATATTTGACATGCCAAAGTTCAATAAAATTAATAAAATAATAAAAAAGGTGGATAAAGCGGAATAAAGTTAATTGGGATTAGTAGTTATTTTATAAATAGGTACCTAAACTTTTAGTTAATTCTTTCTTTTTCATTCCTAAAATATTCAGATTTGTATTAAACACTTTGCACCATTTATCTGAGTGTGCAACAATTAATATAGTGCAATCATATATTTGTATTACCGATATCTTACAGCATAAGTTATAAAACGATTTTTTTTATATGTTATTTATAAACATACCTAGTCTGTAAAGATTGTGTGCGTATTATAAGATTTCGTCATAACAAGCTCGAATCAAGTGTGATTGTTTTCAGTTAACATCGAAAAATTGTATTATGAAAGTCAGGGTGGTGTCTCATTATAAAAGTTATTTTCATAGTGGTCCTCAATAGCAAAAATATAATATAACAGCATAATTATTCCAACGGCTTTCACCAAGATAGGGATAAAAAATGTCCTAAATTATCCAAACTAGAATCTAGCTCTGTGCCAAATTTTGTCAAAATCCGTTGGTCCGTCCTCCTTGCCCTTCCGATATTTATCTTAGTCTTTCCCATAAAAGAAACAAGCTATGTATTTTTAGGTATTTAATTAATCGAAAATGTATGCGTCGAAAATAGGTACATAGGTATTAGGTATTCATTACTAATGTCACCTTACATTAATTACATCATTGAATTTATATGAGAAAATATTATCATTAGCACTGAATTTAAATGGTAAGTAGGTAAGTTACCTACAACGAAAACACCAGAAAGTATTGTAGCACGTGTCACACACATAGGTACTTATTTCCACGAGGTCGCCTGTCTTTCAAGATTGTGTCCGTATATGGTTAAAGCTTCTTATTTCTTTCATTATTTTCGACTTAAATATTATTATGTTTTCCAAAACAACACTATAACGTGATGAACAACGTCAGCTGAAGGCTCGTTCAAACTGAATGCATCTACAACCCTGTCAGAACTGAGCGATCGACAATTTGAAGTCAGTGATCGATCAAATGAAATTAATATTATACCAAGTAAATCTTTTTTTAGTAAGATCGACTTTTCGACTGAAAGATCGATCAGCTGATAATCATTGGCTCCATCATGAAATTTCTTGATATTTCTAGGCAGCAATATCACAAATTGTAAATGTAAATGGGGATAATAGATACCAATGCAGCAAAAGGAGTACGTTTATATCGTAACTGCTGTTATTCTGACTTACTAGTTTTTGCGTACCCACGTGGAGAAAAGCCTTTGTTACTCTTTTTTTTAAAGACTTAAGTCCATGTTGTTGAGATTTTCTGCATTCATAACTAATACTATTAAGTACGTGGCAAGTTTTGGTCAAGTAATCTTCAGTACACCAATTTACTGGACTAACCTAATGCAAACGAGCCTTCACGTATGATTGGATGTCGAGTGTAAGGCTTAGCTGGGATTATGTTAGGTTGAGGTATAAACGCGACGAAGCACGTGCTGCAATTTCCTTTTTTAAATCGTGATTTCATAATTGTTTATACAATGTTGTAAGTCAAAATGGTCTTAAATAACTTAAACTTTACGGGAGTTACGATATTAATGAGTAAAAACATGTTTTTGAAAAAAAAAACACAAAAAGCAGGTCACACTGGAGCATTTCCCGTAGATTTTCACAATTATAATCTTTAAATTAATATAGTATTAATTATAGTAAGTAATATATATTAATTATAGTCTTTAAATTCATTTATAAGTTCATTACCCTAATAATAAACGGCATTTCCCGTTAATGTGGCTCATAAAATGAATATTTTATTATCAATTCAATATACAATTCTCGACAATCCAATCTTTAAAAAGGTAAGGTCCAGACGAAACTTTGTGAACTGAATAGAGTTTTAGTCATTAAACTGAAAGTCTGAAACTAGAACCACGGCACTGTAAACTGTAGAGTAAGAACAAAGCAATAGTTCGAAGATGCAGCACTATTGTTTGTTTGTTCCATTTTAGTGGCTATTGAAGAGAGAACCTCCTTTGTATGCCGCACTTTATTTTTATTTATGCAGTTTGGGAAATACTTTGTTGAATATTTTAGTATCGACACTAGCCCAAGTTCCTTTGACTCGTACATTTATAAAAACACACTCTATATATAGGTATATTTTTTGTTTTTTTAAAAAGGGGTATGGACTATAGTCTAGTACGCTAGTCTAATGCAGGTTGGTGGACGTGTATAAAGTCTTGAGGTTGGACTTTCAATGAATAGATCTAAGACCCAGATTATGACCAACAGTACGAAACGTAGGGCTACGGTAGACGTGTATGCGTTGCAATATGTCGATGAGTATACAAACTTGGGCCAGATAGTGTCTTTAAAAAATAGACAGGACAAAGAAGTCGAAAGACGAGTCCAAAATGCAGGGAAGACCTTCTGGTCCCTTAAAGAGTATTTAAAGGGAAGTCTCCCCATAACCCTAAAAAAAAAACTCATCGACATGAAATCATCAAATAAATAATATAAAAATTATGGAGAAATCGGTTGTCACAGTGGCTCAGCGATTGACTGTGCTACGTGTCGTGGGTTTGTATGATCTACAAGTAGTTTTTCTGGGTTTAGGTGTCTGCGTATAATTCTGATTTTATGTTTATAAATTGCACTCACGACATAGGAGAATTTACAAGTGGGGAACAGTGATCTTTAAAAAAAACTCACGTTTTTTAATTCACTTTTCATCAGTTGCTATGCTATCTTCGCATATGAGGGTAAAGGGAGATTATTTGGTGAGACAGGCAACTCAGTGATAGAGTCTTAAGTCTCTAAAAACGTTACCTAACCGCAACTAGTTCACCACTAAAATGGACAAGATGTAGTGACACATCATATCGCATTTCGGCATGCATAGGTAACGTTCTGAGAGACTTAAGACTCTATCACTGAGTTGCCTGTCTCACCAAATAATCTCCCTTTACCTTACTCTTACTTTGACTTCGTCCACATTCATTCATCATTCTTAAGCATCAGAGATAATAGGAGTTTATCCTAATACGTCCTAAAGATTCAATATTTTCAAATTCGTATCCGAAAAGTAGGCTAGAATTTCTGGTATTCTAGGAGTTATAGAAAACCAACTAATGATACCTAAATAGTTAGGTAAACATGAGCAACAAGCCGATGATTCACTATCATTATATATCTGTGAAACAACGTCTAATGGCAACATTGTGTTGTTATTGTTGTTACCTTTATGAAAAAAAAAAAAGATAGTTTAGTCTATGCTTCCGTTTTGTATTGTTTGTGGTATTAATAAAAAGGACTGCAATGGCGGATCAAGGCAAATTGTTTTCTTTAACATTTTATTAGTTCTTCCTCAAGATCATTACAAATGAAAGCCCTAACAGGCATAAAATAACAGCAGAGCGTGGTTGAGTGTCCGTGGGATATAAGAAAAGTGTCCCGGGCAGTATCCAAAGGTGATATTCTGCGAATCTCCGCGAGTCAAAATGGCGAGTACAAACGCACTAAGTATTATAATACCAAGACTGGAAGATGGCTCAAATTTTTCTAACTGGAAATTTAGAGTCACAATGCTGTTACAAGAAAAAGGGGTAGCAGATGTATTGGAAGGTTCGAAAACCGGAAAATTAGAGGAAGAAGCAAAAACTAAATTTACAGAAAAAGATGCAAAAGCAAAATCGATTATAGTTCAATGCGTAGCTGATAGAAACTTGGAAATAATAAAGAAATGTATGACCGCCGCTGATATGATGAAACAATTAGAAAAGGTATTCGAAAGAAAGAGTGTTTTCAACAAGTTGTACTTGAGAAAGAAATTAATAACCTTAAAATGTAATGAGAAAAATGAAAAACTGCAAGATCATTTCTTAAAGTTCGATACGATAATTGCAGAATTAGAGGCCACAGGTACAAAGATCGAAGAGAGTGATAAAGTGTGCCACCTATTATTAACATTACCAAGTAAATATGAAACTGTAATCACTACACTCGAAACAATGAGCGATGAGAAGGAATTGACAACAGACTTTGTAAAGTCACGACTGTTAGATGCAGAACTAAAGACAGGTTCAACAGAAAAATCAAGCACGGAGTCAAGTTTCCTGACTTGTTTTAATTGTCATAAAGAAGGGCATAAATCTTACCAATGTAAAGAGAAAAAGGATAGAAATGAGTCACAGAAGAGAAGTACTAGAGGCTTCAGAGGAAACAATTATCGAGGTAATAATTACAGAGGAAGAGGCAGAGGAAATTTTAATAGGGCCACTGTAGCAGAAGAACAAACACAGAAGACTATGTTTGTTGCTCAGAGTGAAAAATCTACACAAAGTGGAAACCAAAGAGAAAATGAAGTTATATTTGTTATTGACTCCGGCGCAACACACAATTTTGTTCAAGATAAGTACACAAGATTTATGACAAATATTAGTGACCTAAAAGATCCAATAAAGATTAAAATAGCAAATGGATCATTATTAGAGGCTAAAAAGAAAGGATATTTTAGATTATTTTACAAAAATCAAGAAATAGAAGTCGAAAGCTACATTGTGCCAAATATAGCACATAACCTATTATCGGTGAGTAGTCTTATGAGTAAAGGAAAAACAGTGATGTTCAAAGATGGAAAAGTCATAATAAGCGAAGGACAACAAGAATACAAAGGAACCAAACTTGGAAAATTATATGTACTGAAGTTAAGATTACCGGATTATGTGGAATACTGTGACTACAGTAATAAAATTGATAATAAGGATATTTGGCACAAAAGGTTTGGCCACCTAAATAGAAAAGGGCTAGCAATTTTAAAGTTACCTTATACCCATGAAGTTTGTGATACATGTATGAAAAATAAGAGTACCAGATTGCCATTTAGACCTGTGACCAGACCTCAGTCAAGACGAGTTGGAGATTTGATACATTCAGATGTTGCGGGACCTACTAGAACTCCTACCAAAGAAGGTTATAGATATTTCCAAACAATCATAGATGACTACACTCACTTTACTCAGACATACTTGTTAACACACAAATCGCAAGCTGCACAAAATTTAATAAATTATATAAACTTAATGGAAACAGAAAAAGAAGTCAGAGTAAAAAGATTAAGATGTGACAACGGAGGTGAGTACTCATCACATGCTTTTAAGAGATTCTGTGAAGAAAAGGGGATCCAAATTCAGTATACTCTACCGTACAGCCCCCAATCAAATGGAAAAAGCGAGCGCATGAACAGGACAATTTATGATAAAGCCAGAACAATGTTAGATGAATCAGGATTGCCAAGATACTTGTGGGGAGAAGCAGTATTGACTGCGACATTCCTGATTAACAGATGTCCTTCAAGAGCTATTGGTAATAGAATACCTGCAATACTATATGGAAAGAGCATGATGCTAAATAAACTAGTTATATTTGGTAGCAAAGGATGGATGATAACTCTACCAAAGGATGACAAACTAGATAATAGAGCAATACCAGTGAGAATGGTGGGATATGCCACAACAGGCTACAAGGTATGGGACCCAAAGAAGGATGAAGTACTAATCACTAGAGATGTAAGGTTCGACGAAAGTAACATAACTTATAATGAAGAAAATAAAGAAGGAAAGTCGATAATACATAGTAATAACTATGAAGAAAGAAGTATACAATTAGAAGAGATAGAAGATAAAGAAAATGTAGAAGAAATACCAGATGAGACTCAAGAAGAAGAAATAGTACCAGAACAGAGAGAGAAACCAAAAGAAGCTGAGAAGAATCTGACCAATCAAGAAGAAAGAGTATCCAGAAGCGGAAGAACGATAAAACAGCCTAAAAAAATACAGTGAGTATGAACTACATGAAGCCTATTGCTTAATAAATGAAGCTGAAGATCCTAAAAGCTATGAAGAAGCAATAAAGTTGAATAATGGATGGAAAGAGGCAATCAAAAGTGAGCTAGATGCGCTAAAGAAAATGAATACATGGATAGAAGCGGATTTGCCTAAAGATAAGAAAGCAATTGATACCAAATGGGTTTTCAAAACTAAGGATAACGGACAGAAAAAGGCAAGGTTAGTAGTAAAAGGCTTTCAGTTAAAAGAAGAAGAAGACTTTGGAAAGAACTATGCACCTGTAGCAAGAATATCCACAGTGAGAACATTGCTTGCTCATGCAATTGGAAAAGGTTGGCAATTAAGACAGTTGGATGTGCCTACAGCATTCCTTAACGGAAAGCTAGAGTCAGAAGTATATATAAAACCTCCACAAGGTGTAAAAGTAAAGAATAATAAAATGTTGAGACTAAACAGAGGTTTATATGGATTAAGAGAAAGTCCAAAATGTTGGAATCAGAGATTCAACGAGTTTGTAGAAGCACATGGATTTACCAGGTCACTCCATGACTACTGTCTATATATTGGAAAGGAAATAAAAGTGTGGATGGTTATCTATGTTGATGACATAATATTGACAGGACCTGATAACATGGTAGAAAATGTTATAAAGAATCTAGGGAAAGAATTCAATGCCAAAGACTTTGGGGAACCAAAAGTATTCCTAGGAATGGAAATAGAAAGAAGTCAAGATTCATTAAAACTTACTCAGAAAAGACAAATAGCAAAGATGCTTGATAAGTTTGGAATGACAGAATGTAAAGCTACATCTACACCAATAACAAAAGGATTTCAGAAAGAGGTGAATGAACCTATAATCGAGAATGTACCCTACAGACAGCTGGTTGGCAGTTTGATGTTCGTGTCATCTTTTACCAGACCTGACATTACTTATGCAACTTCATATCTTAGTCAATACCTAGACAAACCATCACAGTCTACGTGGGTTCAAGCAAAAAGAGTATTGAGATATCTAAGAGGTACTGAAAATGAAGGATTAGTATACACAAAGACAGATAAGGAAGCATTAGAAACCTACTCAGACGCAGATTGGGCAGGAAATATTACAGATAGGAAAAGTGTGACAGGGTCAGTCACATTGTATAATGGAAATGTTACTGCTTGGCTGTCAAGAAAGCAAACATGTGTAGCTCTGTCTACATTAGAAGCGGAATATGTGGCAGCAGCCACAAGTGCATGTGACTTACTATACTTAAAAGGACTGTACAAAGACCTAAATGGAGAAGTGAAGTGTGATGTAAAATGTGTTTTATACATGGACAATAGAGGTGCAATTCAAATATCTAAATCAGCAGAAAATAGCAAGCGTGCAAAGCATATTGACATTAAGAACCATTTCATAAAAGACCTAATTTTGAGAAAATGTATAGAAGTAGAATACATCTCCACTGATAAAAACTTGTCAGATATATTTACTAAATCTGTAACTTGTGAAAGATTATCTGTAATGAAAAAGTGTTTGAAATTAATCTAATAACTTTGTAATGTGTACCTACCATGTTACTACAACATGTGTACCTATCCAAATGTTTCTAAGTTGATCAAGTAAAACTATGTAAAACCTAAATTGTTTAATCTAAGATAATATGTGTGTGTTATGGTATATTATGTGTATGTACCTACCTATTAGAAAGACATGTTTTACATATAATGTGAACTAAGATAATGTAAACTTATGTGAAAAATGAATGTTTGATATTTTTGTTTCAAATATGTATTTGTGTACCTAATTTCATCTCAGAAGGAGAATCTTTTAGTTTGTTTAAACAGTATAGTAATGTATACCTAATCATAGGAATGCCTAAGTGTAATATGTTATTGTAATGATTGGTGCATAAATGCTAGTATATTTGTTATGCGATTTCAAGTTTACTAAACTCTCAATCGAGGGGGAATGTTGTTACCTTTATGAAAAAAAAAAAAGATAGTTTAGTCTATGCTTCCGTTTTGTATTGTTTGTGGTATTAATAAAAAGGACTGCAATGGCGGATCAAGGCAAATTGTTTTCTTTAACATTTTATTAGTTCTTCCTCAAGATCATTACAAATGAAAGCCCTAACAGGCATAAAATAACAGTTATTGCTATCATAGAAAACGCGAATATGTATAGTAAATGAACTGACTTTTATACTTTATATCATTGTTAAATGAAAATTGCCCATCTGACGTTTTAAATCACAATAGCCAAGACTAGCACGGAAAAGCCAACAGTGCGGAAGATTTTGTGGTATATAAGTGTGTGTGCAGGCATATTTACCAGGTACATTTTTAACATTTATTTTATTTTAATAATGTCCATAACGAACAATAAAATGAACCTAATCTATGATATAAACAGCCAGGGTGACGGGACTAACGAGCTACCGTGGTCCCGAAACGTAAAGATCTATTGAAGGACACCGTGGATTTTAGTCAGTACAAGTCTTACAGTCTCCTTTCTGGATGGGAGGACTCATTTTATTATTATATATCACGCTAAAAATTAAAATATTAGAAAGAGAGAGACTTTGTTTACTAAAAACATGAGGAGTTTACAGTCGGCTTCAATAAAAACAAGATACTTGAGAAGTTTTCAATCCTCCCGTAGATCCGAACATTCAATAAGTATTTGCATACGTGGGTTTGCACTCGACCTGTATAAATAGCGTCGTCTGCTTTATTTTCAACTAGCTTGCAGTTATTCTTACCAGGATTTGCGCTGGTCTTGCAATTGTGGGGATTTAAGATCTTCTTTGCTATGAAGCTTTTTTTAGTAGTAAAATCACCTATTTTTTTTCCACAACTATCTCACAACGCCATCCAATCCCAAGCTAAGCAGACCTTGTGTTATGGGTACTAGACAACTGATAAACATACTTATGTATCTAAATACATACATATTATAGATAAATTACACCCAGACACAGAACAAATGATCATGCCCATCACACAAACATTTGTCCTGAGTGGGAATTGAACCCACAACCCCCGGTATAGCAGTCAGGGTCACTAACGTCAATATTGAGGCCCTTCACCCTGGGTGGAACGACACTGTCAGGCTTCATCTGACTAAAATCCAAAGTGTTCCTTCAGTATCTCTTTACGTTCCAGGGTCACGGTTACCTGTTATGACAGACCCGCGATTTGTCTTCAGGCTTACTTCCATTTTAGGTGTCTTGTTTGAGGAGAACAAATGCGTTAGCTAAGACAAATGTTTGCGACAAATAGTGTATTTTATTCTTTATTGTACACAAGTACGTCTTTGGCGAAAAATTTTGAAACATCTGGTGTAGAGTACTTGATAGCATTTTCTTGACACTTCTAATGTAGGTAAGTGTTTATTTACAGACAATTTTTACATAGCTTTTCATTTAAATTAAATTAGCATTATCTCGAAAATTGGTGCTGAATTTCCTATAAACTTTCCAGTGTGATCGTGAAAACGTTCAGTGGGATGACGTGTTAAAATAAACCGCATCTGACGCCACCCCAACCATTTTCAGCGCTTTTGCATTCTTCAGAATTTTAACATCAAAAATTATGGACGCGACTATGCAGTGACTTTTATTCTGAAAAATGCACAAAAGTTGAGCTTTCATGCAAGGTTTATAATTTGGAAAGAAATACCTAGATAGATACTTTAAAAATGTTGCTAAAATGATTCCCCTAAACGAACTCTTGATTCATCATCTGCCTAGCCTTTTCCCGACTATATCGGGGTCGGCTTCCAGTCGAACCAGATTCAGCTAGATATCAGTATTTTACATGGAGCGACTGCCTGTCGGGCCTCCACAACCCAGTAACTGAGTAGTACCATCATACCCCATGGTAAGACTGGTTGTCGAACGAACTCTTGATTATTGTATTCAATACTAACCTTTGCTCGCGGCTTCACTCACGTTTATTTAGAAATTGATAATCAAATCAGCGACACTGCCATTTATAGTCACGAGTACGTTATTCCTGTTTGTCGAGAGCAGTTTTTTTTGGGTAGGTTTAGTTGTGAAAAGGTAAAAACAAGCAAAAATTATTTGTATTTTAAGTATTACAGTTAGGAAATTAGAATTAAGATAATTAGATAGTATCTATAATATTAGTTTTTCAAATCTCCCACGCCACTGCAAGTCTTGCTATCAAATATAATACACGTTATTAAAATAATAAATCAAACGGCTTTAAATACACGTGTGTACCTTGATCAGATTTGAAATTCATTGTTTTTGTGTGATAATTTATCGTATTAGGATTAGTATTCATTGCTTATTGTATTTTTCGTCATGTAGTTGATAAAGCTACAAGGTAAATAGGTCGGTGTATGAAGTAAATCCTAGATGGCAGCCCACACAGGATTCGAAAATTTAAATATGTTAGCCTCTTCGTAAGTTCTTTCGTTGAAGCTGTAATAACAATGTACGAATTAAAATAAGTGTAGGTAGTTTCAGGCTGTAAAAAAATCTAGACAAGGTGTGTACCTAAATAAATATAATTATAACATAGCTGAAAAGCGTTTCCCTTCTGCCTTTTTTTAAGCTGGACCATATCTAAGATTTTTTAGTTACGGGGGATGTTGAAAGTAAAATGTCTATCTTTCCCACATGTTATTTTTTATTTACAAAAATAGTTTGAAAAACAAAGAAAAATATGTTTGCAAAGCGATAGCGAAATATCACGTAGGATTTGATTTAATCATTCTTAATACCTATCTACATTATCAATCATAATAATTACTATAATTAGGTGTTTAATATATTAAAATGATATAAAGTGACTCACTAGATGCACCTGGGGCATTGATTTGTAAAAGGGTAAACAAGCATTTCTTGTATGAAATGGAAAAATCTGGTCGTTGGGTAAAATGTAACTAATAGTGAGGAGGGGGCAGGTCAGGAGCTTGCTCTTTTCACCCTCATTAAATCTGTCACAGCAATCATAACGTGTTTCCAGCGGTTAAATGTGATTACTTAGAATGTAATGGAAAATTACAAAGTTGTGAGACGTGATAGATAAGTAACACTATTTGTCACGAGACCAATAAATAGATCAAACTCCATACACCACAGTACACTTGAGAAAATAAACCCATCCACCCCAGACGTCTTAACTGACGCTCACAACATTCTACCCTTATCCACATAAAGTACGTAAGTTAACCAAGGATTAAAAGCTAAAACTTGTGTAGTCCACATTATATTACCAACTTGACTGGTTGGATTTGGCACACTTTTATCTAGTACCAATCTCTTGAATCCCGGTATCGAATCTTGGCTGTAACTCTCGAACTTTTGCTCCTGTAAAGTTTCCATTTTATACGTGCACTATTTAAAATATTGTACTAGTTTGGAATTAAGGAACCCCAATCTTATCTTAGATAAAGATTAGGTACCTATACCTATTAAAAGATAACGAAATAGAATTTTACCATAAATATGACGCACTTTCATTAACAAATGCGAATGAGCTGTGTGTGGAAGTACTAATTAACATTTATTTTGCGCATAACAAGTGATGTTGTAAAATTTTGTGGCCTGTGGTTTAGTTAGCAGTTAATTACCGTTATCGATTTAATGTTTATTTTGTAAAATGAAAGGTGAGAGGCTTATTCGTTGGTTAATTCTTTTGGTGTCGACTATCCGTCGTCATTGCCAATCAAGAGGAAATCGGAAGTTCATTGAAATTGTTAAACAACTTTTACAAATACATATTCCTTTCTTTTTTTGCAGATACAATGCCTCCTCAAGGGCAAACTGGTGGGTCGTGGGTCCTCTATGAAACAGATGCTGTGAATGAGGACACAGATGCGCCCCCAGTGATCGTACCTCCATCGGCCGAGAAAAGAGAGTGGAAGATAGTATGGAGAAATGTCATCCTTATGGGACTCCTCCATATAGGAGGAGTATACGGTGCCTACCTTTTCCTAACTAAAGCAATGTGGACGACGTGTTTCTTTGGTGAGTTTCTTATGATTTATTTTTAGTATGGAGCAGTTTTATTTTTGTTGACCTCACTTTTCGACAGTACGTCATTAATTTGTTTATTTAAGTACATTGGTTCGTAGTTAGGCAAGGACCTCCCTTTCTCTTTTAATAATAATATTTCGTGTACCGAATTAAATAATGAAACACAGAAATACAAAGGAACTACTCTATTCAGAGTTTCCGACAATATTTTAAAGTATATTAAATTGAGTCTCCTCAAAAGGTTGATGGCCGTATGGATCTTTATTTACAAAATTTTTAATCTCAAAAGTTGACACAATACCATACAAAAGTAATCAAACATATTATACAAGGTGTATTTACAAAATATGTACAATAAATTGATCTTTGAAGTTTCCTACTTGAGACAAGTGATTATTTATTTGATTTGAACATTTATATTAATGAGAAACATTTACAAATTTTCATTACTTCGATACTTTAGATCAGAAACATAGGGCTCAAATAAATTCTACGTATAAACACTTGTCTGAATTAAATTCCTTAACACCTCCGCTACGAGTCGATTTCTACAGAAATTACAGATTAGTGTCAGACTCAAACAAATAAGTTCCAGAGGATCACATCTATGGAATTAATTACGTTGATCTCCTCGCATTACTATAATTGTGTACATCAAATAAATGTTTATTATATACACATTAAGTTCAATTCAATAAATACAGACAAAATAAATACGAGTCCCTATAAAAAAATAAAGAAGTTCTCACAGAGAAAGGGGTGCAACGCATCGTATTTTTATTTCTGAGGTCTTGTCATGAGTTCCAGTTATAATATTTTGAGCTAAAGTAAACTGGAACTTTGACATAAGTTCAAGGAAAATAGTTCCTTCTTCGAACTCCAGAGGCGCTGTTCCATTTTCCATACAAGAAACACTGTAAATACTGGAAAGACGCTGTAAAGTAAAATACTGAAAACCCGTGATAAGGGTCTCTCCTGTAGTTAATGTATTTACAAAGCAGAGCTTACTGTTGTGTGTGTATTGCTCAAGACGGTTTTTATTTATCCTTAATATTCTATGTAAATAGTTCACAGTAATAACGGTATCATAATACCGCTCTTAGATTAAAAAACACCCTCGAGTTCTGAAAACTTCCCTAGTTTTTACTCGTAATTCTGCTGTTTTTTTATTTACATTTGTCACCTCCTTGCGATAATTTTTGTTCGCTGCAGTATGTCTGTCATTTGGTCCCATTTTCATTCAGTTTGCTACAGTATTTTTTATTTAATGAACAATTTTTGCTGTGTATGGACGTAGTTATTACAGGTACTGTGGATTACGTACTTGACAAGAGTTTTTTGTTTAATGTTTTCTATGTTATGTACCACGTTATTGATAAATGTTTTTTTCTTTCTTTCAGCTGTGTTCTTGTATATATGCTCAGGCCTGGGTATCACCGCTGGTGCGCACAGGCTATGGGCTCACAAGTCATACAAAGCGCGTATGCCACTCAGACTTCTGCTCACACTCTTCAACACTTTGGCCTTTCAAGTAAGTTTTATATAAAATATCATAAATTATACTCTCGCCTCTGTATATATGGTCCCTGGGTATGATTCCATTCACGCGACTGTTTAAGTAGGTTACTGTGATGATGGAATTTAATAATTAAAGGAACATGGTGGAGTTTTAGTCAGTAACTATTTTCCTACAAACAGATAAACATCTGTTGAACAATTTTCTAAAAGAAAGTGTAACTGTAAAATGCCCCTTATATAACCATCAATTGCCGTTTTGCAGTTGACAGTTTTTTTGAGACAAGTGTTAAACCGTTGTTTTATTTTTTGTGACGAGAGAACTGGAAGCGAGCCTTTGTTATAATTTTTATTTTTCCACTTATTTATGAATGATCAAAGATTTTATCAAACAAAACAACATTTGTGAACAATTTCAAAACAATAATCGATATCCACAACAAAATTTTAAAAAGAGCACAGTTTTTGCCCGAAGTTTTTTAACTTTTGAAATAGAGGGCTTATCAAGGGCATTAGTCTCGTGAAAAGTCATGTGTCTTGGAATAATTTCTTGGCTATCTAAGCACATGTACAAAGCGATAAAGTTCATTAAGGTTAAAACGCATAGAAAATACGTGCGTGAAAGATAACGGCTTGCGTAGTTTAGACGTCATATTGTAGTTATTACTGGAAAAGCGGGGAAAATAACTTGAATGATATTTAAAGTCACCTTCAGCTATCACTTTAGGTCTAAACATAGAATGACATAGGCTTTATTGATGGTAGACTTTTTCAGCCTATCTTTCACGATCCACTAACCAGAATTTATGGCTTAGTAGTTGTTTCTCTAAAATTGTTTGGCGGGTAATTATTTTTACTTTTTTTTAGGTAGGAAATTAAATTAATCCTCCCGTTCTGGATGGACTTGACTGACTCAAAACCACCCTATTCCTTTAGCCCTTTACATTCCAGGGCTGTGCTTCACTTTTTATGCAGACCAGCAAAAAAAAAAAATTAATACCAGGTGCATTTTTTCGCAGTCTTATCAAGAAAGTATGTGTTGTGATTAGATAGTCAATTCTAGATCATATGTAAATTGGCATAATTGATATAGAAACTTTATCAGTGAGTGCAAGTTTCGTACATAATATAGGTACAATAACAACAACAAAAAATAAAACAAAATCATACATTTTTTAGAGGTAAATTATCATACTGCCCCCGCCCTGGTTGAGGCAGAATGACTCACTTACAGACTAAAGATCCACCCTATTCTTTCAATTGCCCTTTACGTTCCAAGGTTACGGTAACCTGCTTACATAGTCGCGCAACCGGGTCCTCTTGGGGCCTAATGTGGCCTGGCCTGGCCCATGGTCGCGCGGCAAGCTACCCATAACTCGCCGCCCGAATACGCTCCTAGCGTGGCCGGAAATCGCTTCGCGATGTCTGACTACAAGACCATACCTTAGCCACGTGAAACATAAACAATCTATATATCATTCCGTGCATGTGAATAACACGCGTGAGAAACTTATGTTATCAGCATCACCCTTTAACACTAATGTCATCGATTACCCTCTGACTGCAATTACCTTATCAACGCTTGGTAATGATCTACGTGATCGATACTTTCTTTAATAAACAATATTTTATCTACAGTTATTTGCCGTACATAAAATTTATGGAATATCATTCCTTTTAGGTATAAACATTACTTGATTATTAATAAATAATTGAAGCATGCGTGTTTGTAACGTGAGGCCAACTAATTGAGTTGATTAAAATTAATTGTTTGAATTGACACTTAAGTGAAGCTACAATTGTCAATATAAATTTACATATTATAGTAAATTATAACATGTTTTTTTAGGGAAAACCAAATACTCCGAAATAATTTTATTCCGAATTTCGATATTCCATTTTCAAGACTCCGAATATCATAATTCTAAAAATTACAATATCTTTATGAAGAATCTCTCGAAATTCTTTGACCGAAAGTTGTGGGTGTCCCCGATTTCTTCGTTTTCCCGATTTTCACATATTCGAAAAATGTAATGCTCGATGAGTCTCATTCCGAAAAACTGAAACTCCGATTTTCAACATTCGAATAAACGGATTTTTTCGGAATATTAAATTGGAGTTTCGTTTCTCATTTTGCAAAGTCTGGCTAGAATGCTGCAAGACTGGCTACATACGTAGTTTGTTTCCTACCGTAATCCTAGACTTTATTTAAGCCTGTGTAAACGCGGAGTGGCGAGGGTGTACTATAAACTTTCACACGTTTTGCCTTCAGGATTGTGTATTTGTTATAAGACAACTTAGATCCCAGAGCGAGCGAAGTCGCGCTCGGACTTTGGGCAACCCCCGACTCGGACCGTTAGGTTTTCGAAGGGGATGGCGGGGTCTTTCAAACCCCGCCTCCCTTCTTGTTAGGAGGTTACTTTTAACCTTGCTCCAGAAATAGGAGCCCGCGAAGCCGGGGCTCCGGTCGCTCTAACCTTGGTAGGTGTGTTAACAAATTGAATTAAACATTAATTATCGGAATCTAATTAATCGGAACTTTAATATCGGAGTTCGTGTTTTTGATGTTTCGGAAATTTATTTTCGAAGTTTGATATTCGTCTTTTTGAAACTCGGTATTTTTGAAATCGTAATTATAAAACGTTAAAATATTGAAATTTCGGAGTTATAAACAGAAATAATGATCAATCGAGTTGTTAATTAGGAATTTCGAACCATTCGGATTAGAAAATCCGTATTTGAAATTCGTATTTATGATTTCCGGAATTAAGTTTTTCGTATTATCGTAGTGTACCCATTTTTTAGTTCTAAGCGTTTAATTCAGGCCAGTCCATTCCAGTCCATTCCAGTCCATTCCAGTCCATTCCAGTCCATTCCAGTCCATTCCAGTCCATTCCAGTCCATTCCAGTCCATTCCAGTCCATTCCAGTTATTTGAATAATCTAGTTTTTCTATTCGAAGTTAGATCGCGCGACTGACGTACGAAATCAATGTGTGAGACCAAAGAAACTTCTGAAACACTTTAAATTCAAATATCTTTTGATAGACTGAACCGATTCCAATGAAACAAAAACTAAGTTCCTCTCCAAGTTACGCTTAATCGTTGTGTATAAAAGTTATCTACATTAATTTTGTATATTTTACGTGATACCTGGACAAATACACAGACAAACAGACAAACAGACAAAAATTCTAAAAATGCTAGAAATAGATTCTATTGGTTGTCCTTTAATACCCTGGCTATATTTTTTGAGTTTTTATTTAATGTACAATAATATTTTTTCTACAGTTTTATTATATGTATAGATATAGATGTTACTTTACGATTCTTCTATGTTTTGTTTTGTTATTTAGACTTGAGAGTATTGCGTGTTGTAGGTCGTGGTTTTCAAACCCTAGGCGCGTTAGGTACATTGTGTAATTTTTTACATCATAACTGCTCTCAAAAACTTTGAAGGAATACGTCTTGAAGATACCGTCATGTCTTAAAACCAAAAATTAACAAGATTGAAAGACATGCGACATCTAGGTACCAACTCGCTGGGCCCACAAATGGTGTATTATGACCCCTTCCTCTCACAAGGAGGAATCCTGTGTGCCAGAATTGGGAATATTACAGGCCGATGAATTGATGAAATAGGCTTTAAAAAACACAGGAAAATAAAGAGAAAGTACTAAATTAAACACAATAATAATTAATGTCCAGGTGTCGACTGCGATGAGCTGTCCTTTGATTGATTGGTACATTATCTTGTACGTGTTTTAGATACCGTACCGATTTATCGCGAAAATACCTTAAAAACCCTGCTTTTCCCTTCAGTATCATAAAAATCTGGTAGTAATACTTATAGATTACACAGATAATTATAATGATAAAATCTTTAATTGAAATGCGTCAAAGTTGGCAAACAATGATTAGCAAATTATTGATGAAACAGAAGTAAAAAACAAAATCAAATTATTTCCGTCGTGTTAAACTGATAAGTTTCTTGCTACAAAATGTTTATTTTGTTTTCAATTATTTATTGCGCAGCCCATTGTTAAATAAAATGATGTAGGATTGTCTATGATTGGATCATCACTTTGACACTTTTTGCTTTGAGTTTAGCTCTTAGGTTATGTCGATATAGCCATTTATCTTCAGTTGCCAAACCATTTTGAACTACCTGATGCATTTTAAATCACTTCTAAACTTCATTCTCTGAAAATTTTCCTAAACTTTTTGTCTCTCTTCCAGGATGCCGTAATCGACTGGGCACGTGACCATCGGATGCATCACAAATACTCGGAGACTGATGCTGATCCTCACAATGCAACACGAGGCTTCTTCTTCGCCCACGTGGGCTGGCTGCTGGTCAGAAAACACCCGCAGATCAAGGCAAAGGGTCACACCATCGACCTGACTGACCTCAAGAGTGATCCCATTCTGCGTTTCCAGAAGAAGTAAGTTTATTTTTAACCAGCTGGTTTTTTGGGGACTCTCAAACGTATAAAAATACATACATGAGATGTAGAGATCGTCGACAAACGTGGTGTTCAGATTTGATTTGTATTCACACGACGAACTCGATGACGGATGTTCGAAACATATTGCTCGCAATAAGTACATCCGATATCATAATGCCGAGTCAGTCTGTTGTATTTCGCTGTTTCGAAAAAAGAACGTGTTTCTTTTCATGTAGATACTCGTATTTAGATATGTATGTAGTTTTTCACATACTAGATAGAGATACTTGCCCTTTAAACATTTATTCCTGAAATACTAACTGGTGTATTTCGTTTGCAGGCACTACCTGATCCTCATGCCCCTGGTCTGCTTCGTGCTGCCGTCCTACATCCCCACGCTGTGGGGCGAATCTCTCTGGAATGCATACTTCGTGTGCTCTATCTTCCGCTACGTGTACGTGCTGAACGTGACCTGGCTGGTGAACTCCGCCGCTCACCTGTGGGGCGACAAGCCTTACGACAAGAACATCAACCCTGTGGAAACCAAACCCGTCTCCGCCGTGGTGCTCGGCGAAGGATTCCACAACTACCATCACACCTTCCCCTGGGACTATAAGACAGCTGAACTCGGCGACTATTCCCTCAACATCACTAAACTTTTCATTGATACCATGGCCGCTATCGGATGGGCATACGACCTCAAGACGGTGTCCACTGACGTCATCCAGAAACGCGTGAAGAGAACCGGTGACGGTAGCCACGCGGTGTGGGGCTGGGATGACAAGGAAGTGCACCAAGAGGACAAGAAAATAGCAGCTATTATTAACCCAGAGAAGACTGAATAATCAACGACCCCTGTTGATCCAATACCTTTAGTTTTTAGATCGAAGGGTGCACGTGTATTATACTAAATGTGAGGGAAATGTGATACCAGTAATATTATTTATTTTATTTATAAATACGCAGTGATAATGGTTATCAAGACTTTTAGAATTAATTCTTAGATTTTTAACAAATGATGCCCATCTGTTTCCTGTAGACAGAAAACAATAAATAATGCCAAATACTATTTTGTTGTTTTTTTGTGAGAGACACCCTTTTTGTATAAATTATAGCATAAACCCTTGATAAATGGTCTTAGGATGGCCTTGTCAAATGCTTATTGCATTTAAAAACACTCATGTTGAATTTAGCTCTTTTCTTTCAGGTTAAGGTTTCTCTTTGTGACTTTTCTTAGAACCTTGCTTGACTTTGATTGACTTTAAGTGATGTTTATCAATATCTTATTGGTAAACATTACTTATATCGAACCCAAGGTTTCAAGATCCCTGTCTGCTAGCTCTAAATTCTCCGTCAAAGCAATTAATTGGATACATTCAACAACAAATTTCTTATCTCACCGTATTTATTCAACTATCGACCTTGAAAGCATTTTTTGCCATCTGAAGTTATTGTTAGGTAAGATAACACGCGTGTGAATCACGCGATGTTATTCCAATAAGTCTGAGTTTTGCATAACTACAGTACGACGTTATTTGTTATTTATTATCTTGGAGTGATGAACTTTAGGAGACTATCACCTGTTGTTCTGCAGATACATTTAGGTATATACCTACTTATTAGCCTAGTTTTCCAACGCTTTTATTTCTTATTTAGGTACATAGCTTACATAGGGACGGTTTATAAACCTTGTCAAGCAGTCAAGCAATAGGCATAAAGAAAGAAAGTAGGTAAATTATAAAAATACACACGACCGTATCGTTAAAAAAAGGAATCATTAAAAAATATTCAGAAACGAGATAATGATTGACCTACTTTTGTTATCAATTAGGTTAATTTCCAATTTAGTCTTCAACGTCGTTTATCTCTTGTAATGGCGGCTTTTTTTCGAAGTTTGGGTTAAGTTCGAAATAAGCATGATTTACACACGCATTTTTTATTCAACCAAAAGGCGATTATTTATTTGAGAATATTTTTTTACACAGAACATACATTAAATATTATAATAATGCACCAATATTATTCAGTTATAAATGCAAGAATTACTTAGATGCCATCACCACTATTTTATGGCTTAACAACAACATACGTACCTACATAATTATTATAAACTAGCGGCCCGTCCCGGCTTCGCACGGGTGGAGGACCCGGTCTAAAACCCGGTCCCGATGGTTCCAAACACAGCAAAAAAATAATTATCCGAATCGGTCAAGCCGTTTTCATGTTATGTCGTGACAACGAAAAACGGGTTTCATTTTTATATATGTATATAGATAGATAATATTAATATGATTTTAGGAATAGCTATAAAATCAAAACTAATTTAACATTAATTCATTATTGGCAAAAAAATCAGATGCGAGTAATATAATTATCACAAATATTTGCATTTAATTAAAAAAAAAATACAAAAGTAGAATGTAATCCGAATATAAAAATTAACATTTAAATAGGTTCTAGAATTAAAAAAAAAGTGCAAGCGAAATGATTACAACAAATTAATAAAGAAAAATGAATAAAATTAAAAATTAAATTCAAACTTGCTTTTTAATGTACATGTAGTCTTAGCGAGATGGGTAGACATAACTGGGCAGAATGGTGATCAATAATAATTATGCCACATGTGTCCACTTCATAATATGTTTATGGTAGGTAGTTCCTAGAAATTGATTGTTTTCCCATCAAACGATCCTTCAGCTAAGTGTCATTGAACCTCGCACTTTGTCTTATGAACTATTAATAGACACAAATACGTACGCTGGGTACGGGCTCCTGTCATTTATGTGATTAATTATGTAAGTGTGGGCGAGGCAGTTTAATGATATGCATTAGGATTATGACATTCGACACAATAAGGCCCATTTACCATAATAGGCCGAACGTACAAGGTGAGCGTTTTAAGTCCTCAAGCATCTACATAGTATGACCATAATTGGCATATAGTGTTCCCACTGCTGGGGTCACAGGCCTTAAAAACCGCATCATACCTATGTATGGTATGACGGCACGTTTGGCGCAGTGGCTGAACAATGGGACTGTGCGCTGTGTGCCGTGGGTTCGATCCCCACACGGAACAAAATTGGTTGTATTATCTGCAAGTAGTTGTGGGTCTGGGTGTTTGTGTATGTGTGCTTCCATGTTCGTAAATGCACCCACAATTTTTACAGGAGAAATTCTTAACGTTGCCCACGTTTAATAAAATAGCAAATTATTACGTATACTGGAAAACGCAGTGTAGGACGCCCTGCTGCAAGATGGATTGATGATTTGAAGACTATGACTGACAGCGGATGGATGCGGACTGCCCAGGACCGGGATGGTTGGCGGTCTTCAGGGAGACTTACGTTCAGTAGTGGATGGCAATTGACTGACAATAAACTTATATTGATACCGTGTACCGTGTAGTGAAAATAAAGCGAAAGAACATGTATAAATTCCTGAAAAAAAAAAATCTTTGCTTTCTTGGTTGGGCCGAAAACTTTTAAAACCATCTTCGTACTTGTCTCACACTCTGAACGCAATTACAAACAGTATATAATATATATAATTAGCATCAAACATCTACCACCACACCACTGTTGCGCAAAACTGGGAATGTACTGCTTCCTCATCTTTGCGCCATGCTTTCCTGGTCTGCGAGAGACTCTACACTCCTAGACCAGGTCTTATCCGCATTATTTTGAATAGGAAAATATTTTACTCCTAAAAGATTGTATGACGCAGCTTTGCATACCATAGTCTCTTTTCTGACTTTTTTCAAACAAAGCTAAATTGTGAAAAGGGGGAGTTATTTGATTAAGCTAAGAATCAGCCAAAATTCAACACCTTCTAAACATATGGTTCAAATGACACAACGCATGCGACAGAAAAATAAATTCTTAGCTTCTACCAGCAAGACATAAACTAGATCAAGTTAAAACCATTTATAAACTTCGGAAACAAAAGACAGACGACCGAATTTGCAATGAATGGTCTTCATTTCATCAGACAAAAACTAGACATAAAAGAAATTATCAGTTTCCCCCCCCCCTCCTCGCGCTTCCCCCCACCACTGTATTATGGCGCTACTTTCTACAACAGGCTGTAATTTCAATTAGGGGTGACCGTGCGTCTGCACTCTATGGTTGCCGCAATTTGACCGCTTGTTTAGATCAACGCAATTACTTTTATAACCAGGGTGTAGCTTTTTATCGACGTATTGAATTTTTTTTTCTTGTTTTGAAATAATAACATGATGCTCTTCTCAATAAATTTCATGCTGCTTTATCAATACAATGCGTTAACTATCCCTGCACTTGGGCGAAGAATTTTATTTAATTTCTTGCTGGAAAACAAACATAGGTTGGTTTCGTTCGTTATATACTACCCCTGCATATTTATATACAGAAAATATTGCTGCTTAACTGACCTCAATTTTATTTTGAAAGTCGGGCCAATGATAATACGATGCGTCATACATAATGCAACAGGAAAATTTGCCTTCCTCGAAATATTGCAGAACACGAATCATAAATTACTCTCTCATTTTACCAAATCCGCTTCTCAAATGTTTACGCTCTCCTAATTCCCTTGTGGAATGACTGTCTGGTGTTTCGAGAAAATAATCTCTACTGTAAAAGAGCAAATTACGAAATAGGTACATCCTTGCTCGAAAATTCAAACCTTCTCTTCCTGCAACGCCCATCTTAACTTTCCAAAAATAAATATCCACTTAAAAATAATGTTATTTCCCATAAAGTAAAATCTAATTCACTTCACCAGTCTTTTGTACTGCGGCGCTAAGATCGAAATCGATTCAACGTAATCGACGAACGCAATAACAATAAAAAAATGTTTTAAGACTCCGATATATTTCTTTTATCACCTTTCTGCATCCCTGAAGGTGCCACGTAAAACTGGAGGTGACGATTTTGGGGAAAATCTTCCGTTATGTTGAGTCAACCGAAAGGAATTGAAAGTTTTTATTCCCACGAACCCTGAAAGTCCTTCTAAGGTAATATAGACTAATATAATTCTACTGTGGGGATACTTAAGAACTAAAGTATATTTTGGTACAAGGCTCAAAGATCCTAATTTTACGCAGAAACCTAAAAACGAAATTGGCTAGGTAGTAAATATTTTTATGTTTACTAGCTAATCTAGGGTAAACAGTGAAATAACTTTTTTACTCTTAGCTAGACTAAAATGTAGTTGAATAAATTTACAGCGTTCTTACATGAGGCTAGGGTCGATAACACAGACAAGTGGCTCAGTACACCTGAGATTCTTAGAAATATATCTAAACAACTTTTATTATTTTAGCAGTGAATGACAAAGAATGTCAAAAACAAACACAAATATCATTATTGTGAACATTCAAAGCAGTAAAGAGACAAAACCTAATCAAAGATTTCAGGAAATTACCTGCTGATAGATATCTGCAATACCTATCACAAACGAACAATTTCATTTCTAGCCTGATTCTATCAGTATCTGGTCCATTGTACTTCGTAGGATTGCTCTTATAACTGCAAACAAGCCAACACTAAAGAGAGGATTTCACTTAATTGCCTCGGGTGAAGTTGGGTACGTTTACCGCCATACTAGTGACAACGTTAATTCCTGACTGCACGACTTAGACGGCCTGAAACGTGTCGTTTTTACGACAGAAGTAAACCCAGAGACACATTGTAATCCTTGAGGCTTTTACTAGCGCCTTTTTCGACTACGTTTTTAGTGGAAGTAATTTTGTACTCTTTGGTCGTAAGTCACGATTTATAGTTGTACAAGATAAACTGCTCGTGTATTCTGTTAAAGCCACTAACGAGGTACTGGGTTGGATTCCCAGGTCGGCAAAACGGTCGGTCAGCCGAGTAACAAATGAGCTCGGTTTATTCATTTCTGCAAATGGGATTAATTTGTACCAGAAATAAGGAATAAACGTTTGTGGGATATCAATTGCTTTACATAATGAGCGGTACATTTAGTTTCTCACAGAATAAATTATAAAGCATAACAGTTTTGTTATATTTCATTTTTATTCAATCAGATTTTATCAACTTCGTAAGAATGGTGCAAAATACAAATCTTCCCTTAACATCATACTGTATAAGGGCGCGTCAAGGCCTGACGAAATTTATTTTTTATCAGTACTTCCCTATCGCTAGCCAGAGCGACACTGTGCACAGTCAATAGGTATATCGGACACCCCATTGTATTAAAAACAGGGAAGTATTAATTCAAAAGACATTAAATGCGAACTTTTAAGTAGTTCTAAAATATTTTGAAAACTAAACACAGAAATGTCGTTTATAAACGATAGCGACTATGAGAATAATTCGTTTTCTTTCTTCGGGCCCGTGGGGATGGCGTTCTACGACGACGGCAATGTTTTAGAAGACACGTACACCGTCAAGATAGTCGTGAGCATCATCCTGGGGATCTTCATGGTGGTGAGCGTGATCGGCAACGTGTGCACGCTGGCGGTGATAGCCCGGGACCCCACCATGCGCACGCCCACCAACTGCTACCTCGCCAACCTCGCCATCACCGACCTGCTCACTGCGCTCTTCATCCCGCTCGAAATATACATCATCTTCGTACCAGACTTTTATCCTTTAGGAGAAGTAGGATGTCGAATACATTTCATCCTCTGGGACGTGCTCAGTAACTGCAGCCTACTCATCATCACAGCATTTACGGTTGAACGTTATATCATTGTGACAAAGCCCTTTTTTCGGCAAAAGTTGATGTTGAGTTCTCGAGTCTTCAAAATTGTAGGCGTTATTTGGATAATCTCGCTTGGGTTCTGTATCCCCGACGTGTTCTACATTGATCTACTGGAAAGAAAGGAGTACGTGTTTTGCTACTACACGTTGACAAAAGCTGTGAGTACTGTGGTCGCTGTCGAGATATTCATTTTCTTCGTAATACCCATGACTACGATATTGGTACTTTACATTAAAATAACAATAAAGTTGAAGACAGCACAGAAGAAATTGCGGAGCAGTCCGTCAGTTGGAAAGCAGAACAGAGACAAAGCGGTGAAAATGATTGGTTAGTATTTACGCATTTCATTTTTTCAAGTCTTTTATAAAGGATGATACTTTGGAACGTAGTCTACGATCAAAACAGCACATAACAATGAACTAGGTATAACGAATATTTTCATAATAACAGAGTTCCATTCGTTGTTATTAGGAACGCTTTAATAACAGAATTCTTGTTATATTTATAAGTCTTAGACAAGGAGATGCGTGACTCTAAGAAAAATACATTAATGTATCTCCTCTTTACTCTTCAACTTGTTACAACGAGCTCATAAAATGTTCATTACATTTCAATCAGAAATATTTTTCTTTTACCTAAAGACCAACTATATTAAAAGATAACGTCTTGTTTAAGTTCATGGAACCTCTTTGTTTTGATTTTATTATGAAAGTTTTGTTCAAATGCCTGCACAAAGTGGTGTTAACTACTTTGCTTAGCAGTTCGTGGAAGCGAGCACTATGTAATGTATCTTGTGTACTTAAACTTGTTCACTAAGTGAGCGAGTTAATTTCCTTACGCTGAGCAACACGAAATACTAAGTGCAACAATAGAAATTAGTACTGATATGTTTAAGAACGTAGCGTGGTTTAAGGACATAATTTTAAGGTTGACGCAGTGGCTAAGTAATCGACTCCTGCGCAGCGTGTCGCGGGTTCAATCCCGCGGATCGCCCGGTTTCCATTGCAAGCGGAGCGGACACATTAATGACTCAGCGGGTGAAAAGAGTAAAAATGAGCTAGCTCTGGGAACGCATAAACTATTTGTTGGTGGAAATACAAGTAGAGTTATGTGGGTCAAGTGTGCGCAGCGTCTAAGTGTGGCGCATTCTAAATATCTCGAATATTAAAAAGCGGCCAGGAACGGCAACCCCTCTTTTCGGTACCCCGCGGGATGTCCTGCGAAGCGTTCGTATTACAGCTGCTTCTCGCGCGCCATTTTGGATTGACAGGGTAGAAGAAGATTTTTGCTAGAATATTTACGATATTTTGTCACATTTGACGCGTAATCTTTTGTAGTCATGTATTTTTTTTGAAAATATGCGGAGGACACAGTAGAGCATACGGTGCAAGACTGCCCAGCTTGGGCAGAGCACCGACGTGTCCTCACGGCGGCGATAGGCGGAGACCTCTCGCGCCCGGCATTGGTTTCGGCCATGCTGCGGAGCGAGATGGAGTGGGAAGCGGTCGCCGCCTTCTGCGAGGCAGTAATGCTCGTAAAGGAGGCGGCGGGCCGCGAGCGAGAGAGGACAGCGTCCTCCCTCCGCCCCAACCGCAGTGGGTGTACGCCCACGGCGCCGTACGTCGCAAGACGATCTCCGGCCACCGTAGGCGCGGGCATGCGGACAGCGAGTAAAGGGCAACTCGCTGTCCGACCATGGGACCATGCCCGGGTCGACGGCGCGTCGTGTTCCACGCGCGCCTCAAAGAGCTGTCAGCAAAATGACGGGGCCCCCTCTCAGAGGGCCAAAGCCTGCCGGGGTCGCGGGACTTATTTCTATTACCGCGACCCCGGAACATAAAGGGCTACTGAAGGACACCGGGATTTTAGTCAGTACAAGTCTGACAGTACCTCCCGCCCTGCCCGGGGTTGGAGGTCTCATTTGATGATTTTACCACGATAAAAAAAAAAAAAAAAAAGCGTCACCACATATACCTATGAGCGTCACAGATGTACGCTGGAAGGAAGTCTCTATAAATCTGAGTTATAAGTTAAGAAAGAGAGCAAAGAAGCGAAATTAGGTATAAAGAAAAGACCGACTAACTTAAATGTTAAGGCTTTTTGCCCTTTAGCCTGGTGGCACGAACAGTGCACCAGCTCCGGAAACACGGCAATTTTATTTGTGCTACATGTCATGACCGAACGAAGTTGAATCTCTTATTTTATTTAAGATGATTATTATGTTGATTACTTTAAGTGCCTCTGATGAAAAATATAATTAATATGGTTATCTTCTACAACCTAATTTTTTGTTGTTGCGCACACTTACCCACAGTGCTGCGTACACATACCCCGATACTGGGGTAAATAAAATTGCGCTACGGACGCGGTTTTGTTTTCTTTGGTTTTTAAAATATAAGCTACTGATACTTTTAGTGTTTGTGTCTAAAGTGATACAAATAAACAGTCTTTCTAAATATACAGTTTTATTTCATTCTACTAATTCTGAGTTGTGAGCATCAAAGAAAAAATTGCGGACCACCACTTGACCCAACATGCCTCTTATTAGTTCGTGCTTGCGGACGTTTAACGAAGTCATTTATGGGTCCGTTCCGTGCGGTGGAAACCGGGCTTAAGACAGAATAAAAATCTACTGATAAAATATTACCCAGAGTATTAGAGATGGGCCAATTTATAATTTTAGCTGATTATTCGCGCAAGCCTTGGAAAATTAATGTCAGTGAATTTTAGGGGCTATCAAAAATGTCAGTTAGCTTTTCATATACAGCCGGACTCGTATGAGTTCCCCTTAGTAACATCATAAAATGCACTCGCTTCCGGTGTGCGCGTCACAAAATTCCACATTGTATTTTTTCTGTTTTAAAAGTACCTATGTATTTTACGAACTAACGGAGTACTAAGGAGAAACATAGATACTAATAATTAGTTTTGTATTAATCACTCAGTTTCCGGATACCATCTACTTATCTCACGTCAGAACCAAATTGTATTAACTAAGTAGGTCTCAAGCATTCAAGAAAGTACTTTTATTCAGTTAACAAGCTAGGTGTATAATGTAATGAAATTCCACTTTATTTGGACAAAAAAATCTGTGCAAACGAATTTAAATACCTATCCTGTAAAGTAGGTTAAACACTGAAAGTTCATTTATGTTTTATTTCAAGGCGGCGTTGCAGCGTCGTTTTTTCTCTCGTGGACGCCATATTGTATTTTCCGTATCATGGATGGTGTTACCGAAATTCGACTACGAGTATTATTTATAATGTACGTTGTAACTATGCTAGTTTCTAGCGTATTTGTCTTAGACATAAAAGCTAGATACTATAAAACAAATCCAATACGTTTTATCTCTAAGACAAAGAAATAAACATGTAGACTCATGCTATTGTTACATTGGATAAGGCCCTTATTTATTCAAAGTTAACAGAAATTGTCTTTAATTAACTATTGCAACACTATCTATCTTTTGGGACACATTCGCTTGTAAATTGACCTCTGTAATTTACAAATATTATGTGCAATGACGTAGTTTATTTAAGTGTTCGGAGATGAATTCAAGATATTTTATATTTTTTCGTTTTTATATAATATAAAAAATATAACTCACTCATTATTTTAAGATATGTTGAATAACTTATTATCTCAAATCATGAGTGTAGCACGCTAGTACAGCGACATGTGGTTGTATGCGGGGCATCACGATGTCAAATTGACAGAAACTGTGTTCTTTCATTTTGTAATAGGGCTCTTAAAGTACCTACGTAGTTTACCTTCGAAATGAGTACTGGACGTAAACCAACTCATGAATACATTATCTCTAGAGAACTAACTAACAATCATAATTTAAACTAGAGTTGTAGCCGTCTGGTTATCATCTCCCGAGGACAAAATCACTAAAACTATTTAAACATTATAATTTATAATATCTCACTGCACATGAACTGGCAAGCAATAAAAATGTAAATTTTAAGAAGAAAAAAAGTTACCTATTCAGAAATCCAGAAACTTTTCCAGAGTCCAAATTGGTTATTTAAAACTTTTATAACAACAGAACTAAAATAACTCATGTTTTTTCAGGTGTGGAAAATCGTCAACTATCTGTGCTATAATGGATATCTTTCTACAGCTGCGAACCCCATACTTTACAGTCTGATGTCCCGGAAATTTCGACAGGCATTTAAAGTAAGTTGGCGTCTCGAACTTAGGTACGATTCAGATCAACCGACGGGGCCGGGCGGCATTTTACAATGCGGTAAAGAACATTGAAATGTATCAACAGTAAATACAGTTCATATTTGCATGCAACTTACGGGAGACGTCGCTACGTGTCGCGGGATTACGACGGAGATAAGTTTGCATGCAAATATGAACTGTATTCTTTACCGCATTGTAAAATGCCGCCCGGCCCGGCTGGTTGGTCTGAATCCTACCTTAGTCTGGGTTTTCAAGTTAGCCTGAACTTTTTGTGAGAACAGATAAAGTGTAGATACATCATTATAAGGACACACACGGCCAGCCAGTGTAAGGTCGTTACACTTTATGTTGCGCTTGAGACTTGTTTAAAAGTTTAAAAAAAGGACGGTAGGTAGAACGGTATCACAGGGATGAATGACCTTAATAAATCAGATGATACAAAGTACAACATGGAAGAAGTATTCCACATTGGGCACCTGCTGAAACGTCACTTAAGTAAATAGCACCGTATCACTAATTAATATTTTTAGCAGGTGCCATTAATTAAATAATGTAGGTATTCTTTAAAATTACACATATTATAGCACCTAAGGATCGTTCTAGTGCCGGTGCGATTTCTTCTTTTAGATAGTCAGAAAATCATATAGGCAGATAATGTGGATACAGTTTCGTTGCGGCTTTTGTCTAATCATAGTTTATATCTATCCATCTAAATGGCTTAATTACATACCATGTAGTTACTATAACAGCCAATTAATTACTATAATTAATTCGATAGTGTCTATAATAGTGTAAATTCGTACATACCGCAGCACTGTTACCTTTACGTTACAGTAAATACAATGAATATTAATTATTGTGTGTACTTAGTTACTATCAAAGGCCTACAAACTGATATATGTTAGAATAATATTGTTTACGACGATCTTCGTTCTTGTTACCAGGTGGGCTCGCCGGGTAATACAACTAAAATGCTGGCTCATTAATTCAATCTTATGTTCCAGTAGTTGCTCTCGTGTAACTCGAAATTATTGTACGGGGACGTTATACCGGAATAAATGATATTCCCATAAACTTTATTTGGGGTGTTAATATCATCTTAAGAGTCCTCCCGTCCTAAGTCCTGATTGTGAAGGACTGTCGGACTCGTAGTGATTAAAAATCCACCCTGTGCAACAAAAATGCTTTGCATCAATCTCGCTAAAGATTAAAGTACTTTGTTACTTCAGCTATTAATCACCATCAACAGCGATACTTTTTATTACGTGGTAAAATCATCAAATGAGTCCTCCCACCCAGGGCATGGTGGGAAGACTGTCAGACTCGTACTGATTAAAATCAACGGTGTCATTCAGGCTTCAGGCTTTAGCCCCCTAGAGGGTGGCCACGTCATTATGCTGACACTCTTTGAGGCACCGACCTGCCGGTCCATACTTAAATATCTTTATAAAATGTTATTAGCTCTCTTTCTCCTGTTTCTCTACTCTACTCTATTCTCTCTTTCTCTTTTTTCATTCTAAATTCGGATTACATTCCGATACTCTACTAAGTAATTGTCTCGTCCAAAAGAGTTTAGTTTCGCTAGACGTAAAACATTTATATTTTCATCCTTAGGTTACACAAAGACATCTGCCCAAGACATACTACAATGCATCGGACAAATATGTAGAAATTGCCACTTACCTCGGCCATCCAGCCATCCTTAGCAAAATCCCCGAGGAATCTGTAAACCTAGCTGCTAAACAAAGACCGTGGCTGCACTCGGAATTGTCACTGCTATAAAGAATCCCCTTCTATAGACGTCTTTACGCTAATATTTTGTCTGGTCGCGAGTGCTTGGCGTCACTGCCCAACGACAGTAGTGCAACTTTACTACTCCCATAAAACACATCTGCGCTTTATTATATTATCCACGTTGTCATGCAGCAGATTGTGCTGAATAGCTACTCCTGAAGTCGTACGAAACTTTGATGAAAGCTGGGTTGTGAAAATAAATCCTAGTATCTTTTTGTTTTTGGTAAAATCATCAACAGAGTCCTCGCACACTGAGTGGTGGAGTGAAAGGGATTGTCGACTCGTTCTGACTAAAAACCCACCCTGTTATCTTGCCCCTTTCGTGGGCTACATCGTGTCTTCATTAAGACAGTCCTGCGAACCCGATATAAGCTAGCGTAGTCATTAAAAGACTCCCCGCATCCTGGGTCCTCGATTTTCACGAATTGGGACAAACCCAGCACACTGTTCCCAAACCACTGCAACTCCTGAGAGCCAGAATCAACAGTGGCAACCACCAGATTTTCAGAAGAGAGATTAGACACCGATTAGATTAGAGATTTTCAGACACCACGATTTTCACAAATGTAATCATATTGAAACTGCAGTTGATAAATCAATCCAAAACTGTATGTTTTTTTTTTATCCTGGTAAAATCATCAAATGAGTCCTCCCACCCCGGGCAGGGCGAGAGGGACTGTCAGACTTGTGCTGACTAAAATTCACGGTGTCCTTCAATAGCCCTTTATGTTCCGCGGTCACGGTGATGGTATAAGTCCCGCGACCAAAAAAAAAAACTGTATGTTAACTGTAATTTTAATAAAAATGCTATCTACGTGAAAAAATTTAAAGTTATTTTTATTAAAAAAAAACTCATCGCTACGAATAATAAAAAAAACATATGCTTTAAAAACCGCATTGCACAAGCCGATGGTCATTGGTAGTAACTTCACAGTAGAACAAAAAAGGTTACAATAAAATATTTTCACTGCGAAGTCCCGAATATATAGCAAAAAGTGGAATAAAACCTTTTGTGGAATTAAAAAATACCTATAATAATTAAAATCGAAGTTAATGGCATCCAGGTATTTTTTTGATAAAATGTCCAGTGTCTCTTTTGATTTATATGCAAAGAGGTTATTGCACTTAAGTAATCTCATCATACAGGCCATTCCACGATGAAAACGTGACGTAAAGCCAGTTATGAAATAAAAAAGAAAAACAAAATTTTATGGCATCCTCAATTTTTTTAACTTAACGGCCAGTTCGTTGCTTCATTATCTTCAAGTTGATAATAAAGAGGTTGCATTATAATAATTATCATCATAGATCAAAGTTACTTCGAAATTTGAACGAAACTTGATGAAAATTGGGTTGTACCTATGCTGTATGAATGTTAGTATTTTTTTATTGTTAATATCATCAACAGTCTTCGCTCCCTGAGTGTTGGAGTCATTCTGACTAAAAAGTCACCTTGCCTTGTTCCACGTCATTTCATTATTAACACCGACCGTCCTGCGACCTGATGAAAGCCAGCCCAAACTTTATTTGAATAATATAATTGGCTCCCAAAGGTTTTCATAAATAAACCTAAATAAACAACTCTTGATATTAAACTTGCCGAGATGGCATTCAACCTTGGAGTCAAAAGCAAAAAAAAACTAGAATGCGAAAGGTCCGTCAGCACTAAAAATAGGGTATTTATGGATAGGTATTTAAAAATGATATTAAGGTTACTAATAAAATATTTTTCTAAGCTAAACAGTTTATGTGAGAGAGAGCGTGTAACTTTTAAAATAAGAGAATGAGAACACAAAAAAAAATACGACGTACATCTCAGAGATCTAATAATTAGTTTTTTGTTAGGTACGTCATAAATAGTAAACCGCAGTAACTTTCAAAGTTACAACCAACTACAAGAACTTAATATTATGTTACTTGCTGCCACGTAACCCTTTATTTGCGAGTCCGACTTGGCCGGTTTTTTTTAAGAATTTCAACGTAACGAAAATTTGTAAAAAGGAAGAAAAATACATTAAAAAATAAAGTCAATTAAAAAGTTAGAAAACTCTTTCTGAAACACGTGCGGAATAAACGGCGCAGCACGAATCAAGGAGTTGGAAAGATGCCAAATAGTTGCCTGTAATGAACAATCGTGTCTAGTGGACCTATTGTCAGCTATTAAGTTCTCCGAATTTAAAGTTCTGGCGATTTCGCCCTACGGCTGTTGATTAAAGCGTTCACAATAGAATAGCCTAAACGAGCGGTAAAAAAACATACGTATATTCCAAACACACTTACATGTCGTGGCGTATCGTGACGTGCCAGAAGCATTCAGTTTCATACATTCGACAGAACGTGTTGCGACACGACACGACATGCAAATGTCCTTATCATATTAAATGTATGAAACCGATATGCTTCTGGCACGTCACGACACGCTACGCAGGTATGTTTCCGCCTTAACAATTATTCTTATAAATAAATAAAAAGGTAAACTTAAATTAAATAATATAATACTTATTCAAAGTAACATTATCGATTCGGCTTAAACAACTTCTCAAGATTACCTGTTCGTCTAGATATTTTTTTTATTTGCATGCACATTATTTTCTATCAGTAACAAGTAAATTGGTACGCCCCCGTAAAGAACTAGGGACTTTGATAAATCATATTATACAGGGTGAATTTTTCAACTGGGCGTGGATGGCTACTTTCGAAACAATGAGGAATATCGAAAAACGTTGAAAGGAGTCTCGAGGCCGATTTTGACGAAAACTAAAACTGCATCATCGGATTTTAGAAAAATCAAAAATCTTGGCCAGGAATCGAACCCGCTCATTTTGAAAAAAATATCACACCCTGTATAATTACACCGTTCGATAGTGCTACTAATAAGGATCAAATTCTGGGAATTAATCATATACGGCAAACTTAAGGAAATGGCTGATTTTTATGAAATTGCTGGTTTTCCATGTTACTTTACATCTTAAATCTTTAATCAGCCATAATTTATTCGAAATTATAAAATTTCATTGTTTTCAATGTCTCACTGGGTTTGACGTTTCAACAATCCCACTGTTCGACATTATTGAGTTGAACTAAAAATAGCATTATTTTAAAGAAGAAAGGGTAACTTCTGTTTCAAATACAGTCTTTGCCTTGAAGATTAATCAGTTTTTGTGTAATTATACGTTTTCCTTAAGTTTGCCGTATATGCTTACTTCCCAGAATTTGATCTTTATTAGCAACACTATTGAATGGTATAATAATACAGGGTGTGATTTTTTTTTTCAAAATCAGCGGGTTCGATTCCTGACCAGGATTTTTGATTTTTCTAAAATCCAATGATGCAGTTTTAGTTTTCATCACAATCGGCCTCGAGACTCCTTTCAACGTTTTCCGATATTCCTCATAGTTTCGAAAGTAGCCATCCACGCCCAGTTGAAAAATTCACTCTGTATATTATGAAATTTCTAATATTATAATATAAAATTTTGTGATAGATTAAAACCCTAACAAAGATTATTATATTCCAGAACGCAATATGTTTTTCAACAAAACAGAAAAGAACTCCATCTTTTTACTTCAATCATATATTATGTTACTTAGGTATTAAAGAAACGTTATATTTTTCAGGATTTGCTGAAAACTCCACGTGTATTGAGCAGAAAAAGCACAACGCAGAAGACAAAGTCAACGCATGACTCGGTAGTGTAGAAATTTTCAAAAATGTAATCAATTTGAAATTGCAGTTAAACAACCCAAAATTGAATGTTCTGGAAAATATACGTAATTTTAATTGCTATCTTTAACAAACAAGGTACAGTTATTTTTATTAACAAAGTCCTTGCTATGAATAAAAAAAAAAAACAATATTTAAATGCTTCAAAAACCGCATTGCAGAAGCCGATGGCCATTGGTAGTAATTTTCCCGTAGAACAAAAAAGGTTGTCATAAAGTATTTTCGCTGTAAAGGCCCGAATATGTAGCAAAAAGTGACATAAAACCTTGTGTGTATTTTAAAACTATAATAAAAAAAAACCGTAATTAAAGGCATCCAGATATTTTTTAGTAAAATGTCCAGTATCTCTTTTTAATAACGTTAAAAGAGGTTGCGCTAAAGTAATCTCAGCATACTGGCCAGTGCATGATGAAAACGTGACGTAAAAGCCTGTTAAAGAATAAAAAATAAAATCAAATTTTATGGCATCCTCAGTTTTTTCTAACAAAACGGCCAGTTTATTGGTTCATTATTTTTAAGTTGACGATAAAGAGGTTGCATTATAATAAGTAATTATCATTTTAAATGAAAGTTTCGGTATGATTGAAGCGTCGTTACAATGGACTAATAATATTAAAATATTGTGAACAGTTTACAAATAAAAAGAACTGATGATGATTTTTATTATTTTCAGTTATTATTATTATTTTGTAATAATGTGTTGAGTATCTAAACATTATTACAAATGAAAATGATAAAATCTACTAAAATAATTTGCTTACTTCGCTTTAAAACTAAATGAGTAAAGAGAATAGATTAATAACAATTCGATACCTCCTACGTATAATGAGTCAACTGACATTATAGTAATTTTACAGGAGAGCGATTTGAAGGCAAATAGTTTATATTTTAATGAAATCAAAATAATTCGAAGTAAAGTAAATGTTTTTTTAATAAAAATTGTAAGCTCTTCCTTTGGTATAAAATGATTTTGCTGATTTTTGTTTTTAAATGACATTTTATGTAGATGACTGGGTATACGCCGGTGGGACTCAATAGTGAAATGGTTTAACTACCAGTTATATTCATGTACGTTGTCCATCAAAATCCATCGTTTACACCAAAATCACATGAAATATGATGGTCGTTTTATTATATAATTTTACTTTTGTTTGTTTTCGGGGTTCTCTGTCTCACTTAATAATAAAATTTTGAAATTATATCACTTGACTCATTATACAAAAGGTTTCAAATGTTAACATTACTGAGAACTTTCCTAAGTTCTCAGTAATGTTAACATTTGAAACCTCAACGTATACTGGACCAACTTAGTTTACCGAGGTTTTATTGTTAGTATTTTTTTTGTAATACGTTACGATTTGTGGGATTAATAAAGCTAGGGAGAAGAACAAGAATCGTAACCAACAAAACAACTTATTTTGAAGAACTCAATATATTTTTCGCCATAATTAAGTACCTAGGGACTATCTTTTTAACAAAATAGCTTTACTAAAGCTATACAACGTATACAAATGACTATTAAAAAAAATATTAAAAGAATCAGTGTTCCATCATAGTCTCATAAAAAAAAAAAATTAAAAAATACCCCCGACATAAGAACCTGAATCCCTTTTAAAAGTAACGTAAGTTTAAGTTACTTTTTAAAGGGATCTTGGTTTTTATTTCAGGGGGCTTTTTGAAATTTTAATTTAATTTTTATTTCATACTTTTTATAGGTACATACTTATTATGTATCATTTTATGTTGGGCGGTTACAGCACATAAGTTGCAAGAGACGACAGTTGAAAATACTGTGGATTACTTAGGCAAAAGTACTTTCGCCAAAGGCCAAGCCTATGAAGCCATAAGTGGAGTTAAAAACCTTGGGATGGTGTAGCAATTTATGAGCTCGGCCAAAGGAAATTATTTCATAACCCACATGACAAATAATCTTTAGCAGAATTGAAAAGACTGAGATGTATTAATTGATACTCTCACTTGACAATCGGATTTCCCATGTCTCAATTTTCCCTCCACCAAATTACATATAAAATGAAGCTAAGAACACTCTCGATTAAGTCATCAATATTCCCTTTAAGTACGCTTTCATTTGAGACCCCACTCGTGTATATTTGCAGACATTCGGTTATTTTTCCCCACTTTTACCCCCACAACTCGGCAGAACCGATTTTGATCAAACACATCTAAGAACACTCATGTAAATCACCTTTATTAAAAAAAAACTTAACTGAAATCGCTGACAGATAGACACATCAAACTCGTAATACCCCTCTTTTTCTGTCAGGGTTTAATGTACTGACTAAAATCCACGATGTCCATTAATTGCCCTTTACGTTCCAGGTCACGGTATTCGTTAGTCCCGCGACAACAAACGATGCTAAGAACACTCTCGATTAAGTCATCTATATTCCCTTTCAGTGCGCTTTCATTTAAGACCACAGTCGAGTTTTTTTGCAAAACCCTCGGTTCCCACTCCTCACTTTCACCTCCACAACTTTTAAAACGGCTCAACCGATTTTCATCAAATATGTCTAAGAACACTCGCTGAATTACGTGCGAGTGTAATTTAATAGAAAAAAAAAACTAAATTGAAATCGCTTCATCAGGTCGTATGGTACTACAAACAGACAGACACGTCAAACTTATAACACCATAATATATGACATCCACGATATAATTATTATCTACGAATAATAATAGGTAACTTTATGAAATAGGATTATACCTATAATTGCATGTGCACTCGCCGCCAATCATCGTATACTGAGCCGAAATAAACTTGTATTGATGCGCGCTCCGCGTACACTGGTACAATTTATTTAGATCAGTTTACAATGAACGATTGTAACTGATGTTGAAATTGATTTAGTATACGTGAAATTATCTCGGTAATTATTGTACTTTTTAATTTTTTTTTAACACAAACTTGAAGATCGCGGTTTATAAAGTTCATTTATGTAAAAAAGTAAAAATACCTAAATTTGTTAGTTGACTCAGTATACTTAAGAGGTATCGAATTAGTCGTAGTAGTAGTACCTACACAGTATAAAGTCCTCGAGCCGTCTATGAATCTCAAGTATTCTTAAGCCTATGACTACATCTAATAATAATATAATGGAGTTCATAATTAGTTTCGGGGACATATTAAAATTTCATGGAATATTAAGCGGGCGGGGGAACGTAATAACAATATTAAAATTGAAATAACCCGTGCATTGACCGAGATTAAGAAAACTATTAAGGAATCTAAGTTAATTTTGTTTCGAAGGAGTTTCGTTTTAAGGCGTATATTAAACAATCATCCTTAAACTCAGCATGTAAAATTAAACTACGTCTGCCTTTTTTTATTACTGTCAGACTTGTACTGACTAAAAAGCACGGTAATCCTTCAATAGCCCTTTACGTTCCAGGGTAACGATTATCTGATGAGACAGTCCCGCGACACCCAGTAACGGGGGGCCCCGTCAGATTGCTAACAACTCTTTGGGCATGATCCATGATCAGACAGCGAGTCACTCATTACTCACCGTTCGCATGCCCGCGTCAACGGTGGCTGGGAATCGCCCCAAGACGTCCACGCGTCCCGCGGCATCTACCTCAACCTCAGATACACATGAATCCACCTTAAAATATATCTGACTACCTACCCATATACCTACCTATACATAGCCATATAGCACGCAGAACTGATGGCCGATGGGGCCGTAAGATTCTCGAAAAGAGACCACGCACCGGCAAGCGCAGCGTTGAATGTCCACCCACAAGGTGCCCATCTTATGAAGACCACAGGATTACGCTGGATGCAGGCCGCTTACAACCAGTCCCACTGGAAGTCTAAAGGGGAGGCCTATGTTCAGCAGTGGACGTCTTATGGCTGATATGATGATGATGACCCTACCCATACGATACGGGTGCCATTAAAAGACGGCAAGCATTAGCAGAACCTATCAGATAAGCGAATCTATTGACTTAATTAAATAACTAACAGTGAAGAACTTTGAGAACAATACTAAGTACACAGCAACAACTAAAACTTCTAGAAATTGTTTATTCTTAGGGTTTTTTTTTCTTAGGGTTAGCTCACACCGAGACGCGATGCGACGCTATGATACTGAAAATATGTAAGTACATTTTCGTAGCAGTAAATAAAGTTAGATTTGAGTGAGTGAGTCGGGATGCATCTGGTATTTTTTTCTATTATCTTGTAGTATTTGTTTTCTATTTTTTTTACGTTGCCCCCACGCTAGGAATTTCTCCTGTAACGTGGGTTCATTTACAAACATAAACTCGCATACACAAACACACAGAGCCGGAACTTACACAAATATTTGTGTGATCTACTAGAAGTTACCTGTAGATCATACAAATATTTGCTCCGTGCGGGAATCGAACCCGCGACTCGTAAATTGGACTGCTGCGCTCAGCCACTGCGCTAACACCGTGCCGTCGAAATAATAGTAAAATAATGAATGATTTTAAGACGCTCTCTCTACGTTTTAAAAACGTACGCGTAACGTCTCGTCTCGGTGTGAACTGAGCCTTATCGTTTTAAAAGTTTAATCCCTTCAATAGTGAGATCCACTCTATCATCGAGGAACATCGTCCAGACTTTAGCAGAATAACTAGGTACTTAGCTACCTATACTAACAACTCAAACATCACCGGTCAAGATAGATGGAGGGTAGACAGCTTTGATGTCTGACAGTAATTCTCTCGTTCAATGAACAGTCACGAACCCACTCGAATGTTCGACGCATCATACACGCAGTGTGCTTCTGGGTATACACAGGTTGTGATGCATATTAATGGGAAATATTGAAACATTTTTCGATACTTTTTTAAATATTTTTTTACGCTAATGATCTTAAAAAAATCGGCATAGTGGAAGTTGGAATCGCGCACGAAGGTTTCTGTACCATTATCTATAAAAAACGGCAAAAAATTATATAGGGTAAAGTTCCCAATTGCCGACCTCCCACCAACTACTGACCTCTTAACAGTTTTTATCAAAAATAATAATAAATCTTTTGCAATGCTGCATAAAGAATACAGAAAATGAAAAATAATTTATCTTGTAATATATCGGCGTCACAGAAAATTTTAATAAAGCGATATTGCGTCCGTAAACCTATGATAATAAAATACCCTGCTAAAATCATCAAGAAATTTAACAATTTGCTAAGCTGAAGGTTGTTTTCAATGTCATTTTAATTCAGTTTTACACGATAGATTCCTTGGAGTTTGGTATTTTTTCGTTATTTAAGAGAGACATAATGCTTTTTCACATGATTTTCAAGTTTTCAATGAGCCTTAACTAGTTAAAATGATGGGGTCAATATGTGGTAGACTCAAATGTATGAATAACCATTTATTTGACACGACATGTCAATAGCTGGTAATGAACCATATGTATGAATATACCAGTTACTAACACCACGGTTTATACGTATAGTTCATTTTAATGGTGAAGTAGCTTAACTTTAATGCATCTGTATTATGCCCATGGGTGTTGGCACCCCTAAAGGTGTGTATCTGCATACTCACAAACAAAAAATACCTTACGTTGTAACCTAAGAACCTAGCTTAATTTGAGCGAGGGGTACTTAAATTTTCAGTCTATTGTCACATTCTGGATCCTCCTGATTATTTTAAACTTACTACAATTATAGGAAAAGTGAACGGCTGAATGGATTTTGATACAATTTAGCAAGCGGATAATATAAGAACCTGGTTAGGTGGGTGTACCTGGACGCAGGAAACTTTTTATGTCGGTATATGATCCCGTGGGACAATTGCCGAACGTAACACGGGCAATGCCTCAGTCATAAGTTGGTTTAGTGCATAAAATTATGAGAAAAGTTACTCTAACCTGTATATTTGAACAAACTGACTTAAATCATATCGAGGCCAAGTGTTAGCTAGTTTTTTATTTGTGTCTATGTTCTCTTCATTTCTGAGGATCTTCTACATAAGTTGAAAAAGTTAAAACAGTCTTATGTAATTGGGAAAATATTAATTCAAACTTTTTTAAACTCACTTTGAAGAACTAAAGCCGTATTCTTTCAATTTGTTTTGCCGGCGAGCATTTTTAATCTGCTGCATAATACAGATAAATTAAATAACTACTAATAAAGAGGAAAAAATTGGACAAGAAGTGATAAAACTACAAGAAAACTTCAAAAATAAGTGCAAGAATATTATAGACCGCGTTTGAAGACTGTAGACCAAAAATGTGTGAAAAAAGAAAATGAGAAGGGCAATAAGACTACCTTTGTTTGTTTTTTATCAAATAAAACCTCGTATCACAGTCCTAATAAATAATATTTGAGTTTATTCTTATACTACAGGAGGTCAAAAATTGGTCATTTGCATGATGAAAATTTGGTACAGGCATGTTGATAACTGGTCAAATAGCCTGTTTTTGCTAAACTCGAGAAAAAAAACACTTTTTACCTTTGTATGACTGTTTATAATGTTTTAGTTACATTCTCCAATGTTTATTTTATCTTCCAAAAACATTCATTTCCACTTGCAACTCATGCATTAGTTTATTTTGCGAAAGAAGCAAAAAAATCCGCTTAAAGGGTCAATAATTGGGTGTTTTACCCTATGTTATATTTGTATAACTGTGTTAGCATTTGTTGTTATAGTGGCAACAGAAATACATATACACCGATAGACGTGTAGTTAGAAAGTTTTCAGGCCGATTTCGCCTTGTTCATTCCTCTAAAAAATATTCAGCAATAACGTACTTATGCGTTCCAATTGTTACAATAACAATGAAAATGTTACAAAACGCATTCAAATTTTAAGACATAATCGTAGCACAGTGCTACGCTGTAGCGCCGTGCGTAGCCCAGCGTAGCACCTGTCTACGCCAGTAGTTAGAAAACACCATCCCAGTCTTTTGCCATAATTCTATCTACTATTATGATTAATTCACAAGTATGACAAACATGAATGTATTTAGCATTTATATTTAGCAAATCAGGTCGCAATGGACTCTATTACCTAGCAAACAATAACATTTCTGATAAATGGCCAATCAAAAAAGATATGAAAGCAACTCTATGAACCTTCGGTAGGGATTATCCTAGTCCCCGGCTTAGACATACGCGGGATTCGTTGATCGCTAAACTCTCAGTTAAATCGGACGTCACGATTTTTGACGAACATTGTTAAATCGGCATCTAACAGCGGCTGACATTTCATTTGTGTCCTCCTTTGACCTTTGTGACAAAAAAAAATGTAAAACGTTTAAATTCAACCATAGACAACTGTCACACTAAATGGGTCACAAAGATTATGTTCTCTGGTCGTTTAGTATAACGATATTATAATGATATTTTTTTTAAAATATTAATTTGTTATCATAGATCGCTATTTACTGTGTTATCGTTGACTCATCGCTAAACGCAGCCCAACGGTCCCACCATTTGTTACTGTATTCATATTGTGTTACAGAGATATTATTATGCTCAATTTATTATTTTAATACAACCTGAGAGTCATAATTCAAACAATAGTGCCATAGTTATCACAAATATTTATTTTATTGTTGAATTTCATGACAAAAACTTCCCTCCGCAACGGTTTATGAATCGTAGAACCTGATGTAATTGTTAAAATGGAAATCTGAGACAACCCTACTTCAGCCTAAAAGTGTAAATTATCCTGAATAAACTTTTGAAACGGTAATTCCTTAGCCAAATTACTCCATAACTTTGCTACTTTACTCGAAATTATAATTCTCATTCCTACCAAGTGTAAAAAAAGGTATTTTATTCCCTTTTAAAATGTTTGTTCCTACAATGTTTTCTGATTTTTCACAGCAACGAATGAAACAGGACGACATTTATTAAATGCGTAAATAAATAAGTTCCGGAGAGGTTGGCGGCTCGCCAGCCAAAAACACCCGTTCGAATGACGCGAAATTACAAAATTTTACTTGGAAACAAAACTACCACAAAAAATCGATTTCAATATTATTTGATTTTATTTATTGACCTTGGAGTCCTAGTACACTTGTCTAGGAAATTGTTTTAGTGTCAAAAAATAGGTACTCAGAAGTTTTTTAACAATAATGTCAGAAAAATACAATTGCTTTAAACCACGATCTGAGATTAACCTTCTAGCATGTTTTGTTGACATAGTTAAATACTAGGTATTTATCATTAGTATATGCGTAAAAGAACTAGTTTAAAAAAAACTTTAGAGGCACTAAATCATTCACCATTTCAAGCGGTTGTTGGAATATAAAATACTTAAGCAACTTAAGGAAAATAACATGGATTACCTTCAAAGATAGGATCAAGTCACTCATCATCACATTGGACTTGAATGCTACTCCCGAGAACATCGTATGTCACGCATTCTCTGTGATAATTTACACCCCATTTAATGTGTCAGAAAGAATTTTTCTTTGCAAAATATGATCATAATAACACCTCTCTTTATATCTTCCCGAACTTACTGTTTATTTTTTTAATAAACGGACTGAAATAATCTTCTTCTATCTTCTATCTATATCTTCTATCTTCTATATGTATATCTATACATATAATAAAACTGTAGAAAAGTTAGTTTTGTACATTAAAAAAAAACTCAAAAAATATAGCCAGGGTATTAAAGGACAACCAATAGAACCCATTTCTAGCATTTTTAGAATTTTTGTCTGTTTGTCTGTTTGTATGTTTATTTGTCCAGGTATCACGTAAAATGTACGAAATTAATGTACATATTTTTTATACACAACGATTTAGAGGAATTTAGTTTTTGTTTCATTGGAATCGGTTCAGTCTATCAAAAGATATTGAATTTAAAGTGTTTTAGAAGTAAAATTACGGGTGCACTTTGGTCTCACAATTTGATTTCGTACGTCAGTCGCGCGATCTAACTTCAAATTCGAATAGCAAAACTACAACGCACGGCAGATGGCGTTAAAAGAAAGCCTGGAAGAGACGTGTTTAAATTGAAGTAACATTATGTATTTTGTTTCATCGTAATCGGTTCACATAATATAAAAAATATAAATTAATTAAAGCAATATTTAAAGGAATAATAGAGTAGAACAGAATGGAATGGAATGGTGTGGTGTGGGTGTGGTGCGGTGTTGGTGTTGTGTGGTGTGGTGTGGTGTGGTGTGGTGTGGTGTGGTGAGAGCGGGCATTTGGAAAATAGTCCTAGATAAGCCTGGAATACAAGTGTCAAATATTTTTGATTAATCTTCACGGTTTATATAAAAAAAGTGGCCTGAATTAAGCGCTTGCAACTAAAAAATACATTGTTAAATTCCGACATCCACGCGAACGAAGTTGCGGGCACAGCTAGTCATGAATAAATTATTATAAATTCAACAGTTGTTGTTATAACTTAGATATAATATAAATAGAAACCTATTTAGATTTCTATTTACGAATGTAATCTTAAATAGTATGTTACCAATATTTTTGATAAGTTGAAGATAGAATATGATTTATCTATATTTAATAAGCTGTAATAGAGTGCTTTACTCGCATAATCGGTTTTTTTTAAGATTATGCTTTCTTCTCCATTCAAAAGTGTTTTTGAAAATACGCAGCCAGTACTTCAACGGTCCCGGGAAAACCAAGTGTGCCATTAAACGAAATAGTGCTATGATAAAAATGTTTAAATTACTTTTACAAGATTTACATAAACAAATAAATTCTTAGAACTTCGTTAGAAGCCAAAAAATATTAAAATCTGGTTGAGGTAAAATAAATATGAAAAAGGAAATATAAAAATTCCAAAAGCAAGCTCGGCGCGGGCGGGATGCTAGCGGGGCTAACTAACTATGAAAATAACGCCGACGTCCCGCTAAGCGTCGGCCACCAGCGTAGCGTGATTTGTGTGACGCTTTACATACAATTTTACAGGATACTAGAGGCCCGACCCGTGCTTCGCTACAAAAATTGTGATAAATGAAGAACCGCTCGACCGGTTTTGTGCAAACTTTACATAAATAATCTACTAAATAGTCCAAACAAAGCCTAAACATTTGGTTTGGATAGATGAGCCCAGTCTTGACTTATAAAGTTACAAAGAAAAATGGCATTGATTTTTATTATCTAGATAAGCACGCTAAGACCACGCCACGCTGATGTCGCAGCACGCTGAGCTCGTTGTTTTTTTTGTTCTCCCTTATTCGATTCAGAAATGGTAATGGAAATCAAAATATCATAAAACGTCTTATACCTGTTTTCCAACAGAAATTGGGTACCTAGTAAGTGGTTAGTTAATAATGAATTCAATGAATTTCAGCTGTGAAAAAGTTTTCTTTCTCCATTTGCATGCAATTAAGGTAAGTGGAAGGTACTTAATGTAGATTACAAAGGAGAGTTATCTACAAGTGTAGACTTTTTATGCTTAAAAGTTATTGTTATTTATTTTTAACGCCAAGCACGGGATCACACTTTAAGAACTTAACCCTCGCTACTGTACTGTTAACCCATAACTACCAACTACCATATCCCTAGCCACATTTATAAATGAAAATAACTTGAAATTTTAATTGGTGCGTGATTGTAAATACATCTTTGTTTATTATGTATCTTATATATTTCTGTACATATTGTAGATTAGAATTATAGAATAGAAATATTAATTCATACTAACACCATGTGTTCGTCCTTGCAGCTACTAACAGCTACCTTGAGGTATCAAGTCCGACGGCTCACTCGCTACATAGCCGTCGCCACATGACACTGGCAGAGTAGTCAAGTAACTCGTTGCCAAAAGAAGAAAAGAAAGAAAAAAAAAAACTACCAACTACTAATTTAGTAATACTAGTATGTTTCCTAAATACAATTATATTGCTCTATTCTGGACAGTTTTATACCAACCAACTAACTGAAATCACATTTCAACTGCAGCATTTTTCACACAAAAGCCCTAAAACAAAGCAAAACAATTAAATTAACTTAAAAAATACTCAAGAACACAAATAAGGAAGTCACCAAAAGGCTTGTCCAATTAATTATGTGCTTCTCTGTGAGCGCCGTAACAAACAGCATTCCGGTTGAAAACGCCTGTGCCAAAAATCCCCAGTGTTCCAAACATTCGCTTCGAAGAACGATATATTTCTGTATGTAATTGTCTGGATTGTATGTGTACTACGATTGAAATAATATACGAGTGTGTATCTTTTGAAAAGGTAAATGACTTCGTTCCGGGAGGCTTAGTTATTGAAATGTATTTCCGTTACTTGTGCCTATGTTCTGTTCATACATATTGTATTGGTTATATTTATTTAAGACAAATACAGTTAGTGCTACATATTTATAAATCTCGGGGTCTTATAGTTAGCTAGCTCTTTTAGTAAGATCACAATATAAGAATTAGAATAATAATATTATCAGAATTAAAAGTGGTAGTATAAACAACAGAAGTCTATAAAATAATGTTAGCGTTACATAGTTCTTTAATCATATAATTCTTAAACGAATGTCTGTATCTATTATATTACTTACACAATTGACTAAAAGATTCCATTTTACGAATTTTATCGTCTCTCTAAATCTAAAGTTGAACCATTTTAGACCCCTCATCAAAAGCAACACAACATTCCACAGTAACAGATACCAATTACGAAACATCAATCACCGACTTTCCAGAATTTCCCGAAACATGTAGACCCACCCGCAGTTCAATTTCCGTCCTCCCGTATCGTTGCGAAGTGCTCGCACCTGACAAAGGTCGCTAACTCACTCACTAGATTATGTGGCGACAATAATTGGGTGTCTGCAAAACCGGACGGCAAACATCAAATGTACCAGTCTAACCACGATCGGACACGGGTTCATCCCGAACTAACGTGACTACATTATTATGGAATTGGTGAGATTATAATCCTGGTCAATTTGTAGACGCAGGTATGAGTACTATGTAATGGCAGGTGGATTGAACTTTTTTTTTCTTTTTTTTTGATGACTAAAATGACAACTTTTTACAATAATTTGGGAACTGAGACTAGTCAAGTCCTGTTAATTCAAAATAACGGAAGCAATTTTAAGGAAACTATACCCATAAGTAGAATGCATAGATCTGAATTGTTTTAGCATTAAGTTCTATTTCTTTGTTTCTTTGTGATACTGTGTGCTCTTGTGGCGTGTGCCAATAAACGGTTTTTTTTTGTTCTTTATTTCTTTAAATTTCAGTAGAAATAATAATAGATCCAGTTCTGTTATTAATCTGTTTAAATCTGAAACATTAATTCCTTTTCTTTCTTTTCTTTAAATATTCAGTAAAATAATTGTTTTTGCTTGTTTTGTTTGTTTCAAATTAACTGATTAGAAAATTACAATTTTCTTTATTTACATAATACTTTAGAAAATATTTTCCACACATTTTCAAAAACTCCTGTAGAGAGAGAGTTTTAAAGAACATAAAAAAATGCTTATTAAATATTATTATTCCTATTATGTTAGTATCTTAACTAATTAATCTACACAATAGGCATCAGTTGCTGGTTGATTGGGTCGCGTAACACCTGATGGACATTAGTGATACATCGTGAATCCACCATTAGTAATGCAACAACAATTCATTAACTACTCCAGCTTCACTTAATGTGCGGTCTAATTATATGAATACTGCGTATAAGTATGTATTAACTGGTATAATTATAAAACTTACAAATAATTACATTTGTAAGTTGTAGGTACAAAACAGTACCCTTAGCACGAATTTTCAGTATTTGAGACGTAAACTAGAACCTTGACAATTCAAATTGACAATTTTCAAGGAAAAATTTAGTTCCCCTTCTTCGCACACCAGATGCGCTGTTCCATTTTTTCATACAAGAAACGCTGTAAATACTGGAAAGACGCTGTAAAGTAAAATAGTGAAAACTCGTGCTAAAGGTACAGGGTAACCTCTTTGCACTTACACAACGCATTAGGCGTTGTGTAAGTGCAAAGAGGTTAACCAGTATAATTTAACAGTTTTGACCTATATTTTGCCACTGCTGGGCAAAGGTTTCCCACAGCTTTACTTAGCTAAAAAAACTGGAAAGCTACGCAAACCAGAACTGATTTATTATGTTAAAAACATTACCATTGCTTCCGGCGCATTCTGGTAAAAAATAAATGCATTTAAGTCTTGAAAGGTCAAGCGATGTTTTGTCCGTTTATTTTATTATAATTATATAATTCTGTGCTAGGAGAAGGCGTGCAAGTACTAATGCCTTTTGCGCTCTATTACCCGCCTATTCCTGTAGGTTAGGTAGTCTGAGGCTGCGTTCAAATGTACTCCATATACATACTTCGCAACTCAAACGGCCCGTGATAATATCTCCACTTTATACAAACGGGTTTTCTCACAGCGCGAACTCCTGAGGACCACGCCATAAATCTTTATAACTGAAGTATATATTAATATGAATGACATGAGAAGTGGCTCCATTATAACAGTTTTCCATTTTTATAGAACGTTTATAAATGGAACTTAGTTTAAGTTACCTTCTGTTAAGTTACGCTATCTGTACCCCTAGCACGAGTTTCTCTATTTTACTTTACCGAGTTTTTCCAGTATTTACAGCGTTTATTGTATGAAACAGAGTTCTGGAATTTTATGCAGTGGATTTCACATTGAAATTAAAAAATAGAAAAGGACGCGAATTAAAAAAGAATTCTGCGAAATTTTCAAATATTCGTTTTGGCACTTAACGGTTATAGTAAAAAGCCAATCAGTTTCTGGAACTCAGCACTCAACGGCTTTACAGTTCAGTATTACTTGGTAAAAACACATTCAGCGTCCTGAAAATTCTACAGTTTTATTTACGTAGAAACTCCTCTTGAATATTTTTAGTTAACTGTTTTCAGAGTATGACTATTCTAGAAAGAAGTCAATAATATAACGATCTGAAAAGTTAGTCAATTATCACTTTAATCCAACATGCTACCTATACTTTGCCAAGCGATCTAAGTTCTAAATACTTTTGATAAAGTTTAACAAGTGTGTACTGCTGAGTATAGCCTATCCTGTATAAGACCAGTACCGCGTGCCAGTACTATAATTTTCAAGTTTTTAAAGAAGCCATTGGTTTTCATACATTTTCTCAATCGTATTTTTATTTTTTGTTTCAAAACCATCTCTCAAAGTTTAAAATTACAGCTAATTTTCTTCGTTCCTCGAACTAGCTTAATAACGCAAGTTTGAGTAGGTATTCAAATTAGAGATATTTTTAAACGATCAACTTATTTTACCGAAAAAAAATAGTTACGAACTATTTTCAATAGAGTTCACATTATTATATGAAAAAGGCAGGTTTTTTATGAAGAATGTCTCAGAAGTTTTCGTTTTCATTAACATACTTTAAGATCTCTTTGCATTATTTACTTTGGGTGTGACCCACCTGGTGACTATTAAAGTTATATTTTTTCAAGTCTTATAGTAATTTATTACAATGCGCTGGCGGTTTGTCGACACTTTGGCAGTAATTATAATTTAAGCAATCCATCTTAGTGTCAATTTATCATGCTTAAGTTTTGAAATCACTAAAGTACAACCAAATGAAATGACATGGTGATGAGATTAGGCTTTAAATTCATATTCAATCGTGCGTCATGTTATAAAGTCGTAAAGCTGAAAATTACAATGTGCCTGAGACTATTGCAGAGATTCATCACTAAATAGTACAATCCAAGCAGAAAGGTTTTTGTAGCTCCGCAATAAAGTGCAGAGCATATGAACGCAAGTAGTAGATCGGGTTACGTCAGGACCACTCCTGACGTAACCGGATCTACTCTCATAATCTGTCAACGAATAAACGGACCAAAACTCGAAACTTTTGAATGTACTCTGCTATATTTAGTTCTGACAACCAGCGGCAGTCAGGACAACTGTCTATTCATGTTGTCATCAAAGAAACGCCAGAAACCTCGTTCAAATCTAAGCTACGAGTTTAGTGCTTAGTTAGAAGTACTCCTGTCTCGTGCAACTCACGCCGCAGCGGTCGCCGCCGGCACGCCACGGTAACTCCCCGTAATAACTTAAACACTGCTTCCCATCCAGAGAATTTAACTACGCTTAAGTCCGACACACCCGTTTCTGTGAATATTGCACCCCGTTAGTTATGCCAGTTCCAACCTTACCTGAAGAATCTTTAGTTCCAAGATATTTTCTTGCATTTGAATTTTAGCTCTGATAAAAATGTTACAGAAATAATATATAATAATATTCCACAACTATGACACAACGCCATCTAGTCCCAAGCTAAGCAGAGCTTGTGTTATAGGTACTAGACAACTGATAAACATACTTATATATTTCTAAATACATTCATATTACAGATAAATTACACCCAGACACAGAACAAATGATCGTGCTCATCACACAAACATTTGTCCTTGGTGGGAATCGAACCCACGACCTCCGGTATAGCAGTCAGGGTCACTAACCATTAGACCAACAGGCCAGTCAACTGTCTTTGACAGTTGATACTGGTCATAGTCTAATAATATATGTATTTCGCCAGGTATGGCACCCCGAAACACATTGGTCACGTGGGAAACACAAGCCTACGTCATCATCGCTATCAATGCTTCTCAAAATTTACATTTTAGGGTAATAGCAATAAATTCCCAAATGACATTTCTATCTTGAAGTTTTCAGTGTTTAATCCGTAAATTCAAGTGTAAAATGTTGCGGCTGCTTTTATTTTAGAAATGTCTCCATTTCAACAGTAATTTTCCTAGGACTTTGTGGAGGGTAACCCTGGGATTTAGTAAAACGCTTTCAGCTTTACAGCGAGATTGTTTTCATTTTCATTGGCATTTCCAACGCCAACAGAATTAAACATTACAAAAAAAGTGAGTTTTCGTTGGTAGATATTGTAGTTGTTCTTTTTTCGTATACATTGTCGCTAAAAGCATTTTCTTTCAGAACCTAACCTAAAAATAGCAATAAAAACTCGCTATAAGTTGGAATTGAAATGAAACGCCCCGTGGGAGGACACGACGACAGTAAGATGAAGTAGTTGGACATTGCTGTAAGTGTAGTTATCGTAGATACTTAGGTACATTAAAAGTTTTTTTTTAAATTCTTTGGGGAATAAGCACACTTTAAATCATCCTATTTCTATTGAATCAAGTGTTAAATTGTCAATCAAAAGGAATGAAACATTTACCGATAACATTACGACAACATTTTCTATGGAAATCACTATGTAATAATAATTGTTGATACACAATCTCTTTAGACACACTCAATATTGCTCAATGATAATTAAAACATTACCATTATTCGAGTCAGTTTCCTAGAATAGTTATTAGGACCTCAGTAATATTGTTCAGTAATGGAAGATCTAATAATAATCATGTGTGTCCAGAACACGATTTTTGTAAATCATCTGAAACGAAATTGATTTAAAATATTTTTAGCGTCAGCTGGTGTTGGTCTATTCCAGTAAAATTGAAGCTTGAATTTTCTGAAGTTAAATGTGTTTCCATTTTATCCATTGCACTATTAATTGCATAAATATTGATAAACAGGATTAATATTTATCTTCTATCGAAAGCGTCTTCATTTTCTTTTTATAAACTAAATATTTTTTTTAATTAGGTTTTTTTATTTTAGTTTAAATTTAGTTGTAAATATATAGTTTTATTTATTTTGATTTTTAAATTTCTAGCTTAAGTTACCTATGTATATACTCTATTGAAAGTCTATCTAAAAAGATATGCTTTGCGCATACAAATACAATATTAAAATAACGAATAAAAGAACAAAACTAGTCGAGACCCTCTTAAAACTTGTGTTACCTCTAGTTAGTGTAATCAGTCTATCCATCTCTTTGTTCTATTAGGAGCATAAATATTTTAATTCACAAAGTGGGCGAGCATTACGCAGTTTCTAGGTTTTCAGGCATGTATTTCAGCAGGCGCTTGTCTTTTCTCAGAATGTATTTTCTTAATGTTACTTAAAGTTAGGACATTCAAGACCACACAATCTCGTTGTTTAAATTAAACAGGTTTTTCTTTAGAACTTTGTACATAAATATTTTTATTTTATGTATAATACAGACGTTTGTGCTGTCACACTTTTAGCGTTACAAATATCAAGTAAAAATGTTTTCTTAAAGTGACACTACGAGAGTTAACTCTGTTATCTAGATTAATACCTTTACGATATCGTAAACTGGGAAGATAAGTGTTTCTTCAATAACATTACCCTAAAATGTAAACTTTAACTTTAAAATATGTTATTGGGTCAAGGCCAGGATGCTATCGAGACCAGTCTCGTGCTGAGAGTATTCCGTCAAAGGACGTGCTACAAACTGTCCGTCAATATTTGTGGTCCCGTCGAGATCGCTCCTGCATCCGACTGTTTTTCATTCGTTATTCAAATAGAGTTTTCTGTCGCAGCTATTTGCTCGTAGTCTAAGCTCCACGAAGTTTTTCCTATAAGCTTTATTTTCTTACCTCAATTCGTTTGGTATTATTCACATTGAAAAAATAATAGAACACAAATCAACGGCTCGCAATAAAATTCGACCTCAATCGTATTTTCATAAAGAAAATATTATATACTTAAATTTTATCCAAAGCCCCAAGGGCAAAATTCGTGGATTTTCTATGTAAATAAATGTGTGGAACAAAATTATTAGGTTTACAGACAATAACTTCTACTTTCAGTTACATTCTCTACAAGATTACTTCGGCTAGGCTTCAGAGGTTTTCGAGAAAATTGAACGATAATAGACATTCAAACGGTAAATAAAAGGAATGGTTTACAAATCTTACTGAAGAATTATTATCACCTTCAGGACTTTAAAAGAGATGAAAACAAAATTTAATCAAAATGACAGGCACATAGCTTTCCTGAAAGAAACCTGAAACTTGCGTGGAATGTGAGCCACCTGCCAACTCTTTTATGCGGTTAGCACAAGAGAGGATCTGTAGGTGTGGTGTCGATGTCGTCAGCATGCGCCGCTAAAGTTCACTTCCGCCCACGCAGCATACACACCTCAAAAAAAGTCTGCTAAATTGTTTTTTTGTTATAGTAGTATAATATATAAATTATAATTATATAAGTACTATACATATTTTGATTTCTTCTTCTTTTTATATTTAAAAAATATATATATATAGGTTTGGAATATATAATAATAAAACAGTTCAAATGTTTCGCTTAAAATTTGTCAGCTATTGCTAGTGATCACAAACTTTTTTTGATGTGTGTATCATATTATACCATTTCGACAAAAGAAGTTGCACATGATAGAAATAGTAAACACAATGTTACTATTTCTATAATGTGCTATTTATGCCATTCAAGTCTTCGTGGAATGTTCCACTTGACATACTTTTGTAGTACGATATAACTTTTTATTCAATTTATGTGGCAAGCGGTTTATTGAAACATTTCCTACTTATACCTACAGTACCTTATTTTTTTGCGTGTTAAAATCATCAAATGAGTCCTCCCACCCCGGGCAGGGCAGGAGGGACTGTCAGACTTGTACTGACTAAAATCAACGGTGTCCTTCAATAGCCCTTTACGTTCCAGGGTCACGGTAATGGGACCGCGACTCCGGCAAGCTTTGGCCCTCTGGAGAGTCCGTTGCCGTGGGCGTCTATCACTGCGGTTGAGGGGAGACGCTGTCTTCTCCCTCACGCGGCTCGCCTCCTCCTTCGCGAGCAAGGAACGACCGCTATACAGCACTTAATATATTTTACTTAGTAATTTAATTTTACCGAAACCAATATTCAATGTGAATAAATAACCAAATTAGATATGAAATATGAAACTCACCAATAAATGAAAACCATAAATAAACATCGCTCTTCAGGAAATTAATACTTCTGAAACATGAAACTCTTAGAGAAAGATTTTCATCATAGCAACATCGGTCAATCCCTCAAAACTGTGAAGGAAAACATCGTGAGGAAACCGTCATGTCCTAGAATCTAAATTCGAGGACATGTGATATTTACCAACCCCCACTGGACCCGCGTGAAGGACTGTAGCCCGATCCCTCTTACAGGAGGCTGTGTCCCAGCAATGGGAACATAGTTTAAGAAAATCGAACAATTTATGGAGAGCTTTTAAGACTAATTTAACAATAAAACAAGTTACCTTGTTTTATTGTTGAATTAGTCTCGTGTAAATTATTTCACATTAATTTACCATAATCCACCTGTGACCACGTAAACCATGGATCACTTTAACATGATAAAAGAGGGTACGGTGCTTATAATTTCCACCAACACGCGCCCGACCCGTGCGTAGTGAATTACGACCTTCCTTTACGAAGAAAGAAGGCCTGTGTCCCAGCTGTGGGAACATTATTGATTGTTTATACTTCGGTTTATTTTGTTGTAATCTTCTCAGAAAATTAAGCCTCGTCAACTCCGTTGACTGATGTATTTATATGATTTTCAAGTGTACAAATGACAGGGTACGCAGTGCAGGACAGAAAGGGGCCATTGGCTATGCAGATACACCGCATAAACACTTGTGATCAAGGGTTCTAATCTCGAAGCGCGAAACCCGTTATTTCTGACATAGATACGCTCATTCTTTATTCAGGGCGTTTTGATAACGAGCACGAACTAAGAATGAATGAAATTAAGACTGGACAGATAGCTGCTTAGAGTCCCCGCCACCACTGCGGAAAATTCGTGGTACTACTTTTATGCAATTTGATGTTATTACACAATGTCTATACACTAGCGCCATGTCAAAATGACTTCAGTCGTGGCGGTATTACCCCCTTTTAAAATGTGATTTGTTATCGTTTTTTATCTTTTTGTAATCGTTCCCGTATCTTCGTTGACAGACTGAGAAAGTAGACACCTAGAGCCGTCTCTGGATCCCCATCAGTGAATGTTTTGTGTATCAGCATGACTTTGAAACTCAGGGTGCTACATACCTGAGTTTCAAGTAAAGTCATGCTGTACAAGTATGTGCACAATACATTGCTGAAAACTCTACAATTCAACAAGTTAAATTGAATTGTTTGTAACTTTGGTTCCAATCGGAAGATACATAGCAACACATAGGTTATCTTAAATGTCCTCATGTACGGTCGTGGGACCATCTGTAATGGTAACCGTGACTCTGAAACGTAAAGAACCATTGAAGTAATATGGTGGATTTTTAGTTACTAAGAGTCAAGTGACAGTCCCTTCTACTCCAACGCCTTCTAGCCATTAGAATATAAATATAGAAATTATTATTCCATATGAATATCGAAGTAATCGGTTGTATTAACAAATGTTTCTCAGTAAAAAATAAGGCACTACCTACATGACGGACTGGGCTGTGAGATGGACTCTGTTCTCGCCCTAAAATGTTCTCGTTTTAGCACAAAATTTCCGTATTTTACCGTACAGCGTACTTGAAATATAAGGCATTTATGGGATGAAAGTGAAATCCGACTCTAATGTAAGAATTCTTTTACGAGTTCTTTCCATCAAATTAATGTCTATGTTCCCGTTTATTTTACGTCACAAAAACGTGAAAACTCGTGCCTCTGTTAATTCAGGATTGTCAGAACAAAGTTTGACAAGTGGCCTTCTCGCTCATCAAAATCACAAACAATTATAAACATTAATTTGTTTAATCAAAACATTAATTGTTACAATAACAGTTACCTTCAGTCTGTTGGTGATCTTTAAGCTTCAACGGATGAACAGGTCCATTGTAACAAGGCCGTGTATCCAAAGAGATTTAGAGATAAATGTCGTAATGTAAAGTGTAATGTAAACTATTGTCTTTTGGTTCACCATAACAATACCGTTATCCTCAAGGATCAGCATTCTCATGTCATTTAAAGGTAATGGTCTGTTAAAATAATGTTATAATAGGTGGAAGCTGATGTTTGTGTCATTGTTTGTGCGTCCTGAAAATATTCCTCGTGTTACGGTCAGTTCACACCGAGACGAGACGCGGCGCAACTTGACAAAATGATACTGCAAATGTGTATCTTATCATGTATTAAATAAAGTTAGATTTTGAGTCAGTATTAAAATGCAGCGCGGTGCCGCGCTTCGCCGCGCTGGTTTGTGATAGGTGTATCTTTTCGTGTAGAAAATAGAGTTAGAATTTGAATAGCTCTATTGAATTTTCCGCGCAGCGTCATGTTTCGGTCTGAGCTGACCCTTAGAAGACACAAAAAAGAGTAATTGAAAATCAGGAGCATACTTGACGGCACGGTAAGCGAAAGCCTGGCTTGGTGGTGGAGCCTTCTCATCAGGTAACCGTGACCCTGAAACGTAAAGGGCTATTGAAGGATCACCGTGGATTTTAGCCAGTACAAGACAAACGGAATTGAATTTGGCGGCACGGGGTCTCCCACAGAAGACAAAAAATATTTGGTCTACAAGTTTTCCGGGTCTGTGTTCTCATGTATGTGAGTGTTAAATGTTGTTAAACGCACATACTACACAGGAAAAAAAATCTAGTGCGGAAAAAGTATTTAAAAAAAAATGAATGTAATCTTCAATCACACACCTTAACCTAACAAACCATAATGGACTTAATATCTCTTCTTGACTAATACTGTTTATCGATTCCCCACACATAACGTATCATATGGGATGATCATCTATCACCCTAATTTAATCTCATCCGTCACAGCGTGGCTCATTTGCTCGTCCCCAATATGTGTTAATTCAAACGTAGATGATAAAACATTATCATAATAAAATTCAGTTGCTCAAACTTCCGTGTTGACATTTATGCATAAATAGCTACAATAATGAACGCGTTTCAGCCAAATGGAGCTTATCTCTCAGGTTCCAAGGTTGGTTTTTACAGCAATTTTATATTCTACCTAGCGAGTAATCGTTTTGAATAAGAAATCAGTCACTTACGTATTTATCAGTTTGAATACCCCGCTACATAACCTTTAGAACCATAAATCTGATTCCAAAAGTGTTAAACTTTCCCGTGGAAATAGTGGTGGGCAAAAGACATCGTCTTTTATTTTATACTTAGACAATCAAACAACGTTTATTTTTAGTTCCTTCTTTATAATTATGTTATTGTGTAGGCGAGTTCCTCTGCCTCCGTAGCAAGTTACATTCTTCCCTGTAATAAAATAAATTCTTCGAGCATTTTATTAACTTTTAATCCCCGAAGGAGGTTCTTTACTCTACCCACAATCTGAAGCTATGGTACCCCTTTGTATGGCTAACACAGAACTATGACGACACAAAAAGGTAATATATGTGCTTGACATGACTGAAAACGACATCTTCACCCAGTTTCCCTTAAGCTGTTATTCTATTTTCCCGGCATGAAGGATAAATTTGACAAATGGCTACAACTTGGCCATAGATAACGGAAGTTTTTTTTTTTATTATCAGAGCATGACGCAGTTACAATAAGTTTCCTTTACTTAGTGAATTTACCGGTGACCAATAACTGTATAAAAGTTGTGTAAATACGGAATGGCTGATGTATGGAAAATATTCGAGTCCATTTTTATCATGTTTCCGCCGCTGTGCTCTCCGCAATCATGCTGTTGAATGATCGAAATTATTTAGCGACGCAGTTTTGTGGTTTTCTGTTTGTTCATTAACAGTCACCAGTTATTTTTTGTAATCAAAAGGAATGACAATAAATTGTACGTAGTTTTATTATTGCTCAATATTATTTCTGCTTTTTCAAAGTTGTTTAATTTACATCGTGGGGTTTTAAAATACAGATGAAAGTGTTTGATGTAAATTTTCTACAGACTTGTTAAAGGCAGTCTTATTACTCAAACATCAAATATTACGACTTTCAAACTTAATATGAAGTTAAGAGACTAGTCTGTTTTGATATTAATATGTAAAACTTAGGATCAGTGCACATTGACGCAACGATAATGTGTATCTTTTGGTGTAGGTAGTAGATAAAGTTAGATTATAATTCGCTCTATTGAAATGTGCCGGTTCCGTCACGTCTCAGTGTGAATTGGCCCTTATGCCTGTGCTCTAGACTAGAGCTACCAGTGCCAAAAGTTCAGAACAATTTATCACACAGACGCTGACCGTGGTTGAAATGTGTTAATCTCATTCAATTTCATTTATGAAATTCGTCATAAATTGTTGAATAACATTATTTATTACATTTTGTTCATTTATATTTCTATTGTAAATTTTGTTTTAAGTATAACATGTTTAGTCTGGAGGTTTTCGACCTACCATAAACAAATACAGATTGTTGCCTAAACGAAGATGGCGAGATGAGTTGGACGGCTGCAAATTGCCGCGAGAAGTAGAAAGAGTTTAGAAGTCGTTTGCTCAACAGTGGGACACCATAGGCCGAAATGAGTTACATAATACACATTGAAATGAGTTACATAATATTTTATCAATGAATAACCAAATCTAGATCAACTCTGTAATAATGACAGATATATTATTCTTTATTTATGTAGATGGCTGCCATCTCAAAGTGCCAATCATTCCAATAAACTGCTAACAGTCTACCGAAATTCCTTGAAGGTTGAATCGTAAACCGTAAAGTACAATAATCACATTATAATACAAAAAGAATCCCATAAAGCTATATTTACTGTCATTCCTTATTTCCCCATGGAATACATTAACAATGTTAGGGGAAAATCTCCCAATTTCCATTAAGCTAAGGTTTAATGTGCTACGCATACAGAATGGTAACGAATAAAATTCTAATTGTACTTGGTCGCAATTGGAGAATTGAAATGGAGTCCTGGATGCCCAGTTTTTGAACTAGCTATCCACCCTGTCTTTGGACAAGTGAAATTTGATAATGAAATGTAGCCTACACGCATCAAAAAAAGTTTATGATCATAAGGTATTGAAGCACAAGCTGAATACTTTTTTTAATTTTATGGAAGAACAATTGAACACTTTTATTGTTGTATATCCTAAATCTTTTTTAAATAAATAAGCTAAAAATAACAAGACATCACAACATTATGTACCGTAACAAAAAAATAAATAATTAAAAAACCCCCGACACAAAACCAGGTTCCATTCCATACGCTTTTATTTGATACCCAACTCGAGTATATTTTCAGACCCTCGGTTACCTTTCCCCACTTTCACCCCCACAACTTCTAAACGGCTCAACCGATTTTCATCAAACATATCTAAGAACACTCGCAGGTAAGTCACCTTTCATACAAAAAAAAAAAACTAAATTGAAATCGCTTCATCCGTTCGGGCTCTATGATGCCACAGACAGACAGACAGACAGACACGTCAAACTTATAACACCCCTCTATTTCCGTCGGGGGTTAAAAAGATTTAGATTTTTCAAAATATCCAGTTAAATAAAGGCTTTGCAGATGATAGACTGATGGTATTTGAAATTCAAGTTCTTTTTTGAGCTGACGTGCTTTTTGAAAACAGTGTTCTTTTTCCATTAATAACAGATTAATTATAAAAGACTTATAAAGCTTTGAATCCTTTATATTCAGTTAAGGGATCCATCCATCATTAATATGCAGAGCTTTAATAAAACACTCAATGACAATAGTCTACAGATAAGTATTTAATGACTCGTAAATCTTATAAATCATTTTAACATTGCTGTTGACAACATTTTTGCCTATGGTTCTTCGTTGTAATTAAAAATTGAATTGAATGCCCAATTTCGCTCAATCATGATGGCTATGACTGAGTATTTTTTAATTGCTTTTAAAATGGAACTCGTTTCTTTATTTAACACGTTGACAACCAGTGTAGCGAACACAACAGAAATAGTGAAAAACATTTGCGTGTCACACGATGTATTCAGTTAAAATATGTCAAAAATGGAACGTTTTTATAACAGACTATTATATAACGTAACCTTAACAAGGTCATTTACATAAAGATCGTTTGTTCGTAAAACTATTTATAAATACGAAAGTAAGTTATCAGGGCTTAGTAGGTTGCGTGCTCGTTCCGTTCAAGCAATCTAATCAGTGCGACTTTCGCGTAGCAGAGGGAAGCATCTGGCTCCTATACTATGAATACTTTCATTATTATGAGACTGGTATAGTAAGACGTCCCACAGAGCGCTTCCTGGACTTTTAGTATGCAACTTTCTCATAGCTGCCGTTTATTTCACCGTTATGGCATTTTTATTAGAACAAGAAATGGGTTTGAGTACTAAGAAATTTCCTGGAATATAACGATACAGATATAAATAAACGAGCAGAGTAGGACCGTTTAGTTGTAAAAAACAACGTCTTTGAAATTTTCTTTCTTCATTGAGGAAGTAACTCGAAGATAATTTATTTATGTAATTAAACAAGTATTCTAATTATACCGAACTTGACAAATAACATCGTTAAAGTTTCTCAAAGAACAAACCTTTCTGAATGTGAAAACATATTCCGAAATAACAATAATAATACGTTCCGTGCGACAGATATCAAGCTTGTAATCAAATCAGAACTTTTACCAATCACACGTCTCATTTGCAACGGTACAAACAATGTAAGTCGACTACCTTTATTGCAGCTCGTGCTTTTCTTCATAATGTTACTAATAAAATACTAGAGAATAACACAATGATTAATTTCTACAAGTGATTTCTCTAGTAACAAGTATTTTTTTAGATTTTATTACAATTAGCATCTATATGTTTTTTTTTTATTATTTAATTTATTAATCCGTCGGTTTGTTCACTTCCACCAAGTTACAGATATCTTGTGGTGCCTTTGCCCTGGGCATATCTATACAGGGAGAATTTATAAACTGGGCGTGGATGGCTATCTTCGAAACTATGAGGAATTTCGAAAAACGTTGAAAGGAGTCTCGAGGCCGATTTCCACGCCCAGTTGAAAAAATCATCCTGTTTCTTAATATTATAAGGAAAACTTTGTGTCGTTTTCTGGATAAATCACGGAGATGGAGTATGGAATTTGGCACAATTCAAGTTTACATTTCCTTCTGAGTTCGGAAAATTTGACAAGCACAGACATTCATGTCATATAGCGGCCCGGTACGTGAAGAACCACTCGACCGATTTTTTGCAACTTCACATAAACCGTCTACTAAATAGTCCAAACAATGTCTTAACATTTGGTTCGAATAGGTGAACACTTTTTTGAGTTATAAAATTACAACGAAAAGTGGCATTGATTTTTATATATATTGATTGATCATTGACTGATTGTCGATTGTAAATCTTCGATTATATGGGTTATTACACTGTTTGAAAATAAAGCCTTCCAATCAAAAGTTTATTTTAAGTATGATGACCGTATTTCAGCCACTGGAAGACCACTCGTATATTTGATCATTTCAAGCACGTTTTAAGGCGGGTAATAACATTACAAGCAGTTAATGATATCGTTTAATTAAAGTAACCATACGGAGGGACCAGTTCAATGTTGTAACGTTATACTCTTGTAACAAACTCATATAAATTAATAAGACACCGGTAATAACCTCACCTTGTTAGTCTTACGACGTTTATTTTTCTAGATATATGTGACGATCTCATTCGGAGTCTTTCTCACAATTTATCGGAAGCCGTAAAAGCTGCAGAGTTGGCGATTTTTTCGAGTATCTAGTTACGTATCTTGAAATAGTGCACATCTCGTGTTTTCGTTTGTAACTCCGGTAACTGAACCAACGCCTCTTTTGAATAAATAGTGCTTGTAAAAGCGTGTTAAAGTGGATTATCTTTATCTATCTAGTAGTTGTCATTTTATAACTCAAGAACGGGCTCACCTATCCAAACCAAATGTTTAGGCTTTGTTCTGACTATTTAGTAGATGATTCATGTGAAGTTTGCACAAAATTCAAGCGGTTCTTCCTTTATCCCTTTTTTGTAACACGTAGCGAAGCACGGGGCGGGCTAGTAGTTAAATAAATGTAATTACAATGAAAATTTTCGTAGTTTTCTACACAATTTATGCCCTACAAAAATAGATCCTATCGATATTACTACGGTGATCCTTTTTATATTTAAATTCAACGGAAGATGAACAGGATTTTCAGAATGTTTCCAATCTCACACAGCTATATAACGAAGGCCTGAATTTCGTTTGCCGCCTAACAACTCGTAATCCTACAATTTGCCTTTCGTATCTCGACGAACATTTTGCTTGCCACAATGAGTTGCGGAGAAATTTATTGCTAACATACGAACATTTATTTCCTAACTAAGTGATTAATTGTCTTTTGGTTGTTTAGTTCAGGTCCTAATGGAATATAGTAAGCGTAGTGGTAATAAAATCTGTTTAATCTTGCCGCCTCGCTATCATGTAGCAATTAGAGGGATCTAAGAATAAATGCAGACTTAAAGTCCTAGCAGGATCTACCTGGGGTGTTCACACTAAACACATTCGGAGATTATATATCTCGCTAATAAGAAGTCGAATTGATTACGCTTGTTATTTATATGATTCCAGTGCAAAGACACATATATCCAAATTGGACAAGTTACAAAATCAAGCGCTAAGGATAATAGGGGGTTTCATAAAAAGCACGCCAATCCACGTGATGGAAAGTGAGCTGCACATACCACCGTTATTTATAAGAAGACAGTTCCTTGCATTTAAATACCTCCTAAAATTACTTTCGTGGTCCAATAGCATGTGTTTGAATGCAATTTCTGAAATGGCCTTTTTGAGTCAATCTTCTTACTGGTCAAACAAAAAGAAACCATTACTCGCTAGAACTTTTAATGAAATGGGTCAACTAGTAATTTATTCTTCGGATATTCTAAAGATGTTTACGTTAGATACCTGGGTATCTGCTATAGACATAAACAGGATGATCAATATAGATTTGGAATGTATCAAGCTCTCAAAAAAAGATTATAATCCTAATGTATTGATTCACGAAGTAGTATCAGAACTAATTGGTAAATATAGTGGTTGGTGTAAAATTTTCACTGATGGTTCAAAAAGTTTAAATGGTGGTGGTGCAGCTTTTTTCTGTCAAAATACAGGACATAAAGCCTGCTATAAAATCAATATGCAAACTATATGTATAATGTCTTTGGAACTCATTGCAATATACCAAGCAATGACTTATGTAGTTAATGAAATACATGGTAAAGTAGTGATATTTACTGATAGCAGGAGTGCTATACAACACCTGGCTCGATGCGTCTCTGGATGCAGAGGTGCATCGATAGCCTATGATATACTCCAACTGGCTAATAAGATTAACAGTAACGAGGCTAGAGTAATATTGCAATGGGTTCCAGCACATATAGGCTTAAGTGGCAACGAGGAGGCTGACCGACTGTCAAAGCTTGCAGTTGAGACGGGTTGTGAAACGCCATACACTCCTGATTACTGGGAATATTGTAGTAAGTTTAAGTTGTCCTGTTTTGATGTATGGAAGAATCATTTTGATGAGAAATCTACAGAAAAAGGAATTTGGTACAAAATAATTCAGAACGAACCACCTCGCGTGCCCTGGTTTGAGGATACAAGTTTGGGTAGAACTTACGTTAAGTTAGCATTAAGACTGCGCTCTGGGCACTATCCATCAGCAAAGTTTGCTTTTCTTATGCGGAAGGTCACATCACCTGACTGTGAAGTATGCAACAAAATTGAAGATGTGCAACATTTGCTGATGGAATGTGCTAGGAGCAAAACTGAGAGAGAATCACTAATAAGAGAATTTGAATTGAACGTCTTTGATGTTGGGCTAGTGCAGAGCATTCTAGCAAACCCTAGAACAGAGGTCGCGAAGAGATTGTGTGGTCTGGTGAGGACCGCATAATCTCTATAATTTGGATCGCGTTAATGATTCTCCCTCATTTTATAGTATTAAGTTAAGTATAAGGTATGATGGGGTTGACATATCCGTGTGGATAAAAACCCCCAATAAAAATAAAGAGAAAAAAAAAAAAAAAAAAAAAATGCAGACATATTTTACTTAAACTGTTTGCTGTCTGTCTAGCTAAGTTTGAAAGTGGAAAAAGCTAGACCAATTTGTCTAGAAGTTTTAATCTCTAGACTCTAAAATCTTACTTGCTTAGCCTGGCAAGTGAGTAAGCCAGCTGGCATCACTTAAATTAATTTACTATTTCAAAACAATAGTGGCAAAAGAAAGGCATATTTATATACGAGCTGTTTCGGTTTCGCCGTGTATCTCAAAAAATATCTTGTGTGTGAAAATTATCAATACTGGTTATAAATTATATGTGCACAAAATTTCATCCGAATCCGTTCAGTAGTTTTTGCGTGAAAGAGTATCAAACATGCATGCATATATACTCACAAACTTGCGCATTTATATTAAGTAAGATCATCAAAAAGTAATGTAATAGTTTGTGTGTGTTAGTTTGTGAAAAAAGTTGAATTGTTTTAAATTATATATTGTAATACCTATATTTTAAAGTAAAGGATCTAACAGGAAAAAGAAATCATAATATAAACTACCATAACAAAAAATATTTCGATTCGTAAGTAATCAGGAAATGTCGTTCAAAATAAACGACAATAATTGACAGAAATACTGAAAAACGCATATACATATGATCATAACAAATGTCACTTTTTTTTTATAAAGTTGCCTCGCAATAGAATTTTTTTCCTGTGTCGTGGGTGTGTTTACAAACATAGAAACTCACAAACACAAACGCCCAGACCCGAAGCAACTACTTTTAGGCCATACAAATATTTTCTCCGTGCAGGAATCGAAACCGAGACACACAGCGCAGCAGTCCAATCGCTCAGCCATTACGCTAACAGTGCCGACGAACCGTGACGACTTTTTAATATTTATTACAAATTTAATTTACAATTAACTGCCTTCGACATATTACATAAAAACAGCTACTCGTAGTAGCCTAACGGATCGATCCAAGGTTCATCTACGCTCACCCGCGATTCAACCTATGTAAGGTCAGTTCATAGGTGACCGTCCATAACGGATCGAAATCTCTCCCCAAATGGCTCAGAAAGCAATATAAACCGTTTATCTCGGCTGTTATCTATAGATTTTTGACAGTTAGTACCTACATTTGAAAAAGCCTGAAAGTTTTTACAAGGGTATCTGTAGTCTTGCTTCCGGTAAAACTGAAATACAACATCTATACCAATATTTAAAGATGAAGAGTTTATTTGTTTTAGATGCTCTGCTCAAGCGTGGCAGTCCTGCACCGTATGCTCCACCGCTCCGGGCGATCCTCGCAGTGGTGATACCCAGGAGTTTCTTCCCTTGTTACCTGAACCTGTCCTTGTTACCTGATCCTGTGACCTTCAGATGAAGCACAAGACCAGGGTGGTTTAGTTTGTAAAGCGTCCGAGGTACTGAACCGGATCAAAACCTTGCAATTCACGACACGGGCGTTAATGCGTAATAAAATATCGAAAAAAAATACGACATATAAATGTTATAAAAGACGATATTTATAATAAATAACAAGTATGTAAACAACAAATATTATAAACTAACACTCCGAAAATACTATTTTTTTAAGTTAAAAACAAATTGAAATTACAGGAGCCGTTGTTACTTCAGTGAGTTTTACAAAGTTTTTTCACGCGCTGAGAAACTAACAGTGTTATAAATTCCAGGCCTAATATTGTTTCGTCGGTCCTCACGCTACACTAAAAATAACCACCTATCCAGAAATAAATTCAAAAATTGTTCACGCATTTTTGGAACGAAAATAAAATAGCTGCTAGCGATAGTCTAGGGGTCAGAAAATTTAAGCTCCTAAACTCAATATGACTTGTACCACGGTGCGACGAGCGGGGCGGGTGCGGAAGCGCGCCCGACTTGTCTGTCCACAGAGGACCGCGGCGCGTCGGCGGCGGCGATTTCATTTGGAGCCGCCACTTTGTAAACAAGTCGGCGAAGCCAGTCTCCGATATCTTACGACTTTGGTATCCATTGACGCGTGCCTGTGTACAAACCTCTATGGACTTGTATTGCGATAGTATCCTGGATACCAATTTCGTAAGGTATCGGACGGAGACTCGCGTCGCCTAGTAGGTGTACGAGAGGGCTTATTGTCAAGTGTTTTTCATAATATAATAAGTATGCTTGAACAGGCTTCATTTCTGTTGTTAAGTCCTTACTTTTAACGGTAAATGCTACAAGTAAAAAATGCAATCAACAAAATTAATTAAACAAGAAATGTCATGTCCAGAAAATAGTGATTTAATTTCATTCCATAAAATTAAATTCTTATTTTTGTTATTAAAATGACGACGCAATTTGAGATTCACTCTTCCGAGCGCCCGCCCAGCGCTTTCCTGCGAACACTTGTATGAATGACGTATGGCTTCATTTACTTTGCGCAGCCCACGCTGCTTCTCGCGCCCGGCTGGTCACTGTGGACAATCAAGTGAAGTTCATAGGTTTGATTTTGACGCATCCGCTCTCCCACCTTTTAACCGACTTCAATACAAGGAAGAGGTTCTCAATTCGGATGTTGAAGGGACTGTCAGACTAGTACTGAATAAAACTCACCCTGTTTCTTTAACTGCCAAAGGGTTAGACAGACTTGCGACCCAAAATGAGTAAAATTGAATTTATATTTTACTCATTTTCATTGGAGTCGTCGGTCCTATTTATCTTAATAGCCTTACGTTACGTTACCGTAAAAAGTTCAAATGAGGTAATAGAGAAATTCAGCAACCAAGTGTGAGTTGTGATAGCCTAGTTGGTTAAGTCGTCTGGAGTACCTATCCAGAAGACGCGCGTTCGAATCCCACTTGCAACTGAATTTCCCTTTCCTCAAAAATTATCTTATAATAGCCTTCTCCCAATCACATAAGCTAGCCTTCCAGTTTAACTGGATGCACCTGAAATACGATTATTTTACATGAATCCTCAACACCACATACACATCCAACCCCGCACTGAGTACTGGGTAATATAATACCAGACTTTCGTGAGCCACTGACTATTTTTACCGACTATCAATATCTATAAATGGCTGCCGGTACCAACAGCTTCGTGCGCAATATGACGTAGAACAATTTTGATCCTCGAAAGTTCGTGTATGGTGTACCCGTCCATAGATCGACCTTGGACAAACAAACCAACCAGCAAACTAACCTTGTAGAGCAGCGGTCAGCAACCTTTTGGTAGATAGGTAAGGGCCTAAAAATAAATAATTAAGTAATTGTGGTGAACGCAATTTTTTTATGTTAAACACGGTAATAAATTTTATTCAATTACACATCAATTTAAAGAAGAAAGAAATGGTATTTTAGACACAATAAGGTTATATCCTTATTTATAAAAGAAAATCTTCAGTTTACAACAATCACGGGTCTCTAGAGCGCGCGTTGACGACCGCTGTAATAAAATGTTCGGCTGTTTTTATATAACCTGTTTTACGCAATTACCACGCCAGTTTACACAGTTCTTATTCTTTTATTTATTATGTGTGTCATAAACGTTACTTCAAAACTTTCCACCATAGGTACCATTGGAAACTTCTCTCTAGCCATCGATCACTCCATATGTCAGCAAATAAGCCGCAGACACCTCAAATGGCTTTTATGGTGATTTAAAATCCTCCATACATTTGTACGACATCTGATAATGGGTTTTAATAAATGTTAGCGAGGAGATTTGGAACGAAAACTGCTATCTATTATAATATAGAAATATGTACCTAGAGTTTATTTTTTATCGTGTTGTAATCATCAAATGAGTCCTCCCACCCAGAGCAGGAGGAAAGGGACTGTCAGACTCGTACTGACTGAAATCCATAGAGTCCTTCAATAGCCCTTTATGTTCCGGGATCACGGTAATGGGATAAGTCCCGCAACCACCTAGATTTATATTGACGAAAGAATAATTTACAGTCATATTCATTTATTTATGAATATCACAAAGTCCGTTTTGAATTTCAAGTTCATTAAAATCAGCCGCAAATTACCTAGTATGGTTGTAGTTCCACATATTATTTTATCATCATCATCATCATCAGCTTATAAATGTTCGCACTGCTGGAACCCATGCCTCTCTAGGAGAGGGAGTGGTCTATAATAAACCACCACGCGGACCCAGTACGGGTTGATAGATGTCACATGTCTTCGAATTTTTGGTTCTAGGACATAAAGGTCTCATGTTTTTCTTCACTGTTTTGAGAACAGTGGTGATAAAATAGATAACATAAAGTCTTAGCAAAAGCCTTTCCAATAGTTTTCATTTCCTCATTTTGTTGATACAGAGTCATAGTTTATCATATTGTCACCTAATGAAAATCGTAACCACATCGTCACTGGTGGTATGAAAAATGTTGGAAAGTAGTTTAATTTACTTTCTGCCACCTAGTTTTATAGACGTGGAGTGATTGATCGGTCTGAATATATTTAACACTCTCTTTCGCCCGCAGCAAGTAATTCCACAAAAACGTAGAAACAGCATAAAAAGTATTTTTATTTGTAGCTAGTCTATTTGTAGATAAAGTTCTACCTAACAGATTTTTTTATGGTGGTGAAATCATGAAATGAGTCCTCCCCTACAAGGTGGAACAAGTACATTACACTCGTACTGACTCGTACTTCAACAGCCCTTTACGTTTCAGGGTCCTGGTTATCTGATGAGACAGTCTCGGTCAACCGGCAGGCTTTGACCCTCCAAGTCTCCTAAGAGGGAGGTACGCCCCGTCAGATTGTTGATAGCTCTTGGAACAGGACGCACCCGTTAACCCGGGAATGCCGCCTTCTGACTGCCCGCGCCACTCACAGACTTTTTAGTAAAAAAAAATTCACACGTTATTTTCATTTCGGATCGCGGCCTTTGTTAAAAGGCTATCTTTGGTAGGTACGTGCTTCCCTCCCGGTGGTTGGCTGCAGTAATTACGTACAATGTATGTTCCTCTTCCGTATCGTTTGTTTAATAAATCTGTTTAAATTTAAATCAGTGTCATTGGTGAAATGTGCATGTGAATTAATTTATTTGATTAAATAACCTTGTTCATAATAAGCTTCGGTTTGAAATGAGTTTCTGGCACACAACGACCGCTCAATTATAAAAATTAATTCTGCTTTACGCATTCCACTCACCAAAACTTATACTTTCGCATTTATAATAAATAGGTAGGTATTAAGATAGGATTACTATTTATTACGTTCCCTTCTTTTACTTTCTATTAAGTATACCTGCTTCAACCAAATAATTTAAACAATAATATAATCTATACATATAATAAAATAGTAGGAAAGTCAAAACTGTACATTGAATATTTTTTTAAAAGAATACTTGGGGTGTGATCTACAATCGATACCGAAGCCAAAAATATAGTTTTTAGAATTTTTGTCTGTATGTCTGTTTGTCTGTTTGTCTGTTTATCTGTTTGTCTGTTTGTCTGTATGTATGTCCGGGATAAACTCAAAAAGTACTGGACGGATTTGAATGATTCTTTTTTTGTTGTATAGGTATTAAGTCTGGTCAAAACATAGGCTATAATTTATTTTGAAAACTTGAACAACTGGCGCAGAACCGCAACAGACCAGCTAAAATATAAGAGATACAAAAATGGTGCCATAGCAAAAATTGTTCCACGTGATGAGCATTTTCTGCTGAGAGAATTAGTTTGAAGATCTGGAACACCTGATGTGGAACTCCAAGAGCCCAACTACACTATACCATATACAGGAATAACGTCTCAGCAAAGTTGTTCGGCCTGATAAGCACTCTCTGTGGACATATAAAAATTGAAGATCTGGAACACCTGATGTGGAACTCCAAGAGCCCAGCTACACTATAACAAATACAGGAATGACGTCTTAGCAAGAGTTGTTCGGCGTGATGAGCACTCTCTGTTGACGTATAAAAATTGAAGATCTAGGACACAAATGTGGAACTCCAAGAGCCCAGCTACCCCGCGGTGGTGGACGCCCACGGCGTCGGACGTCACAAGACGATCTCCGGCCACCGTAGGCGCGGGCATGCGGTCGGCGAGTAAAGGGCAACTCGCCGTCCGACCATGAACCGCGCGTCGTGTTCCACGCGCGCCTTAAAGAGCGTCAGCATAATGACGGGGCCCCCTCTCAGAGGGCTAAAGCCTGCCGGGATCGCGGGACTGATACCATCACCGTTACCCCGGAACATAAAGGGCTATTGAAGGACACCGTGGATTTTAGTCAGTACAAGTCTGACAGTCCCTCCCGCCCTACCTGGGGTTGGAGGACCCATCCGATGACTTCACCACGTAAAAAAAAACAAAAAAAAAACTGTATAAACTGTACTCGCCATACTAAACAACTCAACGCCCAGTTGAAAACTTCAACGTGTATAGGAATGACGTCTTAGAAAGAGAGAGAGAGAGAGCTGTTCAGCCTAATGAGCATTATCTATTGATGTATTAAAATATAAGATTTGGAACACCTGATGTGAATATCAAAGCTACCACTAATTTCACGGACTGATTTTCGATGACGATTAATATATTAATACAATTTTTATTCTACTGGCCAAACTCCCATGATTTCTTTACCCGGGCTCTTGGAGTTGGGTATCAGACTTTTCAGATCTTCGATTTTGCCGACCCCATTGTCGCTGGCATAAGCAACAAGATCCGCGTACGAAGTCGCGGGCAGAAGCTAGTAATAATAATAAAAGCCTTTATTTAACAATCTATGAAAAATGTTACAAAGAGTTGTTGTAATTTCTGACATCGGTTAAGATTGTCTTGCCTTAGCATAGGCCTCCCCTAAATATTTCCACAGGTCCCGATCCTGTGTTTTTCTTCTCCACATTGAATCTGCAACCGCTTTAATGTCGTTATCCCGTCTCTTTGGTGGACGTCCTCTTTTCCTTCTGCCCTCTCTAGGGTACCAATTTAAACAATAATAAAAGTAAATTGAAAGCAACAATAAAAAAAAAACAAGTTTATCCAACCTATCTATTTTCCTAAATATCTTCAAAGCAATGCTGTACAACCACTGAAACCAAAAGCTGCAATCAGAAACCTACATAAAAGCGAAACTTGAAAAATAAAATTCTAATTAGTAGGATTCTCTCCAACGAAAATAGTCCGACGCAAAACTGGTACGTTCAGACAAAATATTCATTTATATTAAACTCGATTCATCCCAGTAATCAGGTTTGGAATAAGCAGAGATAGGCTAACGCCAATGATCTTCTTTGTCCGATGATTAATGTGAAACCGACCCCTATAACTGGCGACCCTATGTCCATTAATTTAGGCTAAATCGGATATCGGATCTAACGCCATAATTGCAGGTTTTACTCGGTACCTAAATCAATTTAGACGGGCTTTACTGCGTTGTAGAGCTTGACTGCGGTCGGCAGCTGATTACAGCTAACGACTCGGTTGGCGCAGTGGACTGCAGCGCTGTGTGTCGCGGGTTCTATCCCCGCTCGTTACAAATATTTGTATGATCTACAAGTACTTGTTCCGGGTCTGGGTGTTTGTGTATTTAAGTTTCAATGTTTGTACAACGCCATTGCAATTTTGTAGTCCACATCAGCGCTCCTATGACATAGGAGAAATTGCTATTTTGGGTCAAATTCATTTAAGAAATGGATAACAGACGCATAATTTCATGCATTACTTTTCTTAGAATCAAGTGGCAACTACATTGGAATCCTCAATCTAAAACTAAATCGAGCACGACTACAAACTGAACTAAAAGCACATTTCCAAAATAAAGGATAAAAGGAAGGTAAAGCCCTTACCTTTTATGACGGAACAGTGAATGACTTCACTCTTATTCCATTAGGAGACTTCAGGCTCATTAACCCTCCTATTGTATACAAAGGAATGATATCGCGTTCACACCAGTAGCTTCAAAATCCACAAAGGCTAAGTTTAGTCGGGCACGTTGTTAGAAGCATATTCATAATGTACATAGATTTGTTCATTTATACCCAGTGTATGAGTGAACACAGACGCTAATATGGAAAACGCATGATGCATTAGGGTCGTAGCACACATATCAAAACGGAAAAGGACCTCGTCACCGTATCAACTCGAGCCGTTCAGTATTATTTGTATGAAACTCCTTACTGCAACGCGAACTACTCGGAATCGTAACGTAATTGGATCACATCAGACAAGCTGACGAACCGCGGTGCAGTGCGCGGGTCGACTTGCGGGTGGCTCTCCGTACCCTCGCTTACGGCTCTCTGTACGCTAGCTTACGTATCTTCGTCCACTCTTCCTCCGCCGCGGTCTACGTTGCCACTCGTGCTGTATGATTCACGAGAGAGGCGACCGTGAATTTAGCCATTGCGAACGTTCGCGCATGTACACTCATAAAAAAGTGTCAGCCATTTTATTTTAATCCAAAATACCAATAAAAACTTTCTTACGCCTAGCCGTCAACCAGCATTCGGCGAGCCGTAAGTCGCCTAGCTGTAGTCGAGTCGACGGGGCGGAACGTATGATGTGACGTAAAGTGGACGATTGTTTGACGCCGAGGAGAAAGGTGAGGCGGTGACGATTCCTTTCCGTTTTGATAAGTGTGCTACGACCCTTAAAAGCGTATCAGTGTCAAAATAAATCAAAATGGCATATTGACATTGTTTACGCACACGGTATCGCCGCCGTGCAATTGTAAACTTTATCGACCTAAACATTCGGTACACAAGTCATGGCATTTTAGGATAGAACGCAATGAATTCGACGGCAGTGTTTAGGCTTGGAAGCAGCGCTCCCATTTAACCCTCAAAATTATTACACTGCAGACGCGTTATTTGCCTGGATTTACTCGTAGTGCGTAGCTATGTACGATCTTGTCAAATGTGAACTCTGTTCTTAGCATACTGAACAATGCTATTCTTAAATTAGCATGTCCTGCATCTGTGAGTAAATTAAACTAAAATTAAGTGGGACTTGGATATTTATTGATTGACGATTGGTTAGGCATAATTATATTATAACTGTTTTTACGTATGTCCTTACTTCATTTTCTTCTTTCCTTTCAGCTATTCGAATTCCACTCATTTAGGAGATCATTAAGTTCAAACATGTACACATACAAAGTTGTAACCCTGAAAGTAACCTTACGCATTATGTCAGAAAAGCGCAAAAATTAAATTATAGAACTAGTCCAGTCAACGAATGATTATAGAGGGAAAGTCTTGGAGCACAATTGTTGACTTCATAAATTTATTAAAACTAGTTGACTATTATACAAAAAAGCTCAAGGAATAGGGGCGGGCACTTTTGATATATGTTTCACCTCCTAACTAGGTTAAACAAAGTTACAAAGTCAAAATATTGTGTTCCTAGACTTTCCCTCTATACCCTATCAAACATTAGTTGACTGGGCTAAACAGTGTCATCATCAGACATCACGATATCATCTGCTCCTGTTTCATTATTAATTACATCCATATTATACAGAACGTGTGATAATTGACGTAAAAATATAAAAAACTCATAAATTTCAAACCTGTTGAATACCTAGGCACTTATGGCTTGTGTAAAAGTATCAAAGTAAACGTTATAAGCTTTCTTCAGTTAATTAACGTCAATTTCTGTCGCAAAAACAATCTTGAGTTCGTCTTTTGTTATTGTTCACTGAAACAAATAGCTTGTACTTTCTTTCATTCATTCGTTTATTTAGCAAGCTTCTTGACAGACACGGGTCTCATTAGTTAAGAAAATCAATTTAGAACGATGCTTAGGTCTAGTAACTAAGTTACTGATTGAAACCAATTTTATTCTGCTATAGAAAGTCTCGTGATAATCAAGAAAGGAACATACGATCCATCAAAAACTTCAATATGCCATGCAATCAGTCAAACCTGACATTTACAGTATAAATAAGTTCCAATATTCTCATGCAACGAACGAAAATACAGCTATTATTTCTTTGGCAAACTTATTAAGTATCGCTAAAACGTGCCATTAAAACTTTTACGCAGTCATTCTTGGAGCTGCAAACCAATGAACCGTTTGAGTGTTTTTAACTATATTTTCTTGAGCAAACTAATATCAGCGAAGTAACAGGGCTTGCTCGGTTGAATATTGTTTGTACTGGGTAGTGGGAACTGGGAGTCATGTTTATCCGTGTCTGATTCGACTGGAACTTGTTTTACGGACTGCTATCGTTTCCTTGACCGGTCGAATGGGCACGTAGTTCATTTGTACAACAAAGTGATCACCTGGATAAGTGTATAGTATAAGTTAATGGACAGTAGTTTTGTTTTGTACGACATTTATGAGATTGGTATTATTGAATACGTTGAATATTTTTGTTGGAATAATGTACCTTATGAAAATATATTACATACTTCCGATTGAACTAAGGTTGCACTACATTTAGTTAAGTCTTTCCATAAAAAGACTACTTCTAACAGACAGACATACTTTGTGAGTATGTTTTTGAAACAAAACAACGTACCTAGAAATACCTTTAGCAATACAATTTGTCAGAAATAAAACCATAAACAAGAAATTTTAATACAACAAAGTAACTTGGCAACTAATCCCGTATTTTCAGGCGTGAGAGGGATAAAAGAGGACACATTACAAAAGTTTGAAAGGTTGAACCGATCTCGACTTTGTAACAGATGTGACCTTTGACCTTGCACGTTCACCGATAAAAGTAAAGGCACCTTTTGAAGCTACTTTCAAAATATTGATTGGTTTGACGAAGTTGTTTGTGCTAATTAGTAGAACGATATCACAGTCGTGAAAATATTGCTCTTTTGATTATTTTGATCGTTATAATTTGTTCACGTCGCTTACACTGCAGTTCAGAATATCCACCTTTTAATTATTGCACTAAATAAATACTAGTACAACTCTTAATGATAGGTACCTACTTACTACGAAAATGTGCTTCGCGAATTTAGCAGATTTTCGCTGCGGGAGCTTTAGGACGCAACGAACGTTCATTACTACAATATTCGTTCATAAGAACAGCTTATCTGGCAAGTTCTCTAGTTAAGAGCAGAATTAGTTTATCTAATTCAAATCCACGTACACATGGAACTAATCGGTATCTAGTCGAGAGTAACAGAAACTTGTGCAATAAACAAATGTTTGAAATAAATTCGCACCAATTTTGTTTGCGGTGAGCTACGCGAACGATCCGGAATGGGAAAAACAAAAAAGTGAAAATGTAGGTAGCTGAATGGTATCAAATAGACTAGTCAATTACAATCCGTCGGGTTTTGGGTTGTGTACCTAACCGTAATAGACAACTCAATCGACGATCCACTATAGAACGTTTGCCTTTTGCTCAGCTCAATATCAAATATTTACAATCGTGCGAGAATGGCCCGCATTCGGTAACGATTTCGTATCTTAAGATTATTTTTTTTAGTCTATGCCCGTAGTTTTTTTTTTCAAATATGATACATATTTCATTTCATGTTGTATGTCATTAATAGAATGCCATAAAGGTATTGTTACTTTTAAAAATATACTTCTAATATACAAATATTATAAAAAATAGTACCAAAGCAAGCAGGTTTTAAGTACAGACGCTAGCAGGTCAACCTAAAAAAATGAATAAATAAGTAAGTAGGGGAAACCGGGGCAATGCGGGCCCCTTAAGGGAAAACTTGAATAAAATCTGAGATAAACGAGATAATGAAAAAAATCAACAGCCATTTATTAGTCTCATTATTCCTTATTATCATTAATCTACAATAATTATCTTAGGGTACCAATCTTTAGTGCAATTAGAACTTTAAAAAAATAAGTAAACTGCCTGTTTTGCCCCGTGTCTGGGGTAAAATGGGCATATGCGGGGCATAACAGGCATGTACGTCTAAAACCGAGCACAAAAAGTACAAATTAATGTGATGGGATTCGTCATCATTGTCCCCACTGTTCTTGCGCCGGTGAAGACACCGGCGCATGAACAGTGGGCCAATCTCCGGCATGCACGGCAATTGACCCAATCCTCAGTAGATTTTGACAAATATCGACAGTTAAAACATTCTACATCTTCTTCCTCCGATTCGTTTTCCTTATGTTATTCATTTTTCTTCGTCTTTTTCTTCCTTCCGTTTTTCTCACAGCCACTGGTTTTCTTGTGCGGTCTTCTTCTTTATCCTTCTTAGTCGGATCAAAATTATGGGGGATGTTTGATTTTTTGTTGCCAATTGATAGGCCCGTTTATAGCTTAATCTGCCACTAGCCACATCCTTTACGGTTGCTTCCATATCCTCCAAGCTCCATTTGGCACTTTCTGTCTTCTATTTGGTATTGGCGAACCATAATTATATCTGCAGAAAAAAGATCAACTTAATGAAAATACCCGGGGCAAAACGGGCCCCTGCTCATTTTGCCCCGCCCATAATGCCCCAAAGGTCAAACAAAACAAATTATATCAAAATCAAACGAATATGTGGTGGTTCTTTCACAACTCTTTCTAGTTATTTAGACACATAATTGAACATAGCAATTTAATTAATAACTGGGCATTTAACACAAACATGAATTAGCTATCACACAGACTTAAAACCAAAAAATTATATCAAATGCATCAACTTACGTAATTTCGTGCTGTCGTCGTACGATGCGCATCTACACGCACAAAATCACTTTTCTCGCTAGCGCTAGGTCGAGTGGAACGCGACCCGACTAGTTCCGAGCGTCTCCTTCAATTCCCTCAAAACATTCCTTATACCGAAAATCTCCGTAACATACGATATTTCTAAACCAAATGAGGCACACGATTCACCCATTTATCATAAGACCTATTATTTTATGAAGACACTTTTATTTTTTGTGGCGCTACGTGTCCCTGAAACTTAGAAGTAGAATCTTGTTAAAAAGTTCTTTTTTCTTCATGAAATACGACCACGAGAATTATATAATAACAACACTATGACGAGAAATTGAAAAACTTTGGTAATTTTATGATTATGTAAAAATTTAAGAAACAAACAGCTCTAGTTAGTGTCAGTATTCTTATTTATAATTATGTAGTTTTCATAGTGATATTTTTGCGCGAGGTCAAAGACAACGCCTGGGTGTCACCACAGAAATGCTCGTGAAGGAGGTGGCGGGCCGCGAGAGAGAGAGGACAGCGTCGTCCCTCCGCCCCAACTGCAGTGGTACACGCCCACGGCGTCGGACGTCGGCAGACGATCTCCGGCCACCGCAGGCGCGGGCATGCGGACAGCGAGTAAAGGGCAACTCGCTGTCCGACCATGGACCATGCCCGGGTCGACGGCGCCTCGCGCGCCTCTAAGAGCGTCAGCAAAATGACGGGGCCCCCTCACAGAGGGCAAAAGCCTGCCGGGGTCGCGGGACTTATTTCCATCACCGTGACCCCGGAACGGATAAAGGGCTATTGAAGGACACCGTGGATTTTAGTCAGTACAAGCCTGACAGTCCCTCCCGCCCTGCCCGGGGTGGGAGGACTCATTTGATGATTTTACCATGCAAAAAATAAAATAAAAAAGGGTAAAGACAACACAATTTTATTTTAGTTTCTTTTCACCAAAACTCAACAGTGGTAGTATAAATAAAGGATCGATATTTTAATTAAATTAAAATATTTAATAGTAGAAATATTTTCAAGAACGCAACTTGATCAGAACTGTTTTTTTGCCTAAAAAATTCTAGACAAATCTACTTTTTTTATTTCCAATTTCAAACTCGTCTTATCGACTTAATTCAGCCAGTATCTTCAAAAACAACTAGAATCTATTTAAGGTTTGTTCACAGAATACAATCTTTACATGAGCAAGCTTTGAGGTTAATTTATCTATGAAACCACCGACAATAAGGTAAGTTTTTCACGCAAAAACGTAATAAACCACATTACTTATGTTTTATTAAAATTTCCTGACTCGTTGGTCTAGCAAGCGCGACTCGTGTCCCGGGTTGAATTCCCAGATGAGGCTCAATGTTGTTAGGTTTTTCCATGATGTTTAAGATGTGATAGCAATAAGTAATAACTGACGAAATGCGTGTGTGCTATCAAGTACGAGATGTGCTGAAACTTTTAGGGAGACAGATTAATTCATTATGTAACCACAAAACATTCCCTTAGTTCTAGACAAAACTCATTAATATATTTACATGAGAAAGTCCTTATTTGTTTCCTTAAAGAAACTTCTATATATAATCGACGCTGCGCCTACACAGAATATAGTTGCAATTTATCAGCGTCCGAGACGGTTGTATAGTGATAAACGGTGATCGATACGGGCCTAATAAACCGCTTTGCACTAAATCTGCTGCACTAGCAGAGTATCTTAATTCTAACGACATTATGCAATAACGATTAATTTTGCTTGCAGTAAATATCTAGCTTGCTACGTACCTATAATAATATACTGAAATCGCCTTTGGGTCAGTGTTCCTGATGCTAAAATGTTGCTCATATATCTTGCTTTAGTTGGCGATGCCAAAATGTGTTGAGAGCATAAAACAAGCCATCTTCTCTTGTTTGTTGCCATTTATTTATTGGAGTTGTATGAACAAATTATTATAAAATACACATTAAAATTCTATATACTAAATATTTTATGTACAAAATTACCTAATAAAAAAGAAACATGAATCGTGAACGTGACGAGTTCTTATAATAGTTTTTTTTTTTTATCGATTATACCAATCTGGGTATTTTTAACACTTATTTATTTGATCTTTAATTATACTAAAAATTGAATTGACCTTCCACATGTGTTAGTTCTTATTTTTCGGCAAAAAAACTCAACGCGACTGGTTTGTATCGAGGCAATCTTAAATGTCCATTTTTTGTTTTCTTTTAAACTAAAATATGATTCCAAATACATTTTTTTGGTTTTGGCCGAGTCAGTGTTTATTGCGAACGATTTTTTTATGTTTTTTTCAATGTCACTGAACCTTATTATCAAAACTTATTCAAAATATTTATGGGAAGATTTTTGTGGCAAGAAAAAAATCAAGTGCGGACAGGACTTCAACCTGCAACCTTCTGGTTCATTAAACCGAGTCTTTATTATTCGCGGCGCAGGCGTTATAGCCTTGAGAAATTATTATATATAGATAGATAGGTACATATTCAAATTTTTGTAACATTTTTGAAGTATTATTGTGCTTTTAAAAAGGTTTTCGAACTCACTAGCCTACTGACCTTTGATAAAAATAATAATTCTAAAACATGCTTCCCAAAATCGTACCTGTCAAAACGTCAATTTAACATTATTTTAGGCAAGGAAATTCGCAGTAAGTTGGCAGATGACGTCAGATAAACGAACAACACAGGCAACCCCTTTCCGCCACTGGAAGTGGTACTTCAGTGAAATAACCACCGTAATGTAGACCGAAGTGGTGGGATTTGAAACGAGGAGGCGAAGTAATGTCGTTTATTTTTTTGGCTTTGTTCGGTATGGGCTTTCCCAACCCTATTTTATTTTGAATATTTCTGAACTTGAGGCTGAAAATAGAATACTTTAGATTCATAGCTATTTTCTTTAGGTTACTAAATAGATTCTGTTGCCAAATAACCATTACTTATCTATTGTTAGACCAGCTCTCATTGGGCCTAGATAATGGCCCATTTGCGAGCCTGACTCCCTGACCTTAGGACCAAAATGGTCAAAGGTTGCATAATTAGGTATAATTATCTAATCCACTTTTTTTTCGTGGTAAAATCATCAATCGAGTCCTGGAACCCAGGGCAGGGCGGAAGGGATTGTAAGACACTTAATAATAACCAAAATCCACGGTGTCCTTCTATAGCCCTTTAAGCTTTGGCCCTCTAGAGCCCCCGCCGTCATGCTGACAGTCTTCGAGGCGCTCGTCGTCAAACCGGGGTGTCTCACTTAGTAGTAGCTGCTATTATTTATTTAAAATCTAGTCCACATATTAGCCGTTGCTTCATAAGTAAAAGAGACAAAAAAAAATAATGCAGTATATTGCAGTATTTATAATCCAATCAAATTCCCACTTCATACTATGAATAGAAAACGTAGTCACTTGTCACGTACCCACGAGTTAGCCAGTTGAAGTTCACTGTCATCCAGTTGGCAGCAGTAGTTGGAAGTTGGACAGAAATGGTAATAATAGTGTGTGTACTAACAGACTGTGTGGAACTATTTCAATCGGGGCGCGTTTCAGGGACTAAGCGTTCAAAAATAGAACTCGTATTGGTATTGACCGAGCTGTCCAGCATAGTGAATAACTTTTGTTGACGAGTTTCCATCTTAGTCAGCAATCTTCATACTATACTTCAATACCAATACAATATAAGCTAACATAACTCTCTCTGTTACCTTTTGAACGGATTTCAATGAAATTGGCCTCACGTGTAGAGACCACCTGAGTCACACTAAAAGATCCTTTTTTCTGGTAGTACCTATATTTATTCTCGTGGAATGTTTTTCAATCTCTACGTGGATGAATCTACGTGTTTAAGTTAGTTCTGGATACTGTAAGTAAAATTTATTTTTGGATTTTTGCTATTATAAAACCCCTCTCTTACGGCATTTTCCATTGATTTTCGCGATAAAAGTCTAAAAGTTCGTATGAAAACGTTATTTCCTATTCCCATTAGTATACAACGTATAACGTTAAAAGCGCAAAACCTCTCGTGAGGTAACTCAGCCCATGCTACTGAAGAATGTAAAAATATAAAACTTTAGGAAATTCTCGAAAAAAAAAAATAGTTTTTCATACTGATGGGCTCGATCAATTTCTCATTTTGTATGAAAAATCAATTTTTTTTTTGCGAATTTCCAAAAGTTTTTCAAACATTGTTCAGTAACATGTGCTGAGTTACCCCACGAGAGGTTTTGCGCTTTTAACGTTACACGTTGTATAGAAGTAGCGTTACAAAAATATGTCCCACTTGTACACAAGAAAACATTTTAAACCGACATCGTCTGCAGGCCATTACAAATATTTGTTCCGTTTAGAAACGAAAGGAAAATCTCAAGTGTTAGAGTGAAATACAGCCAATCACTCAGGCACTGCGACACTGAGCCAACAACGGGAGATACTGCTATGGATTTCTCTCTAAATCCTGTACTGTGTCAGACGTAACTTTCTATTTCCAATTCCCTTTTGAAGATAAGTAATATTCCATTTCTGTTTTCAAAATTCTCAGAATTATATATCGGGATGCCCGCGTCCGTAACTTAAGGGCACTCCCTCATCGGGAGCATTCGCGTGTAATGTAACATTATAGTTTGAGCATTACATTACAGTACTACCTCCCTGACTGACGAGTATTCAAGTTTTATTATAGATTTGATACAAGGTGCGCATTGTGATGCTCGGTTCTCCTCCTTCACTGATGTAAATTCGTTTTGTATCGTTACAATGTGCGCATTGTGACGCTCGATTGTCTTCACTCACTAATGAAACATTCAAATCTGTAACGTGACATTACAGTTGAATCATCGCGGTGAGGGAACGCCTTAACAATTCTCTATGTCGCAAATAAGTTTAGAAGCTTTGCTGCTGTATGAAAATTTTCCTGGGCTGTTTATAAATGCTCATGAAAACTAAATCGGTCTTTAAAGTGATTTTTTTATTTGAAGTGTTTTTGCTCTTAACCTTAGTCTAGATCAGAGGTGATACAGACAAAACCTACGATGGAGCGAGCTTATCCACTTCACTCTAACTTTGAAGAGATAATATGTTGAAACAGTGTGAGATTCAGATTCTTTATTTACTCAAAAATATGCTGCACAATTTAAAATTAATTATTTATGAACCAATTCCCAAGAAAATAAATTTGGTGTATAACAAAATTATTGGATATATTTATTATTCACTAATTCAGATAACAATTTTAAAAACATAATAAAGTATAATTACATAAAAAAACAAGCTTAATGCCAAGTACAACAATATTCAATCCAAAAATCAAAATCATTATTACATTAAATTAATTCCATTAAAATACATAAAATAACATGACCGTCAAATTAAAACGATTCATTTAAAAAAAAAAATTATCTTCATAGTATATGAAAGAAAGCATACGCTTTATAAGCTAAAAAACATTTATTTGTTTTTTAAATGCCTCTACATTTAGCTTTATCCAGGTATTGAGAAGCTTATTATCAATTATGAGAGTCATACAAAAAACACTCTTGCGCATAAGTGACAATGATTATAGCCCACTTTTTTTGAAAAAGGAACCCTCTTTTTATCTAACCTGTCAGTCATGTATGTATCCCTCACCGCACACCGGTTGGATTGGTCTCATAGCACTCAAATTACACTAAATGTACACCTATGCACCATCGTTGTGACGAACCTACTCGTACAAACTCGGCTACCAATCAGTTCAATTGCATGAACATTGTGACAAGTGTCATGTCAGTGTCAAGGCACTAATTGAAACCACATTGAACAGACCGTATATATGTTTGTATGATGCAATAATTGAACTGACTGGGCAAGTAAGCAACTTGGGGATTTGGCGTTTATGCCTTGTTAAAGGTAGAAAACATACACGTGTGTCAGATGACACCTCTCTTTCACGCAGAAGTTAAATAATATTCTACAATTTATCACACAACGCCATCTAGTCCCAAGCTAAGCAGAACTTGTGTTATGGGTATTAGACAACTGATAAACATACTTATATATTTCTAAATATATACATATCTATACATATAATAAAATAGTAGGAAAGTCAAAACTGTACATTCAATATTTTTTTTAAAGAATACTTGGGGTGTGATCTACAATCGATACCGAAGCCAAAAAAATATTTTTTAGAATTTTTGTCTGTGTGTCTGTTTGTCTGTTTGTCTGTTTATCTGTTTGTCTGTATGTATGTCCGGGATAAACTCAAAAAGTACTGAACGGATTTGAATGATTCTTTTTTTGTTGTATAGGTATTAAGTCTGGTCAAAACATAGGCTATAACTTATTTTGAAAACTTGAACAACTGGCGCAGAACCGCAACAGACCAGCTAAACTATAAGAGATACAAAAATGGTGCGATAGCAAAAATTGTTCCACGTGATGAGCATTTTCTGCTGAGAGAATTAGTTTGAAGATCTGGAACATCTGATGTGGAACTCCAAGAGCCCAGCTACACTATAACATATACAGGAATAACGTCTCAGCAAAGTTGTTCGGCCTGATGAGCACTCTCTGTGGACATATAAAAATTGAAGATTTGGAACACCTGATGTGGAACTCCAAGAGCCCAGCTACACTATAACATATACAGGAATGACGTCTTAGCAAGAGTTGTTCAGCGTGATGAGCACTCTCTGTTGACGTATAAAAATTGAAGATCTAGAACAGCTAATGTAGAACTCCAAGAGCCCAGCTACCCGGCATGTGGGCGGCGAGTAAAGGGCAACTCGCCGTCCGACCATGGACGGCGCGTCGTGTTCCACGCGCGCCTTAAAGAGCGTCAACATAATGACGGGGCCCCCTCTCAGAGGGCTAAAGCCTGCCGGGGTCGCGGGACTTATATCATCACCGTTACCCCGGAACATAAAGGGCTATTGAAGGACACCGTGGATTTTAGTCAGTACAAGTCTGACAGTCCCTCCCACCCTGCCCGGGGTGGGAGGACTCATTTGATGATTTACCACGAAAAAAAAGAGCCCAGCTACACTATAAATGATTTTTTTCAACTGGGCGTGGATGGCTATCTTCGAAACTATGAGGAATATCGAAAAATGTTGAAGACTCCTTTCAACAATTCTGGGAAGTAATCATATACGGCAAATTTAAGAAAAACGTATAATTGAAAAAAAACTGATCAATCTTCAAGGCGAGGACTGTATTTGAAACTTTAGTTAACCTTCATCATGCTCATTTATGTTCAACTCAACGCCCAGTTGAAAAATTCAACCTACGTGGGAATGACGTCTTAGAAAGAGCTGTTCAGCCTAATGAGCATTATCTATTGATGTATTAAAATATAAGATTTGGAACACCTGATGTGGAAATCAAAGCTATCACTAATTTCACGGACTGATTTTCGATGACGATTAATATATTAATACAATTTTTATTCTACTGGCCAAACTCCCATGAATTTTCTACCCGGGCTCTTGGAGTTGGGTATCAGACTTTTCAGATCTTCGTATTTGCCGACCCCATTGTCGCTGGCATAAGCAACAAGATCCGCGTACGAAGTCGCGGGCAGAAGCTAGTTATAGATAAATTACACCCAGACACAGAACAAATGATCATGCTCATCACATAAACATTTGTCCTGGGTGGGAATCGAACCCACGACCCTCGGCATAGCAGTCAGGGTCACTAGCTACTAGACCAACAGGGCCTGACAAAAGGTTGAAGCTATCTTACACCGTATTGGCTTGTATGAAATCCGTTCCTGTTTCAAACTCGAACTCTGAGAGGCGGTTAACACAGCTCGATAATAATATGATGGTGTGTGAAAATCACTTTCTTTATTGTAATTGTTACCACAATAAACCAACGTTTATTTCTTCGTGCGTCGCAATCAAGAACTACCAGAATGACTGCGATCCTATTAAACCCCTTTTCCTTCATCTACATGCCCTGTAGAAGACACACACATTTGATCTTACTGACGGAGAAAACCAAAAAAACTATTTCTAACAAACGATTAAAAAGCCCTTCACTCGTGACTTTGAAAAGGTCTCCTCTATTGAACGTCATTAATCTCTGTCCATTGCACTCTTCTCTTACAAGGTCATAAGTACAATCCCATCATTAAACTTGTACCAACTCTGTTAAAAGCGAACATGGCGCTTATACCTGTAGTACTTTTTTTAGAGACCCGCAGCGTCCGCACTGTGGCAACGCCTTAGGTTACTCTTAGTTGTATCTTTAACTAAGTTCTAGAGCATAAAGTTGACAAACAAAAACAAACAAAAAAATTGAAAAATATTGCATGCTCGTCGACGAGCTCGTCTTCAAGTCTTAATTCGATGTCTACCGTGAACTAATATTGTGTGAGAAATTGTTAAGCGGAAGGGATCCTTTTTAAAGAAATTCCATTCCGATTTCCAGCATAAAAGCGTTCAAGCATCTGGTTCCCACGCTTTACTCTTTTTTTTTCAATCTTTGCCCGTTGATTCATTTCCGAACGAAAACATGTTGGTGGAAACACATGTAAGCATTTTCCAAGAAATGTTTTAACAAGGGCAGGTAATAATTCGGCCTGTATGAGTGGAGTGGCGATAGCTTACTTGGTAAGGCGACTGGAGTACTTATTCAGAAGACGCTAATTCGAGTCCCACTTGCAGCTTAATTTTTGTTTCCTCAAAAAAAAATATTTACATGTAAGCAGTTTTCTCTAGCGTGTTAAAAGAAGAAATCTATGGATCTGCTACGCTCATAGTGGAAACTGGGCTTTATAGTGAAAACCTAGTCAGAAGATGTACTACTTCCCGTAAAGTTACTTAACTAGTCTTGTTGAAAATAGTTGTGGTGATGCGGTTTAACAGCGACCACTTTACTTACCGCGTGTTTAAGTGAGGCACTTACTTTACCTGTTTTTACTCTCATTTGAGTCAGCTGCACTTTAACACTTTTAATCTTAATTACTTTATGTAATGCTTGCTTTTGACCGGGACTCCCCTTTTGTGAAATAGTGTGGCCTAGGGTAGACCAAACAAATCCTACTATAAGAATAAGAATATTTTTTTTGCATAAAATATAGCTACTACCAGTTGTTATCACAAACCATATTTTGCCTGTTTAGGGCATACAATTTTTTTAACTTATTTATTATTACAATATTATAAACGTGAAGGTGAGATTGGATGGATGTATGGATGTCTATTAGTCTTTCAAATTAAAAATACTGAAAGGATTTGGGAGTTTGGTACACAGATAATTTATAAAATGGATAACACAAGATTTTATCTTCTCGTAGAATAAATTTTGGAGTTTTAGAGGTCGAAACAGCTGACAACCGCCAGTCTTATCTACAAATATAAATATTATGTACAAGTATGAAAAGCAGAAAATAATTTCATCAAAAAACTCGTCCTTTTCCTCAAATGTATAAGTATCCCTTGTATTACATCACGTAAACTTTTTCGTTCAACTATAATTATGTTAAAAGTTGTCCAAAAACGCTTCCGTCCTCCTCATTATTCATTATTCCTAACTTAGCAGGTGTTACACAGAGTTTTATTTTCTTCAGGGGTTTAATGAGGAAGCTCAGTTTTCATAAACTTTCTGCTTCAGATATCCATCACCGAAAAAATTGAATAGGCTTCGTTATATGATGTTTTCTGATAAAAATATCCTCGTAAGTAAACATGGTTTGTTTATCATACCAACTTTGTTTATTGTAAAAATAAACGACTAAGCATTTATGTTCTGCTGTCTATAGACCTACCCTACACAATGGCGGTCATCAAACACCCAGCATATTGTTCTCGCCTCTAGCAATTTCCATCGTAATTTGTGACTGATATAGGTTTACCTTTTTTTCTGTTCTGTTTCTTTTTACTCCTTTTTTCGCGATTAAAAAAAAGGTACATACCTTCAGTATATACTTTTTTTATCGTGGAAAATCAGCAAATGATTTTACCATGATAAAAAACCCCTGAAGGGCGGAAGGGACTGTCAGACTTGTACTGACTAAAATCCACTCTGTCCTTCAATAACTCTTTATGTTCCGGGGTCACGATAATGGAATAAGTCCCACGACCCCGGCAGGCTTTGGCCCTCTAAGAGGGGGGCCCCGTCATTCGTGAAACACGACGCGCCGTCGTGTCGACCCGTGCAAGGTCCATGGTCGGACAGCGAGTTGCCCTTTACTCGCCGCCGGCATGCCCGGAAGGCCTGATACCTGTACCTGCAAGATATATAGATTTTTCTGTTTCTAATCATATTACTTAACTTCTAAATAGGCAAGACATGCCTTGCTAGGATTATCGGTATTCTATGATTCAAATAAAATAAACCAATCATATATTTCGATCAACCTGAATAATAACAAAATCCAAGCCATGTTTGCACGCTGAAACGATTGTATGACTTCTGAAGAAGCTCCTGAACTTCACAAGTTAATATTGTCCTGAAATTAGCATAAAAAGTCCCTTACTTTTCCTTCAAACTTCATGTACATGGATATGAGAAAAGTTTTATAAGTGGAAAATAGCGTAAGTTCTTGTTTCTGTACCATTCAAGGGTAATCTCACTTGCTATGGAACTTTCTTGGGAGAAAAGCACGCAAGTAGGTTGTTTGTACTACCTATAGCAAGATTATGGAGTTCTTGTCAAGTAGGTATTATCTTCTAGGTTGCAGGAAAATCTAAGGCACCTCCTTGGGTTTGAATTTACAACAACTGGGTAAAGCACTTATTGTAGTTAATATTCAAACTTTAAATTGGTTCATTAAACAGGTGGTTTCTCAAAAACTGAAATATTTCTGGTGTAACATGCGAATTATGTTCTTCGACAAAATTAAGCTTTTTCATCACCAGTACTCTAATATATACATACAATTCGTAAAAGTTTACCTATATTAATTATTTTATGTACATAACATGATAAGCCTTTTGGTCTAGTGGTTAATGTGTTATGAGGAGGCCGTCGGTTCGATTCCCTGGACAAATGTTTGTGCGATGAGCACGATCATTTGTTCTGTGTCTGGGTAAAATTTATCTATCACATTTATGTATTTAGAAATATATAAGTATGTTTATCAATTGTCTACTACCCATAACACAAGCTCTGCTTAGCTTGGGACTATATGACGTTGTTGTGTGATAGTTGTGGAATATATAATTATTATAAAGGTGCAAAAAGATGCTGTTTCATAGCTCAACCTATTACCGACTTATGCAATAACACCAAAGAAAATAAACATGGAAAGTGTTGTTTACATGTTATCTGTTACAACTTTATCAGTGTAAGTATATATCGTATCATAGTATCATAGCATTCATAGCGTATCTCCGGAAATTGTTTCCTCATCGCTCCTTATGTACGAATACAATATATCTTATCCTCCTTCTGAATAACAAACTAATGGTAAGAAAGTACCTGGTGTTATTTTTTTTTTGGAAACAGACCTTTCGCGATGCTATCAACCAAGCATTTTGTAAAGGGTAAGTAAAACACACAATTTTACCATCGCGATTTTTTCCACACCGTTTTTATCCGCCTACTGGAACTATTTTAATGCGATTTTTTATTTGCAAGCGCGTGGCGCTGCATACTAGCCCTTATTTCGCGGAATTCTGCGGAAAAACTGCGTGCTTGGCCGAGCCACAGATTTGATTCCCACACGGAGCACATAAAATTATAATAATTTATAGTCAATATGATCTACTAGTCATATTAGTATAAATCTGAACCTAGTCATAGTGTTTGTTTAGGTTACTTTAAATGTTTGTCGCACGCGCCCACGACATAGCAAACTAGCGTGGTACGTTATTATTTTAAACTAAGTAATTATTGTATACTAAGTAACTATTATATATTTTAAAATTATTGAATTATTTGTGATCTCAGAGCACTTATGAACAACCCAGCTCTAATAACTTATTTTTACGACTATTATACGACCCCCGAGAGCTTTTAACAAACTACTTAAAGTTTTTTAGTAAAGCTTTTATAAATAGCCTGATATTTTATGATACGATACTACCTCTTGTCTACTAGGTATTAAGACGTAATCTAAGGATCTAAAAAGTCTCTTCAGCAATGTTGTTAATAGCAATGTTGAAAAATTTGTTCTCTATCACTTATCTACTCTATTACTTGAACAATAGAATGAATGTTCCATGTCACAAATTTTATTGCAATGCATATTATGATGTTGCTTGTTTTATTTTTGACATGTTATAATCTTAAATTAGTCCCAGCGACGGTAGGGACTGTCAGACTTGTACGGAGTACCTAACATTCTCGGTGTCGTTCAATAGCCCTTTACGTTCCGGGGAAAGATAAGACAGTCCCGCGACCCCGGCATTATGGTGTTGCTAAAGTGGATTTTTTAGACTTGCTCGTGTACAGTTAAACAGTCCAACCTTTTCTACACTTTCTTCAATTAGAACTTAATCATGTTTACGCCGTGAATGATGATAGAATGTTAAAGTTTTATTGTAACAACAAGAAAAAAGTTCACAAAAGGTACGGTAAGTCATAACGAAAAAGCATCAAATTTTGACGCGACACGATTTTAATTTTATTAAAGAAAACATTCAGAATATTACATTTTACTCTGTCTTAACACCTTACAGAAACAATGAACTTTAAATTAAGACGGATGGGTCGGAAGCTATATAAAGCTATAAAACGTACTTCTAAACAAAACCGATATATTTTATAGGAAACGCTCAATTTACTTTAAATTAACTTCACGTTGCAGTTGAGTTCATTCACACGCCCATGTACAGAACAGAAATTCAAATTTTTGTCTCTTCCAAAAGATTTGTAAAAGAGATTTTGCTTTTACGTATTTTCTTGGTCCTGTCTGCTATATTTATTATAATGGTTTTCCTCGACTCATTTGAAGGCTTTGTTTTTTTCTTTTATCGTAGTATAATAGTCAAATGAGTCCTTCCGACCAGGGTGGGACGGAAGAGACTGTCAGACTCGTACTGATTAAAATCCACGGTGATTCTTTAATAGCCCTTTACGTACCAGGGCCGCGGTTACCTGGCGAGACAGTCCAGCAACCCCGGAAGGCTTTGGAGGCTTAGTTAGGTTAGGTTAGAGACTGACTGGTGCATTGCCTGTGGCGGATACGATTCTCACTCGGAACAAATATTTGTACGTTCTGAGTAATTTTTCCGAAGTTTGTAAAATATTAACTTATTTTTAGGCTTAAGTATATGGATAGAATATCTCTTCATTTAACATCGTCACTACTAACATGTTGATCACTTAAAACAAATTAAATCATTTTTCTCTTTGTCTATATTTCTAAAATAAAATGAAATTACGCGACAAACATTAAACTCGGTATCTGACAAAATGTTCTTCAACTACTAGACGTAACATTAGACAATGTTTTATTTGAAATTCAATCTTGTCTTGTAGAGCAAGTTTTATAGTTCAATGTAATTAATAGATAAATGTCTACGTGCTAAAACAAAAAATAGACTTAAATCAAGTGGACCAGAAGATTCTAAACATCAACTTTTAATTAATCTCAATTAATTTATCCGTATGCAGCTGCCAGCTCCCGGGTCGACGAGAGCGTCAGCATAATGACGAGGCCCCCTCTCAGAGGGCTAAAGCCTGCCGGGGTCGCGGGACTTATACCATCACCGTGACCCCAGAACATAAAGGGCTATTGAAGGACACCGTGGATTTTAGTCAGTACAAGTCTGACCGTCCCTCCTGCCCTGCCCGGGGTGGGAGGACTCATCTGATGATTTTACCACGTAAAAAAAAATGCAGCTGCCAGCTGTTTTAGGTAGGTAGGTACATACTTGGAGTCTTTTATTTAACCTTTATTTGCTTTTTGCAAAACCAACCTCATTGAATTTTGATAAAAAGAATTTGTAAACCTTAATTACTTAATGATGATTATTAGGTTTTCCAAGCAATGCAGTTTCTTGTTATTCGATGACTAATTTTATTGTACAAACAGCATCCTTATTTACGAGCAGGTAAATAAAATACATAATTTTATTCGTGTTTTTTTTCGAAAAGTACCTACCTACACAAATGTACCAAAGTATTTAAATAACAATCATCTTTTTATTACTTGATTGAGGCGAGGAGCATTTTATGCTCCTCGCCTCAGTCAAGTCTTTTTGTTTTATTTGGTAAAATCATGAAATGAGTCTTCGCACTTAGACCATCCACTGTGTCCTTTAAAAGCACTTTACGTTCGGGAGCCACAGTTACCTGATAAGACTGTCCCTCTGAGGGTGGAACCAGTTATAATCCTCGATTTAGCCTAGAGCTAAAGGTGAGGAAAAGATGGAACGAGCTACACACGAACGAGGAACAGTAAGAACTAGCGCCGGACTCTTAACTTGTCGTGTGTCAAGTGGCCTGAATCCCTGATGAGGCCTGCCGCTGCCATCTTGATCACTCAGCCGTCACTGCTAGATTAGAGGTAGCCTCGTGCCAATGCCCGGACTGGACCTCTAGAAGGTGGATCTCTCCGACCCAGAATCATAATAATACTTGAGATACACGGATTTGTAATTTAAACAAGAATTTCAACTGTTTATTTGTATCGTAAAATGGGGTGAATCGGGACAGAACTATGAAGAGGATTTTAACGATAAATTAAAATGTAATGGTATGTTGCCAACAAGGTCCTAAAATAATTAAGTATTTATTCAATAAATTAAATTGACTAGTTGTTGATAACCTATCATTTTAATACAATATCAAAATCCCTGTTAAAGTTTTGTCCCGATTCACCCCTGCATCCCTTCACCCCGTTTTACTTTTTCCTGCGCGCAACACAAGTGCATACACTCTAATGAAACGTAATCAAGATAACATAGTGGACCTGACGTCACTAAAACTATGTACCAAATGCAACAATTTTGTTGGTATTCTGTGCGTGTAGCCCCTTATCTTCCCAGTCACGGACTGTTGAAAGTATGCAGTGCATTTGGATGCAAACAATTTGTTGATAAGACTTCGTAGATATTTGCACCTCGCTATTCTCAATTGTTCGCAGTTGGAATGCCTCCATGTTGTAAATTGTTTTATTTATGACTGGTAGACGGAACTGAATTTGTAAAGAGTATTTTCTGTTTGTTTTTTTACTTAGCTATTTTACTTTGGGTAAATACAGACTGAATTTAAATTAAGAGTCATTGTATAAGAAACTAGTTGAGCCCGCTACTTCGTTCGCGTGGATGTCGGAACTTAACAATGTATTTTTTATCAAATTGTTCAAATTTCATTCAAACTTTCATCCCCTATTTTATTGGGGTTAGAATTTATCAAAATCCTTTCTGAGCGGACGCCTACGTCAGAACATCTACCTGCATGCCAAATTTCAGCTCGATCCGTCCTGTGTTTTGGGCTGTGCGTTGATAGATCACTATGTCAGTCAGTCACTTTTGAGTTATATATTTAGACGTATGGATTAAATCACATTTACTCGTAAAACAGCATATTTTTCTTATTTAAGTTCCTTTTTTGAGGATCACCATAATCATAAGATAACAGGTCCAATTGAAAACCAATGTCGAGTAACTAGTTGCTAGGTTGCTAAACAACATACAACATACATATCGCTTTTCTATTTATTTTTAATGTTTATTCTTTTTCTACATTTATTTTATTTTGTTCGTATTATGTGTTTTCCGTGGTTTTTGTACCAAATAAATGTATTTTCTTTCTTGAAATTGAGAAGCATACACACGTTAAACTACTTCCCATGCAAATGCGAACAAATAATTACTTACCTTTACCTGCCAGAATGAGATAAAGATATTATTATAAAAACTGATCCGTGTGTGCAAATGCTATTTCAGTCCAACACGTGCAGAAACAATTATCGTGAATTAGTTATATAATATCTGTTATTAGTCTGTTAATAACACTATTTTTGGCATTTAGATTTGATTTCTGGTGTCTATCTAGCCTAGAACGAGCTCACCTTGAAAGAACTGGATCTCCTGAGATTCTATTGCACCTGTTACACACCAGACTGTTGCACTTTTAATCTATAAATATTTATTTTAGGTCGCGACATTAAGATTTTTATACTTAATTGATTCAGTACTACAATAAGTGATAACAAAAAAATCAAGATACCTAATAAAAGATTCCAAAATCTTATTCAGCCGATTTATAGACTATGCCGATGCTTGCTACATGGATACCACTGAGGACCTTTAAATAAGCTTGAGCGGTTGCAAAATTTATGTACATTTGGTTTGTTTTCGGTCTACGTAAATATGATCACGTTTCTCATCTTCGCAACGAACTCAAGTGGCTCCCAATCCGCCTTCGCAGGAACACTCGTATCCTTTGTCTCCTCTTCAACGTGCTGCACAACCCATCCTATTCTTCTTACCAGCGTGAGTGTTTCAGTGTTGCTCGTCCTAGTGACGTACCCTGTAGGTCCCACCTTAGAACCTTGCTTAAATCTCCTCCTCATAAATCCAGCTACTACTCGTACTCCTTTTCCGTTCATGCAGTGAGGTTGTGGAACTCGCTCCCGAGTAGCATTCCTGATGTAAACACTATTACACTATTTAAAAATAGAGTTAAAGAGCATTAATGCTCTTTACTGTACTTATAAAATGTGTAAAAGTGTGTACCTGTTTATATATCTTTAGTATTATATTATATCCATATTTATTTGTATTTATCTAGGTTATTGTAGGCATGTGTTCATTTAAAATATTTTCTTCGTCGGGTTCACACACATTAATGTCTACATTTATTTGTCAACGTTTCTCCTTTGATGGGTCTGCTGGAAGCTTAAGAAATAAGCAGTACTCTTGTACTACAGTTTTAAATTTGCGTTGTTACATGTTCTGTTTTGTGTGTACATAAATTGTTAGATAAATAAAAATCGCAAAATACAACGTTTTTTTGACACTTTTTTATTTAATTATTTGAAAGAAATACACTATGAACAAGGTATTTTTCCTTATTTTTCTTTCTTTGTACGTTCATATATTCTTTAATTCACAACAATAACTTACGTGCTCAGATGTAAGCCAGCCTCCACATCTGAAGTTATTATGACGGCGAGATTGGGGGATTAAGATCCGATTGAAATATAGGTAAGACATGTTTTTTGGATTACTCTTGTAGACATACTTCTGTGTAGATAGTAAATACGGGTGGTTGGTTCACGGGTAAGGTATTTTCATGTTTCCACACACATCGAAATATCGTCTGATGTGTGTGGAAATATGAAAATACACAATAAGCTTAACCAATTCCAATTCAAAACCTACTTATGGTCATGAACAAGTGTTTCATGAAACCAACACTTGTCGATGAGAAAATACTCAGGAGTTTCATATTTTCCAACGACAACATTTTTTACTTTGTAACAAAAACACCAAACACCTGATTTCTTTTTTTAAATAACCTTGTTTTTATTTTTGACTTAACTCATCTTTTGACGATCTTTTTGTGCATCCGACACTTATCGAAGATGTTGCCAACTAGTGGTGTTCAAAGATGCTTTAAGGCAATCACTTGCTTAATGCTTAATGCTTCATATTTTAAGCACGCTTTTTTATATGCTTTATTAAAGCATGCTTTTTTTAAACGCGTAGGCATGGCATGCTGCCACTCACCGAGTGGCAGCATGCTATAAAAGAATATTACATCGCGTTTATGAATTACGATAAAACAGAACCGTTAAAAATACAATGAACTTTCCTTCATACTTTCCAGGCTTAGGACTATAATTGAACAAATGTTTGACATTTTCGTCCGCTATAAATAAACACACAAAATCACAAAACAACAACACAATATAATAGTCCCTCAATCAATCGTCCTTATTCACACAATTTTATGTTTAGGTATACTATCAATATTTCGTTTCCTAACACTGAATTTATTTACCTACATTAAAAAAGCACGAAGCAAAACAGTAAAGAACTATATTACATGAGCCGCCCGAGATCGTAAAATCGTCCGCGGTGCTTATAACAATTACGCACACCGCCCCGCCCCACCTGCTTAATGCTTATTCATTGCTTGTTGCTTTTCGCGCGACGGACAAAGACAGAGAGTGCGATGTAAAAGCAATAAGCAAAAAGCAACTTGTGAGAGCCACAAAAGCATTTGCTTTATGTTATGTGTATTAAGCACGGTGCTTTATTTTGCTTTATGATATATTAACCACCACTATTGCCAACGCTGTCATGTCTGATCGAACATCTTCTTTCTCACTATACCCAACCCAAATCGAAACCCGCACCGCATTTTTACGTGAAGAGCTTTTGTTCACTAGACCAGCAAGCCCGTTATGATTCCATTTTCCAAAATAATGTTCCATGTAGTCTGCTACGAGTTCTGCGACCTACGACAATTAAACCGAACTTTCGTAGCACCAGAATCAACAGTCGAGTCAAAGCAAATGCATTAATTAATAACTATTTAATTAAACATTAATGTACTGCAATTCGGGAAAGTTCTCCGCAACTAGTAAACAATTGTATAGTGAAATAGCTTCGAAATAACTTCTCTCGGCTAATTAAATTTCCCAGTGGAAGATGGGACAGTTCTCTGTCCCAGTTTTTAAAAGGACGACATGCCTCCTTGGTAAAATCATCCAATGATTCCTCCAACCCAGGGTAGAGCGAGAGGGACTGTCATACTCGTGCTGACTAAAATCCAAGGTGTTCCTTCGATAGCCCTTGATGATCCAGATCAAAATCACGGTTACCTGTTTAAACAAACGTGCGACTACGGAGACAGTGCCGTGTCCCCTGAATCCCACGACCCCAGAAGAGATGTTTGCCGGGATCACGGGACTGTCTTTAAGGATTACCATAGTCCTGAGATTAGACTAAGAGTCACTCAACGAGCAATGGAAAGAACTATGCTCGGAGTTTCTTTGCGGGATAAAATCTGGAACACGGATATTCGGCGACGAACCAGAGTCACCGACATAGCTTTTAAAATTTGCAAGTTGAAATGACAATGGGCAGGGCCACATCGCTCGTAGAACTGACAACCGATGGGGAAGAAAGGTTCTCGAGTGGCGACCACGGACCGGAAGACGCAGCGTAGGTAGGCCTCCCACTAGGTGGACCGATGATATCGTGAGCTATTAAATGCCATAAAAAAAATAACAAAAAAGTGTGTTTTACCAGGTGTTGTCACAGATAAATAACGACAAAAAAAACCGCTATCAATTTAATAAGAAAATACCTTGTGTAAGCATGGGTTTAGCTGTTGTTCCTCAATCGTAAAACACAAAAAGCTCGTATGGATAAATCTCGACAGTAACGTATTCTCAGCCCAGTTCCAGTACCTTTAACTCATGAATTATAAATTAGACCACTTCTCGCCCTTTCAACATCAGAAGTCAGGTCACATCGAAAGGGTTACCGCACTTACAGCGACATAATTAGGTATAGCTATACAAATTTATATATTACTAGCGGCCCGTCCCGGCTTCGCACGGGTGGAGGACCCGGTCTAAAACCCGGTCCCGATGGTTACAAACACAACAAAAAAATAATTGAAGACATGAGTTGATGAAGGTGATATGTCACTGATTCATAATTTATCAGGAGCAAGGTTTAAAGTTATCATTATTAATTTGTGGATATTTGTTTATATGAGTTACTTTTGGTTAGTAATACTGAACTATATACTCAATAATGTTGTGTATTTTATTGAAAGAACAAAATGCGTGTAGGGACATAGCATCTTCATTTATGCTATAAAGTAAAAAACTCACAATATGTTACATATCACCTTCATCCACTAATGTCTTCAATTATCCGAATCGGTCAAGCCGTTTTCATGTTATGTCGTGACAACGGAAAACGGGTTTCATTTTTATATATATAGATTATCTCTCGTTTTTGTAGAACTCCGCCATATTTAAACGTACTATGCGACTACGATAAGGGTGAACAAGTCAATGACCTCCGTCAGTCACTTGAAAATTAGGGTCAGGTCACACTCCCATTACGTGTAGCAAGAAGTGAGCGGCCGAAGACGCTAACAAAAACTAGTATTGAAAAAAAAACAGAAAAACACTTGAAAAATAAAACAAATGAGTGAGTTCTTGGGAATTTCCTTTTTAATTCATTGACATTACAGTAATCAAAATAGATCACTCATTATGATATTTTACAACAACAATTATTTATCTACCTTTAACAATTATATTATCACTAAACATTTTAATGTGACACGTTTACTACATCTGAAACAAAACTACGAGGCAAAAATTCAACTCAATTTAGGTAATTTTTAAAAATATATAAGACCTACTATTTATTATTGTGATGAATACAAAAAATAAGAAAAAATTAGTACTGGTAAATGCATAAATTTTATTCAACGCTTATACGAGTATGTCTTTGGAATATAAAGTAGTTTAAACAAATTACCTCGTAGTCACATAAAAGATGTATCACAATTTCATACTTTATAAAAAATCACTTTTGATCAAACAAAATGGAATTACATCGCTGCATAATTTTTCATTTCTTTTTCCACTAAACTTTATATCTACTCAAATACACAGCCAAAGCCTTTTATACCCATTTATTAAACTAACGACACATGCTAGTACAAAAATCGAAAAAATATTTTTACAAAAGGATCGTAAATAAGTCGCATTTATGAATATTGTCAAAAATAATAACATCATCTCTTCAAATTTTATTTTTTATCTTATCTAAGTCACTTAGGCTTTTTGTTTCGTTTATTCATATTTGCATACTTTATTTACAGTCTGTTTTTGTATTTACAGCAAATTATTTTATATGTACCTAACTATAGTCCTATACTTACATAGTCCTGGTACACTTGATTGACAATTTACGAAGTATATTTTCCCTTAAGTAAGTACATACATACAATGAGTACATTTTAAAGTTACACAATGATATATACAGTGTTTTCGTCATTGACAGTCTCATCGAGTATGGACACACTGTGTCGTTAATTCCACGAGGGCCAGCGCACACTCACCCAACTATATCACAGGCATATATCGTGATACTGCTGTCACGAACATGAATAAAGTTTCAGACGTCCTTGATACGGTCCGGTGATGTATGGCCCGACCCTTACACATTGGATGGGAAACGACGGTACATTTAACATTAGGAATTCTCACTTTTCGCAGCTAACAAATACATAATTTATTGAAGTACATCACATACTTACGCAGCTTTCAATTCGATACAATCGTCTCACTCTCTTCACTCAAAGTTTTTGTTATTATTTTGTGCTTAGCACATACTTTTTACAACCACCGAACTTAAACACTATCAGTAGAATGTTAAGGGCTTATATTACTTATTTTAACGCTTATCTAGACTCACATTTAACGAATACAAATAGTCTATAGTCACTTTTTCCAAAAACTAAATAAATAAACACATACATACTTATTTGTATAAATCACTGATAGTTTTGATCGACATTGCATACATAAATTATTACCCATTGGCCAAAGATCGACGTTCAACCTTCTGATACTGACTTTATGTTGCTAGTAAGAATGTAAGGTGAAATTTCCCGTCGTAATTAATAGGTTTGAGAATGAATAATAGACAGTCCGTGCCAAAGATTACAATTTTATGACAGTCTCCGAATACCCACAAGTAAGCTATAACGGCGGCTCCATTCTCTACATAAATCTTCAAGGACAATTTTTACATTATTTTACCATCATGTTTCAGCTAACATAGATTAGCACTTAAGACCAAAATGGACGTATAAGTGCACGTTAACATTTAAATATTAACAAAGCCGTAACTAACAATGGACAACAATGTTTTATGTACAATTTTAAAATCGCTTAGAAACGTCTATAAAATAGATCACACTGTTAGGCCGTCTACGTCACTTGTAGTTCTGCTAGGGTCGCGTGTCGAGCGGTAGTGAGGACACTCCCGCTTACACAGACGTGTCTCAGGTGAGTCCGCCGATGTTACAGTTCACGTGGTACATGTAGGTGGCCAGCTCCTCGCCGGTGAGCTCGTCGTCGACCTCACGAAGACTGGAGTTTGAGATGCTTCGAGGGGAGTCGACGGAGTCGGAGGGGTCGTGGATACGTAGTCGCCACGCTCGGGCCCAATGCCCGTTTCCGCTTGGGGACTCGTTAACGGTTGGTAGATCGCGCCCGTTGTAGCACTGCGCAAACAAAAATTACCATTTAAAATTATACAGTGAATTAGCACAAAATAAAATGTATACAAAGTTACAGTCGTCATCGCCCAAAAATTTGCATATACCAAATTGAAAAGGTACCTCATGCTGACATACATTTCTAATCGATCATAAGCATGTTTGCTATATCCATTAAAAATGTAATAATAGAAACAAGAAACGGACTTAGTTATCATTAACAAATATCTAGGTCGAATATAATTAGATGTTGACATCGAGCGATCGCCACTACTAGATAATTCAGAACATAAAAATGCAGATAAGTCAATAAAAAGAACATAAAGGACTAGAGTATACCTATATGTCACAATTTTTTCTTTCCTTTGGAGCTCTAATCAAGCAAAAAGGGCTATATTCGACACAACAATGTACGATCAGGGAAATGGAAATGTATTGTGCTCACAACAGCTGATACGAAAGTTGGACGAGCCGAAAACTTGGAATAATATTATGATAGTCCTCCACAAACTCTCACAGAAAGAGAGATAGAGGGAAAAGAAATAATTACTACTTATAACAATATATCATGAAAAATTTTTGGTACAAAACTAAAGACATCATTATGCTACTAACGACCCGCCCCGGATCTGCACAGGTGCAACTATTATGCATATTATATACATAAAAACCCTTCCTCGTGAATCACTCTATCTATTAAAAATAAACCGCATCATAATCCGTTCAGTAGTTTTAAAGATATAAGAATACATAGGGTACAGACAGTGGGGAGCGACTTTGTTTTTACTATGCAGTAGTGACCCTTCCTCATTTCAAATGCTAACTGAAAGCTATCTGGTTTTGACGAGAACCAATTGCGTAACCTCGTAGTATAACCTCCATAATAAACAGAATAAAATAAAACTTCAATATACAGTCTAATAGATTCAGAAACACAAATACAGTTGATCCATTTAAATTAAATGCCTTCTTTGAACCCTAAATTCCGCCCGACAATAATAAAACCCAAAACCCTATAACATTAGAATTTGGCATGGAATCTTGTTTATTGTAAGCAGCTGATAAGACTGGGTTTCACGGAAATACCACGAGCCGACGACGATAAAAAGTGTACAACGAATTGTTTTCACAGAAACAGTTATTTGTATAAATCCGGTTACGAGGAAATTGGTGAAGTTTACGGAGTATTTTCTTGCTTTAGGAAGGAATAAATAAAATAGCGACCTCTCGTCTCTCTTCTTAAGATAATAAATAACAGGAATTTCATTGAAACTTTACCTAGATTCTTTAAATAGAATTAAGACCATGTTTGTAAAAGGTTCCTTAAAAGTTACTTATGGGAAATCTCATAGAGTACACATAGACATGTTTAAAAACCGGTTGACTAAAATTGTGTGTTTGTGAGTATTACTCATGATGTAAGTTAATTCCCATGAACCCCATTTGCACAACATATATGAGGCTATGAATGCCCAAACTTGACATTAAAATAAGTGTTAGAAGTAGGACACATTTACACTAAAACTTAATTGAATGTCATTGCTCGCATTATTTCACACGGTATTTTCATGATTATTAAGATTCAACCCCTGCATGCTTTGGCATATAAAATGGCCTTGGCAGGGAGACCTTTACCTGCGTCCATTAAACAGGTTGGAACATTACGAATTACAAAAAGAGAATCATTGTATCAACAGCCAGGGTCTTTAGATTTTTTAGCAGGTATTCGCCCATTAACTCTTTTTGTGATAAAATCTGTATCACTTAACAGTACCTAAACATTAAATCGGTGATAAAATACAAATTCTATTTGAATATAAATCTTAATGATGCACAGAGTGACAGAAACATGTTTCATGTCTAATCGCATATCTTATTTTTTTAATCATAATAATCATTACCAATGGAAACGGCGAACAAATATATCACTTCGAAAATACAACATTCAACGAAAGTTTTTTTTTGTATTCCCAAAACCCAGAACAATTCAGCCCCTAATATATAAAGTTTACGTTCTTTGATGAATTATGATCGCTAAACCGAAATCTTACTAAGCGGTTTTGGTAATATATGGGTAGAAAAACGGCTTGCCATAAGCAATCCAGGCCTCAGCTATATTTTAGAGGCGGCCCCAATAAATCCAAAGGCGAAATTATCACGTGGACCCGAAGAATGTTTAGGATGTTGAAGTAAAATATTAAAAGGCATTAAATCTACAAAATCGTTCTTGAAGATTCCTCGATAAAGTATAAAATTGACATTACAACCAGTCAAGGGCGGATCGGCCCTAAAACCATGATTTTAGATACAAACCAATAAAGTCAACCTTGTATTTATTACTATTGGATACAGGCGTCATTTTTATCTGATATAATATAAAAATAAGAAGAGCAATAAGGATTCAGTCGTGTTTATAAGCTTACTTTATAAAATAAGTAAAAAATGTGAAACTCGCTTGAATGGCTGTGATCTCGAATGGTTTGTCCCTGATTATATTGACGGACATTATCCTTGACTATTTTATAAAACGACACATGCTACTATTTCGTACGTTGATGGGGTAATAAATTCTTTACTTTATTGTCATTTTGAATTGTTTTGGCTTCATTCGTGCATTTGTTAAACAAGCCATAAACATTCATGACATGCTAATCGCCTTTATACAAGACACATACAAATTTAGACGAGAGTTAAGACATAAGTTAGTTCCTGAGATAGAAAATAATAGAATTTCTTCTAAAGCAATTAAGGAAAGTCGAACATTCCTGAAAGAACGGGAACCCATTTAGATCTCAATTCTTTTATTGGTAAATCCCACAGTTCCACGCGTTCTTTGTGTAACTTATCTCTTCTCTCGTGTCTGTATTAGTCGGTTGTAATTCAGATAGATAGAAACCTACCGATATATTTTATCGATTTTATTCCACACTTTGAATTTACTTTTTTTTCATTTGGGAGGTTTACACACACAACATGAAGGACTATTAGTGAAACAGGGGCTTAACATTTCATAATCATTAGCGAATATGAGTATTTTCATTGTTCGATACTCTCCACATTTTTGTACCCGTTGAATGGGCAGAACCAACCAAATAATTTATTTTGGAACATATCCTAAACATAAAATTAATTCTAGCTAAGCCTAATTAAATGATTCCGTGTCCACTGTTTGAGAGCCAGATTAATTAATTTATCGGTATACAGTTAAACAATGGTATTATTGGCACTGGTCACGATTTTCAGCTAGTAAATTGTAATTTAATCGTGTGCTTTCGTTAAGTACTGGGATAAACAGTTGTGAATGTGATGCATAAACAGTTTTGTACATATATGTTTAACATAACTGCAAAATAAATATATAGAGTTGCAACTACTGAAGTTCTTTGGACGCGGCGCTAGTATCGATGTTATTATAATATCACATTGCATTAAATATAATTTTGTAATACCTTCTAAAAAAAACGCGGAATGGGCGGTCAAGGCAGTCCAAACCAGAAATACTTTTATTTTATTTGTATTAATCAATCAACAGACACCTTATATAATTTTTCTAATTAAACATTTTGACATTTGTTTGACAGACACTCACAAATTAATGCATTCATTAGTGCTTATCTGATGACATTCAATAAATACATGAAACTGATATGAACATTCCTCATTATCATAATTAATGCATTTAAAAGAAAATTATATAATATTTGATTTGATAATGACCAATACATTGAGATTGAGTCTCTTGAATACACAACTAATTTGTTCTCAATGTCAAAGTAGCAGTGGAAGTATAAAAGAAGGGCACCCGCTGGCAATGGCACCTGAGAAACTTTGTACCTTATCTATTCGACATAAGGCTCCTGTTAAAATTTTTCGCAGGTGCCATAGGTGCCCTTCGTGGAATACTATTCCTGAGTTTCTTAGAAGGGACTTCAACACAATAAAAAACTCAAATTAATTCAAATAAATCAGTTGCTACTTTTGAACTGTCAAGGAATAAGAAAAGCCCAAATACGAAAAATTACCCATTCGAAAATCCAAAAGATTAGTAAAACAGAAATGAAAAACGTATGAAAAAGAAAACTATAGTCCTCGCCATATAAGTGTGGAATAAAATTCGTTGACCCCCGTGTACCAATGTATTCCAATATTTCAAAACCATTCGAAAAAATGTAAAGAAAGTGTCGTAACACGATCAAAATAAACGAATTGTGGTTAGGGGGCAACCGTGACCTTACATTTTATTTTGAAATTCGAACGATGGTATAATGGAATTCTAACGACGCGTTATTAGGATCAATGACCTTTATTCCACACTTATATGGCGAGGACTATAGTGACTGTTCTCAGAAGCCATTACTAGAAATTTCAAGACAAATCGTTTCACCTGAAAAATAAACTATGTTGTTTTCCTTCCATCTCAATATTTAATATTTATAATATCAAGAGTTTTATATTTTAAAAAAACTGTGAAAAATCAATATGATACACCCATTTGAATCCATAAAGGTAAATCAATAAGTTGACTTAATATAAAACAGCTAAATTAACTAAAAAACTATTTACATTGGCTTGTATCTTCAATAATGTATGAAGATGGAGGTTGGGTCATCTCCAATATTAATTTATGGGAGTGCCGTTATGTTTATACAAATACATTGAGAAAAGGTTCACCAAACTATTTGTTTCGATCTTACGTTAACATTCGAACGCCTTTTTCGGTTAAAATCATCAAATGATACTGACTAATAGTCCAACCTATTACTCCGGTTGCCCTTTGCGTTCCAAGGCAACTTTGTCCTTTAAGACGATCCCGAACACAGCCAAAAATGTCGTCGTAACACGTGTAAAATAAATTTTCGAAGTAAAATAATAATTTAAATTTAAAAAATGGCCCCTAAAGTTCAAGGAGTTCGTACTTGAATGTATGATAAAAATTAAATTAATATTAAAATCGCACTCATACTAATATGACATGTGATTTTAATATTTCATTCAAATGGCTTCTACTTATTAATAAGTTTATTTAAGCAATACAACTTGTTGCATTGAGGTGTTACCCATGTTTCGAATCATTTGAAGGTGTTCCTCTGTTTTTTTTCTTTTTCATTTAACAACAAGGTTGTTGATGTTATTATCATTATACCTAAGGTATGCAACTACCTGATGATTACTGAGTATATTTTGATAATTATAAGAAACGTATAAAGGCACAACAACACACCTGGTTCAAGTGAAGGACAAAGCAAAATGCAGACACAAACAAACAAATCATTTGCATTGGGTGAACATTGATACACCGGCAGACGAAACGAACGAACATACAAGAAACATACATAAGGAATCCACACTAGCCACCTATTGTATGATATAGATCATTATGAGCCAAAAATAATACGTCTACCATCTCAGATGAAATGAATCTAAAAGGCTTTATCAGACGCTTCACTCCAGTGGCTGCTCATTTTTGTTTCATTTCACGTTCACACAACATCGAAAAAATAAGCTAAAAATAAATATTCAACAGTTTCCAATACTCCATTCTTCGGTATTTACTAACGCGGATCCAGTTTTTACTTTTCATCCATTTTATTTCATAATAATAATATTGCATTTTCGCTTCACAGATAGGTATGCAAAAATGAACAAAAAATGAAGCGTCTGACATTGATTCAAAGACAAATGAATTTTACACACTAATGTTAGTAAGTAAAGCGTTAGTTACCGTCGCCCATGGTTCCCATTTAGAATTTGATTGTGGGCCTAACCTCACCTGCGCTCGCGGCGGCGCATCATACAATTGTGTGGTGGCTGTGGATAGCCTGCGCAGGCGACGGGTACCTCGCACACTGGCGCAGGCCCCCGGGCCCCCGGCCCTCAGCCGCTGGGACGCTAGAAGGGCGCTATATGTGCGCCCCATGCGTGGCCCGCCTCGACCGCACCACGTCGCTAACGTCACCTGCAACAAAAATGTACACTGTAGTCAAATCACAAAGGTTGTGGGTCAGTTTTTTGTTATGAAATTGTAATTTGGTTCCTGGGCTATGTATTTCATTGCTACGCGCCCTGTTAGCATGCTACGCCCTCTGTTGCTACGCGTCATGTAAGCATGCTACACCGTTGCTACGCCGCGTAGCCGTAGCAAGTTAGTGCTGATTTCCAATACTCCATTCTAAGTCACGTGTCAAGTTAGTGCTGATTAATAGTCGGCTATTTCCATAAATATTCAAAACAAGGTTACGACCGCTACGACGAAATAATACAATTTGAAGTAAACAGAATAATGTTCGAAACTTCACTGCCAAGTTCAATGCTATTCGAAACTTCATTGTCTATTTTTTATTATACATGTTTAAAAGTAAATGTATTAAGTCTTCGACAGTGTAAGCGGGCCAAATTCTAGTCAATAAATTAAAATGAGTGAATAACAATAAGTACAGAGTTCACAAAATTTATAGGTACCTGAATTAATTCTTGAAAATCACGTTGATTTATACCTACGTGTGAAATTCAATTATTTGCAATACATTAGTAAGCTAATCGCGTATATAAAAGAAGTCCAAATACTAGCTCAGGTGAATTTCTATGAGCACGCGGACGGCGGGTAATGGATGACTTGCCGTCCGGATCCGGATCATGGACCATGCTCGGGTCGACGCGTCGTGTTCCACGCATGCCTAAAAGAACTGTCAGTAGACTGATGGGGTGGCCCCTTAGAGCGCCAAAGCCTACCGGGGTCGCGGGACTTTCTTTTCAAGTAACCGTGATCCGGAAACGTAAAGGGCTATTGAAGGATTATCATGGATTTTAGTTAGTACAAGTGTGACAGTCCCTCTCATCCCACAGGACTCATTTGATACATACCGAATTATTACTACAAGGTAATTGTTATCAATTTAGTTTTTTTTCTAAAAATAGACGGAAACTAAAACTAGAGTTAAATGTTAGATAACATAATCCATGAAGGCAAATATAGTAATCTCTTCAAAGTTAGAGTGAACAGGCTTCTTCTCGGTAAGCCGCTCCATCGTCGACCTTGTCTTAGTCACTCCTGACCTAGACTAAGGCCAGGAGCAAACCCATCTCACATAAAAAAAGAACTTCAAGAACACATTATTTGTAATACTCCTTGTAACGACCATTAAGGCAAACGATAACAAAACTATAGCAACATGTTTACAGGATAACAGAAACCAATTTATTTCTCTTATACGCGTCTAAAACTTTATGTATCTGTGTTTATCTTCCTGAACTAGTGACCTACTAATCCTTATTGGAAATCAAAACAAATCCCACAGAACATTAAATCGCGGCGTCCCTTTCCTACACGTAAGAGTGAATGAATCAAAGCTAACTGACAAGTAATTAAGTCTTCTTGTTGTTAACATTGACTGTGATACAAAAAATAGACCTCGGAAACTTAGGAAGATTTCGGCCACGGCGGCCATACTTTTATGTCTTCACTACGGCGATATGCGGAGACCTCTCGCACCCGGCATTAGTCGAGGCCATGCTGAGGAGCGAGAAATAGTGGGAAGCGGTCGACTCCTTCAGCGAAGCAGTCATGCTAGCGAAGGAGGAGTCGCACCGCGTGAGGGGGAGGACAGCGTCCTCCCTTCACCCCTGCCGCAGTGGTAGACGCCCACGGTGACCGACGTTGCTAGACGATGTTCGGCCACCGGAGACGCGAGCATGCGGTCGGCGACTAATGGGCGATGCGCTGTCCGACCATAGACCATCCGGGTCGGACAATGACGGTGTGTTTTGTTCCACGCGCGCTTCAAAGAGTCAACATTATGACAGGGCCCTTCTGTTATCCGTATTATAGTACACAAGTCTGTGCGTAGGCACAGGTGCACTCTCTGTTCTTTTACCCTCATAGTCCGATGGGACAGCAATCCGACACTACCGGAGAGAGATCAGGAGCACGACCAACTGCTTAACGTGCTTTACGAGGCACGGGAGTATTATAACTGCGGGTTGCTACTGAGAATTTTTAAAAGAAAAACCTATATGGTACTTTTTACCCGAGCCGGGAATAGAACCCAGGACCTCACGCTCAGCCGTCTTGCTACCACGAGATCAACGGGACAGTTTTGGCTTTTAATAAGTAACTTAAGAACATTTTTCTAAAATATTGTGGGTACTTTCGAGCCCTGACCGACACGGCGCCTCCAGAGGTCCATTACACCCCCACATTTCCACTCCACGGAATCCAAAGAATTAAATTAGATCAAGATAAGAATACCAAGTCGGGACGGAATTTTTAATGTCACTTTTCCTTCGTAATAGTGTCATTTCATTAAAGTTTTTTTTAAGGATGCAATGACGCAAGTGATTTCGTTATTATGTGATTTTCTCCCCAATTAGAAGAGGTAGGTTGTAATATGTAAGTGTAAATTTCAAGAAAATTAGTTTTTAGGTCATAATTATCGTGCCAAACTTGTTTTTACAGTAATAACTGAAAATATCAGGTTTTAGGTACAAGTTTTACGTTTTAAACTAATGCAGAACACATAGTACTCGTAGTTGCGTTTAAGTATGTGAGTTTGTATGTTTGTAAACGCACCTACAGCACAGGAGAAATTCCTAGTGTGGTGCAACGTTTTTTAAGAAAAGAAAAAGTACTACTTTATAAATGAATGAAGTGAAGCTTATACGATACAAATTCTTCGCATACGAACCATTTCTTATAATCTTAGAACCAGTTTAACTAATATTAACCTTTAATAATTTGATACTACTAATCCAGGTCAGCTGCTTTTAACGTTGAACATAAAACACCTCATATTTGGATACATTTATGACAGTTTATGACCTCATAAAATTTATGGGAGACCCCTATTTATGACTATTACACGTGCTTTATAGATATGTGTCAATATAGAAAGAAATCACAACATTAAATAAATAACTTTTGAGGATGGTAAACAAACAATTGTAATAAACTTTTTATAAAGTATATGTAGAAGGCTTTGGTTTCTAATCTTCACGTGTACTGAGGTCTTATCTGAGTTATCATGAGTTTTCAGTTATTGTGACGGAAAAACTTAGTCCCTTCTTCGTACACCAGAGGCGCTGTTTCATTTTCCATACAAGAAACGCTGTAAGTACTGGAAAGACGTTGTAAAGTAAAATACTGAAAACTCGTGATAAAGGCTCTGTATATTACGCATGTGTACTCGAAAATAGTGTTAAATAAGTCCACAAAACAATAACAGTTGCATAATACGGTAGTAACTAGTAATATACAATAAAATTACACTAATTTACTCTACTACTGATGTAGTTGGTCACGAGACAAAAATGATAATCCCGCAACAAGAGCTATACAAATTTATCTATCTATACATATAATAAAATAGTAGGAAAGTCAAAACTGTACATTGAATATTTTTTTAAAAGAATACTTGGGGTGTGATGTACAATCGATACCGAAGCCAAAAATATAGTTTTTAGAATTTTTGTCTGTTTGTCTGTTTATCTGTTTGTCTGTATGTATGTCCGGGATAAACTCAAAAAGTACTGGACGGATTTGAATGATTCTTTTTTTGTTGTACAGGTATTAAGTCTGGTCAAAACATAGGCTATAATTTATTTTGAAAACTTGAACAACTGGCGTAGAACCGCAACAGACCAGCTAAACTATAAGAGATACAAAAATGGTGCGATAGCAAAAATTGTTCCACGTGATGAGCATTTTCTGCTGAGAGAATTAGTTTGAAGACCTGGAACAACTGATGTGGAACTCCAAGAGCCCAGCTACACTATAACTCAATACTCAATACGTTTATTGCATTCCACAATGTGAACTTAGGTGGTAGGTACATAAAAATTACATACAAAATTTTGGAGCATTGTGGGCCCTGTCGGGCATAACATATACAGGAATAACGTCTTAGCAAAGTTGTTCGGCCTGATGAGCACTCTCTGTGGACATATAAAAATTGAAGATCTGGAACACCTGATGTGGAACTCCAAGAGCCCAGCTACACTATAACATATACAGGAATGACGTCTTAGCAAGAGTTGTTCAGCGTGATGAGCACTCTCTGTTGACGTATAAAAATTGAAGATCTAGAACACCTAAGGTGGAACTCTTAGAGCCCAGCTACCCCGCGGTGGTGGACGCCCACGGCGTCGGACGTCACAATACGATCTCCGGCCACCGTAGGCGCGGGCATGCGGGCGGCGAGTAAAGGGCAACTCGCCGTCCGACCATGGACGGCGCGTCGTGTTCCACGCGCGCCTTAAAGAGCGTCAGCATAATGACGGGGGCCCCTCTCAGAGGGCTAAAGCCTGCCGGGGTCGCGGGACTTATACCATCACCGTTACCCCGGAACATAAAGGGCTATTGAAGGACACCGTGGATTTTAGTCAGTACAAATCTGACAGTCCCTCCCGCCCTGCCCGTGGTGGGAGGACTCATTTGATGATTTACCTCGAAAAAAAAGAGCCCAGCTACACTATATCATGATTTTTTTCAACTGGGCGTGGATGGCTATCTTCGAAACTATGAGGAATATCGAAAAATGTTGAAGACTCCTTTCAACAATTCTGGGAAGTAATCATATACGGCAAACTTAAGAAAAACGTATAATTGAAAAAAAAACTGATCAATCTTCAACGCGAGGACTGTATTTGAAACTTAAGTTAACCTTTTCTTCTTTGAAATCATGCTTATTTTTGTTCAACTCAACGCCCAGTTTTCCCAGTTTTAAATTCAACCTGTATAGGAATGACGTCTTAGAAAGAGCTGTTCAACCTAATGAGCATTATCTATTGATTTAAATAAGATTTGGAACACCTGATGTGGAAATCAAAGCTATCACTAATTTCACGGACTGATTTTCGATGACGATTAATATATTAATACAATTTTTATTCTACTGGCCAAACTCCCATGAATTTTTTACCCGGGCTCTTGGAGTTGGGTATCAGACTTTTCAGATCTTCGATTTTGCCGACCCCATTGTCGCTGGCATAAGCAACAAGATCCGCGTACGAAGTCGCGGGCAGAAGCTAGTAGAATATAAAAATAGAGAAACACCCAGAGATTTACGTAGACAGGCGACAAAACGTAACAGAGACAGAATTTGTAAGCCAATTTACGCGGATTGATAGCTTTGTCAAAATTCCCGGACGATAAAAAATACAGACTCGTGACAAAACAGTTCTGACGTCATATATCTTAGGCCTGAGTTTATATTGCTTCTAAAACCGTCCCTGCTATAAATACAACGCGAGGGGAACTTTTTCACACATATTTGTAGAATGTTATTACAAATAAAGTCGAAAACTTTCTTACTTCCTCTTCATCGTCATTATAAATACTTTGTTAGAATATTTTTCTTTATAAATATTGGACCAGATTTAGGCACATCATTTTAAAGTTTGGATCCAATTTACAACTATAGCCTAAATAAACTGTTATTTATTTTTGCAAAAACATATTTATTCTACACAAAAATGGAAACTAGAAGTTTCACGAAAAAGGCACATAAGAAGCAAAAAACAACGTCGATGGTTTACAACTATAGCCTAAATAAACTGTTATTTATTTTTGCAAAAACATATTTATTCTACACAAAAATGGAAACTAGAAGTTTCACGAAAAAGGCACATAAGAAGCAAAAAACAACGTCGATGGAATCTCTAAACCAAACGTTTACATCAACTAGTTCAGAAATATTCGCCAGAAGCTTACCAGATCTATCAACAGAACACAACATGTATATATCCGAATTACAGGTAGAGATTAATACTTTGAAACAACAACTTGAAACTGTCCACACTAAAGTTGAAAAACTTACTACAGAAACAATTTCATTGAAAAAAGAAAGAGATGAACAGCAGTCAGAAATAATTAATCTTAAGAAAATGTGTTCAAGATTATCGAATACATCCGAAATAATCAACACCAAAGAGTTTAGCAACGCAACTGTAGATGGCGCTGTGCTCAATGATACACTAGAACAACAAGACTTATCACAAAAATGGACTTCATCAAAGAGGTACAAACCTACAACAACAGAGGGCGCTGTAACTATTAACGACACTGCAGAAAGTATGCCAGATTTATCAGATGATGATGACATTCATGTGATTACTCAATTAAAGAAAAAGATTGATGAGCTCGCATTTAAACTATATAATGCAAATGAAGAAATTAATTCCTTAACCTTAGAAAATGAAAAACTGTGTCAAAAAACTGTGTCACCCAAAAAATCAATAGACATAAATCAATCTCCAGCCATCGTTACTAGAAAAAAAGGGATAAATAACTCCAAACAAGCAGGATCCAAAAATAAACAGAGACAGACTGTTTCTGATAAAGTAACGAAGGAAAACATAACAAAAAATAATGATGAACAAAAAATTAACTGTACACATTCCAGTCCACAGATGGCGCCACAACCAAAAAATGAACAAAGTTCAAACGAAAATAAATGGAACAATAAGCTATGCATATTAAGTACTAATAAAACTAACAATAATATATTAACTTTGGCAGAAGAATATTTCCAAGACAAATATCAAATTTGTCACTACCTCACACCAAATGTTAGTACTATACAGCTAATACGGGACTTACAAAAAAAACTCAGCAGTTACACAAAGAATGACTTCTGTATCATAATGATCGGCGAGGAAGATTTTAAAACCACCAAATGTTACCATGATATAATCACATACATCAGAAACACATTGCAGGACTTGAAGAACACGAATATAATTATTACATTGCCAACATATAAATATAATAATAACTATAATACATTATACAACTCAAGACTGGAAATGTTCAACAACATGCTATATATGGACAATATAACGCACCAGTACTCGTATCTTCTGGACTCCAATTTGAACCTAAGTTATAATTATTCTACGTACACTAGTTCGGGAGCCTTGCGAAACAACAGCATGAGAATTATTTTTGAGGACATTTTCAACCTTCAACTGGAAATATTAGAAGAAAACTCTCAACACCCAGAAATTGAACCAATTGAAACAAAAGAACAGTTTTTTCTCTAATAAGTACCTCAACATTTTGCATCAAAATATTGCAGGTTTAATTAATAAATCAAGTGCCCTTACAGTATGCATAAATGAACTATCTGAAAAAAACATAAATGTTGATATTATATGTATTACAGAACATTTCATCATGAAAGGTCATGAAAAACAACTTTGTATACCAAATTACAGTTTAGCTGCATGTTATAGTAGACAGGAAAAGAAAAGAGGAGGAGCATGTATTATTGTTAACAATTGCCACCAATGGAAGGATATACCTCAAATAGCAAAAATGTCGGCACCAGGGATTTTTGAGTGTTGTGCTATTGAGCTTATATATTATAAATTGATAATTGTATGTATCTATAGAGTACCTAATGCTAGGAATATTAATGATTGTTTTAACAAACTCGAAATGTTACTCAAAGCTATAATATCTAATAGATGTTCAAAGAATGTTGTAATTGCAGGTGATTTCAATATTGATATGTTAAAATTAAATAGCAACTCAATTACACTGGAGAATATGTTACTAGCTTTTAACTTGAAACTTGCTCTTAAACAACCAACTCGAATGGCTAATAAAACATGCATAGATAATTCTGCGCATAATTTTAAAAAGACATGTAAAACGGACGTTTTAGAATTTGCGCTATCAGACCATACAGCACAGCTACTTCAATGCCCAGTACCAAATGTGTGCAGTATAAAATCTTGGTATATAACTAGAAGAGACTATAGGGACGAGAATGTGGTAAAATTTAAAAATTGTATCAACAGTCTTAAATTTTCAGAAATCTATAGTACTGAAGATCCGAACGTAGCTTACAACGAATTTATCAACATATTTAAATTATTCTATGATCTATGTTTTCCATACAAAGAAATAAAAATCAACATAATAAATAAACCTAAATGGCTATCACATGGCATTAAATTGTGCAGCAAGAAAAAAAGGGAACTTCTATGGCAATCCAGATTAAAGCCTAATTATGAAAACAAAAATAAATTTAGTACTTACTCTAAACTATATAATAAAATAATTAATCTAACACAAAAAGCTCAGAATAACTACAAAATACAACAATCTAAAAATAAATCAAAGACTACATGGCAAGTAATTAATGAAACAAAATACAATATCCCTAAACAACAAATTGAAAAACTTAAAATTGGTAACGAAATTATAAACAAACCCTCAGATATCGCAAATGCTTTCAATGATTTTTTCGTTGATAAAATTCAGCAAAAAATTGATGCTGAATGCAAGCCGAGAACTGGCATTTCATTCACAAAACATAATTCAATGTTTATGGCACCTAGCACACCACACGATATATATAAAATAATAATTTCTCTCAAAAACACCAGTAGTGTAGGTTATGATGGAATCGCCACAAAGATTCTGAAGTCAGTGTCAGCAGAGATATGCAGACATCTAAGTCACATAATTAACCTTAGTATTTGTACAGGTATATTTCCAGAAGCCTTAAAACTATCTATAATTAAACCTTTATTCAAGAAAGAAGATAAGGAGTTAATGCAACATTACAGACCAATTTCGCTCATACCGGTTATCTCTAAAATATTTGAAAAATACATCTGCAGGGAATTAAGTAATTACATTGAAAAAAATAACATTCTTTGTGAAGAACAAAAAGGATTCAGACAGCACAAAACCATTAATATGGCAATTTATGATTTTTTATACACCATTACTAAAAATATTGATAAGCGTTCCCCGATTTGTGCAATTTTCTGTGACATGACTCAGGCGTTTGATTATGTGCATTATAATATATTATTAAACAAATTGGAAGCTTATGGAATAAGAGGTAACGTGCTCGAACTTATAAAATCGTATCTAGGAAACAGAACTCAAATAACCGAAATTAGTCGAATTAATGTAGTCAACAGGCATGAAGAGATTTCAAGGTCACAAGAACGTAAAATTACTTATGGTGTACCCCAGGGTTCCGTAATGGGCCCGCCCTTGTTTATTTTATATATTAATGATATTCCCATGTCTGTTGAACAACCTTTAACTATGTTTGCAGATGACAGCACAATAACAATCCCTTGTCAAAACAAAATAACTTATGAAAATGATATAAATACTTCTCTTGCCTCTATAATTAAATGGCTAGACAGAAATAATCTAAATATAAATTTAAATAAAACGAAGATAATGCACTTTAGACAACGAACACCCGGTTTAACTAATCTCCACATACATAACAAAAATATAGATATTGAAGAAGCAAGAGAAACAAAATTTTTAGGATTGCAAATAGATTACAGTTTGAATTGGAAAGCGCATATAGATTTATTATGTAAGAAATTGAGCTCGTCTGCATATGCCTTATATAGATTATCTTCCACAGTAGACACTAAAGTGCTTCTCACTGCTTATTACGGCATAGTTGAATCCCATTTACGCTACGGCGTTATTTTCTGGGGGAACTCAACTGATCGAGACACAGCATTCAAGGCTCAAAAAAGATGCCTTCGATCAATGTTCAAACTGAAAACGACAGACAGTTGCATGCCCTATTTTCAGAAATATAATATCTTGACGCTTCCCTGCGTTTACATCTTTGAAGTAGCTATGTTTGTTAAAAATAATCCCAATCGCTTTGAGCGCCTTGCTGATGTAGTCCCTAGAAATAGGCGTGACAATAACAAACTACTTCAAGTAACATGTCAAACCACTTTGATGCACAACAGTGTCTATTGCATGGCCCCAACTATTTATAATAAATTACCGAGTGGTTGGAAAGACTTAAATCTGCTACAATTTAGAAGTACACTCCGTAAATTCCTAACAAACAAAACCTACTACAGTGTGACTGAGTTCTTAACAGATAAAATTAAAATGTGAATACCTATGTTGTTGTTTATTAGTTTATATTACAAATATTTTTTTTTATTACTATTATTCTTTTTTTAAATTTTATATTTTTTGTTTATCTAGTTTGTAAATTTGTGCTTCTATAATTACTATTGTAAATTTTTGCATACCGTATGGTAAAATATGGCAGAACTATGTATAATACTTTTTTAACACCTTATTGTAGGGGAAGCCGGGGCATTACGGGCACCCGGGGTAAGATGGTCACCCTCTCTTCCCCGAAGGATAATAAACCGAGACGCTCGGAACTAGTCGGATCGCGTTCCAGTCGACCTAGCGCTAGCGAGAAAAGTGGTTTTGTGCGTGTAGATGCGCATCGTTCGACGACAGCACGAAATTACGTAAATTGATGCATTTGATATAATTTTTTGGTTTTAAGTCTGTGTTATAGCTAATTAATGTTCGTGTTAAATGCCCCGTTATTAAGTAAATTGCTATGTTCAATTATGTGTCTAAATAACTAGAAAGAGTTGTGAAAGAACCACCACATATTCGTTTGATTTCGATATAATTTGTTTTGTTTGACCTTTGGGGCACTATGGGCGGGGCAAAATAAGCAGGGGCCCGTTTTGCCCCGGGTATTGTCATTAAGTTGATCTTTTTTCTGAAGATATAATTATGGTTCGCCACTACCAAACGAAGACAGAAGGTGCCAAATGGAGCTTGGAGGATATGGAAGCAAACGAAAAGGATGTGTCTAGTAGCAGATTAAGCTATAAACAGGCCAATCAATTGGTTACAAAAATAGAAAATATATATAAAATAAAGATCCGACTAAGAAGGATAAAGAAGAAGACCGCACAAGAAAACCAGTGACTGTAAGAAAAACGGAAGGAAGAAAAAGACGAAGAAAAATGAATAATATAAGGAAAACGAATCGGAGGAAGAAGATGTAGAATGTTTTAACTGTAGATATTTGTCAAAATTTACTGAGGATTGGGTCATTTGCCGTGCATGCCAGAGATGGGCCCACTGTTCTTGCGCCGGTGGAGACACCGGCGCAAGAACAGTGGGGACAATGATGACGAATCCCATCACATTTGTACATTTTGTGCTCGGTTTTAGACGTACATGCCTGTTATGCCCCGCATATGCCCATTTTACCCCAGACACGGGGCAAAACGGGCAGTTTATAATTTTTTTTAAAGTTCTAATTGCACTAAAGACTGGTAGCCTAAGATAATTATTAAAGATTAATGATAATAAGGAATAATGAGACTAATAAATGGCTGTTGATTTTTTTCATTATCTCGTTTATCTCAGATTTTATTCAAGTTTTCCCTTAAGGGGCCCGCATTGCCCCGGCTTCCCCTACCCATGTTTGCAAAATAAAATTCTATTCTATTCTAATTAAATTCTCAGTCATCAATCCATATTCCACTTTATTACAAAACTTGGATCAGCTAGTCTGAGCCTAGCCCACAAAAAGTCGCATAACTGGTAGTTTTGCTGCAAAAAAACTCGAGGCTGTTTTAACTGTATGTAATTTAAATCAAATTGTTTTTGCAACACGAAATATTATTAAATTATGGTTAATGTTGTAGTCTTGAGCTGTCATTAAAGCATGTTTTGTGATAAGATGAATTAGATTTTATTTGGTAACATCCGCCCACCTGTACTACTATTGCATAGGTAGTGGTAATGAGAGCACTCCTCCATCTTGTTACAAGAGTATGTCAAGATTCCGTTGCTTAATGGTTCTGTTTATTGGCGAGGTTCAGGTGGAAGGTATAACATGTCCGCTACGTTTAATTTGGCTGTCCCTCGGTGACGGTCCAATTCTACGGACCGTGCAAGCGGACACCGATTGGGCGTTCTCGATTTTCTTGCTGAGCGCCCAACACTTGCAGCAGTAGATATATTGCATACGTAAATTGTTTCTATTATTAGAGGAAACACACACATAACAGTCCGTCACAGCTGTTGAAATATGAAATTATTCCTCGTTCACCAACGACAGTAAAATGTGTTTCCTAAATACTTATTGGTTTAACATGCTATAAATTATTTTCAAATAACATGTCACGTCAACAGTTTCTCTCAAAGAAATTTAAGCAACGCCTTTGCCACATTCTGGCAAATAAATTGCTCCAAATTATCCACTTAATTACAATCTAGACTCATGAATAAAATTGCTTCAGATTGTTCTATTAGAGCTGTCACCCAACCTTTTGAGTAATATCAGACTTTAGTAACTCTAGCTGCCTAGCTGTGTGACGTTGACATATACTGACGTAGTTAAAACGTAACTCTGTAATTCCTCCGGTATTTCTAATGAGTTAAGGTTTGGTTTCAAAGTGTTACCTTGCGTTAACTGACGGCTGACGAACGGTAGATATGAAATTACAGTTATATTAAACAATAAGTAGATTATATGTGAAACAGAAACGTATGGTACCTTATTGACAGGTTCGTCGCTACCAAAGTCGCAGTCAAAACACATTCATTTGACAGATTAGACTATTATACTTGACACCAGCACGCAGGTTAATCAAATCTGCTATATAATACTGACTCAGCATTAAATTTAGCATCGTAATGTCAAAACTACCGTTTACCATTTACATTCAGAACTAAAAAAAATTTGACAGCAAAATTGTTTAAAAAAACTCTCAATTTATATAAGTACTTGTATTTAACTTGCTCTGAGTATAAGACAGCTTCGAATCAACATGATTTATTTATATTTCAGCCAATATAACACCTAAACCTTCTTTATAAATCAATCCGTCTTTTTGGGAAAACCGTATGAAAATCTGTTCTGTATTTTTGAATTAAACAAATTCAGAAAGACGCAACTTAGATTTATAACACGTATTGGTAAATGGCCAAGCTATTAAAAAGGGTTTATATAGATTTCGGTGCAATATTCCATCCAATTCTATAAGTTCAATTGTTATTGATTCCTTTATTTTTAATGTGGTAAAATCATCAAATGATTCCTTCCATCCAGAGTGGGGGGCAACGACGATAATCTAGACTCCGCATGCACGATCTAAGCAACAAAAACTATTCTGTCAACTCCCTGAGGTACTATGTAAGCGAGGGGGACGGGGTACTGCGTTGTGATTGGCTTACTCAAGGTCTGTTCTGTCTCAAGGTATGTTTACAGCTCACAGGAGTGGTCGAAATAAGACGGATATAAGACTTTTTTGCCTAATGTGTTGACAGACATCGGTCGCCTGTTATTAGGAGCCTAGTAATATATCGTCGTTGGGTGGAAGGGACTGGCAGACTCGTGCTAGCTAAAACCTACAGTGTTCCTTCAATAGCCCTTTACGTTTAAAGCGTCACGGCTTCCTGTTTGGACAATCCCGCGACCATGTTATTGAGACTTGATAAAAAAGAAAACTTTTTCAGTCAGACGAATGAATAGGTACAGTCAAAAACAACTTCATATAATTATTTTTTCTACTTCGATATGTTTATCTTCTAGTATCATGTTCATAGGTGGATATACTCGATGAATACACCAGCTCTATTTCCTGTGAAAAATTTAACACATTTTTTTTTCACCTTTAAACACGTTTAATGTCCGCATCACGTAGATTACAATCTAAATCGTTAAATAAAGCTAATCGCTTCCATGATATCATTACCTGTTGCTCAGCTTTTTGTACAAAACTTATTCATTCGAATAATCATCATTCATCATGTTACATGCCACATATTTTATATAAAGCAAAATACTTTAAAGATTTCACGTGGTACGTATCGTGACACAATACAAAAAACTTTTCTCATCCGTAAAATAGTATTAAAGTAACGGTGTGTGTTATTTTTTTGCAATTTTTAATATCATAAAAGATTTATATTTTGATTTTTGAGGAAAGAAAATATTTCAGATTGCGATTGGTATTCGAACCCGCGTCTTCTGGATAGGTACTCCAGACGCCTTAACCAACTAGGCCATTGCAATCCGGAACTTGCAAGCCGAAACTCTCTATTCCATGTTTGAACGCTTTACGGTAGCACAATCTGAAAATTTTCTTTCCTCAAAAAATCATCTTTACGATGCGCATCGCATGCGTCAATGCGTTTAAAAATAATGAATTATGATTTATATTTTGCCTGCAATAGGTAAAATTTCACTCGAAAATTTCAGATTTATTTAACGCATCCGACCTAGCTTTATGTAAAATATGAACGCGTTATATATAGCGCCTACGTCGGCTGAGCTAAACAAAGAAATTGTGTAATACGGAGTAACAGTTAGTGAGTCGTTATGAACGATACAAACAGTTTCAGGCAGTACTAACAGCATATTCTGTTCCAGACCACACAAAAAGGAATAACGTGTCTCGCAGACTGTTACAGAAACTATTTTCTGTAATGTTTAGGATAAACTTTTATAGCTACACGTCTTTGTCTGGGAACTTAACACGTATGCTTTATTGAATAAAAATCTGTTTCAATAAAAATATTGTATTTAAACACAAACTAATTTTTTAATTAATCAAGAAAAACTAGCCGTCTGTTTTTATTCATGGTGTCGGTAAAAAACACGTTGTGCTCACTGTACCAATATTTTGTCATTTTAAGGGTTCCGTCTGTCACCAATCCGTATAGTATAAACATGAACCGCGATAGACAGTCAGACAGTTGAAATTTTCACAGATGACGTAATTATATCGCCGCTTTAAGAACTGTTTCAACAAAAAGATTGTTTGGACAAACTAAGAAACAATGTACATATACACAAATACATGTGGAAACTTGTAATTGACCATATTTTGTCGAAACTGTATCTGTTTACCTGTAAGTTTACCTAAAATAAATAACAGGTCAATTAAAAAAGTTTGTTTTTATTCGAGTTTTTGATAGATCGCTTACGAACTGAACCGATATAAGGCCTTTTTTAAGGCATTCATAAATTACATAGTATGCATAGAGAAAATAAAAATGGCCACTCAAACAACGCTGATTGGTTAACGACGTGACCAATTTAGATTTCGTTGAATCATGATATTATAAATCGTGATATTATGTGATCTTTGACCCTCAATTTGTGCGCTAACCACCAAAGCGGTCATGCCCAGTATCAAAGGGACTTCTTAACATCCGTTCTGTGTCTTTTGGGAATCGTAATGGAAGCTTTGGATTTAGAAACTGGTATAGCAAAGTTGTTTTGATTTAACGGAATTTGATTCAGTCTTCCTTCGGTTCCTAAAGCCCGAGGAGTTTGTCTGTACATATGACACGAGCCAAGTAATATTTCAATTGCCCAATCACAGAAAAATACAGGTTTGGCACTACATTACAAAAAAAATAATTAACGAGGCATCAATCATAATTCTACGTAATAGAGCTTCAAAAATCCAGATGTGTTTTTAAATAACACTTGTTTTTTTTTACTCTTATTATCATATAAATCGGTTGTTAAAATTACAGGTCTTAAGAGGTAGCTATAAAGTGGGATCGTCTTGTCATACTAATCTCAGTATATTGTGCCCCTGATGCTAATAAACTACGCGTAAAGTATTCATATTGAGTCTCATTTCCGTCGCGTAAAAATGAAGACGTAAAAGAATGATTAAGCTTTGATTTACTAAGGCGGGAATTGAATAACATTTTATATTTCGGTTTTCCGCCAATGAAGGAAACATTTTACGTGTACGTTTACGCCATTCGCAGTTATTAACGATTGACTGATATTTTGTAATGTTAATTTTAATCCGTGATGCTAGGCAACGAGGCTTATCCCAGTTGTGAGCATCCCTTTGTGCAAAAGGCACCAAGGCTTCGCCATTTCAATCATCGTACAGTCCCTTTTATATTTAAATTATGTTTTGTCTTATGCCTCCATTATTCCTTCTTCCTATTTCGTGGTGGAAATCAAGACAGATGAATGTTAGTATGGAACTCCTTTGAGCTTTGATACCCCGGTCTTTTCATTATCACATTACAGTGGCTATAAGTAGCAGATTAAAATCAAAAAATGTTGTAGCTAAGAAAATAAATTGATTTTCACCTAAACTTAGTTTTTCTTGCCGGGGTCGCGGGACCTATTTCCATCACCGTGACCCCGGTACATAAAGGGCTATTGAAGGAAACCGTGGATTTTAGTCAATACAAGTCTGACAGTGCCTCCCGCCTTGCCCGGGGTGGGACGACTTATTTGGTGATTTTACCACGCAAAAACAAAAAAACTTAGTTTTTCTTCATTAACGAAAGAAGGTAAAGGTACCTACCTAACCTACCTCATTACTACGCTCACTCACTCACTCTACTAAAACCTTCAAACTTGTAAATCGTGCCCTAACTCCAAACTAAGAAGTACAAAACAAGTAGCAAGTCAACCACAACCGATTCGAACTGTTAAATGGAGCGTAGCCGTTTCAAAATTCAGTCGCACAAAGTAATCCTCAGGTCCTTAGCTTCTGAACGATCTATTTTTCACCCAATATTGTATTGGAAAAGGCAGACAATAGAAGAACGCAGTACTTATGTGCAATGTTTGTGACACATTTACAAGCGAAGTGCTAGGGAGTGGCTTGCGTTGGACACTACGATTATTGTTATTTCTACTATTCCAAGTCAAGCACCCAACTAGTATCTAAGCATTGCCAGATAATGTAGCTAGATACTTGAATAAAACAACAAAAACAAAGAGACGCCTTAAGATTCTTCACAAGCTCTCGAACGCGGCACGAGCCGGCTCGATACGATTAAAAGCAATAAATCTTTTCTAACACCTATATCGTTCAGAGAAAAACAGCTAGTGTTCTTTTAGAAAGGAAACTAGGAAAAAAGGTAATTTTAAGTTATATCTAGATAAAATAAAAGGCCACGACAAAATACAAAACTTGTATAGGTTAAAGAATAGTTCTTCATTGTTATAGAAAGTTGTAGAAATATGTTATAAGACATGCTAGCGATTTCCACTTGTCTAGGCACTCACGTCTGTGAATGAGTACTTGTTTGTCTAGATAAACACTGTGATTCTCTCTAAGACTAAGATTTAATTAAGGATTGGCAAAAACTTTAGAACAATGACCCTTGTTGGCGCTGCTAGATTAAAAGTCAAGGACTACGGGTGATTTTTTCTCATTGAACTTAAAGTCCTATAGAGATAATGTTTTAATCCGTCTGTAACTTATCTGAAACCATAGAGTCACTGATAGAATTTAAAACAGGCCTATTTGTTTAAATCTCTCAGTATTAAAATCGCAACGTAATCGAAATATTGAATCGCAAAATCATGCTTGTCATACTTAAACCGATTGCTAATAGATATGTCATTTTTTACGCAAGTATTATAAATTATAATTTGCTTGAAGCAAAAAATTGGGTAAGATGTGTTTGTCTATGTTCAACATTAACCAAGTTCATGAATTTTTATTACCACCAATTTATTTGTTATCTTTAGGATCAATGATTTACTTCAATTTAATTACAATTCACTTTATGGTTAATTAATTATATCGTGAACTAATACTTTAACTATTTTATATTTGTAAAGTTAAAGAAAGTTTCAGTGTAAAATGTGTTGTATTATATGTAAACTGTGTTTATTAAAATCTACAAGATGTAAATACTTTCATGTTGTTAAAATATCGCTGAAAAGTATTGCAAACACATACTTTTCAGTCAGGACTGAGGAAGGTATTCTAAGATATCGATTCATACATAAAATATTATTTTAAATAAAATATATTTGAGGCTAAGACGCGCATTTTTCACAACTTGTTTTTCGCTGAGAACATTCTACACAATTTTACATTTTCTTTTTAATTTCAAAATCGTTAGAGGGACTTGATTCGGCCAGTGTTTACAAAAAAAGCTAGAATCTCTACAATATTTAGGTACCTCAATCAAAGTGACAAAATACAAAATGTGAACAGACGTACTCGCTATTCAATTATATTGGCTATTGTGTTTCGTGTGATTGGCAGCAACAAAGGAATTATTTGAAAAGTTGTTTATTTACATTTTAGCTTTTGCTTCCTTTAATTTTGGGGAACATTGAGGAAAAATATTGACCACAAATAACACTGAATCATTTCTATCCAAACGTTTTAAGTAAACTTTTATTGAATGAACACATGATTATACTGGTCATGCATCCTAATCGTATCAAAACGAATATTTTATTCAAAATTACCATCAATCAATTTACAACTGATGCCGTTGAAACAGATATTTAAAAATTAAACAGTTTTCGATACTTTCAACCAATCGGTAATAAAATAAAAATAAATCCATGAGAAAAAAAAAAAAAAAAGTTGTTGATAAAAATAAAATAATTTTTCTTTTATTAATCAACATTCGACAAATCCGTAATGGAAATCCTGTTCTTATGCCAAAATGAATTTGAATAAAGATATCAACATTTTTTGCTTCTGAAATATTCCACGAATGGATGGATGGACGGCATTTCATTTCGACGTACCCCACGTTTTAAATGAAATTCCGTCAATCAGTTTTAACTTTTGCCACTTCCCACGTCACTAGGTAGTGAATCGTTGAGTTATTTTTGTTATTTATTATTGTTTACTTGTCCCAATTTCTCCAAAGTTTCAAGATTAATTTAACTTCTTTCAAACTAAAGACGACAGTGTTGACTGACTTGAATGAGGAAAAAACAATTGGAAAAACTAATAAAAACAAATGAATAGACGCGGGTTCACTCTCCTAGGTTTTTGTAGATGCGTCTGTTGACTTTTGCCCATTCGAGATGGTGAATTGCTCAGAGGTGACATTGATGTAAGCAGCAAGTATATGTCATGTGACATTCAAATAAAACTTTTGCCTATTAACAATCGCTTCGGTGATAATCTAAGTTTGGTTTTCATATACTTTAAATAGCGGGCCATCCACTGACGTTAATTCCTGCCAGAACTACATCCTTAAGGAATGAATGCCATTATATTTGCAAGAGCAAGAAAAAATGACGGTATTAAAACCCCGTCACCCCTGCCGTCGCGTCGCGAAGGCCGATGTACCTAAACGTGTCATGTTGTGGTCACTGAGTTGTTTTTCAAGATTTGTTATGACAAAGTCAGGGAAAGAACGTAGGATTTTGGTTTAATTGTTGACTTCAACGGTTTTATTTTATCCCGTCGCTTTTCTGTACAGTTTGCACAACGGGACAAGTCAGAAGGAATAAACGTATGTGGATGGCCTGCTATTATTATTCAAGTTTTCTACGTGTTAATCTACGATAACCTATCTGTCTACCGGAATTCTTGTAGATCCATAGAACCGTTTTGACATAGGTAGATGGATGGATGGATATTTGTTACTCATTCACGTCATAAGTAACAAATATCCATCCATCCATCTACCTATGTTATAATACATCCAAGCTATCACATTTATAAAACTAATAAGGATTTTACATTTCGATAGTAATGATTTTACTTCTTGACAGATTTGAACACATACTAACAAATCCACAATTTATCAATCATACCTACAGTTCTTTCTAGGCTACGCAAGTCTCCGATACCTAACGACTGTGGATCCATTGACGCGTGCCTGTGACCAAACTATATGGATTTGTATTGCGACAATTACCTGGATGCCAAAGTCGCAAGGTATCGGAGACTTGCGTCGCCTAGTGTACGAATGGGCATAGAAGTAACAGAAAAAAAGTCAGTGCCAGACTTGGTAAGGGTGGCCTGCCACTCTGTCTCCTCACTGAACAAGGGGAAAACACTCAAACCTCGAGGATATATATCATTTTCACACCTTAAGGTCTCAAAAATCCCATCCCTAATACGACGTACTAAAGCAATGGTATTCAAAAATAGGCAAGCTGATTAGAAGCTAGATAGAATTTATTTTACTTATTAAAATCCGCAAATGTGTCCCCCACCCAATATAAGACAGGAGGGACTGTCATTTACTTGCATCACTGAATATTGACGACGTATTTCTTCGTCTTTTATTTTTTATTCATTTTAATGATTGACTGAATTAATTCATTTGACTCGTATGGCTTACTTGTAAACTAATAATGGTAGGTAAAGGTATTAAATGTTCTATAATATAATTTAGAACTGTTATTACCTATACTAATTAATTTAAATAAGTCACATGCATATCATTCGCTACCACTCTATACGTCTATGGCAAAGGAGACAAAAACTGAACTAATTATTTCAATTATATACAATGTGACTGTTCATAAATTACCCTAGGCTGATAAAATTTTCGTTTTTCATAATTATATTACATATATATAATGGAAAATATAGAAATGGTACCCCCTATATTTTTAAATATATTAAATGCTGTCATCCTGAAACTATGGTGTCTATTTTCAACGAAAGAGTTAATTAAGCTTCATTTAAGTCCTAGGCAGTAGAACGCAATGAGATTGTCTAGACATAAATTGTGGTGGAGGCGTACCACAGGCTAACTTAAGCGGCAAAACACCTTCCCTCTACAAACTGCATTATGCAAGCAAGTTTCTGCATTATAATATTACCATAGTATATCAGTATACTAATGGGAAACTCGAAGAGCGCCTCCCCAGTGTCAAAATTGTCATTGCCACGCGAAAATAGCTTTTGAATTCTGTTGTACATAAAGGACATTGGGAAATCGATGTATGGGATTTGGGCCCACCCTTCAATAGTAACATGTTATATACCGTTGGATAGGGCTCTTTAAGGGGAACATTTCTTGCTAATAAACATATGGTCTAACGTTAGTACTTTCGGAGATATGAGGTCTTAAAGTTATCTCGTCTAACATTTTATTTGTATCACATTTAATTAAAAAGGCCTATATTCTTCGTGAACATCTTTGTTTAGAGTGAAAGTGATTTGAATTTAGAATGTTGATATTGTTAGTGTACGAGCTGAATGACTAAGGCTGCGGTTCCACTGGAGCGGAACGGAGACAAGCTGTGCCGTGTCGGGATTAATACGAAATTATAGAAAGTACAGATGTATGATGGCCCACCCTTCAATAGTAACATGTTATATACCGTTGGATAGGGCTCTCTAAGGGGAACATTACTTGCTAACAAACATATGGTCTAACGTTAGTACTTTCGGAGATATGAGGTCTTAAAGTTGTCTCGTCTAACATTTTATTTGTTTCACATTTAATTAAAAAGGGCTATATTCTTCGTGAACATCCTTGTTTAGAGTGAAAGTGATTTGAATTTAGAATGTTGATATTGTTAGTGTACGAGCTGAATGACTAAGGCTGCGGTTCCACTGGAGCGGAACGGAGACAAGCTATGCCGTGCCGGGATTAATACAAAATTATAAAAAGTACAGATGTGGCGCCTAGTCGGTAAAGACGTTTGAGTCTCTGAGTCTATACTTGCAGTGTCCTGGCTGCATATATTATTTTTAGAAGAAAACTCGATTGGCGTGATAATTACATTAAACGAGTCCTCCCGCCCTGTGTGGAGCAGAAGGGACTGTACGACTTCTACTTACTAACAATCCACCCCATGTTATTCATCATAAGCGGCTGCTGGCTCTAGGGTAAGCTCGTTTTTTTTTCGCAAATCGCTATGCAGTGTACTTTGTTTTAGTTTTTTTTTAATACAAGTTAATTGTTACACTATTTAATTTCATTGTCAACATTCAAAGTTAAGACAGTTGGAATAACTTAGGTGTTGTGTAAACGTAAAGAATACATTTCCGGTTTTAAGTTCTCTTAAATTCTCAGATAGGAGAACATTCCCGAGAACATAATATATCAAATGTGTCCTCCCAACCCACCTTGGGTGGAGCGTCATGCGTCCGGGTAATGTTTATCTCAAAATGAATTAAACTACGATCATTAATTGCTTAGATCGGGATAATATATGGTACCTAGTACTCACGGCTACACATCAAGCTATACAAAACCAGTTTGTCTTGGTCTCGCTTCTTGCGAATTTCACATACAATGAACGGTCAGCTAATACAGGTTTTGCATAGCTTGATGTGTAGCCGTGTGTACTAGCACTCCGCCCGCAACTTCGTCCGTGCGTATTTCGAACTTCACATTCGTGAATTTTAACTTCCGGCAACACTCTTTATGGGATACTTTTGGAAAATCTAAATACGTACCGTGTCACTTCATTTGAATTTGGGTTTAAAAAGATTAAGTTCGTTAACCCACTAACAACCCTTCAAGGAAAAATTAATTAAAATAACCTTAATCAATTACTAAAAGAAAAAGAGTTTTGCGATTTTCACACTACTAGTGGTTGGCTTTTTAAAAATAGATAAATACGCATCGTTTAATTGATTAAGAGATAATGTATGCCAAGTTTTGAGCTCATCGAAGCAAGCAGTAAAATCCTTCCGTTAAAACCTTATTACTCCTTTTCACCAACTTGGGGGGCGATTTTCGAAAAATCCTAAAATACGTATTTAATTATTTTTTATCGTCTTTCTATATACTGAGTTTCAAATTCATGGGCTCACGCATTATCAATGTCCCATACAAACTTTAACACCATCTAAATCACCAATGGAGGGTAGTTTTAAAAAACTAATGACGCCAATCATTTTCATTTACTTATCCTCGTATTCATGCTAAGTTTCAAGTTTATAAACCCAAGGAATAAGATTTTACAAACAAAGGTTTTCGCCCCCTTTCAACCCTTAATAGGAAGATTTTCGCAAAATCCCTTCTTAGCGGCCACTTACATAATAAACTGTAATTATTGTAAAAAAAAAAACATGTTTTTACGTTTAGCGATTTAGGCTGTAGGAGAGTCTTACGACCGTACCCTGACATTTAATTTTTATATATAACTCCGAAAGTACAGACTTTTGATCTTAGTCGTAATACTAAGTTTTATTCAGCATAAAAATACCTATTCATTCATATGTATCTTATTCCTATTGAGAGGTGGGCCCACTTTTTCCCAATATCCTTTATGCGCGCATCTGAAAACTAATATAAACTATCATCAATTTTATAGAAACTCCTGACAGCTTAATTAATCCAGCCCAATAAACAGAACAATTACCTCAGTTTCACACAAGCTGTCAAATCAGTAGTGAACCGCAGTTGAACTTCTCATGACAATATAAAATGCTCTATCACACGTTACTAACATTCTAAATTCTCTGTCTCTAATTAAATTCTGAGGTTTTGGTGTACCTGTGTCACTATTCCAGACATCCCGTTTTTACACACAGACCGTCTTACCACAAAAAAAAATTAAACACAAGTTGAACACTTGTCTAAAAAATTGACAACGTCAAAACGGCATTTCTCCTTGATATAAGGGTCGTTTTGCAGTTATACTTTTTTTAGACAATTGTTCAACGGGTCTTTATCTTTTTGTGGTCAGACGGAGAGAAACCTTCAGTTGAAGTGACAGTTTGACAATGACTCATGTTTGGCTAATGAGAGCTTTCATTGACACCCGAGAGTTACGCGGATCAAAGAAGTACTTAATTGTAGGTATGTTATTTTTTGGACATAAATATCGGTCAGTAACCTGTACTTAGTACGAATAACACAATGTTTAACAAACCCTATTCACATTTCATCTGTAATTATTTTTAACAAGGGTATGTAAAGCCATGATTTACAAAAACGATCATAATTATACCGAATCGGGCGCAATATGGAGTCTTCTAACTTAATTAAATTGTTCTATGTCAGGTTATTATAAACATCTTTTCTTTTGTTTGTCATCAAAACACTTTTCAAAATATTTCTAATCGAATGATTTGATTTTGTGACTGAAAATGTATGAATTAATTTCGATGTAAATTTTGTACCACTAACAGAACTAATTAAATATCAAAAAGTGACGACAACTATATTTATATAATTATGCGTTTGTTACGTAATAAGTAGATACCTACAAGGCTTAATCAGATGCTAAAGTTCTTACGCCCCATCTATAGGCAACCTCGTGGAACAGCCGACCTTAATTATATCCGACTCTCCTTCGACCAGCGTTGAATAATAAGAACTCTCTATATCTTGAACGTTCTTATAGTAAAGAAAATCTTTTCTAATTCATTAATAATTAGTGTCAACCATGGGAACAACTGAATACACATTACATGACAATTTAAAAAAAATACTTAGTCATAAAAGTTTCATAAATATCTATACTCTCAAGACGTTTTTCGTAAAGCACTCTTATTAAATTTATCAAATGATATTTACTTCTTTATGAGACTCACGCGAGCGTACGAAGACTGAACTACTGACTAGCTAGAAAATGATTTTATTAAAACTTTCTACCGCCAACTGAAACCTAACGATTACTATTAAACTTAATGGAACAAAACCCCCCAAAAACCACCAAATAGGGCTTTAATATCTGTTACTAATCCACTTATAACAAAATAATGAATATTATCTGCCATTTTACTCCGTAATCGCTCTATTAAAATTACCACTTTCTTAAGTCTAAACCAAGTACAATCTGTAGTGTGTATTTAGCGAGTTAAATTCCCAAAGCTTCTTATCTTCGGGCGCAAGTTGTGTAGGGTCAACGAGAAAATGGTGACCCATTTTCATGTAGCGAATATATGCACAGGAGTGGTCGTAATCTCCAGATCTGTGGGCTATCGATAGCCGAGCCTAGAATTAATTAAGTAGTAAGTACACAAGATCCTAACGTCGACACGTAGTGAGTGACTAGCCTTATCCTTCTCATGAAACACCCACATACTGCTTCGTGTTTGATCAATGAAAAAAAATGTTTGTCGTCTATGCAAACCGTCTACCAAACCGTTGATCCGTTAGTGGTGAAACTTTAGTAGGTACTTCTACGTTTGAAGGTTCCTAGACCAAGAGTTGTCATCTTTTATAAAACATGAATTTGGAAATGATAAAAAATGGAAACCACGCGCGCGCAGTGTCAGTTAGAAGATGTAACATGTATGCATTTCCGAGCATGTTGCGCTTAGGGTCAAAGACAGGCCACGATCTCAGCTTTCAACCAATTTCTGTGAAGATGTTTGCAGGATGCAGAGCAAGCAGTATGATCGAATCAGAATACGTTATTTTGAAAGGGTTATGGTCCGTATCCGTACATACGAAAGATCTACCTATCCGTCCCAAAATCGAACGTGGTCCGCTTCATTTCGCAAACTTATAAAAAGTAAATATCACGTTGATGGACCGTTACTGCAACGTGATATTATAACTTTGTGATCATATAAGATAAAACAAGCCGTTTCTGAAACTGACCCACAATATAAACAAGGACCAATCATGGACAGGCCAACAATACTCTTAGACTAGACCAACAGTACTCTTGTATTTTCTGGCCATTCCCAGAAACATTAATTGATGTTAGCGGCTCATGAAACTGCCATTTCTAATACAAATAAAAGAAGTGAGTGATATTGATAAGCAGCCAATTATCGGAATATTTACGAATAACTGTTATCCAAATAGGCCTAATATTGATAAACAAACCAAATCAATGTAAACACAGAAAACAGAGCCCAATAACAAAACGGGTACACTCGCTCTGTCTGTTCACATTTGGCACTATGAATTTAATATGTCGCCGCACATAAGGGCATGTATAATAAAATGGCGAAATCATGTACCATCTACCAAGTTTTATTAGTTTGGAGAGGAATAGGAATCAAATGGTATATTAGCATTGTGGAACGCGACTCGTATATACTCGTACATAAATAGAAGTGTGGAACACAATGTTGCAATTTGTTTTTTATTTTGTTTGTGCTCACCCAGCCGATTGCTGGTCTGAATACTGCAGATAAAAACCATAAAATGCTGTAAATTTTCAACTTTTAGCATGGCGGAAAATGCCGTTCAAAAATCGCGGCTTCCTGAATTTCGATCAAGTTGTTTTAAACTACAAAGTGCAAAAAGTTCAATATGCTTCATCATTATAATGTAATATAACACCCTTGAGAATACAATCTATACTAATATTATAAAGCTGAAGAGTTTGTTTGTTTGTTTGTTTGTTTGTTTGTTTGTTTGTTTGTTTGTTTGAACGCGCTAATCTCAGGATCTACTGGTTGGAATTGAAAAATTCTTTTTGTGTTGGATAGTCCATTTATCGAGGAAGGCTATAGGCTATATAACATCACGCTATCACCTATAGGAGCGGAGCAGTAATGAGAAATGTTTCAAAATCGGGAAAATGTATTCCTTTTTTAGAGCTTCCGTTGCGTGCGCTGCGTAAACGGTTAGAGTTTCGCAAAAATTATGTTCTACGGAATTATTCCTCATAAAATTTTCTAAAATAAAGTCCGCGAGAGCATATATCTATCTTCAAAGGTTAAGTCACTATAACCTTTTTTATGGGAACCAAATTTGTTTTAAAGTAATGCATTATTTGCGAAGGTGTTTTCATTAACATGATATTAATCCTTATCCAAATAAATACGTCAATCATCACAAGCATTTAATTTTGAACGAAATTGCCCTTTACATCATTTGATTTCAATGAATATCTTAGGAGATATCACAGTTTCAAAATAATACCGCGACAAAATAATGACGGGCTGGGTAATATGTCACAATTGCGTCGATAAAATCCCTCTTTAGGCCGGTCAATAGCGACATCAAACATTGCAAACGCGCATGTAACTACCATTTTGTTATAATTTGCAACCCTGAAAACCCTGTGCTGTCAATTCAGTAGTTTTTGCGTGTGTATCTCATGAACCGTGATAGCTAGAGATTTGAAATTTTCACAGGTTATGTACATCTGTTGCTGCTATAACAAAACATACTAAAAAGCAGAATACATTATTCATTGGTCGGAACAACATACATTCATTGGTCGCGGGACTTATTTCATTACCGTGACCCCGGAACATAAAGGGCTATTGAAGGACACCTTGGATTTTAGTCAGTACAAGTCTGACAGTCCCTCCCAGCCCGGGGTGGGAGGACTCATATGATGATTTTACCACGTAAAAAAAAGAGCCCACCTTTTTTTTACCATACAAAAAACGTGATTTTGTTGCTGGTTTTTGTAGATGTTATAAAGTAATGTAATGTTTTGGAGGCTGTTTCTCACGAACCGTGATAGTTAGATAGTTTAAATTTTCACAGATGATGTGTGTCTATTGCCGCTATAACAAAAAATACTAAAAACTGGTTAAGTGCGATTTTGATTCGACATTGACATTGACAGAACAGGGTTATCAGGGTTGCAAACTTGGGTGTTAAATACTCTAAAGGGACCTAACAACATATAAAAGAATCGTAACAACATATAGTTACATGCGCGTTTGCAATGTTTGGTTTTTTATGTCGATATTGACCGGCCTACTTTAAGGATCGTTTGGAAAGGCTACGGGCTGAGTCTGACACAGTCTCACCTCACCTTCAGTCTGACGCAGTCCTACCGGTTTTCGTTTTTAAGTTTCGGGAGGTACCTCAAGATTCAGTGGCAAGTAATGGGAATGGTTAGCAGTCGGAATGCGTGAGGGAAAAGGCATCCTCTACCTCTCGCCCCAGCCACCACTGAAGATACCCACGACGTCGGAAATAGCGCTCTTCAAGGGAACTGATGGAGACGGGACCATAGGACCAAAAGCCTAACATGACGCGGGTGAAACCGCGGGCAGAAGCTAGTTTTAAAATAAAATGTTATGAAAGGTTTAAACAACAAAGCCTGTTGTAAAATGAAAAATGAGGACCTCTGGTGACAATACAAGTAGATCAATCATAAAAAAATCTTACCTTGAAGGCGTTTCTGAATTTATTTGACATGATGTTGTAGAGGAAAGGGTTGATGGCTGTCGACAGGAAATAAAGCACCCCCGATAAAAACGTGAGCACGATGTAGACCTGCACATAAAACAAACAATAAATATCAATATCATAAATATTCTAACATCCAATAAATCTTACACGAATAGGTGTACAATTTATTCAGGAATATACAAACTCTTTATGTATTCCAATTTGTAAAAAAAAAGTTATCGTTATCAGATTTTTTAAAGATAACAGTTATAAATTCAAAACAAAAATAAGTCCAACTAGAACAATCTCGAAAATCTTATTTTAAAAATTCGTGCCCGAAAATTCTTTGCGCTTGCCAACTTTACAAAACTTTAATCTTACTTTGTATAAACGGTATAAAATTCAAAGTTTACCAGGTAGAAGGTATCTGAAGGGTGTTCTAAACTTTTTCCGTAGATGGCCAGCAGTCTCTGCACGTGGAAGGGCGCCCAGCAAATGAAGAATGACAGCGCCACAGCAACTGGAGGAAAAACAGTGTTTACTCTACGAAGTGGCCCTTTACTCTTAATATAACAAGGGAATTAGGTCATTATTATTGTGAAAAGAATATGTTTGGGCGGACAAGTTCAATACTAAGATTCTTACAGATTAAAAATGTGATGAGATTGTGCTCGAAGACTGATGTTAGTCGAGGGACTGTCTAAACAGGTAAACGTGACGCTGATTCGTAAAGGGCTATTGAGGAAACACCATGGATTTGATTTATAAAGGGCCAAAGCCTGCCGGGATCGCGGGACTTATTTCCATCACCATGACCCCGGAACATAAAGGGCTATTGAAGGACACCGTGGATTTTAGTCAGTACAAGTCTGACAGTCCCTCCCGCCCTGCCCGGATTGGAAGGACTCATTTGATGTTTTTACAACGCAAAAAAGGGGTAGTCTCGTTGGATCCCACTTGAATATTTTTCCCGTTAGATCCCACAATAGTATTATTATGTAAGTATTCCCGTTGGATCCCAAATAGTCAATACGAGCCTGACAGTCGAGATTCCGCTCCATAATAATACCAAGACAAAAAAAGGCTGAAGTTATCTCGATATTGCTCGTACTGAGCACATAACTGGGCGTCGATTCTGCTAATTTTATTTAACTCACATGCTATTGATATTCAATTGAGACTCAATCACGATTCCATTACGATTACAACAAATTTGGTATTCTGCAAAAACTTCTATGTAAGCTCAATAGAGTCGTAATGGAATCGTAGTGTAAGTGTAATTGACTCTCAGTTGAACATTAAGTGTTGCCAAACAAGCGTTAAATAAGAGTAGAATACCGATAAAGTCCACAATTGATTTACGATTGGAACACGATTGAAGAGCAGACTAGCAAATATTCTGATAGCAGTTCAATGGAATGTCACTGGAAAACCATCGGTCGTAAATTAGTAGCAGAATACCAAATATAGTTAAAACTGCTACTGAGATCCAATTGATATTCAATTGAGCCATTTGTAATTTAGCAGACTTGGGGCCCTGGAGTGTGAACACTCGTTGTCGTCGTCATCCCGCCTTCACTGCATTTTATTATTTTTTAATCGACGTTATTAAACTTTACAGAAAATTAATCAATTCGTACTTGATTAATTTGAATTTCGAGATGTAAATATACTTAGATAGCTGTTGTTGTCGGTCGGTTTAGTAAATTCTGGGAAGTAGAAGGGGATTTAGCGTACTTACTTACATAAGTACGAACTTGAAATAACACTAAAGTTTTTGTTTGTTTAGGTTTCACGTGACCTCGTATCATGAAACTTATATAAAACTTTTGTTTTCAATTACACATTATAACAAGCGAGATCACCACAAACAACATTTTGTTTATTTATGAAGTTAAGATATTATTCATGTTTTAAATAAATCATTGTTTAGATGACGTGTGTTTAAATACCTACCGAGTCTAAATGTCTAGTTAATAAAACGGAGATCGGAACAGAGTCATTTTATTAAACAATAAAACTCTCGAGAAGCGCCAATTTCTCAGTGATTTTCAGAACTTCTGAACAATGCGTTAAATCCCGCTAATAAACCATAGAAATAGTATTATATTATAAAAGTTTCTGCAGAGATTACTACATAAAAAAAAAACAATGTATAAATATATATAGTCGAATGACTAGTCGATACCTAGATTTTTTTGTTGGTAACATTAATTATTAAATTAAAAGCTTTTATTAATATTCAAAGATTATCTCTGTTTGATATTTATTTGATTATAATAGGTATAATAATAGTCTTAATAATATTATTTCTTTTCACAACCAAAACCAAGAATTAAGGATGCATCTATGAACTAAGAAAATTCAAGAACACTCAGGAACTGATTTTAGTCTAGACAGGTCGAAATCTACAAACGTTACCTAGCAGGCCAGAATGGTTGAACAATTTTCTTGTAGATGTGTAACTAATTACAATTGCTAGATAAATACAGAAAAATATATCCTAAAAAAGTGAGTGTTTCTTCGGAGTGACTTCACGTTCCGCAGAAATTGAATGAGGTGTCCATACGAACTGTACAATATCTATAGATAATAAAAAAATATATATAATAATTTCTTTTTGTATGCACCTGCCATGTTATTTCCTCTTGCCTCAGGCATTAAGTCCGTCTATGTACATTAAGTGTTGCATGAAGTTATAAATAAGTAAATAAATAATATTCGGTAACACTATGATTCATACTCAGTGTTATAGAGTATGAATCATAGTGTGGATTGGAGTTAAATCGGTATTTCGGATAGTTCTGTTTGCTTCGCATTCCTAGTCATTAAATTCTCTCGCTAGTTTATTCGAAAGAGAATATAAACAGATTAATAAGTGTTTTGTGTTATATTTGTGCTATGTTATACATATATGCTATTCTATGCTGTCTTATGTTTCTAACTGGGTTGAAAAGGAGTTTTGTTTTTTTTTTTAAATCGATGGGTTCAAGGCATAAGCGTTGCAATCAGAACACGATTCAATTTTCTGCTATAAATAAATATACAAAAAATCCTATATGATCGCCTATTTCATGAAGTTTTTACGTAAGGTTCGTTCTTTTGCCTATAATCAAGAAAACTAAAAAACAAAAACACTATTACTACGTGTCTCGAATGGCAAATTAAAATTACATAATCAAACCTGTATCTACAGGAAATTAAATTATTAAAGGTATCATAAACCAGAATATTTTTGTTTAAAAAAATCCAATTACTATGCAGATACATAGATAAGCTTACGATTAATTCTGATTCAATGTACATAACACCAAATAAAAAAAATCTTAGATGTCTGCTTGCAACGCACTTCCCACAATACTAAACAAGATAATCGGCACATAATATTCCGATTTTTTGAGGGCGAGGACGGCATAAATAAAAATCGTTTAATAATATTAAATAACAAAAGTAAATTAAATAACGAAACATCGATGTAAACCTTTTATCTTTTCATATAAGATTTTATGAAACAAATAATGACACTTATAATATTTTATTTTATAAATCTTATTTAAAAAAAAACGGTCAGGATATAGATCCTGTATTTCTTGTTTTTGTGTTGGGTCACTATAGACTAGTGTGTCTGCGTATGACCGGTTAGTATGACAAGGTCAAGAAAAATAAGGGGACTGAAACCAAGTGCAAAAGCAATTATGGCGTAGAAAATCATTTCAGCGTTAAAGCGAGGTTGCTGTACAGTGCATTGTGTAGATATTATAAGCGCACGACCTCACACCCCGCAAAAATGCGAGTGATATACTTAATGCTTACATTTTGATTATATTCTCTTCTTGGAGAAAAAAGTAACAAAATTATAAAATATCTTTTCTTTAGGTTACTTAAAAGCTGTATCTATCTATTCAATTTTCATATAAATTCACCATGGAACGATATGTTTAAAATTGTATTTGTCATTTTTATATAGAGGCAATTGTTCCAAATCGTGTTTCTTTCTTATCAATTTACTCAAGGATACGTTTAAATTCGTAACATATTTTTTAACAAAAATCTATTATTAACTTGATTAGATTTCCAGGCGATTAGATTTTCAATCTCCCCATATTTTTTTTCTGGAAAACCCGCAAATAATATAATACATAATGTATCGCAAAAGGCAAATTTTCCTCAAGCATTTAGGAAGAAACGACATAAAGACATCTAATACGATCCTTAATTTATAAAATACCCTTTTTGCCGCCTTTTCTACAAGTAATAATATATGACGAAACGAAGGCGGAAGTAGGGTATAAATACATGTATAATTTCATACTTCACGCTACGCGCTTACGAACCTATAAGAATTTTTTAAATCATAAATCCACTATTTTTGGCTCGAAATCATTTAATAATAACTTCTGTCGAAGCGAAAATCGACCTTGTGACCCTGTATTCAGACATAAGACGCCAATTATTGAGCTAAATTAAGACGAAACTTAAACTGGTTGCAACCGTTTATGAATTTTAAAAGCTATGAATATGGAAAACGTCGTAAATAATCATTATGGTTGTAAAATCTACATAAATATAATAAGTAAAATAACTGTTTGTTGTTGGTTCTCTCGTTATGAGTTTAATTTGAGGCTTGGTCTTATACCTAAAGTTAAATTAGGATTCTGTTTATCCGCAGTTATACATATATATAAATAGATTTATTGCCAAACAAACCAAAAAGGAAAGTAATGTAATAGTTCGGGGATTTCCCATTGCGTTCACTCAATGGATAGGAACAAATTACTTTCTTCATTTCTTTTTATCTACTGTGTTCACACAGTAGCAATAACAGCACAAATATTTATAAATCCTTTTATAGATTAGGATAAAAATAACGAAAATTTTTCTCTTGCTTTTAAATATTTACAAGCAATAACGACTGTGTCGCATTTACCTTGTTTGAAAAAAAAGGAAACAAGGGAATGAAAGATTCAGCTACAACGAGTGTGACGATGACTTAATTGGTAAAGCGCCTGATACAGAAGACGCTGGTTCGAGTCCCACTCGCATCTGAATGTCTTCAACCTTTAGCTGCCCAATGTTGAGCGTAAGTCTCTTCCAAATCTTTCCGCTTTTAGCGATTTTGTGTCATGACTATCCAGTTTCTTCTGGTCAATTTAACGGGATCATCTGTCCGAGTCGGCTGTCTCCCTACATTCATCTTTCCCGTCTGTGGTCGCCACTCCATCTGCTTTATATCCCATCTTCCATCTAAGCATGGTATATAATTCTTTTTGCTATCAAATTCCTAAATGGTTAGTCTATTACTAGATAACAAATAGAGCAAAAACAGAGACAAAATAAACCGTAACCAAACGTTTTTTATTTGTCTCTGAATTTAAATTTTTAATGGGCATAGACAAAGCCTATGCAGCCCACAAAATGGCGCATCAACCCATTACACTGTGACATAAAAAGCTCTTAACACTCCGAGCCACTAGTTTATTATACGAACAACAGTAATTACGAAGAGATTTATTTATATTTGAGACGTGAAATAAGTGGTCGCTGATGTAAGTTATATATATAATAAAAACAGCTATATAAACATGGTAATATTATAAACTGAAGTCAAACAGACTCAGTAAATAATGTTGCACGTAGTATTTCCAAAATAACGAGCAGAAGGGTATTAACATCTTGGGGGATTATTTATTATGTAATGTTCCTACATACGAGGATACTTATTTGTTTCCCCAAAGCACTGTACGATGTTCAGATTCATAATGAAATGATGGAATTCCTCCCCTTCCTTTGACCGCATAAAGTGAAACAAACTGAAAACTAATTCAATCAGAGCCTCAACTTAGTTTTTTTTGTTTATCGTGGAATTTCATCAAATGAGTCCTCCCACCCAGGCCAGAGCAGGAGGAAATGCCAGACTTGTACTGACTAAAATCGAAGATGTCCTTAGATAGTCATTTACGTTCCGGGGTCACGGTAGCTGTCTAGTCCCGCGACCCCAGCTACAACTTAGCTACGATTTTTTACCCGATTTTAGCACTTTATTTTTTCATAAAGTCAATATGTTGAATTAAATCCAGTTTCCTGGCTTTGTGAATTTACATAAAAATGTATTATTTAAACTGCATACCTAATATGAACAGTGAACTAAATTCCGCACATATTTTTCTACGATTAGGTATGAAACAATAGGTTTTGCGTGTCAGTTAGCAACTACAAAATTTTCCATTTTACAGAAAAAAGCACTGGAATATTTCCATATTTGTGAACAAAATATTACAGTTACATGCCATTTTTTATCATGTTTCATTGATTCTCTATGACTTCAAAATGCAACACAAAAGCAACTCTGTATGGAAAAATAAAAAATGGGATGTTACATAAAATTTTATTTGATTCTGTGTTCCAGATTTCATTTATGCATTCTTGTTATTGGTACGATATTGGATGCAAAGGAGAGTTGGCTGAATAGCAAAATCCAATATTGAACTTATCAAAGTGAAGTTCTAGAATGTGAAGAAACGAAAACAAAGAGTTTTCGGTATATTTTTGAATATGTATGCATAAGTAGGCATGGCAATATATAACTTTACATTAACTTAAATACATTTTAAAACTAGACGGTTCAATTGCAGATAGGGAAACGAAGGGTAGCTTATACTATACCCCCGCAATTACTCACAACCATAGAGATATGAGATACCATTCAAATGTTTTCAACACAATGACAAAATGCAATCCCAATTTTCAATGACACTGAAACACACGATGTAATGAGGACTAATCTGAGCAGTTCCAAAAATGTTCGCTTGGACAGCGCCACTGCCTCTGGAGACCCAGTCAAACCATCAAACAGATTAAAGTACGATTATTAATTCCAGTCAGTATAATGACAAGTGCAACTATCACTGATACAATGAAATTTAGTACATTTCTATAGTGAACTAATGTCATTTTACTGACTCGAATAAAAAGTCGTGCTGTAGTCCTCATTCTCAAGTTCATGAGGTGACGTTACATTATACCGACTGCTGTCAATACAAGTCCCAGTTGGCACGCTATCCCGTCTATCATGACATTTCGAATGCTTTGCTCCCGCCATAAAGTAATGTATTACAACTCACATCACTGACCTATTTTGTAAGAAAACAAACAAATGATGGATGTTAGGACGGCACAAACTCGCACTCAGACTCGCGTGTCAATCATGTTTGACATGTTTTCACTCGGCGCGTGAAGTTCACGCCAAGCGTGATAATCGTCCGTACACATTATGATTTTATTACAGAAACTTCTACTCTTTTAAAGAAATAATGTTGTTAACACTCTTTAACGAGTTTATTTTAATGAAGTTTCTTGAATGTTATATTAACACGTTACCGACTTTTTTAAACACGTTTTTTAACCTTCAAAAAGACATGTTTAAACTTAATAAACTACGAGTATTACAATATTACCACAAAATAAGTTTAACAACTGATGAACACTTGGCTATAAAACTATCAACTGCGAAGCGACATTTGACGTTGATTTAAGGGTTGTTTTGCAATTACACTTTTTTTTAGACGACTGTTCAACGGATGTTCAACTTTTCAACCGACTTCTTGTGGTATGAAGGTTAAAGTTGCTCGGTTAATATAGCATTCGATGATATAATTCTCTGAAAATACGTATGTCCACAACCACATAAATGATCTATTGTTTCATACATTCTGTGACGAATGCCAAGATAAATCAATTAGCGTACCTAATGGCTTTTCAGAATAACAGTACACTGCCCCTCTTAATAATAACTTCTAATTCTAGTGCTAATGTACTCCAAAACTAGGTCATATCTATTTCTAAGGCTATTCCAGAATGTAAAGTAAAGTTGTTATTTGTGACCCTAGCATACAAACATAAATAAAAAAAACAAAATTAACTCAGACTAAACACAGTGCCTCTACCATGAGTTGTCATTACGATACTCGATCATACACATCGACCGCATTTGGCGCTCTCATTGATTGAGAGTTCATACAATCTTGGAGCGGGCCAATGACAGCACCAAACGCGGCCGATATCGATGATCGAGTATCATAATGACAACTCATGGTATGGGAACAGAAATATGATCTACATTTGTAATGGCGTCGGGTCATTGCCGAGTGAAACAAGGGCGGGTTACTACTGTTACGTTCATAGAAACAAGATTCAAAATTCAATGAAATTACAGCGAGTCCTCGAAAGTTCTACTTAGATTTCCTGGAGCTCTGCAAACTGTTGAGTTTCATACCCATATCGGTCTTCAAAGTACAAATAAGCCCTTTACTATACAAAACGAAGCAAGACTCCGATACCTCCCTACCGGGGTCGCGGGACCAACGAGTAACCGTGGCTCCGGAACGTAAAGTGCTATTGAAGGAGACCGTGGATTTTAGTAGTACAAATCTGACAGTCCCTCTCGTCCTGCTCTGAGTAGAATGACTCATGATTTTAGCGCGTTAAAAAAAAATTGTATTGAAACAAATCCATAGAGGTTCGTACACAGGCACGCCTCAATGGATACCAAAGTCGTAAGTATCGAAGACTTGCGTCGCCTTGTGTACGAACAATACCCACGCACGCTAATTATACAATACTTAAGCTACACCATATTATTTTGTTTTATAGCTGTAATTCACAAATGTAACGGCTTTAACCATAAAACTTAATGTTTCCAAATAAACCAATTAAACTGATCAATTTATTCTATTCATAGTTCTACAATTTCTTTTTTTAACTCAATTAAATGCGCAATAAAAATGCCCACGCCACAATGTAAAAACCAAAGCGAGATTAAATTTTACAAATGATACATAATTATTTTTAAAAGCTGAATTAAAATATTTTTAAATAAGTAAAAAAGTTTGAGATGTCAGACATAAGTCTTCATAGTTCAAGTAAGATTTAATCTTTTTGAATTAAAACTTGAATACGAAATCTACGAGTAGGAAAATCATAAAAGGAAAATATCTTTGGGTGACTTTTTTACCTTCAACTAAAGAGGGGTGCAATAAATTTAGCGCGTGTATCTGTGGCATCATTAGACCTGAAATGATAAACCGATCTGTAGTGTTATTAGGCTGTTTAAAGTTTTTAAACATTTGTCTACCTACCTATTTTTTTATTGTTTTCTGGGCAATTTAATCCATTAGTACGTGTGTTGGCAGCGTCCTCATTCTTTCCTGCAGCACTGAAAAGTATGCCGCGGCAGTATAACACAAAAGTTTATAAGCTGTTGAGTACAGCTGAAAACGACATAAAGTTTATCTTGCACACGGAGGGAAATATCATTCACCAGTATAAATCCAATTGTCCTACTAGTATGTACTTACGTAATTAAACAGAGGTGACCGCACATACTAAAGTCATTCAACAAACGAATTTATAAAAACTCCTTAGAACATTTCCACAAGTTTTCTTTACTACTTGGCTTCGTCGTCAAGTCTATTTTTAGTTGGCCCAGTTTTCTTCGCTGAATTCAAAAATTAATTATGCTTGAATGAGCAAAAACGATCGTAGATTTTGAATAAAGTTATGATTGGAAAAAATCTTAGAAGGCGATAAAATTTACACAACGCGACGTAAGTCTCCGATAACTTACGACTTTGGCATCCATTGACGTGTGCGTTGAGTACTAACCTTTATACAGTTTAAAATAATCGTCTGGATGCCAAATTCATAAGGTATCGAAGACTTGCGATCGCCTTGTGTACGACGGGGCTAACTGACAAAAATATCGAAGATTTTTGTCCACTATTTTAGGTCAATCCCTATCATGAGAAGACAATTTTTCCTTTTCAGGAGTGGCACGTTACACCTACCAATAGTAAGTTATTGGTACTAAAATAAAAATAGCTGCGACCCTAATCCTCTTAGCTCTAGCGGGTCCTCTTTACTATGCCATTAGGCTAGGTCTAGTTCCAAAAGCCACATCTTAGGTTTTATTGGATGCCTTCTTATTTTTGCGTTTTTACTCATGCAATAACTTGACGGACGTCAAAAAGCTGATGATATAATAACTTGATATATTTTCATGGCGGAACGAATCTGATGATATAATAACTTGATATATTTTCATGGCGGAACGAATCTCAGCAGAAATATAAAAGACTGTAACGTTTGAGCTTTAATTTTTCATCCAAATTTCGATAAACCAATTGGACTACAAAAATACTGAAGAACATTTTCTTGTGCTTTACAAAAAATGTTTTTCGACAACGTTTACCGCCACATATTGGAATTGAATATAAAACGAATTTGAATAGGGTTCTTAAACGGGCTCTTAGGTGCTCACACATATTGGAAATGCCATAAAAAACATTCAAAATACTAACCTGACCTAAAAATTGAGCAGCACAAGTATTTTTCGGATACACATTTCCTACCTACAAATACGTGAACATATTATATGTTTTTAAGCCCTTTGTCATGGAAGTTAATACCACATAAACATCAACCATAAAACCTATCGGTAATGTATTAAATAAACCTAATCGGTAAACTGGGTATACAATAAAATAGTTACCTCATAATAGGGTAGATTAGTAATGGTAAAATCGTCCACGAAATGAACCGCAACTAATACAATTTATCAACGATTGGGGTCCACGCGGCCATTCCTACAAATTCTATTTGATTTCCTAATTATTTTCCTTTTTGATTTAGTTACCTTTGGGAAAGAATGAAACAAAACCACGGCAAATGAAACATGTTGGATTTAATATCTTTTAGGCCGTGCTCTAGGGACATGTCCTCACCGTTTAACCCTTTAGCTGTACCCTTAGCTCGAGTTTTCAGTACCTACCTAAATGAGACGTGAAGTAAACTGGAACTTTAACACATTCAAATTGTCAATTTTCAAGGAAAAAATGGAACAGCGCCTCTGGTGTGCGAGGAAGGAACTATTTTTTTCCTTGAAAATTGTAAATTTGAAAGTGTCAAACTTCCAGTTTACTTTACGTCTCATTTACTGTAAACTCGTCCTAAGGGTACTGATCTCCGCCCATCTGTTACTGTTGTAGCCGCAATCATAATCATATGTTACAAATGAAAAACTATTTGATATGTGTAGGTAATGGTTCGTGGGTGTAGGTGCCTTAAAGTAATCATTTGCAGAAGCGTCGTCTGCGTCGTCTGGGACATTTGGGTAATCTTTATGTCTGTAATGAATAGCGCTTCGTATTTCAAATTAGTTACTTAGCTAAAATCCGTAGGTAGGTACTATTAAATTGAAATTTCAATTACATGCGTCGACACAAAAATTTGAAATTTTAATTTCCCATTGCGGTCACTACACTTATTCTTGTTAATTAATTATTCATTACAGTCGAAATTCTAAGCGTTTAGACAATAGGGTGGCCATGAAAAACTTTATTATAATTTTCAATGAGTGAATTAAGTAATTTTTTAGTCCGGAAAATTAATCCACCTACTCGTACAACAGTAAGTAGGTAAGTTTTAAAAGTATTTTTGCGATTTTGCTTACATAATGGACCGCCATATTTTTACAAGCTTTCAGTCTTAAATAAGTTAGATTATTAATGCAAACATTTTGATATGCGGATGGATGGATAAATAATTATTACTCAATCACGTCAGATCAAGATAACTGAACGGAACATGACTAAGTTTGTTTTATTTTTCTTTCTTTAACTTTTTTTGTTTCTTATAGTACCTAAGCGATAGTACAAAGCATTAATTAAAAAACCCCCGACACAAAAACCAAGTTCCCTTTAAAAAGTAAAAAATAATAAAAATACGTCGCGTTGGGGGACTGCTCCAAATTATTTATCATCTCCTGTTTTTTTGCAGTCAAGGGAACTTGGTTTTTGTGTCGGGGGTTTTTTAAATTTTTAATTTATTTTTTATTTTATACTTTTTAAAGGTACATACTTATATAATTTTATGTTGCTAAGAGTACTCCCGATTAAGCCATCAATATTCCCTTTCAGTACGCTTTCATTTGATACCCTACTCGAGTATATTTGCAGACCCTCGGTTACCTTTCCCCACTTTCACCCCCACAACTTCTAAACGGCTCAACCGATTTTCATCAAACATGTCTAAGAACACTCGCAGGTAAGTCACCTTTCATACAAAAAAAACTAAATTGAAATCGCTTCATCCGTTCGGGCTCTATGATGCCACAGACAGACAGACAGACAGACAGACACACAGACAGACAGACCGACAGACAGACACGTCAAACTTATAACACCCCTCTTTTTCCGTCGGGGGTTAAAAAACTCTTTGGATACCAAAGATTTCTTTGGAAAGGAAAATTCGAACCGCGGACGGAATTCGAAACCTTTTTCCAGACATTATGTTCAACACACATTACGTTTAACACAGGGGGCCGCTGGTATCAACTAAGCACGTTAAATTAAGAATTGGTATACTTAGACAATAGGTATCTACTTTCTTTCCTTTCTCAGCTAAACTGCATTGTATTATCGTCGGATGTAACCAATATTAAAAACATGTGCCCATGCGGTTAAACTAGATATTTAAATACAGATTTCAAATCAAGGTCGGAAAAGATATCTAGCATCCAGACATTTACAATGTTATTAGATGTATGGCTAGAGGTCAGCCGATCAATTTCAATACTATGCAGACTTTTTTTTAACGACGTTTATTGATAGATACTCCATTCTAATCCTTCGAGATTAATTTCAATAGGCATCAATTTTTTTTTATTCACGCATTGTCATCAAATAAACCCCAAATCATACTTAATCGAAACTTTCGTTTTAAAATAACTGAATATAAGTAGAGTTGGTAAGTAGAGCTATTCAATTATGGATGAGTAAGATCTTATAATAACTACGCTCCATTTTGCTGAAAATTTCATTAGTAGGTATAATTGAGGCCAACTACAAAAAAATTACTTACCGAGCATTCTGATGACTCTTCTCTGTGAGGCTCCGTTCCTATACTGCATCTGTCCACTCGCTCTCTCATTACTGTCCACTGAGAGCTTCTTCACAGGATGCAAAACCCGAGAGGTCCGCAACTTAACACCTATCAACGCGTACAACACTGATATCATCGACATAGGCACCACGAAGAACACGAAACTAGATATAACGAACACTTGATGTACACCCACACCCTTCACTGTACACGCGCTCACATTCACCCCATTATCCACATACGACACTATACCGAACTGCATGGCTTGCGGCACCGCCGTGCACAGCGCCACCACCCATATCGCTATTATGAACCGCACGGCTCTCGATAGCTTCGACATGGTGTGCGACATGAACGGCCGACATATCGCTATGTAGCGCTCCACGGTGAACGCCGTGATCGTCAAAACTGTCGCGTTGGCTGACGTCTCGGACGCCAGCCCGATGGCGATGCAGTGCGCCTCGCCTAATGGATACGTGTCCGGGTTCCACAATCTGTGCACTTCGAATGGCAATCCACATACTAATAGTATAAGATCTGAGATGGCTAAACTGAAGAGGTAGAAGTTAGTGGCCGTGTGCATGGAACGGTTGCGGGCGATGACGACGCAGGTGCTGGTGTTGCCGAGGATGCCGGCCACGAAGATGATGCCGTAGGTGACGGTGAGCGGCACCACCAGGTCGAGCGCGTACTGCTCGTCGTAGGCGGCGGGGTGGCTCGTCACGTTCGTCGTGTTCATCACGAACGGGTCCTCATACTCGTCGATGCTCGGGGGCGCTGGCAATGTCATCTTACCTGTGAACAAGAAAAACTTGTTTTCAAACCACAGAAACCCTTAAAAATAAAAAATACTGAGCGAGGATTTAAAGACCTGCGCTTAACCTGTTTTTTTTTTGTATTTAGTCAAAACAATTATAAAAGCCACGAGTACCGACGTAAATACATTAAACATAAATTATACCTTTAGACGACTGTGAACCATAAACACGGTCTGTTCACATTGTTACTATTTTATTTAACTCATTGTGCACGTAAACATCTTGAAGGTCACTCACTAATTGGCCGTTAACACGACCAAATTACTGATTAGATCGCTATTAACTTGACTGGTGGGGGTGGACACAGGTGACGTAACTAATGTTCTTATTAAGCCATTTCTTAGAGAAAATGAGTCGGAATAATACGGCGGATAAAATAAAGTTCACCCAGATAACACCTGTGTTTCTAACCAGAGTTTAAAAAAATAATTTTAATTCTACAGATCCTACTGACTGAGAATAATGCTGTACGGGTCAGCATGGATATTCTACGTTTGTATCTTGGTATTTTTATGAGTATTCAATCAAATCAATTCTTATCATCAATCATACATATATTTTCTCGCATAATTTAAAATTACATGTGCTATCCATAAGATTTTTAGGAGATACACCGAGTTAATAACTTGACAATCGAGTTTGCAACATTTCTAGTTTAATTAAATAAAACTATTGGTAATAAACAACAAACATGGCCTGAAAAATCCAGAGGGAAATCAGAGTAACTGGAACCCTTAAAGTAATCAACTAATAACGAATAAGAGAACCAATCGTATTAGGCGCTGCGCAAATGTAGACACTCTGTTGCCGACACAGAGTAAAATAAATACAAAATAAACTTGTCCAAAAAAAATCAACTTCCAAGACAAATCTTTTAATTCATTGACAATTTTTTTTAAATCTTCCGTTCAGTTATTCCACCCAAAGTTCATGTTACCATAATTTTATCTTGTTATCGTGCGCACCAGAATTATGAAAATCGTAGTAATATATTATGTTGCCCCAGGACCCGACGGCCTGCCAGGGAAAGCCTGGGTCCTGGCCTTCGGGACTCTCGGGCCTCGACTGGGGGGGCTCTTCAGCGCATGCCTGGAGAGGGGCCAGTTCCCGCTTCGTTGGAAGACGGGGAAGCTGGTCCTGCTCCAGAAGCCCGGGCGCCCTGCGGACTCTCCGTCCGCATTCCGGCCCATTGTGCTGCTCGACGAGGTGGGCAAGCTCTTTGAGAGAGTAATTGCAGACCGCCTCGTCGGGCACCTGAATCGGATGGGCCCGGACCTGTCGGAGAGCCAGTTCGGCTTCCGCAGGGGGCGCTCGACGGTGGACGCCATCATGCGCGTGAGAGCCCTCACAACGGGGGATGCTGTTGCCCGGGGCAGGGTCGTCTTGGCGGTGTCGTTAGACATCTCCAACGCCTTTAACACCCTGCCCTGGAGTTGCATAAAGGAGGCACTCCGGTATCACCGGGTGCCGACCTACCTCCGTCGCATAGTCGAGGAGTACCTGACGGACAGAGCCGTCATCTACCCCGGTCACCAGGGAGAATGGACTCGGCGAGAGATGTCGTGCGGTGTTCCACAGGGTTCGGTCTTGGGGCCGCACCTGTGGAACATCGGATACGACTGGGTGCTGCGCGGCGACCTCCCGGACGGCGTCAGCGTAGTATGCTACGCTGACGACACGCTCGTCCTGGCAGAGGGAGAGTCGCACCAAGCGGCGGCCGACTTGGCGACGCGAGCGGTCGCGACAGTCGTGGAGAGGATCCGGCGGTTGGGACTCGACGTGGCGCTGCACAAGACGGAGGCCATGTGTTTTCATGGCCGCGTCAACGCGCCACAGTCGGGTTACAACATCACGGTAGGAGGGGTTCGCATCGGCGTCTTGAGGACGATGAAGTACCTGGGACTCGTCCTCGACAGCCGGTGGAACTTCAGGGAGCACTTCCTGAGTTTGGCCCCGAAGCTGAATCGGGCAGCGGGCGCCCTCAGGCGACTCCTGCCCAACCTCAGTGGGCCAAACGCCTCCTGCCGTAGGCTGTACGCCGGTGTCGTGCGGTCCATGGCCCTCTACGGGGCCCCAGTATGGGCCCTGAGCATCCGGACGCGACCACTAAAGTTGGTCGCATGCCAGAGGGTCATGGCTATCCGGATGATCCGGGGATACCGCACGATTGCCGGCGAATCGGCCAACCTGCTCGCCGGATTGCTGCCCTGGGATCTGGAGGCGACTGCCCTCCAGCGCGTCTATGAATGGCGCGTGGAGGCGCAGCGCCGGGGCGTAACCCCGTTGCCTCGAGAAGTCGAGGCGCGGCGGGAAGAGCTCCGGCGCGATCTCAGGGCAGTATGGAGGGCACGACTGTCGCGACCGACGGCCGGGCACGCCGCAATAGCGGCGATAAGACCCCTCTTTGAGGAGTGGCTGGAGAGACGTCACGGCGTCCTAACCTTCCGCGTGACGCAGGTCCTCACCGGACACGGATGTTTCGGGAGGTACCTGTGTCTTATGAGAAAGGAAGAAACGCCTGGGTGTCACCACTGCGCTCACGGCGGCGATAGGCGGAGACCTCTCGCGCCCAGCACTGGTCGCGGCCATGCTGCGGGGCGAGACGGAGTGGGAAGCGGTCGCCTCCTTCTGCGAAGCAGTCATGCTCGCGAAGGAGGAGGCGGGCCGCGTGAGAGAGAGGACAAGGTCCCCCCTCCGCCCCACCCGCGGTGGTGGACGCCCACGGCGTCGGACGTCGCACGACGATCTCCGGCCACCGTAGGCGCGGGCATGCGGGCGGCGAGTAAAGGGCAACTCGCCGCCCGACCATAGACCATGCCCGTGTCGACGGCGCGTCGTGTTCCACGCGCGCCTCAAAGAGCTGCCAGCAAAATGACGGGGCCCCCTCTCAGAGGGCCAAAGCCTGCCGGGGTTGCGGGACTCATACCATCACCGTGACCCCGGAACATAAAGGGCTACTGAAGAACACCGTGGATTTTAGTCAGTACAAGTCTGACAGTACCTCTCGCCCTGCCCGGGGTGGGAGGTCTCATTTGATGATTTTACCACGTAAAAAAAAAAAAAAAAAATATACATATATTATGTTCATAACATCATCCAAGTAAACAATAAGCAAAAAATGCTCATAAAATGAAAACTACTGAGCTAAATTAAATGATATTTTTACGGGATATGCATCAAACAAAGAATCGAATCACACGAGTGGAATTGAGAAACTCCTTTGTTTTTTTTTTTTTCAAAATCAGCGTTTCGTTTACTGGTCAGGATTTTCTAAAATACAAAAAAGCATTTTTTTTTGTCGGCATTGGGACTCCTTTCAATATTTTTCGATATTTCTCATAGTTTCGGATTTAGTCATCCACGCTGTTTGAAAATTGTATAGGTACGTTGTTTATAGATAATTAAATTTATTGTTTAGCCTGTTGCTATTTTAAGATTCTGTATACTTAGAAAGTCAACTCTCGCTATTGTCTAGAGTTTGTTTAAAGCTCATAAATTAGTGTTGCGACATTTACGAAATGGAAAGTAAATATTGACATACTATATTTAAAAAAAAAACTACCCACGTGTTACTGGGGCACTGAGCTTTTTCCCATTAAGTTCTATGACTTGTTTGTTCATGTAATAAGTTACCAACAAAATATCAAATGTATCACTGTAAACACCACCCACGATGTTTTGAAGAAATTCTATTTAAGGGCTGATTTTTCCATAGTCAGATAACTTTATCTGAAGAATAAAAATAGTTTTGACAGCTTATCTGTAGAAAATATATCAAATCGCTATTTTTATACCTGAGATAAAAGTTATTCTGACTATTCAAAATTCAGCCCTAAGAGGACAAAGAATCAGTAAAAAAAACGTTAAGTGATATTTAGTTGGCATCAAAATGTCATGTTCCTTTGGTACTATTTAAAATTCGTTTCCGATATGTTTTACCTTGATCTTGTTGACACTCATCTTCACCAAATAAAAATAGGAAAACATAAAAACAACAAATGGATTTGAAATTTCAACAAACATTGAAAGATTCATTCTATTTTGAATATTCAAACAGTATAGATTCCGTTGTTTTCTGTAGTTGAGTAACTGTGAAAATTTCACTTCAATCTAAATACGGAAATCTTGAATATTCAATGTTGTGTTCTATTAATTTAAGTCTATTCACAAGTAAACAAATTAAGAGTAACATAATTTGAACTTTGTTTGTTTTTATATACGTACCTACCCAGTTCCCATAAAATATGTAATCTTTATTTATTTATTTTACATTTATTTACCTACTAACTTATGACTCAAAGTTTACTTAGTACTAAGTATTTTTATTTCGTAAAGACTATAAATAGTTAATAGGTAATACTCGTTTTTACTTGATCATCAAACATAATAAATGTCAATATTACGACTCCATTGTTTTACAAAACAAATAGTTTCCCGTTTTAATATCCCTTTGTAGTTAGAACAATAAAAGACACTACGTTTATTAATGAAATAGTAATAACGTCATATTATTACGTTGGTCACACAATAAACTTGCAATATGAGGCGGCAAAGATAATATAATATGACTAAATAAATTCTTTTAATTATTAATTCGTAATTAGTGATCCCAACACGATTCCATTGTCATTTTGCGCCAAACTTTCGTTATCTGATAAATTCATTAGCCCAGTCAATGGTCTCCTAATAGAGTTATGATGAAATTACACAGAACATTTTACTGATTATTGATTAATTTGTATTTTTACAAGCTGAAGTAGTAAGAAGATCAAGAAAGCAAAAAAACATTGTCATTTTCTTTAATGGGGTGTCAGTGATTGATAATAATTACCTATTCGAAAGTCATAGTGACGCATTATATTATTAGATTTCAAACTTGTCAAAATCAACGTTTTATTTCTTTCTCCATTCTTCTCCATGAAGACCTAAGGTTTGCGAATGGTAATAAATACCTAGTCTTGATGTTTTGTTTTTATTTTTAAAACCCATTCCCATACATAAGTCCTTTGGAGATACTTTACATTTACTAAATTAATAGCAGTAACCATCCTGGCATCAAAAACTGGATAATAAAATCCATATTAATATCAATAAAACCAGAAATACACATCCTATTTATTACACACAAGGTCCTATTTCTAACAAGCGCACAAACGTGTTTTATTTCTGTGTATTTAAAACAGTGACTCTTTTAGTAATTATTTGACTATAACAGTATCTACATGTCTTAATTTTTTTAAAGTAACGGCATTCGTGAATCAAACTTCAAATTAAAGAATCGATGTCGAAGATATTATCCAATTACTATTAAATTTAAAATGCTAAAACATAACTGTTTGTTTTTAGGTCATACCACAGATTACTTGTCATACCCGAAAGGCTGATCGAATTTTGTAAGGCAATGTGCAGAAAAGCACATATTCGATAACCATGCGGGTGAAGCCGCTGGCAATAGTAAGTACAGAATAAAATACAACCAGATTGCAACAATATAATAATAATGTCCAATTTGAATAAACATGCCTATAAGATCTAAATATAGCTCGATGGCTGATGCCAGTGAACGATCATCGGACACAAAAACTATTTAATAAATCGACCTCTTAACTTGTTTTGAATCAATTTACTCACCAATCGGAATTATTTTTAGATATATGCATATGTTAATGCTTGTGGTGTAGGTAAATTATGTTTTTACCAGTATTAATACTGATAGCACGGCAAGTTCCTTGACAGAACTTGCTCAAATAAATGGATGTGGTTGTAGGTAGGTACTTGCATTTGTATTCACATAAAAATCTGGTTTCACAAGCTGGATTTTATTAATTTTGCATGTACAGTCATAGAATAAATATTCAACATACTATTTTTTTAAAACACAAGGATCTACATCAATGTCCTCAGCGTTGTATGTTAGTGTCAAAAAGAGGAACACTAACAAGACTTTTTTTTACTACAATTTATGTTCCATTTAGATAAGTGTATTTTAGATTATTTTATTATTATTTTAGATTTAGATTATTTTAGTTTAAAAATCGATTACAATAACGATATCCTGGAAACTATAGATTTGAATAAAACTAGTACCTAATACAAAGGTAAAAAAATGAAAATAAAAAAACCCGTGTCCTAATCTAAACTAAAAGATGAAATGTCATAAAAATTCTTGACAATCTTTGTGATACTAACTGTACCTGTAAACAGCACCTTAGCAATATCGTTACCTGTCAGTAAAATGGCGGCTATAATTAGCTCAGAGCCGCAGAACTTGCTATAAACATGGGTAATCCCAGGACTAAAGTGGAATTGCCCAAGCATCGCAAATAAACACTATCGAGATTCGTGAAATAACGAACAAAAAGTATTTTTGTAAAAAGCAAGTACCTATTGCCAGCTTGGATTTAAAAATATCCCGTGGCATACCTTATGCATATTAATTAGCAATTTAAATAACCTGTTTTTAGTCTAAAAAATTTTAGGTTCATAGGTTTTTTATAGTGTAAACATTTCAGGGTCTAATGAGTTCGGGTGTTTCACATAATTATTAAATTTTTACCATGAGGTTTTTACTGAAAAAAATATGACACTATCCTTGATTTTTTTGTTTACTCAACAATTTATCAAATATATTTGTTTAAAAATCTACAAATTTATCCGGTTTTGTGTAGTAAAAGTTCAGTGTCATTAAAATTTGCACTCAATAAATTAAAACTGCCATTTTTGTAAACGATTTTTCAATGTCATGAACCGTTCTATTAGAATAAAATTGCATATTGATAGTTATGCACATTATAGTGCGGTTTTTAAAAAAAAGCATTTTTACCATAAAATATACACACAATGTTTGTTTTACCATACAAACATAGATTTTCTTTTCCAGATACCGCTTAAGAGGTCATTGTACTAATCATGAACATATTTTTGTATGAGATCAATTCTGAAATCGTGCTCATCGTCATTTATGCTCATGCAAAACGTCAAAATGTGTATTTTGCGATTTTAAGGTTTGTACTTGGTACCGTAATAAAACTTGTACTCGATAAGAAGTTCAATTACTGGTAAAATTATAGGTTTAATGTTGAAATAATAAACAAAAAAAATGTTTAGGAACCGATATAATACCGATAGGTAATGGTCACAGAAAACCAATGCTCAGAAAAAAATGCAAAATAATTATTTTTCCTGCGGTACTGCCTCCAAATATATATTTATCCACAAAATATTTTATCATGAAACCTAAACGTGTTTGGTCGATCCCTTAATCCCTTATTTATCTACAATGGCTCTCTCGCGACTTCAGGCGGGAAGCACCTTATAAAGGTTACTAAAGATATTAACATCCGTATCTTGCGCTGCCTCTTGGAAAGTGAACTAATAGCCTTATGAAAGCAGGTTTTATTATCTCGTGTAATTAATTTATATTTAATACTAGCTGTGCCCGCGACTTCGTTCGCGTGGATGTCGGAATTGAACAATGTATTTTTTAGTTCTAAGCGCTTAATTCAGGCCACGGTTTTCATATAAACACTGTATTAAGAATTTTCGTAGATTTATCAAGAATATTTGACACTTTTATTCCAGGTTTATGTAGGACTGTTTTCCTAATGCCCGCTCTATGCACTACACTCCACTGCACTCCCTTCCGCTCCATTCCAGTCCATTCCAGTTATTTGAATAATGTAGTTTTTCTATTCGAAGTTAGATCGCGCGACTGACGTACGAAATCAATGTGTGAGACCAAAGTACACCCGTAATTTTACTTCTGAAACACTTTAAATTCAAATATCTTTTGATAGACCGATTCCAATGAAACAAAAACTTAATTCCTCTCCAAGTTACGCTTAATCGTTGTGTATAAAAGTTATCCACATTAATTTCGTACATTTTACGTGATACCTGGACAAATAAACAGACAAACAGATAAACAGAAAAAATTCTAAAAATGCTAGAAATGGATTCTATTGGTTGTCCTTTAATACCCTGGCTATATTTTTTGAGTTTTTATATAATGTACAAAAATAATTTTTCTACAGTTTTATTATATGTATAGATAGATAGATAGATATGGTTTGAACCATTTATTTTGCATATCGGTATTCAGTTATTTCTCGTGATAAATATCATGATATGAAATCTTGATATAAAAATTAAAAAAATATATAATTTAAATACTCTTTTTAACCTTCATTGTCATTCATTCCGGGCTTTATTAATAGTCTTTTAGGTTTCCAAATAAAACGTTATAACGGCTCAAAGTTTTGCATTTTAACTGCAAAGTTACGCCAAACTAAAATCTAATTTGGCATCTGTAGCAAAGATAAATTCAAATTCAGCGTGAGAAGGGTCTAACTATCCTGACTGAACTAACTGAATTTTAAAAATAAATCAGAACTTTGGATTGTTCAATCCGTACACGGAATCCAAATCATCCTAACGACTCGACCATAAAATTTTATTACTAACTTGATAAAAAACTTTATAAATGTTACCAGTTCTTAAAGCGTTTATAAAGCCAAGAGAATTCGAGGTTACAACAGTTGTAACTTCAATATGTATAAAGTAGAGCACTCCGTCTGACCAAAAATCGTATATCCTTGACTTTGTAACGGGATTACAAAATTCTTTACAAAACAAGTATAATTATACAATTGATAAATGAATTACTAATTATCAAATTAAATAAATTGCTTAACACAGATATCTAACCGGATAAAGTTTGTTTCTGACATCGAGAACATTCATAACTTTAATATATTCTACATCAATGGCAAATGTTAATTAATCAAGTGTTATTATTGTTTTTTAAGTGGATTTTGGTGTTTTTTTATTTAAAATTTCGCTGTTAAAAATTTGCAAAGGACAGATAACAAACATGAGATAACTATTAAGATTTTGGAAGGGTTGTGTAATCTATATCTACTAATATTATAAAGCTCAAGTGTTTGTTTGGTTCAAAGCGCTAATCTCAGGAAATACTGGTTCGAATTGAATAAAAACAGTTTATTTATCGAAGAAGTCTATACTGAGGCCCTAACAGCGGGTGAAATCACGAGGAGAAGCTAGTAATTATAATTTTAATCATAGAATGATAAGTAGCATTAAATAAGGTGACATGAATAAAATTTCTTCAAGAAACAGAAAAGAAAGTTCTTAAGAATAACCACTTAATAAAAAGTAGGAACCTTGACCGATGTGCGGAACTTTGCAATTTCTCGTGATGGCGAGGACATCAAATCTTATAGCGTTTCAAAGATAATATATGTTGCCAGTTCTCCACTTTGTTATTTTATTGAACTGAACCGAATTCGTTGGATCAATTTTATTGTTTTGCTACAAATTCCGTTTATAAATGTCACCTTATGAGATGGATTGTAGATTGAAACAAGTCACGTTTAAAAGATATTTCATATTCTAAACTATGTTTATTTCGTAGGTTTACAGGTCAATCTCATTAGAATTATAATATTTATTAAATTCATAACTTAAAACAAAATAAATAAATTACTAAAATGTTATAAAACTTAACTATAAAAATCATCAAAAATTCATTTCATTCAATCATTTCTCCTCGATGCTCTGCCAGCTGGTAAAGTCCCCAAGAGACTGGCGGTGTTGCCTCTATGTATGGCAATGCTTGGCCTCTCAATCTCATTTGTAAGTAAATTATTTACTAAATTTATCTCAGACTTCAATTTAAGCCACCTACCTATTCATGGGGCTCAAATGGCGACCCCACAGATTTGAATTAACGTACCAAATTAATATCGTACGAAATGAGTAGTTGTCTTCACAACAACAGTGAATTTTTAATGAGTTTGCTGGAATCTATGAGTTTATTTATAAATATGTGTATCAATAGCATTTTTTATCAGCTACGTTTAACCGCAAGCAACATTTGAGAGGATCGCGCAGATTGGATGATAGAAGTCATTAATTTTTAAATAAAATGAGTCATAGGACACCTGCTTAGAAATGTAAAACGTGAATTTTAGCTAAGCTTAGGAATAGAACATTCATATTTCGTGATCAGAATATCTGAGCTAAGGCCTCAGTTGGATTGATAGCAAGATTTACGTTTTTACTGTCAGCGTACTTGAAGTATTTATGACGTTTATTGTACGGCAAATGAAAAAGCTGTAGTGTGTAAACGAGGAAATATTTTTGTCATAAAATTGACGTCAAAGTTAAGTCATCATCATCATCATCTTCCTGCAATTATCCAATTTTACTTGGGGTCGGTACTTTACGTCACAAAAACGCGAAATATTCGGATGAATTTACACCTGCCAGTATTAAATAGGATCAGTTTCTTTGAAACCCACCAAGATCAATATTTACCGTAACGATTACCTAATACGTTCGTTACTGTGGTAACCAATTTATGAAGCCCATCGTACATACAAAATACAAAAAACGGTAATGATCATTCAAGAATATCTGCCTTATGATATTTTTTTTGAAAACTGCTGTAACTATTTTACACGGTCGTATGAAATTAATAATAGTACTTTAATAAACCGCGTGAAAAATTTAATATTATAAAGAAACCTTGCGTATTTGTGGTCCCAGCAAATAAGCGTTATTTTCTATTAAGAGGATCTCGTACTTTTATCTACATTTTCATTACTGCTACCTATTGGATTTCAGTCGTCGAAATTGTCGCACTTAATGAAAGTAACATGAAGTAATGTTTGGGATCGAATCGGATCTAATTAAACTAAGATTAAAGGTGATCCCGATCAGACGTCTCGCGTAGCTCTGATCACCGATCCCTCTGCCAGACATAATAATAAGGTCAATATACTTGGAAAGTCCCACAAAATGATAGCGGAGGCGGGAAAATATTTCCTAATTATTCCACAGACGCGGATTTGGAGCTGAAAACAAAACAGTAGATCGGAAATAGGAAATATCGTATAATCTAAATAAAACTTAAGTAAGAAGAGAAAAATTACTTTTTGTTGTCAGGCTATTAATGTACTTGTTGTTACAAAAGCTATTAAGCAGCATCATCCTTAGGATGGATGCCAGTATCCTCTTCACCTTTATATCTTATTGCGGACACTAATCCCGACGGATTGGCAGGCCCTAAACGCGGCTATTATCACCCTTAAGCTCGTCACTTTAGGAGATCCCTACCGTATTCATGTTTCGTACTAAATAGTTTCCGACATGACTACGCACCTTCAAAGGGAAAATAATTTTGTGAATCAACAATATTAGGAACTAAATACATTATGTAGTAGTTTTTTCTATCAATATTCAGTAGTGATCAGCGATGAGATTCGATTCTTATGTGCGGTTGTAAGTCCTGTGGGCCTAGCACTGACGAGCGCCCGGGTCGACGGCGCGTCGTGTTCCACGCGCGCCTCAAAGAGCTGTCAGCAAAATGACGGGGCCCCCTCTCAGAGGGCCAAAGCCTGCCGGGGTCGCGGGACTTATTTCTATTACCGTGACCCCGGAACATAAAGGGCTACTGAAGGACACCGTGGATTTTAGTCAGTACAAGTCTGACAGTACCTCCCGCCCTGCCCGGGGTTGGAGGTCTCATTTGATGATTTTACCACGCTAAAAAAAAAAAAAAAAACCACTGACGAGTAGAGCAAGACCGCATCCGCATCTATACGCATGCGATTTTTGGTCATTGCGGTCTATTGATGGATAATTAGTTCAGTTGGTCAAACACATACCACAATATAGTCTTTGCAAGCAAGTCCTTGCACTATGATTGGCTTTGGGCAAATCTCACTCGAGCGGCAAACCTGATCCCACATCGCATTGGCTCATACCACACACATAAAACACCCCTACTGACGAGTAGGCTTCGAGTTAGAGAATACCAAGTTCCTCATTATATGGAACTCTGTTGATCTGTGGTCGACTGATGGAAACCCATCCGAACTCTTTCCATTTCGAAGTGGCGGCGGCGCGGGCGCACCGCTACAAAATCAACGGTGGCTCCGCCATCAAACCAACTAATTGCAATGATTTTATTATTTGATATAGGTACTCTTTTCGTGCGTTATATGAATTTTATTTTAAAATTCGAATTATGTCTATGATCGATACTAATATTATAACTACCTACTGATGCATAAACTCTATGGCTAGAACAGACTTTTTTATGAAATTTTTTCCATTATTGGAACGATCTTTAAAATAATATGACGGGCATTCGTACTAGACCCTCTGTAGGTTTAAGATATTGGTAATGGAAACATGCGAGTCACGTCGGAACACTATATCGGTCGACTTTTTTAGATAAATATTTACAGTATTCCTTTTAAATAAGTTATTAGAACAAGGCTTTCTTATTTATCGCAGTTTATACCAGTTGCGAAATTCTGAACATTATCGAATGGACCGTGGCAAGTTTGATTATAAAGGTCCTGGTAAACTTGAGCATGCACTTGTAATAAGCATTATTTTGAATGTTACATTAGGTACAGAAAAACAAACAAAAGCATTTTGGCGCAATGATGTGAAGATGAAATAAAGAAAGATACGCCATGTTCATACTGAATGGCATTCAGATATCGTTGCGTTGTTAATACAGTAATTTAAAACTACGACAGCGATAGATAATGCGGAACGTATAAGATAGAAAGAGATAGCAGATAGCAAAGTGCAACAATTGTTTTACTTTGTCCTCAACAATTTGTGCATGCTAGTGCGACATCTACCTCCTTTTATTTATAATATCATTGTTTTTGCGAGTTTTATATCAAGATTTTTTTTGCCGGACTGTCAAGTCTGACATGTTTATGAAGAAAAACTTTTTAACGACCATGGACTAGAGCGTTCACTAGAAAGATCTCTGGTGGCCTACCATGAACTCTTCAAGCGTGAGTCTTTAGGCTGTGGGAAAGAGATGGCGGTAGACAACTTGTACAGCTCTGTCTCTTTCCCACAGCCTAAAATCGCATTAAGAGCTCGTGGTAAGGGCCATGTTCGTTGTTCAATTCTACAAAATTAAAAACAGAGCTAATGTTCGATGTTCTGTTACGAGTGCCGAAGTCTGTCAGCACCTTAAAGTTTTGCTTTAGCATCGTTCGTACTTTTAAGATTTTGTCCCCATTATTATAATACCGTTATTCGAGTTGCTCATGAATGGCATCTTAATAACGCAGTTCCTTTGAAATTGTATTTTTTTAAAGGTACTTTTTCTTATTTTTTACAACGGCACGTGTATGTAAAACATTATTATATTACTTAAGTCAAGTCCTTTTTGAATATATTTTTAAGTAAATTTTTTGACATACGACAGGCGGTTTCCGGATAACAAAAACTAATAACCATTAAACATAAGACAGTTTGATACGAAACCGGATTCTGGTATTTAAAAAATTAAAACATTAATTAAGTAACGTTTAAACCTGTCATTAACTACGAGAAACACTGCGCAGTATGATTTACAATTACCAATAAAAATACGTCTTTATTTAGCTTCTAAATAAGATCGAAAATGGTTTCTTATTTAATATTTTCTATTTTTAAATGAGATAAACAGTTTATGTGTGAAACGTTTTTTGAACAGGATAAATAATAAGTTGCTCACTCGTGTTCGTGGTTGTTCACAGTATAGATAATGGGTGTTTTTGCAGTGTAAAAATTTAATTTTACCACTTAAAAGGTACGAAATATATGATTTAATAAAATTATAATATTCTTATTGAAGCACTCCAGTTCTAAAATAAGAGATGACATGCAGAAAATTCTGAAATTTTCTATTTACTATGACAAGTTTCGATAAATAGAGTTCTTTTAAAAAAATAAGACGTTTCATGATAACTTGTGTCGTTAATCTAGTTTAAAAAAATCATGCCTACTCATTTGCCTAAACGTTAAACGTGTTTAACCGACACTTATACCTATACAATCCCTGAACTATTTTTTTTTAATCATTATGTTTCGTGTTTATAAGCAGTTATAACCTAAAAAAAATGTCATATGTTTAGTGTTGCACACTTCTGATCACATTGAGTTGACGCTGCGCGCACATTTCAAAAAAACGACTCAAAATCTAACCTAACAATAAAAATTTCCCGTATCCTCAAGTCATTTCGCGTCTCCGTGTGAACTGACCCTTAAGCCTACGTGTCTAAACAAACTAGTGATGATTAGGACATCTTTCATTTTTAGACAGGATGAATGCTTTGGAAAGCCTACGTAGCTAAATAAAACGTGTCCACGACGTTCGATATTGGCTACTTACCAAAACAACTAGATACCCGGATTATTGGATTTTGGACTATCCGCATTCTTCTTCTAATGGCATCAATTCCTGGTAACGCGTTAGTTCAGAAATTAGTGTCAATGTGATGTTTTATAACCTTTATATCATCATTAGAAGATGAAACGGGATATTTATAATGTTTTTTATTCGTGATGAGTTCTCGATATTTTCAACCAGCAACCATCATGTGAACACAGCTATTTCTATACTTCACCAAATCAGCTAAAATTTTAGGTACTTACTAATAATACTAGCTGTTGCCAATTCCGCAAAAAAAATATTCCACGGGTAGATAAAATCGGGATGAAAACTATCCTATGTTAATCCAGGTTATGAAGTTTCCATGTATCTACCAATTGTCATGCCTAACCCACTGAACCGATCCTCCTAAAATTTTGAATATGCATGTCATGTTTACAAAAACAGACATAGCCTTTCATCCCAAAAATACTGTTTCCAATGAAAACAACAATAACGTTTTTATGATAAAAGATGGCACCATGTGTCACCGAATTGATTGTCAAATTAAACAGCAAAAGCTTTGTTTTAACTATCTTTGTTGTCAATATAAAAGTAACGTGCACTTATTTCCTTTCCTAGTTCCTTTTGATAACACCACGAACTTTTTTCAATTTAAAAATTCTGAGAAACCAATTTTGCTCTGAACTTGGCTAGTTACTGCTCTAAACATCGAACTTAAAGAAACGTCAAAAACATCTGAGACCCGAATTGTTATCGGAAGAAAGTCAATAATAGCCACGCCATTTATTTTGTAAAGCGCACTCTTAGTGTTACCCTTCCAAAAAATATTTCCGAATGGACATAGCGTATGGAGTCCAAGGAAAAGGAAGCTGTTCGATTTTTATCGGTTTTTAAGGGCACTGTAAGTAGCTGCTGAATTATTTTATGCGGAAAATTTACGGTATGGATTTCCCCTTTGAGGGCCATAAACGATAATGCGTCGACGTGAAGGACGAAAAATAGTTGTAATAGCATGATAAAAACTAAGATCTCAGTTAGTAGATGCTCAGTAGACTTGTCTTTTCTTCTTGACTTGTAAGAGGCATTACAATTATTAACGCCGTACGCCGCCTCTTCAAGGTCTCATCCATAAGGGAGGAATCGCCAAGCAAAAGAGCTTCCATTATGGCATCGTATGGCTTTATCCCCGAGAACTTGAGTCAGTTATCACGTTACAGACTGCGAAATTAATACCACGACATGCACTGTCAATTTTATTAAAGCCAATTTGAGCCGCTGTACAACAATTTCTTGTTCAGCCTTAGCTGGCAATGCCTTCCAAATACCTATATTCAAGGAGTTGTTATTCTATGTCTCATCGAATCAGCCCTCGTAAATAACTCCTGTGTGTCGAAGACATAAAATTGAGTCAGCCCAGTACTGGGCCACGAATTTAGTGCCCTCAGAAGCATCCATCAGCTCTTGTAACGAACAATTGGCTGGGCACGCAGAACACAATAATTATTAAGTCCCACATCGTTACACTGACTATACTATACGCGTCCAATTCAAATCGTCTCGCCGACTTTTTCTGGGCCAAATCCAATGAAATTTCAAAGAATCGTGTAAATTGACTTTTATACCTCTTTATAAATAACTCTGAATTAAGTTACGCCAAACTAAAACACCGTCAACATTATTACTTGATTCCACATTTATTAATAGGAGGAAAAAGAATCAACATTGATACGGTTTTAAGTGGGAGAGGTGAAATGTATCAAAAAAATGATGGATTGATTACGGAAAGAAAATATTGCTAAGAAGAAAGTAAACACCGAGATAAGGGGTGATAAAGATGGATTGGAGTAAACCGAGCAAAAGGGTGATTATATGTTGGCACAAACTCAACTGTACAAAACTGTAAGTTACCTTCTTTTTAGCCATATCATATTCCTACTCATATACCTCATCCATAGTTTCTTTAATCTCCCACTTTCTATTCTTTTTTTTAAAACGGTGCCCCGCACCAGGAATTTCTCCTGTATCGTGGATCTACCTAGACCTGTAAAAACTAAATTGTAGATGCTACAAATATTTCTTCCGTGGTGCAGTTTGATCGCTCAGCTATTGCGCCAACCGTGCCGTCTACACTCACATATTCGTATGGCCCACATAGACTCGCAAATTGAAAGAAAAGTTTTTTTTTTATTGTAAGGAGCTGTAGTGGACAAAAAAACGAACAATCACTGAAAAGATAATATTAATATTTCCGAAGAATCCCGGAGCTCATACAATCTCTTGTCGAGGTATATATCTCCCCTGTATCTTGAATCTGTGTCTCAAAAACGAAGCCCTTTTAACATTCGAGGCGGTTACAAGGCCGTAAATTACCGCGAGTGTCTTTTTGACAGTTGAAAAATGTCTGTCCTTTAAAAGTAGAATTTTGGAACGAAAACATTCGAATGACAGACAACCCTGGGTTTGTTAACTTTCATTTACGCGGAGAATGAATACACGTTGTTTGAATGGAGTATGTACAGAATAAAAAAACTTGTAAGTAAATGCCAACAGTAAAATTGTCAATAAGGTCCTAGTCATTATAGATTACCAGTCTGCGATGCTTAAATTGTCATTCTCACAAAAAGACAAACTGGTGTTTGTATTCTTTTTTAATTATTTCTTTTCAATATTTCTCTGGTCACTGAGTCCTTACTGAACTAGCAGTAGACTAATAGAAACAACCGTCGAATTTTTTTAAAAAATTAACACTCTTGTTCCCAACACTATACTAATTCTTTCTTCCATGTCCTTTTACTACTTCCTCGAACATATAAAATACGCATATTATGTAATCAATAAGCCGCACCGTGTAAATTCGGCAAGCACCTTTTTCAAATATCGAATATGATTATGATTAACATCGCAAATTAATATTTGTTAGCTGGCTTGACAGCGTTACCCTTTTAAATACACACGCCGGCAAAATTAGGGGAACACTAAAAAAAGGTTGCATTTTTGTCAAATCTTTCACTGATTCGAACAGTGTTTACATTTTTTAGGTTCCTACCCTGATAATATACGGCATTAGGACACTTATTGACAGGTTTTAACAGTCCAACAGAAATGATACCCTCTTAAGTGTTTTTAGGTAGTCAGCGCTTTTGAGTGTTTTTGTTTTGAAAGTTCGTTTTTGCTGTTAATTTTTGCCCTAGCTAATCTTGTGGTGTCTGTATGGTGAGTTCACATTGTATTGCATACAAAATGAGTGATTTAGCTGTAACAGGAGTCGCTAAAGCTGTGACAATGATCAAGGAAGGTCATTACTACCGCTCAGTTAGTCGAACATTGGGTGAATTAATATCCATGATCCAAACTCATGTGCAATGGTACAGACAGGTTGGATGTTATGTAAAGAGACTCAGACAAGGCAAAAATCGCGCAACGAGTCCCACAGACTACCATTTTATAAAAATTCAAACTCTGAAAAATCGTTCTCTAGTGACTGTTTAGACCCAAAAACAAAATCTGGGCCTATGAATGAGACAAAAAAAATTACATAGGATTTTTAGATCTCTGTTTCATACCTGAGTGCAATCAGAGAACCGCCATGGTTGATAATTAAAGCTGTGTGAGCTGTCAAAGATAAGCATCCCCACACCATAACATACCCTCCAATGTATGACACTTTATTGATAAAATTTGCGTGATTCAAGCGTTCTACTTGGTATCTCCACATCCTTTTAGTCCCATTTATTAAATTTAAACAAAAACGGCTTTTATAAAATAATAAAACTTGACTCCATTCATAGGACTAATCTTTTTGCTGACGAGCAAACGCTAATCTTGCATTGCGATGATCTACAACAAAATTTGGAGCTTGTTCTGGCGCGTTTGACTTCAAATCAACTTCATCTAACCTTTTTCACATGGTTTAATCACTAACACGCACGTCCTGCACTTATTCAAGGAAATTTAGGGCGTGAACAGTCTTAGAGGACGATTTTTCAGAGTTTGCATTTTTATAAAATGGTAGTCTGTGGGACTCGTTGCGCGATTTTTGCCTTGTCTGAGTCTCTTTACATAACATCCAACCTGTCTGTACCATTGCACATGAGTTTGGATCATGGATATTAATTCACCCAATGTTCGACTAACTGAGCGGTAGTAATGACCTTCCTTGGTCATTGTCACAGCTTTAGCGACTTCTGTTACAGCTAAATCACTCATTTTGTATGCAATACAATGTAAAGTCACCATACAGACACCACAAGATTAGCTAGGGCAAAAATTAACAGCAAAAATGAACTTTCAGAACAAAAACACTCAAAAGCGCTGACTATCTAAAAACACTTAAGAGGGTATCATTTCTGTTGGACTGTTAAAACCTGTCAATAAGTGTCCTAATGCCGTATATGAGAGTAGGAACATAAAAAATGTAAACACTGATCGAATCAACGAAAGATTTGACAAAAATGCGACCTTTTTTTAGTGTTCCCCTAATTTTGCCGGTGTGTGTATGTAAAAGATTCCCCAGAAACGTGAACAAAATAATCCAAAATTACATTAATTTCAAAACTAGCACCTACTTTGATCTTTATTCATTCAAAAAGCCAAATTAACCCTAGAGTACTAATCATCGCCTGAGAGGCCGCCCGTGGTCAGTTTTTTCTGGTTATTTTGAAATTGCGGGGACGTGTCGCGCCCTGCTTTCGCGCCAACTCAGGGTAGCCCACGACGCGGCGGGGAGAGCTTTCGCGCTCGGCGGGGATACAGCGTTCCCGAGATATTGCCTACAAGATCGCCTGGGAGGCGATCATTGACTGAGTTCGACTTAGTCTGCAGTAAGCTATGTGATGACTAGACTAGTTTTTTGTTATGTTTTTCATACTTTATATAATATATTGTAGTTTTTATACCAAAACAGTGGTCCAATGTCAACATTAAAAAAAATGTATAATATCCCTTAAGGCTGTGTTAGAAAGTTAAGCATTATGTTTAAGGCTGATTTTAAGACAAATAAGAGTTTCTCAGATATATATTTTTTTGCATTTCATAAAGGCAGAGGTATGCCTGTTATTTGTTATAAATTTTGTTACATTTTAATAAAAGTTTAGTACTAAAATTTTGCTTTATTTATAAAGTAGCCGCCCAGGCGATAATTAGTATTAAGCAGTAATAAATTTATATTAGTACTCTAGGGTTAAAAAAGTTTAATAAAATGCTGAGATATGTAGATTGAAAATTGTTCGCGATATAAAAATGGAATGGATAGTAATAGGCAGTTTGGGGGCAGACCTTCGCCATAAAATATAACACCATGGCACTACACCCTTAGAAAAGGCTATAAAAAGGTTATGCGTGTACTTGCTTATAGGTATGTGCCCTTTAGATGTGTCATATGACCACTGACGTCTTATGGACCCGAGGTAAAAATAGAAGATCCGTTTAGAACGCGACTGTCTTCAAATACATTATAAGTGAAAGATGTGTCTGTCTTTCTGTTTATTTAGAATCTACATGGACTTATTGAACTATAGGATAGATTGACAAAGTTACAGAAAAATGGCTGAGTAAATATAGACGATGAGATGAGAAAAGATCCCTTTATCCTTCAAAGGATTCTTTGTCGTGGAAAACTTAAAATGAACCGCGTGGATGGAGCCTCAGGCACCGCTAACAGAAATTGTATCGGGTCGACCCAATGCGTAGTTGGCTATGTAACTAACGATATACGGCTAACTAACTACGCTTGCATTAAAATGTAGTTTCCATTGTAGTAATAAATATATAAGGAAAAGTCAAGCTACTGAGCAAAAAGCAAATTAGTCAAAAAGGTAAATGATTTAAGCTCAGCCAATTAAGTAGATGGGTCTTTATGTACAATATAGAGTAATAACCAGAGAGAAATAAACATATATTCTGATTTAGATATATTCTGTACTTCAGGCATATTAATACAAATTAATTCTCTTACTGAACAGGTGAGCAAGCGCACCCTTCAGACCGTCTGGTATGCCTGAAAAATTACCTCAATAAACCGGTCTTTCTCTCAACCAAATAGACAATCTATTTTCCCGTTATTTAGTTAATCTATCTTACCTATGTGCCCGCTTCGAATTAGAGGCGAAGAGTGATTCAGGGGGTCGACTCTCTTATTAGTCCGTCAAAGAAAATACGGACCCGTACGAAAGTAACTCGAAACTTTTGATTGAACCCTACTCCCTGATAGTTGGGATTCGAGATTACTGTCCCATCATGTAGTCATCAATTCTTTGTTCATATCATCATCAACTAATCTTAGGTTCGTTGGTGTTAAAGAATAAGGAACGTCCAAAATTCCCCGTTATTTAGTTAATCTATCTTACCTATGTGCCCGTTTCGAATTAGAGGCGAAGAGTGATTCAGGGGGTCGACTCTCTTATTAGTCCGTCAACGAAAATACGGACCCGTACGAAAGTAACTCGAAACTTTTGAGTGAACCCTACCTACTACCCTTGATAGTTCTGATGACACTTCGGGAGTCGGAATTTAAACTGTCATATCATGTAGTCATCAATTCTTTGTGTGTATCATCATCAACTAATCTTAGGTTCGTTGGTGTTAAAGAATAAGGAACGTCCAAAATGTAGACCAAACCTACGGATTTCGTACTTAAATGGTAGTCCCACAAAATGTCAATTATTCTAGAATAATAGTTCAATGTGGAGATTGATGTCTGATTAGCTGAATGGCTACGTTTCCTATTTGTTATTTGCGCATCGATTGTCAAAGACTTCATGCGAAAATAACAATAGGTTTTCCTTTTGGTTAACCCATTAACCCTTTGTCTTCAGATACACACTGATGTGATACATGGTTTGTTTCGTATTCATTCATTAGTATGTTACCCACTATTTCAAGATATAAGGTAAAGGGAGATTATTTGGTGAGACAGTCTCTCAAAACGTTACCTATGCATGCAGTAATGCGAAGTGATGGCACTAATTCACCACTAAAATGGACAAGATGTAGTGACACATCATTTCGCATTACAGCATGCATAGGTAATGTTTTGAGAGACTTTTAAGACTCTATCACTGAGTTGCCTGTCTCACCAAATAATATCCCTTTACCTTACTGTATAATGTCTACCTCAAATAGGTCTAGACCGTAAGTGTAAACGTATTTAAGGTAGCTATATAGGGTAGCTAAATGACAAAATTACAAACACAATAATTAGTAGTGTATTGCGAAGTAAGATGTGTTTTTTTCTTTTGCATTTGTATTTAGAGCACAATAGGCACTTTGAATATGAATTCCATTTCTCAGATGGTCTGAATCCTTACATTGCATTGGCACACAAACAGGCAATATTCCTGTTTACTTCTCGAATCAATAAACAGGCGAAGCGACATACATTCACTTTGCTCTGCCTGTTTACTCCTCTGAAACTCTGTACAAGAGTGAATGGTAACCAAAGTTATTCATAAACCTATTTTATTTATTCCAGGCAGGAAAATGCTCGTCTGAAAACAAAATATTATACTTCTTTAATGTTTTAGCCAGAACTTGGATAATAAATTCACGTGTGAAGTTCAAATTGGAATATTATCACAACCTAATAATAATATTTTTAATGCCGACATTTTTCAACATGGAAGATTTCCGTAAAAAGCGAAATAAATAAATAAAATAAAAAGCGTTTATTGACCCAGAAAATACATTCATTCAAAGTTATTATTATTATTTAAGGTTAAGTGGCTCCTTATAATGTATTGCCATGAAAATACTGATGCTGATTCCCGAACTAAGCTTAGCTTGTATTTCGGGAGACAGTGTTCAGTCGCAGGAAATGACATAAAATATTTACAAGTAGTCCGAGTGAATGTTGTTAAATTTTATATTGCTATCTATATTAGTGCAATGGTTAGTAGATTTATAGTAAAAGTGTGTGAGTGGTTTATTTTGTATGTAGTATGTGTTGGTAGTATGTTAGTAGTGTGCGGGGATATATGTGATGGTGTTTGAGTGTACTAAGTGTGAGGGTGATGTGTATGTGGTGAGGTGTGGTGTGATGTTCTACGCAATGTATGTCAGCAGGTCTTCAGTCTGAAGATAGTCGAGTCCTTGCAGCCAATCAGAGACTTTGTTTTTAAGATCACGTCTGCTGCACCCTGCAATGTCTAAATCCCTATGAATGCTATTGTATAATTTACTACTGGTGCTGGTGAACTGTCTTTTAGCAAAGGCGGTCTTACAGGGATTGGTATGGCATACAGATCTTTTACTGCGTATATTTGGATCTGGGATGGTAACATGTTTGTGTTTCCTAAGGACAGTTTTGAGCACAAAGAGCTGTCTCACCGTGAGTACCTGACAGTCCGAGTACAATTTCGTGGTCGGATACCTGTAGGGCTTTTTGGTCATCACTTTGAGTACAGCTCTCTGCGCTCTTTCCAATCCAATAAGATGTGACTTAGCAGCCCCACCCCATACCGTAATGCAATATTGGATAATGGACTGCGCAAGGGCTAAGTAGACAAGTTTTAACTTTTCGTAACATGCACTATGTCTTAGTGTTTTAAATAAATTGATTAGTCTCCTCGTTCTGGATGTAATGGACTCTATTTGTCTATTCCAACGCAGCCCACTATCGATATATACACCTAAATATTTTACGCACTCTACGCGTGTTAGTTCCTTACATGAGCAGTTATTCTCCAAGAGACATGAGTGAGCCTTAATGGAGAAATCTTGGGGTGGATTTTTCGATTTGGTGATGGAGAGAGGCGTATAGTGTGTTTTTGATATGTTTAGTGTTAGTAAATTGTTTGCAAGCCAGTCTTTAGTCTTAAATAGAGAGAATTCAGCTCTTTCCTTCACAGCTTGCCAGTTTGGCCCCCAAACGAAGATGGCAGTATCATCTGCATAAGTATATATGTTAGTATTGGGAAGGGACATTGTGCAGAGATCGTTGATATAGAGCTGGAAGAGAGTAGGGCCCAGTACGCTCCCTTGAGGGACGCCATATGTGATTGTACTCTCGTCACTAGTGTAACCTCCTATCAAGACTTGCTGCTTCCTATTTGCGAGATAGTCTTTAATCAAGTTGAGTGCTACACCTCGAATGCCTAGCTTTTCAAGCTTAGCCAGTAGAATGGGGACCGAGACCGTGTCAAACGCTTTGGAAAGGTCTAGGAATATACATAAACAAGCGTTTTTTTCATCCAATTTGTTTACTGCAGCTTTGGTTAGGTCCAGTACGGCGTCTTCTGTTGATATTCCCGTGCGAAAGCCGTATTGGTTGTCAGCTAAAATGTTGTACTTGCTTAAAAAACTTTTAAGGGCAGTATTTATTATTTTTTCCAGAATTTTTGATAATACTGACAACACGGCTATGGGCCTATAGTTGTTGACACAGTCTCTGTCCCCACTCTTAAAGATTGGGTGAATTATGGCTTTTTTATAAGCTTCTGGAAAAACTCCAGAAGCTATAGCACAGTTACAAACGTGTGTGATGGGGGGTATCAGTTCTTGACGACATTGTATTATTACTTGAGTAGGGATACCATCCCAGCCAGTTGCAGTGTCAGGCCGCAGTTTTAGTATTACGTTTTCAATGTCTGATTCATTTACTTCCGTAAGAACAAGTGAGCTTGACGGGCCACTGACAGAAGTGAAGGAAGACGGTGTTGGTAAGGAAGGATTCAGATTGTTAGAGGATGAGGAGATTATTTTATCGGCCAAGTTTTTTCCAACATTTGTGAAGAAGTTACAGACATCATTGACGGATTTATTCGGATCAGCTGATATTTTTAAGAGTTCTGTGGGGGTTGCCGTGGTTTTATGAGTATATGTTATGCGTTTTATAGCTCTCCAAAGGGCTTTAGGGTTATTACCGGCCTTGTCTAATTCACTTTTTTCGAATGCTGTTTTGAGTTTGCGAAGGAGGCTGTTGCAGAAATTACGATATCGGGTATAAGTTAGCTTGAGAGTCATGTTAAAAGGATCTTTTTTAGATTTGTTATGTAGTCTGTCACGGTTTTTAATGCATCGAATAAGCCCAGGTGTGATCCACGGTTTTATTGATCTTTTCCTTCTAGCCACTGGGATTTTCTTTGTGTGTGCATCTATTATTCCTGCTACCATGGATACAAGTGTGTCTGCTGCGAGGTTTGCATCACTAGTTCCAAGTATGTTAGAGAAGTCAGCGTTTCTAAGGTCAGCTTTTATTTTTGAGTAGTCCAAGCAGGTTCTAGTGAGTTTTTGTTTTATGGTAGGATTGTTTTTGTCAATATTCAATATAATGGGCATATGGTCTGTTATATATGATTGTAAAACTAATGTTGTGGAACTAAGGTTTGAATTTGTGAGGATGTGGTCTAGGCAGGAACTGAGTCTAGTAGGATGGGTGTGTGTTGGGAAGAGGCCGTGGGTTGCATTAAAAGTGAGGTATTCTTCTCTCAGTGGATCTGTACTATTCGCGCATAGGTCGATATTAATATCACCTATTAGAAATATGTTACTGGATGTTAACCCATTGTATGTAGTATTGAGGCTGTCTATAAAATTGTTAAACTTGTCTCTGGTTTTCGAGGATGGAGAGCGATAAACGGCCACAATGCTAATGGAGCTCTCGATTTGGCAAATTAAACAGCTCGCTTCTTTGAATGCTGGTTCCCTTATGTTACAAACTAAATTTTTATTGGTATATATAACAACACCGTCATTTTGGTTCAGTGGAGACTTTGTGCAATGAGCAATGAAACCATCAATACTAGGAAGGCTGTTGACCTTACGAAGCCAGCACTCGGTCAAGACGATGACGTCGCAGTTGATCTTAATCATAGATAGTAAAATGCAGAGTTGGTCAAAATTCTTCTTTATGCTTCGGATATTCATATGGAGTAGTTTTATAGCATGTTTTGAGCTTTTAACGTATGTGTGGCATTCCTCCGGGGTACAGATGTATGAGCAGGTTTTTTCGTACGAGTCTAGCTCGCAGTTAATGTTTTTTATGTTAGCCATTTGTAAGAAACTATAGATCTATTTTGATGGACTAGACTGAAGTGCGCTAACTTGTGAAGTGTAACAGGTGTGTTTGTTTTGTGCATGTGATAAGGTAGATGAGTTTTGGTTGCAGGTTTGTTTACCAATGCGAGTGTAATTGTGAGTGGTGATTGTGATGTATTCGTGGCTTTCAGCAAGTGTGAGTGCGTGTTGTAGAAAGGTTGATTGTGATTCGATATTAGGTTATTAGTACAAAAGTGATTAGTAAAATTACAGTTTTGACAATAAAAAACGTAAAAGTAGGTAAGATAAAACAGACATTCAGTTTGAAGAACAAAAATTAGTAGTCAGATTTTTTCCGTGTGTAAATTCTGTAGTATTTGCTCTGAAGAGATGTGTACTTGCTTTTCTCCCTGCGTTTTCCGCAAGAAGATGTTGCCATTTGACGTCCAGCAGTATTTAAAGTCATGCTCTTTCGCAAACTCTTTGGACAGGTAAAAGAGTTTCTTGATGCTTGCAGGAAGATGTTCACTTACATAAACTGCCTGCCTTTTACCAGGGATATTTATGAGGTCGGTGTGTAATTTATCCTGCGATGATGTATGGCTTCTGTTGAACTCTCGTAGCGCGGCAAGTACTTTTTGTTTCGTTTGAACAGTGTGGAACTCCGCGACTATAGGGCGAGTACTATTGGGATTACCAGGAAGACGGTAAACATCTCGAAGATCCGAGGAGGAGGTCTGTGATCCAATAGCTTGGCTAATCTTAATGACAACACTAGTTAGTCCCGTACTCGTCTCGTCGTCCAACTGTGGGACGTTTCTTATCTCTATTGTGGATGACCTTGATTTGTAGTGGAGATCCTGCACTTTTCTTTCAAGATTTTCAATACACTTCCGATGTACTAGACGTTCTTTTTGCAGGTTTTCAACTTCAGATTTAATTTCTTCGTGCTGGAAATTAATAAATTTCATAGATTTGTCTATTTCTTCAAATGATTTCTGCATGTTAGAATTCTGTAGCTTAAGCTCCGATATATCAGTCGACAGTTGTGACATCAAGTTGTTCATCAAATCTTCCATCGAAACACACACACTACACTTCAAGCTATGTGGTGTGTGTGTGGAAAACCATACAAATAGAGACCACGTGTACAATTGTGCATGTTGTGTGTATGTATTTACAAAAAGCTCTCTATACACCAGATCTAGCCTAAGCTGTGGGGAAGGTATTAACAGAATATGGCTTTATTCGGACGTTGTATAAAATCCATTCAGATACAGACTTTTAAAACAGATTTTTAAAGCCAAAGCCTGTAAATAAAACACAGACAAAAATATTTTTTTAAGTTTTATTGACCAAACAGCGAGAAGCCAGAACACAAATAAAATGGACACGTTTTTTTGTTGAACGTTATTGTTTTACCTAGGTTCTAACTGCGCAGTATTATAGTAACGTTACGCTACGTTAAATCAATTAATTATCACTGACATCTGTCTGTTCGCGACTCGATTAAGCCACCCAGTAAGTAAATAATATAAACAACTGCCAGTCGACCCACAACCAACTTTACAATGCAAAACAGGGGGGCCAATTCTCGGTTTTAGAGACGGTGTCGAACTCGACAAAAAATTCTAATTGAGTACGTCATTTTTTCGTCAAATTTTAGAAGTTGCTGTGTCAAATTCGCCATTTGTCGAAGGCTAACGTTAGAGTTCAGTAAAATTTGTCGAATAAATAACATCATTAGAATTTGTTGTCGAGTTCGACACCATCTCTAAAACCGAGAATTGCCTCGCAGTTATTTAGCACTTAGATACAGCTGTAAGTACTTTGGCGCGGTTGCTGAAACTTTGATCTTGAAATGACAGGGCCTTTATCAAGATGAATATTAGTAATAATAATCTAACGATGCACGTGTATTCTATGGTTGCCATATTGTGAGCAGGGCCGGATCTAGGGGGGTGGCAAGCGGGGTACGTGTCCCGGGCACCAGATTCCGAGGGTAACATTATCATAATCTGCTTGCTTGATGCATGTAATGTTACACGTGTTCATAGTGTACGTATGTGAAGGTAATGTGCGTAAATTTATGATAATGAGCTATCTCTCTAGTAACTACCTGCTTAGCTTATTTAGCCCCCTTCAAGACCAGAGCAGGCCCCAGCTACTTTAGCTGGGGCGAGCAGGCCAGCATTTCCAGAAGGACAAAAGGGCATTCAAAAACAACCGGTGCGGGAGGTCTCATTTGGTAAAATCATCAAATGAATCCTCCCAACCCGGGCAGGGCACCCGGGAGGGACCGTCAGACTTGTACTGACTAAAATCCACGGTGTCCTTCAATAGCCTTTTATGTTCCGGGGTCACGGTAATGAAATAAGTCCCGTGACATCGGCAGGCTTTGGCCCTCTAGAGTGGAGCCCCGTCATCATGCTGAAACTCTTTGAGGCGCGCGTGGAACACAACGCACCATCGACCCGAGCATGGTCCATGGTCAGACAGCGAGTTGCCCTTTACTTGCCGTCCGCATGCCCGAAAATTTCGAAGGCTGGAGAAGGCGCGCCACTATCAAGTTTTGCAACGAAAAAATTGTAGATACAGGGCCGATTGTAAGTTAACCCAATGAATCGTTGTAGGGGAATGTTCAATCGCACAGAATGATTTGATTCCAGCTCTGAACAACTATTCAATAAATCTCAATGTGAAATATGCGCGCGGAGATAATCTAGTACAAACGGCAACAAATCAAGCCATACTCAACCAGATTATCGTGGTCTGCCTTTTTATAGTCTCTCCGCATATTCAACGGTCAGTTTATACTGGTTTTGCATAGCTTATGTAGTTGTTTGTACCTAGCAGTATCTCTGACTGTGATAGATGATATCATCAACATTACGTTTTTATTGGGCTTTAGGATTTTATTGACGTCCTGTTTTTAACAATAGGAATCAAATTATGTGACTGTACTGTAGTTATGACTACTGCGGGCCGCTGATTGGCTAAGAACGCTGCTGTAATAAATGGTAATTCCCCGAAATAATGAAACAGTACATATCTTTGCGAAAACAAAAATATGAATCTATATTTTCAAGGCAAGTTATTGTACCTATTGTATCTTCCGGCCTCGGTAAAGAAAACCGTATCGCAGTGCGATGCAAATGCAAAAATAATTACGTTCTACGTTTTTCTTGGACATAAAAAAGAATCGTTGTACTGAATACTTATTGCACTTTTTTTTTAAATTGTTGGCAATAATGTTTTCAGATGCAAAAACAACGTCGTAGATAAGATAGAACATTACTGGGTTTATTCGTAAGCTGTTCTCAAAATTAATAGATGTTTAAACCTCCGAAAATTTAGGTATTGTTAAGCAGTCGCGAATTATTACTTAAGTTCTGGTAATATTTCTGAATAAACCCTTTACTTATGAAGTTGTGTAATATCGACGACACGGTTGGCGTAGTGGATGAGCGATCGACTGCTGTACAGCGTGTCTCAAGTTTGATCCCCGCACGAAACAAATATTTGTATGATCTGCATCTAGTTGTTCCGGGTTAAGCTGTTTGTGTATGTGAGTTTCTATTTTTGTAATGCAATGTTTACGCAAACATACGTGCCACATAATAGTACGTCTGTAACCTCTAAAAAGTTTAAAATAAACACTTAAAAAAATAATGAAACCGACTTCAGAAGAAGAATGAATTTTCTTTAAGAAGTCGGTGGCTTTATTTCTTAGTTCCTTGACTATCTTGCTACATATTTCTCCAAGGTTTCTGGTCCAATTTTTCGTGATTCTTTAACGCACTCACGATACAGGAAAAAATTCCTAGTGTGGGACAAAGTGTCAAAAAAAATTCAAACGCCTATTCATATAAATCCGTGACAAATTAAATGAACTGACCATGATGACATAGATAGAGCCTCGAATCAATATTGCAGGGATACGGATTAATGGAATTCAGATAATGAATATATAGCATTCATTAGTTATTATTAATTTTGCTTCGAGCACTAGCAGTTAGTAAGTACCTAAACTAACGACCCCAGTGCAGCTGAAAAATTATCTCTCATAACTTTTCATTGATTAACTTTGCCTTAATATTATTAGAATGCAGATATTTTAATTGAATTAAATTCTATTTTCAATTAGGCTTGCGATATAGGGTGGGTAGGGTCAACCTCCTAGCAGTTCACCCGGGCAACGACACCTAAGGGAATTTGTAACCTGTGGTGACAGCTGAGCAATCTCAACGGTGGTTGTAGGTCTCACATGGAGGTCTAATCTCTAAGCACGAAAATCGTGGTTTCGTTAATTACGATTTTACAGATAGCTCCATAGAGTCCGCGTTACCAGTCATGACCTGCGGAAAATTCGTAGTACTGTATTTTTTTAACGCTTTCAAGTAATGACAGGAGCGCAGTGTCAAAAAGACTTCTTTCGTGGCGGTAATATCTGTCCGCAAACTCGATTTTGACATTAGTTACGTTCGTACATCCGTATCAATACCCAATACCCATGTCTCTGTTTACGGAATTAGAAAGTAGACCCCTATGGCTGCCTGGCTAGCGACCGCCATCCTGTCAAAGTCCGACACCAAACAGTTCTTATTGTTTTCCACCTATGCGCACCAGTTTCGGTTCCTTCCGTGTGTCGATCCATCTTATACCTCATATCTGGCTTTGAGCTAGATTGAAGCTTAAATTAACGTCATTTCAGATAAAATATTGCCTAAAAAATATCAGAATTACAGTCAATGCTCACAAATAAGTAAATCAATAAACCATCGACAATAATATATTTTCTTTTTATGCCGCGCAGAGACGCATCCTACTGTAGTATAATTGTGTTCAGTGTTTTGGTTAGAAATATTGTCGTAGATAATACAAGAAGATTTTTATTTCAAGATATTTTGTAGAAAAAAGTACACAAGGAAAAAAAACGAAACAGTTTAAATCGAAAAATTATTGATATAATATCTGATTGGCTTATTGATTTAGTACCAACTTAGATCTACAAAGAGTTATGTCTATATCGTTAAAATAACATTTAAAATGTCAACAGGTTCATAAACCACAAAAATACTGGTACTTTAATATCTTAATTTTCCTTATAAGTATTAAAAAAACTAATTTACAAACAAAATTCATAAGTTATCTCCACATCTTTAAATTAACTCTGAATGTTCTTATAATAAAGAAGAAAGGGCGTTTCTAATTAACGTCAACAGGTAAACAGGTTTTAAATTCCTTCGTACATTATAATTTAAATAGACACTTTTAGCTAACGGTTAATTTTTTGTGGTTCTGTAGACACCTGACAGTATTTTATAAATTTGGAATAATCACTCACACGCTACTAAGTATCAGAAAGAGACAAATATTAATTAATAAGCTTAAACCAATGATAGTGATATATCATGAACGTCTTGGCGGTGGCACTGCCGTGCCCCCAGATGTACAATATTAGTCTAATATACAGTTCTACCGATATTAGTCCTAACTAATATCGGTAGAACTGTATACTTACTACTGTATACTTACTGTATACTTGACAAGGTATTCCTGAATACCTTGTCAAGTCAGGTACACCTTCATCTAATTAGTGCCGGAATTTCAAAGGATCCGTGATTTCTCTCACAGATTTAATTAAATGCTGCGACAGAAATGAGGGACCGTCACTATATCGTCACAGTTGATTGGGTTCATGGTAGATTTAGGCCACACGTCAGATGTTACACTTTATTCCTACTCCAGACTATGCCAGCTTAGCTTGGCTTACCTTTACTTGACTTGGCTTACTTTTTACCGGCACCGATGTTAAAAAAAAGACCATGCCATACTGAATGCATGTTAAACATGCATGCATGTTAAATATGCATGCTAATTAGTCAGTAATTTAGAGTTCGAAAATATTTTTCTTTTATTAAATCAATGGGCACTAAAAGAAAAATGGCGAATGGTGACTATGCTGAGTAGCATAGGCTGAGACGGCTGTCAGAATGCGTCGCTACCGTCTGAACTCAGCATAGTTTCAGACGATTAGTCAGCATAGTTGACTGTTCAGCATTTCTGTCCAGATTTTGTATCGGATAAACGCACCCACTGAGCGATTGCAATGCAACTCGAGGGTCAAATCGTGACGTCATTAGTTCTGACTTCACGATTTGACCAAATAGTACTAAGCTGTGACACCGTCTAATTTTAGTTTACGTTACCAGGAAAAAACACTGGTTACTTTTTTTTTATAATCTGAGAGACTAATTAGATTTTTCAGCCCAATAGCCAATTTTAACAAACTTCTTTATTGAAAATGCCCTTATTATATCCAAACGCATACCATTCCGTGAACAAGGAGCCAACTGCCAAGCATGTTGAGACTAAACGGCATCCATTTACAATATCATAAATCTCTCATCCAGAATAATTTGAAGCGCATTGATAGTGACCAATTTTGAATGTTTTTCAATGAAACTTCACTGAGTAACGTTTATTTTCAGTAACGTGCCTTGGAGTGGCGCCGTTGATACGTAAATATGTGTTTATATATTTTGTGTTTGTGTGTATGTTTTTGTTTGTTGGTAAATTGTACACCGTAGACTACCTACAGTATTGTTCCTCCTTTACTTTTCAAATCCATCCAAAGGTTGTCTTGAAAAGATCGCTTTTAGCGATAAGACCGCCCATTGTGTCACCCTATTTATAAGATATTGATTGGATGTATCCTGTAATTTGTATGGTGTACATAATAAAGAGTATTCTATTCTATTCTATTCTAAATACGCAAATCCTAATTTAATGGCCCGAGAAGACCCAACTGCCGAAATCTGATTGCTCCCACTGCGAGGAATTATACTTCCAAATGCATTTTGCATTAATAAATTATACATACAAATTAACTATCTATTTACCGTGTAGTTCACCGTCTAGTTCACAGTGTCACAACCTGTCTGGCTTCCTATGCATAACGTGTCAAGTTTTTATAACGGTTGTTTTTGTTATACCTAAAAGCTAGGTAATTTGCTAATATTTATCACCATTACGTTTTAAATGTCATTTATGTATTCCTACTTGACTAGAACTTAATTATTGTTACATTTTACTGTATATTGTAACATTCATATATCAGGCAATCTGATTATGTTTTGTATGAAATGTTGAAGGATAAAAATACAGTATAAGTGACTCCGTATCCGAAAATGGGAACAAAATCTTCACGTAAACGATACAGTTGTTGTTCACCGGAAATTCGATGATATCTGCCATACTATAACTTTTTGTAAAATAATGAAAGGGTCAAGAAAAGTCCCAGAGTTTTGCCTTGAGGAACACCTATTTTGCATCTACTTGCACTAAATATCTACATATAATCTTATACATTTAAAATAAAATAAATAAATTCTCTCATCACTAGCGTTAACAAATATAATAAAAATAAAATAATTACGATTTTTGTAATGGCAATTTAAGAACCAGTTCTATCATAATTTGCAATATAGTTTGATTAACGGCTCAGTAGATATATAAAGACAAAATAATCCTAATAACCTTAATAATCCGGCAACGTGAAGCCAGCTTATTAAATGGTCCGGTATGAATATAAATAAAACTCATTCATGTGTATATAAGCAGCAACTTAATATATAAACGAGGTACCTTTATTACGCAGGTGTGAGTTAATTATTTTTTCACACTAATTTGCTCGTAAATGTCATATTATATGTCAGGCAAACCTACTGTAAAGCATGACATTATTCCCTCTCGCTCGAGCCGGGAATAATATATGTACTGAATTTCATTATTCCCGTGGGAATAATGTGATTTGAATTTGGAACCTCAAAGAAAACCGTATGAAAACTTTCACCAAGGAGTCGTATCAGTAATGGCGGCCGCTGGCCGCAACAGCTGATCGCTTGCAGTTGTGCCAACTTCACGTTCGAAGGTTGTCGTACCACATCAAATTTCAAAAATCGAATTTATTTTTCCTCGCAGTAGGTGTGAAAAGTATAGTACGCTCCTCGGGAGTAACGCTGCCTTGTCTTGGGCTAACTTGAATCCCTCGCTACACTAAAGATTCTTAACTTAATTCCCTCGTTTCACTCGGGAATTAACACCTGAACCTCCTCGCTGCGCTACGGAGGTTCACCCCTAGAATCCTTAGTGTCGCTTCGGGATTCAATACGCCTGTGACGTAAGGCAATGCTTTACTCCCTTGGTGCGTAATCTACTATTATTAAACACACTGTATAATAAAAATAAACAAAAATACATATTTACATACCTATTTATTTTCTCCCATTTCGGTGGCAAAATATTTGCTTTGAGTAGAGTAGTCATAAAAAAGGTATAGAATAACATAAGTACCTACTGAGAACTTGATATGAAAATATCACAGCGGGTTATTTTCTTTTATTTACAAAAATCTTTGTGAAATACCTCACAATAACTTATATTTTTCTTTATTTATCTTATTTTGGAGACTTCTTGTAGGTTTATGTCGTAGGATAATTTGATGAACTGAAATTTCGCAAAAAATCTAGGGTTGTCGCGAAAACACGGATATAATTCGACCATGTCAACGATATTTCTGAATGTTTCTTAAAAATTTGCGGTTGACCCTGAAGTTCGGTTTGGTTAGGTTTCTTTAAACCCTGCAAAAAGAAATAGAACCCCGCGAAGCGAGGCTTCGTCGACTCTGCTTATTTCGAAATTTTACTGAGTTATAGAAATTGTCTAATTACTCGTGTTTTTCGCGATATCCCAAGAACTTTTGCGAAAATACGGTTAAATATAGAAATTATCCTACGACATATTTTATACAAATGTAAATTATAACTCTATTTACCCTTACGTGTTGTTTCAAGTTTCGAGTATTTTAATTATTTCTGGGAGACTTAAGACTTGCTACTTGGAATGGGAGACAAAACCGCTAATTACTCAACAAAACAAAGAGCTAATGACTCACTTCGTGTATATTTAACCAACATTGTGTATATTAGAAACTCCTATCACATACAGTCGTACAAGTAATTTGAATGTCGTAAAAAATATAGCATAATACCTATATGTATAAAAATGTATTATGTAGATTCGACTCAATACCTTTCAAAGACGATTACTTTGCTTTGTTCCGTCTTATATTTATATGCTAAGTTTATATATGAGTAACTTATCTCATGTAACTTGAACTTGATATAGAAGAGGAAGTACTTTTTGAAAATGTTTGAAAGTCTGAAAATCTAATAAAATGAGAGATGTTTAAGAAAGAAATTTTCTCAAGTATATGGTAAGCATACAAACGCGATTTGGAATAATCAGCTCGTTAAAAAAAATTGAACACGGCACTAAATCATAATTTTAAACCAGTACTGTCAAGAGATTTTATAATAGAAATGCAAGTTATATCAATGGAAGGAACAGATTTATATTTAAAAGTAAATGGTGAAAACATATTTATAATTTGTTTTTTTTTTCTCCAACAAAAAGCAAAAAATATTCAAAATGTATAATATTATTTCGCTCGCAATGAGGTCGTGCGCTCATACATTTACACACTGGATGCAACCTCGCCTTAATGGAGTATGATTACAATTTATTAGATTTTGTTGTATGTGCTTGCCCAGATTTAAAACGAGTAGCATAACGTTATAAGATTACTGCTGGCCCAGTGATATCGGTCAAAATAACGCGTTGTAGGCCGTCCGCCGCGCCGGTTCGAATCCAGTCAGGCGCACTCTGTGGACATTACTTCATCACCATTGCTCTAAATACGGTGAAGAAAAACATTTTGGGAAAACTGCCATGTACTAAAAACCAAAAATTCGAAGACATGTGACTTCTACTAACCAGCACTGGGCTCGCGTGGTGGATTATGGTCCACTCAACTCACAATCAACGAGAGAAAACCTGTGTTCCAGCTGTGGGAACACTAAGATGTATCGCTACGTCCTTTTATTAGTTTATCAGTTTAAAAGACAATGGGCAGATTGGGACCACCTTCCAATAGCAATAAGATGTATGTCGTTGGATAGGTCTTTTCATTTGGAACAACTATTGTTCAGACATTTTCTTTTGGTAGGGCTGTCCGTTCGGAGTTATGAGACTTATTAGCTCAGAGAAAAAATATATTTAAAAACCTTTTTTATATATGTTTAATATTTAATGCTTTAGTCTCGCACACACTGTATCTTCGGAACGCATCTGGAGGAGACATGGCATGAGCAAGGGCTTTTTTTTTTAACTTTTTATAATTATCCAATGAGTGCTCACGCACTGGGTGAAGCGGTAGGGACTGTCAGACTAGTACGGACTAAAGATCACGGCACGAGTTGTTAGTAAACGCGATAACATGTCCGGATACACGTGTAGATGACTGAGAAGAAAACTTGCTAATGTACATGTTATTCTCGAATAATCAGACTTAGTGTGAGTCTTAGTGAATGATCAATCAGAGTAGTGTAGATATTGATGGCGATGGCTGATTCTCAGAGCTTATGTTTATTGATTCCGGAGTTCAATAAGAGTCTATTTTCTCTCCAAATCTTATTCTGCTACACATTTCTAAGACATTTAAGCCTGTCATTTTTGGACAAGAAGATGACTGTACTATAGACATACTTGCCCACTCCATAAACCGGTGGGAAGGAAGTAAATGAATGTACAGAGAGGCCATGATGGAGCGAACAGATTTGACCTCAAGCTTCCCACTGAGCGGGCACGCCACAATCGCGGCGGTAAGACACCTCTTCGAGTAGTGGCTGGAGAGGCGTCACGGTGTCCACACCTTCCGCTTGATACAAGTCCTCACCGGACACGGAAGTTTCGGGAGGTTCCTATGATTGATTGGGAAGCAATAAAGGCTTGGGTATCTCCACTGCGAATATCGCCCGTAGAATACTGTGGAGCATACTGTGCAGGACTGCCCTGCTTGGGCAGAGCATCGCCGTCTCCTCACGGAGGCGATAGGCGACCTCTCGCGCCCGGCATTGATCGAGGCCATGCTGTGGGGTGAGATGGAATGGGAAGCGGACACCTCCTTTTGCGAAGCAGTCATGCTAGCAAAGGAGGAGGCGGGATGCATGAGGGAGAGGACAACGTCTACCTCACGATCCAGCCGCCGCAAGAAACGCCCACGGCATCGGATGTCACGAACCAATTTTTGGCCACCGTTGGCTCGTCTGAGTAGGGGTTAGGTAGGACTCACTTGATGCTTTAACCACGACAAAAAAGTCTCCCAGTGAGCAAACAAGAAACTATTGTGTCTTAAAAACTAACCACCTGCGTCTGTGTTCCCGAGGCATACAATACAACTCGATTTTTTTCAAAATAAGAGTGAACAGAATTTTTCTGGGTAAACTAGTAGACTTTACCTAAGCCACCTCGGATACCGAAAAAAGACAGTAGCAAGCCCAAGTTAAATAAAAAAGTTGACTGTTTTATTTTTATCAGAATAAATACTATGCTTTACAGTTAGTTCTTTCCTCTATTCATCTTAGAATTCGCATTTTTAGACATTTTTATAAAAAAAGAAATGAAAAACATGCAAATATTCGATATTAGCCAGACGAGAACACCCAGAAATAATGTGTCGGATCGATTCTCCCGGAAGGTGGTATACCCAACATATGTTAATAAATTCGCCAATTATTGCACAGACTACACACACGGTTCGGTTTTCCAAAAAGGTCACCAAAACGCAGCCAGGATACGGACGCTAGTCTACAAGTTAGTTCTTTAATTGTTTTCTGATGCTATAGAAAAAAAACGTTTTTGTCCTGAAAGTCTCGAAAATTCCGGGATTTCCCGGTTCTTGGAGGTCTGTAACGAATTTCCCGTTTCATCCAAGAAGAGCCGGTTCTCGATCCCCTAATAATACCCCTATGGTTAAAACACGTAGATCTGTAGACAGCCTTAAACAATTGGTTTAATTGTGACTTAAAAGTCTTATAACTCCAAACGGACAATTGTAACAGCAAAGCATTCTTAACAACTAATGTTCCAAATGAAAAGCCCTATCCAACGACATACATCTTATTGCTATTGGAGGATGGTCCCAAGTTTCATACATTTTTGCCCATTGTCTTTTAGCGAAACTTGTGAAAATTTACGCATTTCATAATATTAATTGTAAACTTTAACCATGTTGTGCAATTAGGGAATGATAAAGTTATCTTCCACGAGTGCTTCAGGCTTCAGAGTTCAGCTCATAACAAACTTTCTTACTTCATACCAGTTGTTGTTGATATTACTTACTGAAAAACAAGAACATAAAGTTCGGGCCAATAAAACACAGGGCTTTGGTCTGTTTTTGACTGCACGAGAAAACATTCATAAATACGTCAAAACGATACAAAAAAAAGCACATTTATGTTAACGGGGAAGGTAAGCTTCAAAGAAATTGAAGCGCAAAAAGAATTCTTGCTCTTAAATCACATAATGATTCGGAAAAACGAGAGAAAAACGATAGACGTTAACGTATAAAAACACACGTGAGACACATTAATGTCACATCACAACCAAGGCAAAATTAAACACGAGGGTGTGTCATCTTCATTAAAGGAGTTCACTTATCCATTTTATTTATAGCTGAAACGTTCAGTTCCCACAGCACATCGAATAAATATAAATACCACAAGCTACCTATTAAGTTAACCAATCACCATTTATTTTAACAGACTTGTATCTATTTCTACGGTTCAATTAACGTGAGTTGCCGGCCATGTGTGTAGAAAAAAGCAATTATAAAAAATCTCTAGAGGAAAACGTAGGTAAATAAACACGAAAAATATTGCGAAACTATGTTTCACGAAAGTGGTAGGATGGAAAACTAATATTGATGTAGCAGTATCGGGTAACATTGGTCGTTTGTAAAGGTTTACTTACACGGGCAACTATAATCTGTACTGTTCAGTTCTAGGTGGACTTTTACATCATCTATTTTCCCAAATATGTAGGAGTCGGCTTCCAATTTCACGTTGCACTACGTCTTAAAACTTACTACTCAAAATTCTTAACTTCTATACTAATTAATTTTTTATACTATTATCTATCTTCTTCTTCTTCTATTCTATAATATAAAAATGTATCGCAAAATGTGTTGCTAAGCTCATAACTCGAAAACGGCTGGACCGATTCGAATATTATTTTTTTTCGTTGTGTTTGTAACCATCGGTACCGGGTTTTAGAGGACTTCTACCAATGCCAAGCCGGGGCGGGCCGCTAGTTGTAAATAAAAAAGATTTTTCTATGTTTGTAATGAGTAAACCCAAAAATTGCTTCACAAAATAAAAAAATTCTATCACCAATAAAAAACTACGTTGTTGCCGAGTTACATTGGGTATATGGGTAGAAGGGAATGAGGTGGAAAAACCGCTATAGCTAGTATTTAATAAATAGTTAAGTCAATTTAGTCGTCCGTATATCATGATTATTGCTATTTTCATGCAACAGTGTCGTCCTAGAGGTTGCCACACAATAGGTTATAAAGCAATTTGATTTATAGTCAGTGTTTAGTGGCTGTGACATGCCACTTTGTTCACCTTTGACGACTTTTTAACTATCAGTTACGTGAATAAAATGGGTAATATATTAAATGTGATGTTTGTTGTTCCATTCAATAAAAAATGTCTCTGAACAGTATTTTTCTCTCTTATATCAATAAATATGAATAGTTGTAGTGCCTAGCAGTACATAGGTCAGTTCACCGAAAGAGTGATTTTTTTTTCGTGTCATTAATTTGGTTGATAAAACACACCGAACTAAAGATACTCTTTAGTAATCGGATATAGGATTTGGGAAATGAAATGGTTTTATTTTCGCGAAGAGGAGGCATGTATCCTAGCAGTGGGAACTTTCTAAACTGATTCAACAACAAGCGCTGCATAGGACGACGTCCACCCACATGGTGGACAGATGATCTAATTAAAACTACAGGATCGCGCTGGATGCAAACCGCTTCCATTCGTTACTTATTCCATCACCGTGACCCCGGAAAATAAAGGGCTATTGAAGGACACCGTGGATTTTAGCCAGTACAAGTCTGACAGTCCCTCCCGCCCTGCCCGGGGGGATGACTCATTTGATGATTTTACCACGTAAAAAAAACCGTTCCTATTGTGTTAAATATCATTCACTCATATAAGTGAATTAAAATATCACTCCTTGTGATTTATCTGTTACTGTCTAAACATAAAATCTGCCTAAACAAAAATCCGACGAAACGAAAATCTGTCCAGACGGAAACAATCCGTATTTTTCCGGAACTCATCAGCGAAAATCCACAGAATCGAAGCAAATGCATTAAAAAAATATATCGACAGAATTCAGGTCTTCCTCCTTTTTGCAGTCGGTCAACAAGCATCGATGCACTAATACTGCTAGCCCAAGTCTGATCGGGTCAGGACCCATTCGTACCCTAAGATTCGCACCCTGTGCCCGTTCGTACCCTGGAACTTTTGAGGGGCCCATTCGTCCCCTGAAGAATATTTATTTTATTCATTCTTCTAATATAAGTACATGTATATGTGTATACTGCAGCTTGGTAGTCCTGGTACAGTCGCGCAGAAAAGGTCAAAATTAAAAATATAGTAATTCGGTGGATACCATGTTTATTTTAAATAAGATTAAGTTTAATAAAATGCTTCTAGGCTCTAGGCATCGCGGGCATGTTGGCGGCGAGTAAAGGGCAACTCGCTGCCCGACCATGGACCATGCCTGGGTCGACGGCGCGATGTGTTCCACGTGCGCCTCAAAGAGCGTCAGCATAATGACGGGGCCCCCTCTCAGAGGGCTAAAGCCTGCCGGAGAGACTTATACCATCACCGTAACCCCGGAACATAAAGGGTTATTGAAGGACACCGTGGATTTTAGTCAGTACAAGTCTGACAGTCCCTCCCGCCCTGCCCGGGGTGGGAGGACTCATTTGATGATTTTACCACGAAAAAAAAAAAGAAAAGGCTCTAGGCATTAAATCAGTCTTCAAAAAAATTAATCAACTTTTGGTTTCTTTTACATTTTTTAATATTTAGCAAAATATATGATAACTACTACTTTATGTAGTAAAATAAAACTGTGTAACTATTTAAAAAAAAATCCCAGTAATAACTGAATTTTAGATACACATCCAGTGTACAAACAAATAACCAAATATCAATACCAATATAACAAAAATAAATATTAATTGTTAGTACTTCGTACAGTCAATGAATATAAAAAGTAAAACCAGTCTTTATCAACTATGTAAAACCAAAATTTTTACTAACAATAAATACAAGTCTTTTACAAAAATCAGCCTTGATTGACCATTATACAAATCAACATTAAATATACAATATGCGAAAAATATAGAACACATATCAACGGTAAATAATCACTTCTTATTTTTTTGTATGTTTACCAACTACATACATGCAAAATCATAATAACTTAAATCTAAAAAAAAAATATTTCGTAGAGAATTCTACATCGTAAGCCTATCGACAGGTTATATTATTATCATGACGGATTATCATTCATCACATCTCTGTTTTTAATGATCTGTTATGATTTATTAAATTAATTCCGTTAATAAACTGTTCACAAGTGTACTATGTTAACAGTTTCTTAGGTAAAATATAGCTAATTTTATCTCAGGGGACCAATAGGCACCTGAATAGGTGCCGAATCTTTAACTTATATTGTATTTATATTAGAGGGGACGAATGGGTACTTTAAAAATAATATTTTTTATTGAAATATTAATTGGTCCCCTACCAGGAGACCAATGGGCCCTTAAATAGGGGCCGAATCCACAACTTTATGCTGGGGGACGAATTTTAGGGTACGAATGGGCCCTGACCCGTCTGATCTACCTGAGTGCGAGCTATTGAAATCCTGAAAGGTAACAAACGGACAGTCCGAATTATTATTTTATAATAGTAGGGAATGAATATGGATAGGTTTCTAGATTAGTCGGTGTTATCGCTAAAAGATCTATGAAATGTAATTGAAACTTTGAAAGGTTTATTTATTTTGCAATTCAGTTCTAGGAAAAAAGGTAGCCATTAATTTGATTAAAATAAAGTTTTACCAGTTGAAATTCATGTATTTTTGTAAGCTTTTGGTATGTTATTATCCTCAATTACAAAAATCTTATTAAATTTAAGTCACACTCAAGCGTGATCAATTTTAGGTTATTTCAAGTACATATTTACCTGCTTGATCGGTAGGTACCTACGTTAGATAGGAGTATTATTGTCTTGATTATTTAGTAAGTAAACAAAAAAATAAAATATTCTTGGTTCGTGTGTAGCATGATAAATGAGATTCCAAAAAAACACAATTTTAATCATCATCAAAAGCCTATAACGTTCCCACTGCTGGGACACAGGCCTCCTCTCTGAGAGAGGGTGTGGGCCATAATCCACCACGCGGGCCCATTGCGGATTGGTAGATGTCACAAATATCTTCGAATTTTTGGTTCTAGAACATGCCGGTTTCCTCACGATGTTTTCCTTCACCGTTGCAAAATTTTAATGCACACTTTTAATTTGATGTACTCAAAAAGAGCAATTTGAAAGATATGAAGAAGAATTAATTATTAACAAATATTAATAAATAGTTAAGAGGAATCCGGAAATTAAGCCTTAAAACAATAGGAAATCTGCCAACCGATTTTCCAAGAAACAGGACTTTAAACACCCAATTTAATCCAAGTCAATTATCCCAATATCTATTGTGTTTATGTTGGCAAAACAAAGCAAACAATAACTTATTAATATGCGACTTTGATAACAAGAAAATACATTCTCAAAGAGAGGTCAAAGAACTCTACGTACAGTCACTTATCAAAACTACAATAGCCATAGATTATAGAGGACGTTGAAATTTGAAACGGATATTACAGCGATAAATAAAATTATGTTGCCACTGCTGGCGGTATAAAGGAAGCCCTGGGTATGTTAAAGGACCTTTGACTATTGAATTCAAAGGAAACAAATAATTTTATTTTTGTAAAGGTAGGAAATATAATCGAATTCGAGCATTATTTCTGTGAATTTGTCAAGCCGTACAATAGGTACCCATAGCGCACTTCTAGAACGATGATATGACTATGAAAATTGCTGTGAGAACATTAATAGACCAATAATAATTATGTTAAATATACCTAATACTAGAATCCAACCAGTTAAATACTAAATTATGTTAGTCAGCTACTTTTATGAATTTTTATATACTGAGTGATTCGTTAAACATTTACAATACCCAAAATAATATAAACTTATACCCGTCAGCGAAACTTATACCATGGGTACAACCATGAAAAAAAACTACAAAAATATTACTGCTGATATTAATGGGTCCTAAATTGAAAGCTTTTATATTTGATTCCAAAAATAGGTATGGTAAAAACGCTTGAACGCACGGAAATTCGAGTTTCCACAAGGTCCGTATGGTAAATGAGTCTAGATCTGAACAGTATCCAACATAACATTGCGTTCGTTCAGCCAAAGAACACATAATAATATGATTGGCTGTTTATGTATGTTGTCATACGGTTCACGCGTGTTGTTGGCAGTCGTCACAGGCAGTCACGTGTTTGATTCGGGATTGCTCAATTAAGTTTGATAATCCCGAAGTCCCGGGACAAACACGTGAGGAAAACCGTTCGTTCATATTAATAAACATGAAGGTGTTTAGCCAAAGTTTTAATAAGTGAGAGCGATTAACATCTTAGTTAGTTAGTATATTAAGTTAAGTAAGTATTTGCTGATTCCAGCGCCTTCACCCGCTAGATACTACTAGAGAAAGCCACTGGAAGAAAAAAAGGTAAGCCTACTTGAATAAAATCTATCCTTTGTGGTAATCCAGATTATAAACTATCTGTGCACCAAATTACATTTAATCCCGTTCAGTACTTTTTGCGTTAAAGAGTAGGTAACGAACATCCATCTAAAAAACAAACTTTCACTTTTATAATATTAGTAGGATAGGAAGGAGGATATAATAATAAGCTTAAAAAAGCCTCCAGGCAAACTGTCCGAATCTTGACTACAGATAACGTAAAATTCATTCATTCATTCGCAGCGTGTTAAAAACTTGTAACTTTTCTACTAAAACCAACCAAACTTTTCGGAAAAATCGGATTAACAGTCCTGGACAGTTCGAATTTGCAAACTGGGAGAATCGGTGCCAGCGCTTCAAAAGTCTGGCTGATGGCGTCCAACGAGACATCTACAACTCTCCGAGCAATTGGGTTTGTAATCAAATTGCACTCGCTCGTTCATGTAGACCGACCCCATAGCACGAACTACTGTGTCGTATTTGATACGATCGATTTTACGAAAAAAAAAATCTATAGTAAGATCTACAATTGGTGTTGTGGTCTGGGTGATTGTGTCGCGTGAGTTTTGATGTTTAAACGCACCCGCGATTCAGGAAAAAATCCTAGAGTGGAATTTTTTTTCTAAAAAAATTGAAATATATGGCATGAACATGGAAATGCTCTTTAAAATTTAAAAGATTTCAAGAAAACCAGATTATTTTTCGTCTTTTTTCATGCGAATGCGTTTATAGCACAAGATTTGTTCACGTATTATGTTTTCTGCGAGTATGCATGTACAGACGCCAGCACATCAACCTACCTCAACATGTCAAATTACTAGAATAGATTTTCATCCTTAACACAATAGTGGAAGGTTAATATTTGATTGGTAAAATTTAAAAGCTTCAGGTATGTTGACCTGCTGGAGTCTGTACATAAACAATAACCGGAACCAGACAGTTGTCATTGACATTTATTTAAGAGGAGAACTATAAATTGATATTCATTAGAATAAGTTCCATTTACCACATTTATTGAATAATTTACAAATAAAAACACATAAACCTGTTCTTAAAGTATTATTTTTTTCGCCTAAACCCTAGGACAAACATCTAAATGAATCGATAGCAGTAATAGACAACTTTATCGCGCCAATATCAACTTTCACAAAGATAATTTTAGACTAAATAAAATGTCTAAAATAAAATATCAGGGTTAATGTTTGTGAATTGGTAACACGAACATTATTTTCATGTATTAAGTTATGTGAAAGATAACTTTCGAAAAACACGTTACGACAACATTACGTCGATAGATAGATAGATAAAAAGATTAAAATATTTTTATCTATCTACATTCTAGAACTAGGTTTACTGATTAGATATTTTTTGAAAGACATTATTATATAATTATGCGAAACACATCGTCTACTAAGGCTCCATTCGCACAGCGACGCGACGCGCTGCTTTATTAACTACTTTAACTACTACACAAAAAGATACACATTTATAGTATCATCGATGTGAACTGACCCTTAGTCGTTAAACATGAAATGGTATCAACAATTCCGAGTTTTCGTGTTTATTGAAAAAGCCGGTATCCACATTTAATTATGCACATATTTGACACATTTCGAAATCACCTTTCAAGATCTAGTGATGACTCTTAACAGAAGTCGTAATTTATTTCCTCTTAAAAACCAGACCCTAATATAGATAAAAGGATCATGATAAAAAAAAGAATTACTAAATAATAATAGAAGTTGTTCTTAATACGTAACAGCTAAGCGACAGATTGTGATTAATAACATTTTAATACACGGTATCGTCTTGTTCTATTCCCCTTCTCTAAACAGTCAGTAGGTAGTTGAAAAGGGAGTCCTCTCTTTCAACTGCTGACATCCGCCAAGCAACATGAACAGATCCTCACAAATTATAACTAAAAGCAATCTCGATCGCGATTGAAACAAAAAGAAACGCCATCAAAAAAGGGTTTATTCTTTTAGAAGCTGCGACGCCACAGACAGAATCATACACACACAGAAACGCATTTTAAACTCATAACAAACCTCTTTTTGCGTGGGGGTTAAAAATATAAAAGTCAAAGCAAAATCTGTACAAAAAAAGTTAATTAAATAAAACAGTAAAAGGGAAGCCATCAAAATTAAAGCCACAAAAGAAAAAAGTTTATGACTAACGATCACTGCTGAGAGGAAGGTCGTTTCTATAAATTCATAATATTTACGTGACTTTAACGTTTAGCGTAATTTCTTAATTGTAAGTAGCGTAATTTCGTGTTCTTTTAAAATTCAGACCGCTCATTTTTCGTCGCCAATGTCTTTTCTATGGATCTGCCCGAAATTACGCTACTCACAACTCAAAAATTTACGCTCGTCTGACTTCAGCCTTAAAAATTCCTACAGTTTTTCTCCGCAGTCTCAGACATCTTATCTTTTACATTATTTTAGGGTGGATGACGATTATTCACATCGCGACATCCATTTGTCTTTCACTAGGTCAGCCCAGCACCAGCCGCCTTGAGGCAATCAAAAGAACATTTCAGCTCAGAATGGATAAAAAAATATATATTCCGCAGCTTTTCTTACATTTTCAAAACCTATACCCTAAAGATGCTGACTAGACTAGACTTAAACATTCACTTGCAACAGAACATCGAACATTCGCTGTTTTTCATTTTGCCGAATTGTACAACGAACTAAGCCACGAACATTTTCACGGTTTGCTAGCGAATGCTCCAGTCGACGGAGGTCGAGAAATAATTTTTCTACTTAGAGATGTCAAACTTGACAGTAGGCTCGGTAAAAAGTACGCCAGAATGCTCACTAAAACGCTTATTTGTTTTTGTAAAATTCGCAGTAATGAGCACATAACAAGTTGTTTTTATAAGTTATGCGTGTTAGTTTGTAAGGTATATATCTATGGGCCAAAGTATCCTGAACACAATAAAATAAGAAGAATAATAAAAAAGTGAATTCTCAATTGTTTATCAGCATCTTAATAAAACACTTGTGATAATATCAGTAGGTAGTACCTACAGTAAGAAAAAAAATATGATTAGGTACGTATCGCATTGGAACACAAAAGTAATAGAATAACCTTAGGGCAAATGAATATTAATTAAAGCCTTTTAGTTTTGGGACAATCTAAAGTCCAGCAGACTAAACGTAATCCAATAAATAACCCTCATTATGAGGACTATCAATATTCATTGCGTTCGCGTGTCGAGCAGAAGAAATTCTCAAACGTATGAATGAAAGCACGGATTATGAATGAGAGCTTGTTGAATGACTTGGGTTACGCAATCGGGGTGCAAAGTCTAGACTAATTAAGAATCTAGACCACTCAAGAATGTTTTTTTAGATTTTTATCTTATAAATATATGTTTTTTTGTAGTTGTAACTTTCTAACTTACAAAATAATTGTTAAAATGTGTATTAATTATGGAAATGTATGATTACATAAATATGTTTAGTTTAACTTCAACATCTTGATAATAGACTTAAACAGTTCAGAGATAAGAATTTATTAACATAATCACAGTGTTTGCCAAGCCTTTTTTGCAGATTCGAAATTAGATATTCCAATTTTTTTTTTTTTTTTCAAAAATATATGGTACCATGACTTTTTAACTATTCTCACGAGCAAGTGGTCACATAAGTCCCCAAAGTTTTTTACTGAAATAGTACCTGACTGTAAATACAGTACTTTTACTAGAGAGGACTTAATCTCCGTTTCTCATACCGAAGTTCAACATCATAATATAATACTTACTCGGATCTAAGTCCAGAAAAGTTTAGTACCTAATGAAATATCTTTTTATAATTTTATAATGAAAAAGTACAGAAAGTTACTAGATAGTTTCGCTACGAGATGATGTCATAGTGAAATGAGGATATCAGAGATCTTACGAAATCCCTAGGGATATCACGAAATCCCGGTAGACCTGGGATATTCTTGTTTCTTGTGTCTCCTTACTAAAAATATTTAGTGATATGCTAAAACACCAATTTACTAATTGACAAAACACCGACACACGGAAAGGCTTACATTTTGTTTTGTTTTAGAATAACAAAAACTTTAGCATTTTCGTGTTCGTGCAATAATTCATGATCGGCGGTTGTTAGTGACGAACGTTGGCAAACGACAGTGCGTAATTTATGACGTTCGGGAATGCGTCCAATCCGTCCTAGTTTTATTGAAACATTGTGCAGTTAGATCGTAGCAACGCTTTTCAAAATACCGTTTGATTATCGAATATTAAGGCCCGCTTGCACCAAAAAGCTTGTTGCCAAATGCGTTTAGGTTAATCGCGTTTATGCGAAAAATGAAATTGCTGGTAAACGACGTTTTTTGGTGTGATAAATCACGTTTTACGGTAGAGCTAAATGTAAAGCACTCAAAACAATGTGTTGGCATTGAATAGTAAAGGGGTCGTGTTGGTATTTAAAGTAATGTTATAACCTTTTTAGCGTTTCTGTGAAATATGTGTCATATTATAAGGAAATAGTCGTAGAAACAAAAATATAGAATATCATATAATAACATAGAAACAAACGATATTTTTCATCATTTATAAGTTCAATCTTAATGCCAAAGAAGAAAAAAAACCGGCCAAGTGCGAATCAGACTCGCGCCCGAAGGGTTCAGTACCAATATCTATAAAAACGACAAAATGTCATATCTGTTGTATGGGAGCTCCATGTAATATTTATTTTAGTCCCTTTTTTAATGTTTGTAGTTATAGAGGCAACATAAATACATCATTCGTAAAAAATTCAACTGTCTTATTATCGGTAACGGATTAAATAAATCTAATAAAACTATCACGGTTCGTGTCATAAAGCCTAGTGACAGACGGACAGACAGACGTCGTGGTCTAAATAATAAAGCCCCCTATTACTCTTTAAGTACGGAACGCTCAAAACAGAAAATTTAATAATAAACGCTATTCGTGATTTCTGGTGCAACTGAACCAAAAATAATTTGTCTGGTTTTGAAAGGACACCTAAATGAAGAGCGAATAATTCCGTTGCTCTCTGTAATGTCGACCGGTTTCTACCTGGCTTACAGTCCACATTAATATACGAGACCTCCGTACTAAATTAAATAAGTAATAATAAACCTTGGGGACTTTCCGTGGGTTTATATAATAACGTGTATCTTATTAACTTCTAAATGAATCGTGCCTTAATAATTACTGATATTTTGAAAGGTTCATCAACAAAGGAACTTTATATACATGATTTTCAAATCATTTATGTACTTTAGGTACCTATCTGAGTTTGGGTGGCTGACTGCAATTGGTTTTTTGACTCAAAGATTCAAATTAGTCTGTTAGTGACCCGATTATTTTTTTAATTAAAGATATTCGACGCTTTTAAAATTGTAATTTTTTGCCGATCTCTGACTTCATGACACTCTCAAGTTTTAATACTTTATTTAAAGAAAAAAATCTCTAAATGACCGTCCGATAACATATGCAATTTATGAATGCTGTCAAAAAATCAATGTTATAAATATGAGAAATCACGGAAGTAAGATTAGAATTTAAGTGTTTTATATTTTTAGAATTTATATTAATATAAACTTGATCAGCCACCAATACAAGTGGACAGATTACACTAATCACAGATCTAATTAGCCAATTTGAAATCAGTTATACTTCCGTGAATGTACAGCTTTTACTATTCCAAAAGTAATTAATTCTTAAAATGTAGTTTACTAGTAATAAAGACTATCTACTTAATAAGTAATAGAGAAAACTTACAAGTGTTAAAGTTCGCACTTGACCGTGTTCACATAAATATTTAGCTCCAGGGAACTCTTAAGAACTTTGCTGATCCCTAAAACTTTATAAATCGTAGGTTACGGCCATAATGTGGTTTAAAAGTTGTAAGTGAACGAAAATGTTCGATACTTTAAAACTTACTTCAGAACAAAGAATAAAACAGTTTATCTTGTAAGTATATCTGTCTCTCTACCATTGCTATAAATGAAGATCTTAAAGTTAAGTTAATCCCCTGTTCTTGGGATTCACGATACCTGAGGTTCATCATAAAGAGCCCTTCAAGTTCGTATTTTAGTAACAAGGTACTAATTTAGGCATGTATGGAATATATGCCCTCCCCTCTAGGGGCCCTACTCAGAACAAACCCCAATTAGGTGCCCGCTTGCGTCGGTGCGTGAATTACGCATATTATCCGCAATGTTAGCACGCTCAGTCGACGTAATATATTACTCCTACTACGAACTACGGGTCTAAAAACTACGCGACTACCAAAATTCGCTTAAATTAATTAAATAGAATATTATATTCTGTTGCTCCAGCAATAGAGTAGATAATTGGTAATGTATAACTTGCATCATTGCAACATAACAACATTGCTACAGACGCGGTTCTAGAACCGCTGGATACTCACAAAAAATATAGGTACCTACAGCAAAACTTCGAGATAATCTCACCTTGAAAATTATCTTTTTATTTGGGAACTAAAAAATAATAATATAATTTACCCATACAAAGTCAAAAAACACAGTACTTATTAAGTATTGTTTTTTTTTCGGATCGCCGCAAAAACTAAAAAAATTAACAACATGCGAGTCATGTAAAACTGAAAAACAAGTTGAATGATATATCCAAAATTAAAAAAAAAACTGCATATCAACAATTTCATCGAATATAATGAAGTACTACAAAATTATGGTGCTATATGGAGAAGAACGGGTGAGAAACTCAATGGACACTCATTTTAGATCTTTAAAATTATAACAAAACATTTGTAACATCAGACGGCTAAATATAATATAGGTTAAAAGCACCTCTACATCCTAGAGGAAACCGTGACCCTAGAACGTAAAGGGCTATTGAAGGATCACCGTGGATTTAGTCAGTACGAGTCTGACAGTCCCTCCCGTCCCGCTCTGGGCGGGAAGGTTCATTTTATGATATTACCCCGACAAAAATAAACAAAAGAGGTCCACTCCAAGAGTTCGAGCAACGCAACGTCACCAGCGCACCAGTAACCTGATGGCAGTGGTAAGCCTCACCACTTCTCCAGGCTAAAACATAAAAAATCAGAGGCTTTAGCACAAAATTTCCGTACAGCGTACTTGAAGTATACGTTAATTGTATGGAAATTGAGCTTTGTTTTTCTATCTTTACGTTAAAATCCCCGTTTATTTTCGTACGTCGTTACATAAATGTGAAACTCAAGCCCCGTTGTGACAGATGAGACATATAGGGTAAAGTACCCAATTGCCGACCTCCCACCAACTACTGACCTCTTAACAGTTTTTATCAAAAATAATAATAAATCTTCTTGCAGTGCTACATGAAGAATACAGAAAATGAAAAATAATTTATCTTGTAATATATTAGCATCACAGAAAATTTAAGTAAAGCAATATTGCGTCCGTAAACCTAAGATAATAAAATACCCTGCTAAAATCATCAAGAAATTTAACAATTTGCTAAGCTGACGGCTGTTTTCAATGGCAATTTATTTCAGTTTTACACGATAGGTTCCTTAGATTTTGGTATTTTTTCGTTATTTAAGACACACATAATGCTTTTCCACAGGATTTTCACGTTTTAATGATCATTAACTTGTTAAAATGATGGGGTCAATATCTGGTACACTCAAATGTATGAATAACCATTTATTTGACATGACATGTCAATAGCTGGTCATTAACCATATGTACGAATATACCAGTTACTGACACCACGTTTTATACGTATAGCTCATTTTTAATGGTGAGTTAGCTTAACTTTAATGCATCTGTATTATGCCCATGGGCGTTGGCACCCCTAAAAGTGTATCTGCATAATCACAAACATAAAAAAATACCTTACGTAGTAACCTGAGAACCTAGTTAAATTTGAGTGAGGTACTTAAATCGGTCAACTTTCACATTCTGAATCCTTCTGAATATTTTAAACTTACTACTATTATAGGAAAAATAAACGGCTGAATGGATTTTGACACAATTTGGCAAGCAGATAATTTTAAAACCTGGTTAGGTGGGTGTACCTGGACGCAGGATACTTTTTATGTCGGTATATGATCCCTTGGGACAATTGTCGAACATAACACGAACAATGCCTTAGCCATAAGTTGGTTTAATGCATACAATTCTGACAAAAGTTACTCTAACCTGCATGTTTGAGCAAACTGACTTAAATCATATCCGCAAAGTGTGAGCTGGTTTTTGATTTATAACTATATTCTCTTCATCTGTGAGATCTTCTACATAAGTTTAAAAAGTTAAAACCGTCTTATGTAATTGGGAAAATATTAATTCAAACTTTTTAAAACTCACTTTGTAGAACTAAAGCCGTATTCTTTCAATTGGTTTTGCCGGCGAGCATTTTTATATCTGCTGCATAATACAAAACAATGAAATAACAACTAATAAAGAGGAAAAATTGGACAAAAAGTGATAAAACTAAAACAAAACTTCAAAAATAAATGCAAGAATATTATAGGCCGCGTTTGAAGACTGTAGACCAAAATTGTGTGAAAAAAGAAAATAAGAAGGGAATAAGACTACCTTTGTTTGTTTTTTATCAAATAAAACCTCGTATCACAGTCCTAATAAATAATATTTGAGTTTATTCTTATACTACAGGAGGTCAAAAATTGGTCATTTGCATGTTGAAAATTTGGTACAGGCATGTTGATAACTGGTCAAATGGCCTGTTCCTGCTAAACTCGAGAAAAAAAACACGATTTACCTTTGTTTGACTGTTTATAATGTTTTAGTTACATTCTCCAATGTATATTTTACCTTCGAAAAACATTCATTTCCACTTGCAACTAATGCATTAGTTTATTTTGCGAAAGAAGCAAGAAAAACCGCTTAAAGGGTCAATAGTTGGGTGTTTTACCCTACTTCGAAAACTAAGTAAATAAGTAAACAGTGTAATTTTTGAAGACTGTTTCAGACGCAGTAAAAATAGAGTTTTGACAGTGATGTGATGACATAGAGCACTTGAGTATTTTTTTTTCTTGGGAATTTTACTTATGTATTAGAAACTTACTACAGTTTACATGACAGACGAAGATATTACTGAAGTTTCAGCTGGTTCTCACCGAAATCATTCATTTAGAATAATCTTTTTTATGCACACCATACAAATTGGAGGTAGGTATTTACAAAACCTAATATCTTTACAATGAAACAATGGGCCAATCACACATAAATACATTACATTATAATGAAACATTATAAAAAATAACCTTAGTATTTACAAAGAGATGTGCGACTAAATTGTACCCTCTTCGTGTTTTTAGAGGGCGTATCATTACAAACATTACCTTTGTTATTCGTGTCGCTAATTTTACTTTGATGAAGTTTAATGACCTTGCACTCAGTACTTCAACAATTTTTTGCTAATCAAATCTTTTTTTGCTTTGACCAAAAACTTATATCCTAGCAAAATTCTTTAATGTTTTATAGACCGGTCGTAGCCGGTTCGGTTGCTTTAAGCAACCTTCATAATTGACTTTATCCATGGCACTCAGAAGTGGTTGAGATGGAAGGCAATAACTGGGCACTTTAACTTGAATACATATAGTGTTTAATGAGGTCCTCTGGGTTTATATGTATTTGGCACGTTATAAAAGTTTGGTAGGTTTTTATACAGAAACAATTAGAATATTTAATTAAGAACTATCCATAGCGGTGATGTACCACTCAATGCTGAGAACTTGTACTCCGAACAGTTCGTAAACTTGTCTCAAATTCAAAATATTCAACACCTTCATCATTTTAATACGTTAAACCACATTACACCATCTAGCCACTGACAGCTGGATTCTTTAGGAAATCAGTCCACCTTGCCGGGGAAAACAAAAAAAATCAGAACGAACCTAATCCTAATAATGATTCTGCTAAAGTAAGATACCTTTTTAGACCCTTGGTCTGTACCTGCTCAGGTCTTCAGTTGTCCCTATCTGGATTTTCATTACCAGTATAGGTTATTTAAATGCAACTTAGATACCCATGTGTAAAAAATCGCCACAATTTAATCGTTAGTCATTTTAGCCATGTTTTTCTAGAATTGGATTAGAATGTTTTCACAAAGTTTCTAGATTTATAAACACAACAGTGGAGTTTATTTATTTTAGAAGTCAAGTTAAAACCCGAACTACATTTATTTATTTTGTGTACAAGTGTTATTTTTTTTAGAGTGGCACATTTTGAGTATAATGAACTAACTTCAAATAAAGACTTAAATTGAATTTTCTCTCATATTTTTTAACCTTATTCCTTTAGGTACATACCTACTTCACTGGAAACACTTTATTTTTTAACTTGATGAAATTGGAACAGTTGAAAACCTTTCATCTTGTGACCTCAAGAGGAAAAAGGGGCAAAACAATAATCTAACAAATTTATCAAAATTCATAACCACTATGGACCCCTTTTTCCATTAAATCCAATTTTTCGCCTTGTCTATTTAAAATATTACTTAATGATTTCAATCGCATTTAAATATTTGTTTCAGGGAATCTAAATCTCATGTAGATAATTATTGTTCAAAACAAAAATTCGATCATATATTTTTGTATTATTAAAGTTTTAATTTTGTCTCTTATAATTTTGTCTTTTATTAATACTCAATTTGTAATATTATTAGGTTTTTAGTTTTACATTGTAAACCAAAACTTACTCTTTCCTCACGAAACAATAAGTAAAATCTCGATAACTGCAACAGTCTACAGATACATTGTTTTAAAGTACATCTATTGTAGCTGATGGCTGTAATCCCAACCAACAGCAATAACACAGTTTACGACCGGAATAAAGAAAATCAATTGGTGATTAAAATGGAATCTCTGTCTTGTACGCCAGTCGCCTCTTCAATACTCCCTGTAGATTTCATTCCAATTAATGTAATTGTTTTTCTGATTGTGTACTGTGTTCATTGGAGGGCCTATCCATGCTCTAGTTTTACTCTTAGTAAAATAAGACACGTAGCTCTTTTTTTTAGCAGATTTCTGCAATCAGTCTTCAGACTGAGCTATCAAGTTGAGTTTCGTCTCATTCAACCCCTGGTAAATAACCATCATCAGCATAAGCATACAATATTCCCACTGCTGGGCCACAGGTTTCTTCTCTGCTAGAGGAAATGGACCATAATTAACCTCATGCTCAATGCGGATTGGTAGATGACACATGTCTTCGATTTTTTGGAATTTGGTCATGCCGGTTTCCTCCTAATGTTTTCCCTCACCGTTTTGAAAATAGTGGTAATTAAATTTTACAATCCCCTTTTTTTGTTTTTAAAAAAATTGCAGTCCTAAACTAGAAATTTCTCCTGTAACGTGGTTGCCTTTAAAAACATTGAAACTTACATACACATACACCCAGACCCGAAATAACTACTTGCAGATCATACATATACTTATTCCGTGCGGGGATCGAATCCGCGACATGCAGCGCAGCAGTCAATAGATCAGCCACTGCGCCAAACGTTAACAAACAAAGTAATGCGCCTGGATGGGTTCGAACCCACGATTTACAACTTGTCGGGGCTCCCACCGGGCTATGACTGCTCTTACCTCTATCTTGATAAACAAATTTACGATTCTGGAGAGACTTTACACGTGCCATCAGCTACTTATTGGCTCTTCAGGTAAATAAATGTTGTTTACCCGATTAAGTTCCAATAACAGTAAATGAACGGGTGAAGTATTTCAAGTTCAATTTACATAAGTCAAATCAGGGTATGTTTAGTAGAAGGGGGGAATTTCCGTCTTCTGAGGCCATATTATAACGACTTAAAACCAGGTTTGTTCCAGTGAGTGAGAGAGACAGAGCTAGCGCCATCTCGTTCACTCACTGGAATAATCCTGGTTCTAAGACGGACAATCCACACATCATGTTACTTGAATGTCAAGTGCGGTTTACGCGGTCTTAGCTTGTTGATTTGTAGGAAATAGAGAAATAGCCACACGTGGTCAACTAAATGCGGCTAAAACTCCATTTCCTGTTATTCTGATGTATTATTAACTCGTGGGTACGAACCTTAAAATAGACACAGGTAACCCGTAGCTTCAGGAAAGTACTATGCGACCAAAATTAGAGTTAACATGTCAATGACCGCAGTCAACTGTCATTTGATAATTACCTTTGGTAAGAAAAAACTTTTTGCAATTTAATTTTCAATTAGATTATTATAGTTAATGTTATTCATATTATGAGAATTTTTCTTTCCGTTTGTCTACAGTAGGGACTTTCGGGATTTATTTCCCATTTGTCACCAATGGTGACAAAGCCAATGGGGACAAATGGGAAGAGACGTTATTTAAAAGCGTGCAAGTGTTTGAAAAGCCATCACCCTCACCATCTTCTACCAAATTTTAAGCACAGGTCAACCTTATTTAAAAATTGTGTTTTAAACATTCTTGCTATACCTATGTAGAACTACACAATCCAAGGGGTGTGTTCTATTTTTAGCCTGCGTCCATAAGAGTCAGACGTCAGTGGTCACACAAATAACTTGATAGCCTTTTTATAGACTTCCAAGGGTTTCTAGAAGAACACAGGTGCTACGTTTACGACTTGTCTCCTAAAGCGAGCTATCTATTTTGTTATTATAAAGACTGAAAGGTTTTTGAACTATGTAGCTTAGATTATTTCGAAAGTTACTCATAATATCACCCTTATTACCGTAGAGGTGGATAGACGCCTACCGGGGCCGCGGGACTGTCTAAAAAGGGGCAACCCGGTACAAGATGATACTGGGACGTTGTTAAAAGGCTATTGAAGGAACGCCGTTTTTTTTTTGTTCAATACGAATTTGATAATCTTTTCCCGTCCACCCAGTGACTCACTTGATAATTTTACCACGATAGGTACAAAAAAATTGAGTGGACAGAAATTAAAGAACCTGTCTCCATCTTATAAACCTGTATGAACCTGTCCTTATACCTTTTGCTGGTTCATGATCATAATAATATAATGTATAGTTACTTATATTACGAAGGTGAAGAGTTTGTTTGTTTGAACGCGCTAATCTCAGAAACTCATGCAGCGAATTAAAAAAAATGTATTGGACACCCATTTACCGAGGAACGCAAAAAAAAAACACCACGCTACGACTAATAGGAGCCAAGCAGCGGGTGAAGCTGGGACCAACTAGTCTAGCCATACAAAACTTTAATTTAAGAGTACTATTTCAAAAGGTCAATATAATTCGGGTGATAAAAATATCGTTTTATCCATTACTACGGAATCTGTTCCATATTGGCTCGTAAAATATCTATTATAAGATTTTCATAACAGGTATTAGGTGCTTATCTGGGTGCAGAGCGAATCATAACAATCAAAGCTTTTCAAATAGGTTACAGTGACGCAGAGCGCGTAACGCCCCTGTATTGTTAGTAGCTACATACTTAGCTGCGGAATACGTACGTAAACCAACAGGTATTATTAGTATTTAGCTTTGCATAAACTGCTGTGAAATGCGTAATAACTAGGGAAGGAAAGTTTGAATTGTGCCACATCCATAGTTTTTTGCTTTTATGAATGCATTATATTTCATATACAAACTCTGCGTGAAAAACTGGTACAAATTATCGTTAGTGTACCTACCGTAAGGTTTTTATTAAAAATTAAAACGTGATTTATCGATTTATTACCATGGGATTCCTTCATCTGATATATTTATGTTTCGAAGTTCCACTTTTTGGCAATGTTGCAAGCACCATTATCACGGATAAACGTGTTAACAGACACACATAATAATGATGACCGGAAACTCAAAACAAATAATTAATAGCTCGATTTAAATTCTAGTGATGGGTAAGTAATGTATGCAGTAACATATCTAATATTTACAAGGCTACACATTAAAATTGTTTCAAATCATGATCCTCATTCATTTCTCTAGTTACATGGCTATTATATTAGTTCAAATGCATACGTCTGACATGTCTACTACTACCAAGATTTTATTATTAAATCCATATATTTTTTGTATTGGGAAGAAGAATCCAATAAAATTCAAGGATACAGCCTTCGGCATACAATATATTTACGCACATCTACCAACGCAAGTATTTGGAACCCAGAAAATCCTTTATTAAACAGTAAGCCCCGATGTGCCCATAATATACGTACGTGAAACTAACTTGTTTACTAACATTGTACGTTGGTAGTGTCTTATACTATGTATGAAAGCTTTAAATTTTTCTTCTTTAATCATATTTTAAGCCCACATCACAGATTACTACCCACATCATAAAGAGAAGGGATGGGATCTTATTCACTTACTGTCGATGCAACAAAGTTCAAAAAATTTAACAACAATTTCAGATACGGGAATCTCATTACTGATGCAGCCATAAAACTATCAGTAAGGCATGCTATGAGTGACTAATCATTAGAAAACCCATCGCCAATTGATGAGCAAAAATCCCAAAACTATATTTATTTATGTCTACCAAAAGAATAATTTCAAATTTTAAACGAATAGAGGATAGCACTAAAATTAATTCAATGTCTACCTATGTTCTGTCTGTTAGACCCTCGATCGTATCAAAGAACGAATGAATGAATATAGATCGATGATACAGATATGCGATGACATACACTGTGCGAAATTGAAATTTCAAAGCGATGTGAAAATCAGATCAGCGGAATGTTTATTGATTGTGCGATTCTATTTAAACAATACGTGATGCCGTTCGAAATGAAATGAAATCTACCGTAGCTTACTGCGCCTAGAAATTAAACCATAAGCGACGATGAGATGAGACTTTGAGTTACTGAAAATATCGGTAAGTTAGGTTTAATAGTCTGTTTTCAATTCAAAATCCTGACGCATTTACTATTACTGTATTATACAAGTTTTACACGATCATTACACTTAACTAATACTTCATTTATTTACAGTATCACAAAGTGCTTGTAACGAAACAAGTTTCATGAAAAATAGAACCATTTTTAGCAAATAATCAATCTTAATTAGTTTGTCCCAATTTTACTGAAGTTCGCCTCACTTGAAGCTGTTGCAATTAAAATAATAATGTGTTAAGGGTATCAGAAACTTCAACGTTTACGAAGGATTTATTTATGTTGACCTAGAACGTCGAATATTAGGGATTAACTTTATCGAAATTCCGTAAGGGACTATAGTAGAGATCCACGTTTAGCCTTAAATCAATAAAGTTATGGTTCTAGCTAACAACATGCAGTGGCTTTCACTACTAATAATGTAAAAAGAGGGAAGGAAAAGGTATTAAATGTATTATGAGAAAAATAGCTCTTACAACGGCGCGTGGCAGGAAATGAATGAAGAATAGTGAGTAATATTCACAGAGTACCACGTGCCACACGTTCGACAAATGAACGAACGTACGGAGGCTTACGGAAGGTAATTTATACCGCAATTGTGACTCGAAAATATATAGAACGACTTAGTAGCATGTGTTGATACGACAAAATGTAATTTGTAGTGTACCCCAGACACCCAGATACCCATGGTATTAATCCAGGCTAAAGTTTCACAATCTAATATCCTTTTGTGTTTGAATTGAATGTGTGTTCTCTTTCATATGTAAATTGACTCAAGGGTGGCTACATGGTATATAGAAATAAGGTTTTCCATAACTCTGGATGGCTCAGTAATTCACATACTCAAATTCCAGTTTTATTGCTCGATAGATAAGACAGGTAATCTTACCACCAAAAGTTCAAGATCCGGAGTTTGAGAAACACTGGCCTAGGTTATTAAATCAAGAATGGAACTTCATCTTTAATCGAGTCTTAAAGAGGATAAAGCAGGACAGGACCATTATTTCCTTTCAGTACAGTTTTCAATGATGAATTTCTAATCAAGAATGTACGATTTAATTTTACTTCCGTCCCTTTTATTAAGTGTGAAACAATTTTATTGTTCACTGTTCACGAAATCTTTAACTTTTGACTCTAAGATATTTAATAAGGAGGTATTCATGTAACGCCGGTTGAGTAGAATTTCATTTTATGAAGGACTAGCTGTTGTCAGCGGCTTCATTTGTATAATTATGTCGAAAATTATCCCATGGAAACATTAATATCCAACATAACCCAAATGTGAGCTTATCAAGATATGTTCCGCCGTTCTCGTATGATTGAGTAACAAATATTCATCCATCCATGCATCCTAACTTTCGCATTATCAAATGAGGTTAGATGTTAGAGTCGTGGATGTACATACTTTTCTAATGTTCTACGTTGGGAAGTGTCAGAAATCATAAACTAAATACTCGCACATAGAAACGAATTGCGTAAAAGCCCTTTACACCATGTAAACCTACAGGCTCCACACTTCAAAAAAAGTTTGTGATCACTATCACATGCTGTTTTTTTTTTAATTTTATAGGAAAACAATTGAACTGTCTTTTTTTATTTATATTTCAAATCTATATTTTTTAAATAAAGAATTTAAAAAAGAAGAAATCCGAAACAAAAAAGATTTCGATTTTTTCAAAGTGATCGCACACTTTTTTGGATGCGTAAATGTGATATTTGAAAGTGCGGCATTAAAAAAATCAAGAACAAAATTAATGTATGTACCTAAAATTAATTACCACATTTGTATTTATTTGCACGTATAAAGCTTTATTTTCTTAATCAGATCCCGGGTTTTTTAATCCACACGGACTTTAATCAACTGATTTATTAAAACCAGTTTTTTGAATAAGGTCAATAATATTAATTTCCTAGAACTACTTGTATTCATTTAAGCATAGAATTTTAATCACCTTATAATTCTATCATAATTTATTTCTTTGATCACTGTTAAGGCATGTTTTTCGTTGTTTAATAATACAAAGTTGTTTATTCAATCAACGAGACCTAGTGCTTTGAAAATTTTGGCTACAAAAGCACTTTCAATTTAATTAACTTATTGTTACTTCAAAACATTCGTCAGTTGATTTAATGAAACATGCCTCAAGTAATTCTGTAGGTATGGTAAACAACATTCAATGCTTTTCATTCCAATTTTTTTTCGCCCTTGCAGACAATTCCAATTGACCATTCAAATTGTCTATTTGAATGATAGATGTGAGCACTACAATTGTCAAAAAACTAATGAAGAATGGTTAAAAAATTATGAGTCGTTAACAAACACTTTACTTAACTACTGATCAAACAAAATGATTAGTTGTATTATTTATAAGCATTATTATTCATAGTTTTTGGACATGGAAAGTTGCTGTCGAAGTGCGATTGAAAAAGAGTGTCCATGGAGTTGCCAATTCTTCTCCATAAATCAACGCTTTGGAATGGGCACCTACAGTACTTTCACATTTTTAATTTATTGCCTTTTGATATTTCAAAAATGCCTGTACATAACTGGCATACTTCAAAAATAAATATATTGAAACTCGTACAAGAATCCACAGAAACAATTTCGAGGTTTGCAACATGGCCGTCAGTAAACAATACATAAATCTAATTCTGTATTAATAATGAGACGTATTTAAGTACTTATATTAATAGCATTTTAAGTACCGTGTTATGTCTTGTAAATACCGTGTAGTGTTCGCCAGACATACCGAAATATTGCATTTATTTTTATCTCATTTCATACAATCGAAACTTTTAAACAAAGAAACAATTTAATCCAACTTTTTCATAACGAGAAAGAAGGTGGACATAACGATAAAATATGGAGAACCCTCAACAATTTATTTCAGGAATTTCAATATTATATTATTTATATAAATAACGATTACGATTTTGATGTCATTAGACACGAGTACTGACAAATAAACCACTAAAAACTCTATACCAAGACCTTTGGCAAGTAGGTACTAATAATTTAGCAATTTAATGAAAGCATATTTATCACTTTATACATATACCTACGTAACTTTCAACCACCCGATAAATCGAATCGTCTCTAAGTTCACTTTATTAATTCAAATTATTAGAATCATCAATGAAACGTGTACATATTTATGAGGAACAAAGTGAAACGCTATATTTTAGAACTCTACATTTTGAAGTCCATAATAATACCGAGATTTACTTTTGATAAAGATCTCTTGAATAGAAAAAGAATCATGAATAATTTGATAAAACTGTCTTTTCGAAATATTTGGTTAGGTTTATCGAGTTATGTAAAAGTTAGCGTGACAAATTTTACGCTCCGCGATAAAGAGATGCATTCAAATACGTCGGCTTCAGGCTGAAATATAAATATAAACAAATATAAACTGCACCAAAAAATACGAAATACACAAAGTATTCGGTTTTAGTTTTGTAAATGTTTGAAATTATTTGTAAAAGTTTTAAATTACGGAAAAATATAACTTATTTTATACATACTTTGAAATATCACAGCACCCACATGAAAAAAAAACTTTTCTCAAGAATCCGATCTTCCGGTATAATGTACATATAACTAGAACAGTTAGACACAATCACTTTTACGTTAAAACCACGCACTTGAACCATAGACGCGGAAACTGGGCGCTTGTGCGTCGCCCGAACGACAAAGTTGCGGCGCGGACAAATCGCGACTGAAAACATCCGCGCGTCGGCCGCCGCGTGTGATCACCTCAAGCTGCAAAGGTCAATGTCGGCACATCTCTATGACCATCTCTCCTGAATGCATTATTACCTTCCTCATTAAACTACTATTACATGCCTACATACATAGGTATTTAAATATATAGGTTTTTAATAATTCTCGCAGGCATTCCAAAAGTTTTTCGAAGTTTAATATTTCATTAATATTCTACGCCAGTTTCATGATCGACTTTTAAGAACTGCGGATTATTATTATCGGTTGCTGGCGTAGTGAGGGAAACTTTTTCGTTATAGTTATTTATTTGTCGTTACGAAGACCCTAGATAATTAATCAGTGAAGCCCCAAAATTAGGAAATAACCATAATGGTGTCCTTTCAAGTGGAAATCCAAAGAAAATTGTGTTCACTGAATTTAATAACTGTTATAGGATTTTAAACCCGGATTACAAATAACGAATCACTTCAAAAAGTAAACAGGCTCATTAACTTTGTTACTAACACGATTATTTCCGTAAAATAAACCTATTCATACATCTATTTGACTATCTTTTATCATCGGTTTCGCCCGTATGGATGATCGAAAAAATCTACTCCCTGAAATAAATGTGTGAGGAAAGTTTCATGAGGATTTGTATCTTAAAACGATATTCCAGCTTTTATTTCTACTTAGGTACATAAGACTCGCTTATATACTGGTGAAAGAAAAGATCGTGAGGAAACCTGGTCTTATGTATTAGTCTAAAGTTTTTGGTAAAGCCACTAAACATGCAAAGCATTCTTGGAAGATGCTTTTCCGCGAAAAGTTAGTAGAACTTATGATATTTTAATAAGTCGTCGGTACCAGAGAGACTCAAACCTCTATGGTTATTGACTGGAAAGAAGACAAAAAATGTCACAGATAGAGATGTAACTTGTTTCACTTTCAAAATGATGTATCTATTTGACACACAACAAGATACTTTTATTTTTAAATCCATACATAAACACGCTTTACATGACTCGAAAGAAAAAGTACCTTTCATATACAGTTTAAAGGTCCTTGTCCTATAACGAAGTGATACCTGTTATAAATCACTACCATAATGATTTATATATTTTTTTTAATGTCGTACCTCTAACCAAGAGCCTCACGTTCAAGAGGCGCCTAAATTCTCTTTGAAAGGTAAATGATACGTAATTATATTAATACCAATTGAGTGTTTATATTGTACATAAATTAATTTAATTCTGTCGTACGAAATTTGATCTTAATATTAATAATAAAGTAATTAGGTTGTTATTTAGAAATATTAGCTGACGTAAAATCTTATTTTGTGTTTACTGTTTGTATTGACCCTTTGGGACTTATCCTGCGAGGATTTTGTTGATTTTTGTTAGTTATCTTTATTTATGTTTGCTGTTCTAGGCTTAATGTAATTATATGATATAACTTTGTTAGAATATTTTCATTCTCTCGGAACGAAGAGTCAAAAGTTGTTTTTAGTTGTGGCATTTTAATAAAACGTGTTAAAGAAAATAAACATCTTAATATGTACTAACTAATTATAAATTGTATATTAATATTAATGCGAAAGAGGGTTTGCTAGTTACCTTTTCACGCATAAACCATTGAATCGATCGATCATACTGTAGTTCTGAAGATAGTTGTTAAATATACAGCACGAGACGTACGTTTATGCCAATACTTTTTTACTATACTGTTTATGCTAATCCTAGGAAAACTAGAAAAAGGTTCCTATGATAAATAGGTGGGGCCACGTGACGCTGAATTTATTGTCAAATTCAAACATAAGTTGATCGAAGGCGGGCAAAAGCTAGTTCCAACATATTCTTCCATGCTGTTTATTTAGGCTTCCCATAATAGTACGGTAAGCTTCAGAGAAATGTCACCCCTTTTGGTAAGGACATCACAAGCAAAGGGGGTTATTTTTCTCCAAAGCTGACTGCACATAAGCACATATAGCCAAGAACGGAATGATACCGAGGCGAATGTGGCTGTATATACATAAACTTAGAGTTATGATCAGCTCGTAAAGGTAACCGAGCGTGAAGATATTAAAGTTCAAATCAATTATCCCGACATTCACACTAGTAGGTGTTATGGAACTGCGAATACCGACAGCTACATGCCATTCTCGCCCTTACGAAAATATTGTTTTATTGAGGAACTAAATCGTATTGAGGAGGTAAAGATTTCAGTCTTTTATGCCAACATTGAAAAAAACACTTTAAATGTGTTCAGTGATCTATGCCAACATTGAAAAAAAACACTTAGATTTATCAAAGTTGTGTGTCACTCCAAATGTCAACAAGATTTGCCTTTTTTGTTTTGCTTATTATATTATGAAACATTGAAACAGACAGTAAATGTGTAAAGAAGTAAAACTGCAAGCCTACCACCAACTAATTCAAAACGATTAAAAAGCAAGACATTTCACTTTGAGTTCATAAACTGCAACGCTAAAAGTCGTACCCTGACGTCCAATACGCTCAGCGATATTTGGATTGTTATAAGTGAATGAAAGATCGCAATTTGTAGCTGAAACGTTTTTAGTGAGAAAGAGACAACGCTAATATTAAATAGCGTTGTCTCTTTTTCACCAAAAACGTTTCAAATTACTTTGACAGACTTGTTTTTTTTGGATAGACTGGTAACGTCTAATGAATTCGGCATCATCGTTATTGAAGGGGTACAACTGACCGCGAAACTGGAGCCTCTTACGTTCAGAAACTCAATAAAAATAAATCATTAGACTATTAGAAAAACCAAATGCGGTTGAAAAAATGTATGTAGGATAGGTATTATAACTATAAAAGAAAGATTAAAGTAAAATTACGTTGGTTTTTGTAAAAAATCCTCTAAAAACTTGATATTCATCAATAATTCATCAAACGTTTCAGTTTATGTTAAAGAAATAGTAACTTTTATTGGATTGCTTATTTTGACAGTTTGAGCGTTTCAGTTGAGCTGATAGAAGACGTCATGGTACCAAACCAGTACAAAATTGAATGAATGAAACCAAAACTTGCAACTCAGTTTGGCACACTCGCTGTCAGATGGCATGGCCTACTAGATTGAACGTTAAGCTGTTGTCATGGTGCGAATTAGAAGAAAAGTTCAGTTTAGGTCATAAAATAGATCGCGTTAAGAGCTTGTGGTAAGGCCCCTGGTCTACGTAACAGGTTTGACTTACATGTTTATTTTTTTCGGTACCATAAATTACTTAGTTATTGGTAACGATCATGTGTTCATGTACCTACATATGTAATTATGATGAAAGTAATTACCGAATATATTTAAGTCTCTGTCTTTTCTGAATCTGATAACTTTATGCAGCGTGTACCAAAAATAGTAAAAACTATGGTCGAGACCATAATTTGGGATGTTTGAGATGCACAGCACATGCACATTACCAAGGTCAGAATTAGGTACAGTTATTTTAGAGCTTGCATCAAAATGTTGTTATTAATATGGATCTTCCAGGGATTTCTAATAGACAATCTCGTGTGGAAAACAGTATTACAAAAAATAAAAGCATTAGAGATAGATTAGACAAATACTCGTCGTAACGTAAATAACTTTTTATTTAATAAATCACGGGGTTTTTCTCTTTAAGAGTAATTACGGGATTTGGAGCATATCCACTTTATTCTTCCGCTGTAGAAATCACTGTAAGTAAATAAATAAACGCAAAGCTCAACTCAGATGGCGCTACCAGCGCATGATGTCATTTAATGTTATGATCAACTTGACTTATACTACACCACAGATAATATTACTACACACTCGAAGGTGCCCTTGAACGTTGTTTACTTTAAGCGCTTTTAGCGCCACTGACGGCCGAAACCTCCTATTCCGACCTATGCACATAGCTCCTAGTGGATTTCCCCGGGCAATGTTAATACAGGGGTATCTGTAAACCGGGACTACGGCTGCCTGGTGGTCCACCTGCTGGTGGTAGACCTCACCAGGATCGCAAGGCTTGTGACCACTATCTTGTCGAAGACCAGCATCAAATAGTTTCCGAGCGTTGGTAGTTCCATTCCTTTCTGAATGCGCTTTCTCCGTCATGATCTCTTCTAGTTTTTTTCCCGACGGAAAAAGAGGGGTGTTATAAGTTTAACGTGTCTGTCTGTCTGTCGGTCTGTCTGTCTGTCTGCCTGTCTGTCGTCTGTCTGTCTGTCTGTGGCATCATAGAGCCCGAACAGATGAAGGGATTTCAATTTAGTTTTTTTAGTATGAAAGGTGACTTACCTGCGAGTGTTCTTAGACATGTTTGATGAAAATCGGTTGAGCCGTTTAGAAGTTATGGGGGTGAAAGTGAGGAAGGTAACCGAGGGTCTGCAAATATACTCGAGTTGGGTATCAAATGAAAGCGTACTGAAAGGGAATATTGATGACTTAATCGGGAGTACTCTTAGCAACAAAAAATATATAAGTATGTCCTATAAAAAGTATAAAATAAAAAATAAATTTAAAATTTAAAAAACCCCCGACACAAAAAACAAGTTCCCTCTAAAAAGTAAAAAATAATAAAAATACGTCGCATTGGGGGACTGCAAAAAAACAGGAGAGGATGAATAATTTAGAGCAGTCCCCCAACGCGACGTATTTTTATTATTTTTTACTTTTTAGAGGGAACTTGGTTTTTGTGTCGGGGGTTTTTAAGACATTTTGTTTTAAATGTGTTTCTTTCTATAAATAAACTGATTTTATTTGATAGTTGTCTTAGGGTTCTGGCAATAGATTCAAGCCACATATGCATTATGACATTAGTTCCATGGAAAAAGTTGCTTAAGACTGTTTCTTTTTTCAAAAAGTTTTATTTAAACAACTAGTGCTTCTAACATGATAAATATGCAAAAAAAAAGCTTTCTCCAATGTTTATGAAATTTATTGTTTTGTAGGTATAAATAAAAATATCATCTTTTATATTAAAATCAGATAACAGTTTCTTGCTTAGTCTTTTAGAAAATATATTCTGACATTTAAACGAACAGACAGTGCAGTACAAGCGAGACTCTACCGGTTTTTTAAGAAAAAAATATGAATTAACTTGTTCAGGAAATAATCTTAGTAGACAGAATAATAGGTTGTAATATACATATCATAATCATGCAGTAATTATTATTTACGTGAAACTCGTATTTTTGCCTGTATTTTGAGTGTAGTTTCGTTTCTTAGTAACATTGTCATATGACTTAAAAATGGAATGAATGGATGACAAAATGGAAGAAAAAAACATATTTGTCGCTCCCAAGAAAAATAATGATGACTCTTAGTTATTTTGGATACGCATAGTCTTTATATTTATTATAAAATTATTATTATATTTATTAATATAACACAAATATTACTACTTATATTTTTCCAATAAATATTTTTCTATTCTATTCTTAATCGCGTTCACATTGATACTAGTTATGTATATCAAAAAATAATACATGATTATTTTATTTTAACAAGACTGCTGGACCCTGGCACAAACAGAGAGAGGCCTATACCCAGCAGTGGGTGAAGACGGACTGTGGAGATGAATGATGATGAATTTTATTATCATGTTAATTACATTTCGAACCCTTTTTTTTTATTTTTTTTTTAGCGTGGTAAAATCATCAAATGAGACCTCCAACCCCGGGCAGGGCGGGAGGTACTGTCAGACTTGTACTGACTAAAATCCACGGTGTCCTTCAGTAGCCCTTTATGTTCCGGGGTCACGGTAATAGAAATAAGTCCCGCGACCCCGGCAGGCTTTGGCCCTCTGAGAGGGGGCCCCGTCATTTTGCTGACAGCTCTTTGAGGCGCGCGTGGAACACGACGTGCCGTCGACCCGGGCATGGTCCATGGTCGGACAGCGAGTTGCCCTTTACTCGCTGTCCGCATGCCCGCGCCTACGGTGGCCGGAGATCGTCTTGCGACGTACGGCGCCGTGGGCGTACACCACTGTGGTTGGGGCGGAGGGAGGACGCTGTCCTCTCTCTCTCGCGGCCCGCCGCCTCCTTCACGAGCATTACCTCGCAGAAGGCGGCGACACATTTCGAACCCTGATGCCGAATAATATTTTTTTTTTTTCTAAGAAAGCTGTCTACTTTCTAAAGTAGGTAAGAGTTACTATAACAATACTCTCAAATGTTGGTCCGATTAGATTTCGATCCCCTTTTAAAGAGGAAAGAAAGAAAATCAGAAAAGGAAGGCCGATAAAGGTTACTTCTATAGAATTCGAATGTTTTTTGAACGAGTATGCGCGATCCGTATACATTTGAAGAATAGAAACACTTCTACATTCCAAACATTACCATGATAAAACGGTATCTGTGTCTTACATACACATAACATACATCCATCGACAAAACCCGTTTCTACGGTGGCATAGAAAAGATTTTTTGTCTATATTCTTCTTACTTTATAAACAAGCCAAAGAAGTATACTGCTTGCGGCTACTAAATCATAAAAGAAATCACGTTTTGCACATTCAATTACTCCCTGTTTATTATTTTATATTGGAATTCGCTCTAGATTCTATGTACCATTTATATAAAACTTCTTGTGAAACGTGAACTAGATAATAATAATAATTATCCTATCCCATGCTATTAAATTAGCAATATTTACTCATAATATCGGTTCTCGACAACGACTCTATGAAATTTCTTCCTCAAAAACGGATTTCGATAAAATTTGGAATATATGGGACAAAAAATAAATCTACCTAGGTCCCACGTCTGAGAAATGTCGTTTTCATCATGGCGCGACGAAATTATGAATTATAATTATTATTATGATTCATAATTTCATCGTGCGAATTGGCGTCCAAGTAGCCCGAGCGTCGACTTTCATAATGTAAACATTTTTTTTTGTTTTTTTTTTTATGATTTCCATATTTGCACTTGAACAAGGTTCGGTCGAACAGGAACTACTTTGAGGTCGAGTAGACGACATTTTTTACAGCTTTTTGGTATACAGGGTGAAATCGAACTCACGATGCTGATTGCATTACGGCTAATAAATCGAAAATCAAAAATATTATTAATGTAATTATGGACAACTTTGTAGTATGTCAAATTGCAAAGGTTTTTTATTGCAAATAAACACTAAAAAATAATTAACAAAAAAACGTCAGTAACATCAAAAAAGTCCCAAAGGATTTAAATTTTAAAGCACAGTACACCGCGCGCTTAACGAAACTAAACAAACATCAAATAATATTAAGCGAAGCTTCTTGCACAGTAACAATGTTTTTGAGTTCCATAATACGATTAGTATCGTTTATAAAGCCCGAATTTAAAATAAAATTTCACCCTGTATAACCTAAACAGGATACACGATTCATACACAAAGAAATAGTCTGTTGATTAAAATTATCATAAAATATAAGTACCTAATTATGTATCATCACTAAAATGCGTTTTTTTCTTTTGAGAAAAATAGTTTTATGATTGAATCAGTGTTATTTATAGACTTTATAATATGCAACACCAAGTTTTTTTTATTGTAACATCTTTATAAATTCTTTTATACTCATTATGGAGTTTTTAAATTTTTAAGCGTAAACATGGGTTGTTATTTTTTTAAACACTGAGAACAGTCGTATAAAAAACCTTATTTGTATATAATTATGTATGTCGAGATGTAATTAAAACGGTTGTTTTAATGTACCAAACGAAATAACTCATTAATTACAATAATTGCTCAGCAGTTTTGTTGCTAACATGACATTAAATGTTTTTCCAACAAAGATCTATTAAACCTTATAGCCGGTCTACACAAACCGCATTTCCCGTTGATTTTTTTAGTCTTAAAATATTCGTTAAGTATCCGTTTTTGTGGGCCTCATGTTATAGTAACAATATTAAATATAATTTTATATACAGGTGAGTAGAAACCTTCTAGAAATATCATAACTGGCTCCTGCCCTGAATTTTTGCCCCCCGTCCGCCGCGTTGCATCACCCACCATCAACTCACCATCACCTGCCCGCGCTATTTTACGTTTTTCAACCTATTTAACATCTCAGAAAGAGAAGAGATATTCGACAGATTAGGTTTGGATAAATTACAGGTCGGGATTATGAATGAACTACTCTCAAGCCCTAACAGTAAAGGAGCTTGCCTTTTGTTCAGGATTTTATCGCCTTAAGTTAAGCATGTAATGTACCTATACCAAATCGAACTGACATATACAGGGTGAATTTTTCAACTGGGCGTGGATGGCTACTTTCGAAACTATGAGTAATATCTAAAAACGTTGAAAGGAGTCTCGAGGCCGATTTTGACGAAAACTAAAACTGCATCATTGGATTTTAGAAAAATCAAAAATCCTGGTCAGGAATCGAACCCGCTGAATTTGGAAAAAAATCACACCCTGTATTATTATACCGTTCGATAGTGTTGCTAATAAGGATCAAATTCTGGGAAGTAATCATATACGGCAAACTTATAGAAATGGCTGATTTTTATGAAATTGCTATTTTTCCATGTTACTTTACATCTACTGAACCATAATTTATTCGAAATTATAAAATTTCATTGTTTTCAATGTCTCACTGGATTTGACGTTTCAACAATCCCACTGTACTTATCAATACGACATTATTGAGTTGAACTAAAAATAGCATTATTTTAAAGAAGAAACGGTAACTTATGTTTCAAATACAGTCTTTGCGTTGAAGATTAATCAGTTTTTATGTAATTATAAGTTTTCCTTAAGTTTGCCGTATATGATTACTTCCCAGAATTTGTTCCCTATTAGCAACACTATCGAACGGTATAATAATACAGGGTCTGATTTTTTTTCCAAATTCAGCGGGTTCGATTCCTGACCAGGATTTTTGATATTTCTAAAATCCAATGATGCAGTTTTAGTTTTCGTCAAAATCGGCCTCGAGACTCCTTTCAACGTTTTTCGATATTCCTCATAGTTTCGAAAGTAGCCATCCACGCCCAGTTGAAAAATTCACCCTGTATATACATGAAGTATAAAGTCCTTATAAAAAAAGAATAAAAAATAAAAAAAACCTATTTAACATAAATATTGAGATAGTTTTGCTATTAGAAATGATAATTTATAGCATAGATGAAAGAGCACTTAAGAATAATGTAACTTCGTACTAGTAAGTAAATATTTAAAATAGAATCATTAGTTCTGGAGATTATACCCGTACATACATTTTATATAGATAGATATGCCTATAAAGTACCGACTAGTGGATTTGACGCACTATTTCCTGCAAGCGTGTATCAAGTACGATCGACAAATCGCAAACCGAACTTGCTAAAGCAGTCGACACAAAGCCGCCTGAGACTATACCTAACCTACTACAGGTAGGCTAGCGCACTGCTACGATGCGCGATATGACGTAGCACTCGTACATTCGTAGCAAGCAATTCATGCTACGAACAATAGTAGTCTAGTAGAGTGACGAGCTAGATTACGATGTACCTACCGTAGTAAAAAGTTACGTACGTACGAAGACCGAGCTTTTTGTAAACAAACATTTCTTTTCTCGTTAGTCGGACGATTCGCCCGCGCAAAGTGTCAGGAGCTATTCTTAGCCACTATGACAAATGGACAATAATATTGTAGTGGAGCATAATATTATGTTACACATTCACGATTTTCATACCTACTAAAATATATTCCGAGGTGTAGTGACGTCATCCAAAGAAAGTACATTCTTTATCGGCGCACTTATGATCGTCACGAATCAATACAGACCAGATATATATTTTATAAGCCGTTATTTTTACGATATTGAAGAAAATATTTATGAGTTTAGGAAGCGAAATGTTTACTTCATTCTTGGCTACAAGACGTGAGATTTTGTTCGCTTCAAAAGATGAATATTCCAGATTTTTAAGTTCCCAGGAGGATTTTGGAAAATCTTTATTCAAGCGTGAGCGAAACGGTTCAAATATGTTGTTACTAGGTACAGGGGGCTTAGATCCTGGATGTTGATAGTTTGGTCCGAGTTTACAGCTACGGCTTCCCAGCTCAGTCGACAACGTTCGACGGCGTCCGAACCAACGAGCCGTGTTCTAAAATACTACCTTGGTAAACTACCGAGGAAGCTAGAATTGTGCGCCTTGTTTAACCTACCTACGCAGCTGATATATGTAGATGCATGCAAGCCTTGATGTTCGATATAGTGGTTGAAACGCTGGTGATTTGCGGTTATTTATATTTACGTAGAGAATCTGACGTTTAAGACTACAAAAAATAGTTTGTAAGTCTATACAAACGAGATATTTCCTCAACGGCGTCAGTGATTTGCAGGAAGTCTGGCCAAAACAACACTTTATAAAACAGTTTATTGAAATTGTTATTTTTTGTTGACATTTAAATGAAGTTATCGCTATGTTTATTTTACTTTGTTTTAAATAAAATAAATGGTATTTATTAATTGTATTTATTCATTTTTTATTGGCTTCTTTGTACCTCCGTCCAGTTTTATTGTACATACAAGGATTTAGACAGGTCCTTGTCAGTAAAGTTAAAACTTGTTTCGTTGAGTACTTCTGAGTCTGTCAGTATTATTTGTACTACATAGTTAATTTAACAACTACCTACGTTTTAAGATGTAGTTGTTATCTATATTTAAATTTTATAGGCTCTTCTCTGAATATGCCAAACCTACAATATTTTGCCATTTCAATGGGATACCAGAGGATATGAACGAACCATAATGGAAACAATTTATGTAATTATAATTATTTGCCTAAATTTTTTTGTATTTTATAAATTAGTGGAAAAAAAGAAATATTACTTTCTTTTTTATTAAGCCGTAAGTACCACTTTTGTAGACACATAGACGATCATAAATAAATAAAATAAATTGAATGAGCTACAAGCTTGCTTGCTATTTCAAAATCCTTTAAGATATTGAACATACAATTAAGATAAAGATACAGCTTGTCAACTTCTGCAGCAGGTTGTAAAAGATTAGTCAATTGACATAATAAGAGCAAGACCTGGTGCAGATCGTGGGACCAAGGCTCAGTCAATTTTTTTCTTTAAACTACGATATTTTTTTTTCTGTAATATAATACGAATCAATACCTACACGTTAACGGGTTATACTGGAGTTCAAACACTTTTCTCAGAAGTATTTTTAGCGAAGTCAAGTAATATAATAACTGCACCTAATTAGGCGGTATTTAAGGTAAAACAACGAACTCAGTGCCGTTATGTTTCATATTACATACTACTGTAAAGAGTATCACTGCTCACCAAAAAATATCTTTTATTATATATATTTTTTAAATAAATATTTACTTATTAACAATAAAATAAACATTAAAACACTTAATAAAACCTACAAATAAAAACTATTAAAAACAAAAGATATCTTAGATAGGCAGGCACTCATATTAAATAGCTGAAGATTTTTTGTTTAATTGATTGAAGGCGCTGATATCAGGAACTACATATTCGAACTGAAAAAATATTTTTGTGTTGGATATTCCTCTTATGGAAGAAGGCTAAAGGCTATTAAACAACACGCTACGGCGAATAGAGGTCGAGCATCGGAGGAAACCACAGGGAGCACCTAGTTGTAAAATAAAAGATAAATCTGTTGCACTGGAAGACGCAAACAATTTAGCTGAAAAAAGGGCTAAGGCAGATGGTAACGATGTCGAAAGAACTACCTTATAACCCTTTTCTTTAAGCCCGCTGTACACATTAGGCCAACGCATTGGGCAAGCGTATTGGGCCAGCGTGTACAGACCGACTTGACGGTATGTTGGTAGTTGGCGGGAATACTGGGCGAAAGTTGTCAGTTTTTCGTGCACCAATCAAAGGATGGACGTTGGCCCAAAGTGTAAACAGCGACATTATTTTGAAATTCATTATTTTGTCTCAACATGCAGGCCCAATGCCTTGGCCCAATGTGTACAGCGGCCTTTACAAATTAACTCATTGTCTTAATAGCACCTAAGTGGGCGGTAGTCACAATATAAACAAGGTTGGCCTGGTTTCCCATTATCGTTATATAAACTTTTAAGTTAAGGAAGGATACTGAATAAACAGCTGATAACAAGATTTTTCATTAGGCAATGTAGGCATTTCCATGAAGCATAATTTTTGTTCCACTGAAAATTTAATATTTATGTACTATAAATATTTATATTTTATTTTCAGCCATTCTCCCGTTTTTCATCAAACTTAGACAAGTCTAATATCATGTATGTATGTACAGAAAACGAAGAGGTATAGAGGGAAATATTTGGAACACTGTATTTATGCATGTTAACTGCAAAAATTTGTCTGTCAGTAAGAGATTAAAAATAATGGATACGAATTTTTACTTTTGTTGAATTCATGTATATTTACAAAGATGTAACGCATCAAAATTCAAGACGGGCTCGTGACGCCAGATGCAAGATCTTCGCCAATTTTGTCTAACGTAACAAAAGAAAAAAAATACAGGTCCAATATATTCTCTAATCTGATCTAATTAGATTTTCTCAGTCTGGGTATTTTAAAATTAGTTACTTTGTTTACCTATAACTTTTTGTGATCATTCGATGCCTGGTTTAATATATTCTGAATCAAAATGCTATAATAACTTTTATCTTTAAATCTTTTAAGAATTAGGGCCGTTGACTTCAAGGCCCTTCTGCTTAACGATGATACTGAACTGACGTAAAACTTATGGAATCTACAATTTTGGAACGGCGTGTTGAAATAATCAAAAAAAATTATGAAGAATACACAATTACGAAAATTATGTGCATACATATATTTTATAATTAATGGTTCTATTTGATTTGTATCTATGAACTGAGTATTATAGAATATAGGCTCAAAAATGTTAATTTTATGGTGACTTTAAAATCAAGGTGACTGTTTTGCTGACGTAATAGAATGTAATTATTTTGTCGTACAGGAAAAGGAAGGAAGAAAAGGCTTAAATATTAGATATTATTTAAGCCTTTTCTTCCTTAGTAGTGGGGATTCGCGGGTTCTGGCGCAAGCGTCAGAGCCCCGAGAATCTGTTGCACCCATGCTAAAAAAAAAAAAAAAAAAAAAAAAAAAAAAAAAAAAAAAAAAGGTTTTGCCATGCTCTGATCACGTTTCTGCAGTCCGTTTTAGCGTACGATGCGTGGTTCTGGAGTTATGCAAATCAATTAACTGTTATCTCATTGATTTCCGGTGGTCCTGCACCCTCATTAGCGTTCCATTGTTCGCCTAATCCTTATATCTATTGTAAATATATTGTATTGTACTCGAACACCCTCATTACGGTTGACTTGGCGTTCTTATCTATTACTCATTGTTAACCCTCATTATGTCTGCTTTTCTATGTCATCAATAAAACACATTCTTTCATTTTTATTTCGAAATTTTATTACTTTTTTTCTACAAAATATGAGCGGAACATCTCATCCACAAAAATATCATTGTACAATGTGTTCCCTTTAAATATGTTCGTAAAACTATGCATTGAACATCCCTGAAACTTAAATAGCAAATACATTAAGCAATATTCACCACAAACTGAAGTCCAATCATTCTGAATCCTATCAACATTCCAGCCCCATCTCTTACAATTCCTTTTCAAAAACTGGAGATGATGTCGCTCAGGTGGTCGTCCATATGAATCAAAATATTGACCGATGCCATTCGTATCGATATGTACAGCTACCCAGTGTGAACCTGGTTTATCATCCGCATCCAAATTGCATATTATATACGTTGGTACATGTGTATACATAGGTAGTCTATTAGCAGCATAAACATTATGTTCTAGACTGGGATGAATCTTTTTCATATGTTTTTGTAATTCTAGTGTATCCATGATATTACTGTTATTTGCAGATTATTACAGTACCAATCTATTCAATGGTTGTCATAGGAATGTTCAATTATAGTGATTTGTGAATATTAAATAGCATTCTTTGTGAGAGTCACAAAGCAAGTTGATGCCTGTTGCGAAGGAACGTGAGAGAAGTTTGTTGACTCATAGAGTTACAATCAGTTTTACTTAGGAATTTGCTTTAGATAAGAATGGTGCTATATAAGATCGAACAGTTGCAGTCATGCAGTCATTCTATGGTCGTTTGACCACAGTGGATTGTATACGTCTAGCAATACTACGTTTGTGTTACTTCAACGCATCAATGCCCATGGAGGTAAGTGTTTATTCTATTGACAAACTTACTTGTATTTCTGTTGCTGTTTCCTAACGTGTGTGTGTGTGTGTGTGTGTCAGATTAACTGTAAACTAATTGATATTAACGTGATAACTCTGTTGTTGCAGAGATCATTCAGCTTCGCAGACGATAATGAAAATACCTATAAACAGTATTACTACTCGCCACTCTCTCCTCAACACGAAGAAGAGAGTGATGACATCGTCGTTAATAACACAGACGATGGTGGAAAAAGGAAATCGCAACCGATTGATCAATTTTTTGAAGTGGCACCAAAAATAAAAAGGAAGAAGCTGCTATCGTCGACTGTGGCACGAGCTGCTAGAGATGGCGTGTCATACATCTCTACAAATTCTGACGACGGAGACCAAGCGACGCATCTCATAAAAATTGAAATGTATGATATGAAGAAACTATCCAAGATTCCAACTAGTGATCACTGGAAGTACGCTACCACGAGGATTAAATATTACGTAAAGAATAATAAGGATAGCATCTACGACAACACAAACGGCCTCGTATACAATATTACAAAGACAATAGCAGAAAGTGAAAAAGTTAAAAAATACTTTTTTAACAATGACACTCATTAGTGGATTAGTGAATGTGATTCTGTTTACTTAAAGTACTTCTGTGTACTCATTAGATTTTACATGACTTTCCTTATCCTTTGCTGACTATAAATATTGGACATTATTTGAAATTGGGTATCAGTTGCACTACAACCACTTAACCGTTACTTACTGTGCTACATACTTTCTTCTTTATTATAAAGATGGAAAACTTCAGTGAAATGTGCACCAGTGCTTTCTTTTCCGCACCCATTGAAGAGAATATAGAACAATCCAACAGCGAATTCAATCAGGAGCTGTCTAAAGTTTGTGATGAAATGGAGAAGCGTGAACTGTTCGATTCATCTTATGATTATGAGTTGTATAATCAATGTTTGATGGTTGAAAAAACGTTGATGTAAGTATTAGAAGTACAAACTCAATAAGAAATATTATTGTAGTAATGTTTTATTTTAAGATTTGTCTAATAATTTTCTTTTTTGTTACAGTCAACAACAAGTTGGAAGAGGTATCAAACGAGGTATCACTACTGATGAAAATGAGGTCACCAAGAAAGCAAAATTTGATGAAGGAGCTTCTACATCATCAATTGAAACCAATGACGTGGACAACAATAAGGTGGAATGTGATACATGTCATGTTTATATTAATAAAAGGTATCTAAACAACCATTTAAAAAGCAATTCACATAAAAATAATCTTTTAAAATCACATAATTCATTAACAAATGTTTCAGTTGTTGAAACCGCTTTTGGCAATCGAATTTTAACATATAGAATTAATAGTAAAACACTTCAATCGGGACAATATTTTGAAACACCGGAATCGTTTTTAAATTCGTTAAAAATCGATATCTTATTTTTGATAAATGAATGTATACAACAACATACAATTTTTAAAATAAACTTCATACTGCATGCTGATTTCATACAGCAAACTAAAGATATTAAAAATACGTTTGATTTTCAAACGTTTAATTACATAATTTGTCAGGGAGATGACTTAAATATTTTTTATACATCATTAATAAACACTGTAGTCGGTAAAATTTGTCAATTTGAAAAAAAAGATAGTGGTTGGAGTCTTAATCAAATTAAATACATAGATATGAATGTTAACAAATTCAATCCCCTACGTGGTAGTTCATATATCGACCTTCCTCAAGATATTAAATCAAAAAAAGCTGTAATCAATGTTAAAAATAATGATAATATGTGTTTCAAATGGGCATTACTCTCTGGTTTATATCCTGTATGTAAAAGTGTAGATCGGGTAGCATCTTACGCAATTCATGGTAATAAACTTAAATTTACTGGTATTTCTTTTCCGGTTAAAATTGCAGATATATCAAAAGTAGAGAAATTAAACAATATTAGTATTAATGTTTTTGGCTTAGAGTATAATAAAGAAAAAAAGTGTAATTCTGTTGTAGGTCCTTTATATTTAACAAAATGTCGTACACCTAATCATATTAACCTATTATATATATCGAATGGTACTAACAACCATTACTGTTATATTAAAAACTTATCGCGATTAGTTAGTTCACAAATATCAAAACAACATCGTGCAGTTTATATATGTGATTCATGTTTACTTCATTTCCCATCAGAGGAAAGACTTAATAACCATCAACAATATGATTGCGCTCACATTTGTACGGAATTACCAAACGGTGAGGATTCCAAAAAGGATTGGTTTGGAAAGGCAACCTCAAATAATAAATTAAAATTTGATAAATTCGCGAAAAAGTTTGAAATGCCCTTTGTGGTTTATGCAGACTTTGAGGCATTTTTGAACCCGATAGAATCATGTAGTAACGATCCATCCAAGCCTAGCACAATTAATATTCAAAAACATGAAGTGTATAGCTTTGGATATTACATTAAATGTTCATATGATAACACATTATCAAAATATGAGACGTATAGTGGACCAAACTGTGCACAAGTGTTTATGAATCGCCTTTTTGAGGACGTGAAAACAATAGTTAAAAAAAATAGTTTCCAAAAATGTCCCGTTCCATTATCAGATGAAGATAAAATTAAAATTTCAAATTCAAAGATATGTCATATTTGTGAAACTGAGTTAAATGAAGATCTTTTTTACGATTTTGATTGGCACACTGGCAGTTTTAGGGGTGTTGCACATCAAGTGTGTAGTTCTAAGTACCGAACCCCTCGTCATATTCCAATATTTTTACATAACCTCAGTCACTACGATGCTCATTTCATTGTCCATACATTAAACCTCGATGATGGCAAAGTTGAAGTTATTCCACAAAATAAAGAACGATACATATCATTTTCAAAACAGTTCACAATAAATAATCAACCAGTAAGTTTAAGATTTGTAGATTCATTGAAATTTTTATCGTGTAGTTTAGATGAACTAGCTAAAAATCTTAATGATGATCAGTTTACAGAACTAAAAAGGAACTATCCTAATAATGAAGATTTTTCACGTTTAAGACGGAAAGGTATTTATCCTTATGAATTTATGTGTAATAGTGATTGCTTGAAACATCCATCACTTCCTGATCAACACCAATTTTATAGTTCACTCACAGATTCAAATATTTCAAATGATGATTATAATCATGCAAAAGATATTTGGCAACATTTTAAGTGTGGTAGTATGTCTGATTATTCCGATTTATATTTAAAAACTGATGTTTTACTTTTGACTGATGTATTCGAAAACTTTAGAAAGCTTTGTATTAAAACTTATGGATTAGATCCTGCTCATTACTATACTGCCCCTGGTTTAAGTTGGGATGCTATGTTAAAATTTACCAAAATAGAATTAGAATTGTTAACGGACTATGACAAAATTGCTTTTTTTAAAGCTGGTATTAGAGGGGGTGTATCTCAGTGTAGCAATCGTTTTGCTAGAGCAAATAATAAATTCATGGAAGATTATGATAGTGAAAAACCTAATTCATATCTAACATATTTTGATGCGAATAATTTATATGGTTGGGCAATGTCTCAATCTCTTCCTGTTGGTGGTTTCGAATGGGTAGATTCTAATACAGATTATAATGTGTCGGATAACTCTGATTTTGGTTATGTTTTAGAAGTTGATTTGGAATATCCCGATGAACTTCATAATTTGCATTCTGACTTTCCGTTATGTCCTGAAAACAAATGTGTGGGTAATACTAAAGAAACTAAATTAGTTCCTAATTTAAATAATAAAAATAAATACATCATTCACTACAGGAATTTAAAACAATGCATTGAAATGGGGATGAAATTAATTAAAGTACATAGAATTTTAAAATTTAAACAGAGTTCTTGGTTAAAGAAATACATAGACTTAAATACTAGTTTGAGAACATTAGCTACATCAAACTTTGAAAAAGACTTTTTTAAATTAATGAACAATTCTGTCTTCGGTAAGACTATGGAAAATATTGAAAAAAGAGTAAATGTTAAACTACTAACTCACTGGGATAATCGTGGTAAAGTTTTAGGTGCTCAGGATTGGATTGCAAAACCAGAATTCCATAGTTTATCAATATTTTCAGAACATTTAGTCGCAATACAATTACGGAAAACAAAATTAATTTATGATAAGCCGATTTATTTAGGATTTTGTATTTTAGATATATCTAAGACCCTTATGTATGATTTTCATTATAACTACATGATTAAAAAGTTTCATAATAAAATTAAGTTATTGTACACCGATACCGATAGTTTGATATATCAAATTTTTACAGACAATTTTTATGAGGATATAAAACCAGATCTACTTCACTATTTCGATACATCAGATTACCTGGAAAATAATATTTACGGATATCCAAAAATAAATAAAAAAAAGTTAGGTTATTTTAAAGATGAGAATAATGGTAAAATATTGAAGGAATTTGTAGGGTTGCGATCAAAAATGTATGCCTTAGAAATAGAAGATAAATTTATAGCAAAGGCAAAAGGGGTTAACAAAAGTGTTACCAAAAAAATGAATATGGAAAATTACAAATCGTGTTTGTTTAAAAAAATGTATTATATTGTAGTATGCTTCGATTTAAGTCAATAAAACACACTATTTTTACACAAAAAATAAATAAAACATCTTTATCATATAATGATACCAAACGATGTATTATGAACAACAACATTGATACATTGGCTTGGGGACATTATAAATTACGCTAAGTGTAATACTTTTTACTTTTATTTCTGTGTGTATATACAAAATTTGTACTGATTGTAAAATTATGATATTACTTTAATGTTATATAACAGTTTTATTACATATTTAAAATTTATTGTTTGATTGTAAATAATGTAATATAATTGTAGTTTTTATTTGTGTGCTTAAATTTGACGTTGAGGTGATTGTGAAATTCTGATAAGTACTTATTATGTTAGAAATAGTATACAGATCATTCTGTTTTTTCACAAATTACATGTTTTATATAATTTTAGCAATATATATATATATATATATATTAAATTTTTACACCAACATTTTCATTTTTATTTCATCCCTTTAAAACTCTAGACGTGTGAAATGTTTCACTTTATCCATCCGTTTACTGCTATTGTGGCAGGACCAAGTGGATGTGGGAAGTCAAATTTTGTAACAAATTTCATAAAATCAGTTAAAGAAATATGTAATTGTGATTTTAATCAGATCACATGGTGCTTTGATGAAATGCAGCCTTTATATAATTTACCAAATGTTAACTATCATCAAGGAATTCCAAATCTTAATATGTTTGATGGTGAAAACCCACACCTTATTATTATTGATGATCTAATGAGAGAGTCTGATGGAAGAATTGTGGATATATTTACAAAAGGTAGTCATCACAGGAATCTTAGTGTATTTTATTTAACACAAAATTTATTTCATCAAGGTAAAGGTCAAAGAGACATTTCTTTAAACTCAAGTTATATAATTTATTTTAAAAACCCTCGAGATAAAACTCAAATAAGATATTTAGCACGACAAGTGTCACCAGATAACCCAAAATTCATTGAAGACGCCTACAGGGATGCAACTTTAGAAGCACATGGATATTTAATGGTAGATTTAAAACAGAATACAAATGATTTTTGTCGTATCAAGACAAATGTATTCCCATTTAATGGTTACTGCACAGTCTACGTCCCCACGAAAGAGTTTAAATACACCAAGAATCAAACAATTCAAATCATTTCTAAATGATGCATCGTCGAGTCACAACGCATAAACATTTGCTAAACGCTTTGCATACGCTTAAACCAAAATATCGAAGAGCGTTACTTAAAACGTGTGATGAAGAAGAAATAAATTGTATTTGTGAATGTATTCATAACGTTTTACAAGGAAAGATACCTCTTAAAGATCAAGATAAACAAAAATTGAATAAACACAAAAATATACTCCGTAAACTGGTGCATAAGTGTAAACATAAACTAAGAAAAAATATTATTATACAAAAAGGAGGGGCTTTCTTACCAATAATATTAGGTGCAATATTGAGTGGATTAGTAAGTGGACTAGCCAGTTAACATGGAAAATGCTAAGAAAATGATACTTATTGAACCTGGATTGATTGAAAAATTAAAACAAGAAAATAAGGTTACTAGTAATTTGTCTCGATTAGATATTGAAATGCAAAATATTTTGAATAGTAAGACGGAAGACCGAAAGAAGTGGATGTTATATTTACAAACACTACAAAGATACCTTCACTTTACCGAAGAGGATCGTCAACCACTCAGATTACCAATTTATTCTGATACATCTAATGAAGATTCAAATGGGTCTAAAATTGGTTTTAAAAATAAAGACAGAGATCTAAAAAGTTCAGTTGATGCTGAATCTTTGATGGAGGAGAAAGGATCTATTAAAAGTATAGAAAGTGAGGCAAATCCACTGTATTCACCAACACAAATACTCAGTTTAATACCAAAAACTTATAATAAAAAAGGTGAATCATTATTAAACTTAATTGGAACAAGTAAAAGTAAAATACGTTGGGATAATGAAGGCACAGTCATAATTGATAATGAAAAAATTCCAGGAAGTAATATTGTTGATTTAATAAATGATTCACTTAGACCCTTAAAAAAAAGTGATCCGATAGGGTGGAATAGATTTGCTCAAGCATTAAAAGATATTAAAGTACCACTTACTTATATTGGAAATCCAAAGAGATGTGAGTTTATAAACCAACTTCAAGCAAAAGATCTGAACAAAACCTTTGAGATTGAAGTTCAAGAGTTTTCTACACCGAGCAGTGGAGATAAAAGATCTATAACTAAAATACGTAAAAAGATCGATTGGGAAAAATGGACCCCGTACTAGAAGAAATTAACAGGATTTATTATGATCCATCTAACCCCGCTGGTTTTGGTAGTATTGATAAATTATCAAAAGCTATGAAGGGTAAAATGGATAAAATGCAAGTAAAGGAATGGTTACAATCACAAGAAACATATACATTACATAAACCCATTCGGAAAAAATTCCCGCGTAATAGGTACATTCTATCAAATATTAATGAACTGTGGCAAGCTGATTTAAGTGATATGCGAACTTATTCTCAATATAATGATGGTTTCAACTACATACTTTGTGTTATTGATGTATTTAGTAAATATGCTTTTGCAAGACCAATGAAAAAGAAAAACTCAGAAACAACTAAAGAATGTTTTGAAAGTATATTTACTGAAAGTAATTCAACACCTACTCACATACAATCTGATAAAGGTACAGAATTTGTTTCAAAAGATGTACAAAAGTACTTTAAATCCAAAAAGATAAATTACTATACCACTAACAATCCTGATATTAAGGCTAGTATTGTTGAACGATTTCAAAGAACTCTAAAAATGAAAATGTGGCGTTATTTCACTCATAATAATACTTATAGATATATAGATGTTTTACAAGATTTAATATACTCTTATAATCACAGCATTCACTCGAGTATTAAGATGTGCCCATGTGATGTAAGTTCCAACAATATTATGACAGTTTGGACTAATCTTTATGATAGAGGGTCAAACAAACTTTCTTTAGAAAATCCAAAACCAAATTTCAACGTGGGTGATTATGTTCGAATAACTAAATATAAACATGTTTTCCAAAAAGGATATGAATCAAATTGGAGTGATGAAATATTTATTATATCTTCAATAATTGATAGATCTCCATGGGTTGTTTATACAATAACAGATTTACAAAATGAACCAATAGTTGGTACTTTTTATGAAAGAGAATTACAGAAGGTCACTTACAACCCCACCTCACAATATAAAATAGATAAAATAATTGGCAATCGTTATTCGGGTAACAGAAAAGAAGTATTAGTGAAGTGGAAAGGTTATCCAGATAAATTTAACAGTTGGATTTTAGCTTCTAGTTTAAAAGAAATATGAATAAAGAAAGTTTTTATTTAACTTTGCTCAGCAATAGTTCAATGGAATACTTTCCTGATAACAAGACCACAAATTTTTCAACAAAATTACCAAAAGCTATGAAATTAGAAGGTGAATGGTTGGTTGGAGTTGTCGAGTTTCAATATCCATGCACCATGTTTACTGTTCAAGATCATGAAAATGTTGTATACATCACAAAAACCATGTTAATGCCTAATGAAGATAAACCATCAAGAGTGTACTACAAAAAACATATTCCCGCTACCAACTACGATAACGTTGAACATATTTTAAGAGCGTTAAATGGTATCAAGGAGAACTTGAAATTTCGTTATGATGAAATAACAAAATTTGTGTCTGTTTCTGTTTTGGATAAAAATATAACATCCGTAACATTATCACCCAAATTAAGTTTACAACTAGGTTATGAACCAAATACAAATCTCCTAGACAGAAATTTTGGAAAGTGTCCTGCTAATTTACACTTAGGGTTACCGTCTCAACTATTTCTATATTGCGACATTATCGATCCTCAGATTGTGGGTGATGTTATGACTCCGCTATTAAGAGTCATTTCATTAGATCCTTCAAAATACATTTATGGTGCGAATAAAATGCACATTTTCTCTCCACCTCACTACGTACCTGTTATGCGAAGAGAGTTCGATACGCTGGAAATAGATATAAGATCGAGCACAGGACAAAAGATACCATTCCAGTTTGGAACCGTGTGTATTAAACTACATTTCCGCAAATTATAAAAATGTTTTCTCCTCATGATCATCATAAATGTCCATATGAAAATTATTATTCACATCAAGCTGGATCAGGAGTTGGAGTAATTTATAAGGGTTCACCATACCAACGCGGTCATGGTATTGGGAGCTTCTTAGGAGGATTATTTAGATCAGTTTTACCTTTACTTTCAAGTGGTGCTCGAGTGGTTGGTAAGGAAGCATTAAACGCTGGAGTAGGACTTTTATCGGATATGGTTCAAGCCCGTCCTATGGAAGTCTCAATAAAAGATCGTCTAAAGCAAGTTAGTACGAACTTAAAACGAAAGGCTGATGACAAAATTGATCGATTTAACATGACAGGATCTGGGTATATAACTAAAAGAAAACGATTGGCCTCGTTCATTCCACCACTAACAGCTAAAGTGAAAGCTACGAAAAAACTTGGTCTAAAACCAAAAAACATCAAAGATATATTTTCAAATTAAGTATGTCTTTCCTTCATAATCATTCTTGTGAGTGCGTTAAGTCAGAATTAGATTTGTTTGCTTTACCGTCTACACAAACAAGCATTGAAAATGGATTGTGGATTCACTATAAACCAATTTCATCTCTTGCTGATGATGGACCTATCGAGTTTCAAGTTCCTGGAACAGGCGATGACTACATAGATTTGTCTCATACATTACTCCACATAAAGGCAAAAGTATTAAATCAAGATTCAACAAACTTGATATCAGCTACAGCGGTAGCACCTGTAAATAATTGGTTGCATTCACTTTTTAGTCAACTCGATGTTTATTTAAACCAAAAACTTGTATCACCACCTAATAATACCTATGCCTATCGAGCATACATGGAAACCCTTTTAAACTATGCTCCTGCAGCTAAACAATCTCATCTTACTTGTAGTCTTTGGTATGATGATACAGCAGGAAAAATGGATTCCACAGATGGTAAAAACATAGGATTTCTTAAAAGACAGGAATTAGTTAATGAAAGCAGGGAAATAGAAATGATTGGTCATCTTCATGGTGACATTTTCAATCAAGATAAATTTTTAATTAATGGCGTTGAAATGAGTGTAAAATTAGTTCGGTCAAGAGAGAGTTTTAATTTAATTGCTGGGTCAAATGACGTAAAGTTTAAAGTTTGCATTACGGACGCAACTCTTATTGTTCGAAGAGCACGAATTAATCCAAGTGTATTACTCGCACATCAGAAAGTTTTAGCTTCTACCACTGCTAAATATCCTATTACTCGTGCTGAAGTTAAAGTTTTAACAATTCCATCAGGTGTTCAAGGAAAAACTCTTGATAATATATTCTTAGGACAGGTACCCAAAAGATGTATTATTGGATTTGTGAACAATTCCGCATTTAATGGCTCACTTACTAAAAATCCATTTAACTTTGAAAACTATGGTATTAACTCTTTCAGCTTATATATTGATGGTCAACAAATACCTTCAAAAGCTTTGCAACCATCTTTTAATAATAATATATTTACATCGGCATATCATACTCTATTCTCGGGGACTGGTATTCACTTTCTTAATGAAGGAAATGCAATCTCTCGTGAACAGTATGCCAAAGGCTACTGTCTTTTAGCATTTGATTTAACTCCTGATTTATCAGCTAACTCATCAGCTCATTGGAATCTCATAAAGCATGGTAGTGTAAGATTAGAAGTACGATTTGAATCCTCACTAATACAAACAATTAACTGTATTGTTTATGCTGAGTTTGATAATATTATTGAAATAGATAAAAATAGAAATGTTACTGTAGACTATAGTAGTTAATGTTATAATGTGTGTTGTGTTTTAGATTTATGTGGTATGCTTAATGCATTTTGTGTATATGTAACTAAAAGAAACATTATAAAATTAAATAAAACAAATTGTATGCAATGTATTATTTTTTATTTCTTTATAAACTCCCTATTTAATCTTATACAAAACACTGTTCGAGTTTAAACTTTACATAAGCACACTGACTAAACCACTGAACATGCTGCTGCCAAGGATCATCGTCATCTTCCCAATCTTTTAAACCACCACCACAATGGAAACACTTGGTCCTGTCTCCATGGCCAGTATAAAAGAAACCGGCTTCTGCAAGATCTTCAGGCTTCTGTTGCATAACGAAAGGCCAGTTTTCGAAACTGATCAACCGTCTAGAGTTTGAACTGAAAAATGGATATTCAGCTCTTGGGTACTGCATATTCTTCACTTTTTCTTCTCCAATCAGTTTTGTAGTTTTGCTTTTCCATGAAGTGTTCTGTACACGTATACCACACTCATCTCTTCCTTCTGCTCTTGTTTTTCTCTCAGCATCACAAGACGACAGCTCCTTGCATCTAATGAGTACACAGAAGTACTTTAAGTAAACAGAATCACATTCACTAATCCACTAATGAGTGTCATTGTTAAAAAAGTATTTTTTAACTTTTTCACTTTCTGCTATTGTCTTTGTAATATTGTATACGAGGCCGTTTGTGTTGTCGTAGATGCTATCCTTATTATTCTTTACGTAATATTTAATCCTCGTGGTAGCGTACTTCCAGTGATCACTAGTTGGAATCTTGGATAGTTTCTTCATATCATACATTTCAATTTTTATGAGATGCGTCGCTTGGTCTCCGTCGTCAGAATTTGTAGAGATGTATGACACGCCATCTCTAGCAGCTCGTGCCACAGTCGACGATAGCAGCTTCTTCCTTTTTATTTTTGGTGCCACTTCAAAAAATTGATCAATCGGTTGCGATTTCCTTTTTCCACCATCGTCTGTGTTATTAACGACGATGTCATCACTCTCTTCTTCGTGTTGAGGAGAGAGTGGCGAGTAGTAATACTGTTTATAGGTATTTTCATTATCGTCTGCGAAGCTGAATGATCTCTGCAACAACAGAGTTATCACGTTAATATCAATTAGTTTACAGTTAATCTGACACACACACACACACACACACGTTAGGAAACAGCAACAGAAATACAAGTAAGTTTGTCAATAGAATAAACACTTACCTCCATGGGCATTGATGCGTTGAAGTAACACAAACGTAGTATTGCTAGACGTATACAATCCACTGTGGTCAAACGACCATAGAATGACTGCATGACTGCAACTGTTCGATCTTATATAGCACCATTCTTATCTAAAGCAAATTCCTAAGTAAAACTGATTGTAACTCTATGAGTCAACAAACTTCTCTCACGTTCCTTCGCAACAGGCATCAACTTGCTTTGTGACTCTCACAAAGAATGCTATTTAATATTCACAAATCACTATAATTGAACATTCCTATGACAACCATTGAATAGATTGGTACTGTAATAATCTGCAAATAACAGTAATATCATGGATACACTAGAATTACAAAAAACATATGAAAAAGATTCATCCCAGTCTAGAACATAATGTTTATGCTGCTAATAGACTACCTTTGTATACACATGTACCAACGTATATAATATGCAATTTGGATGCGGATGATAAACCAGGTTCACACTGGGTAGCTGTACATATCGATACGAATGGCATCGGTCAATATTTTGATTCATATGGACGACCACCTGAGCGACATCATCTCCAGTTTTTGAAAAGGAATTGTAAGAGATGGGGCTGGAATGTTGATAGGATTCAGAATGATTGGACTTCAGTTTGTGGTGAATATTGCTTAATGTATTTGCTATTTAAGTTTCAGGGATGTTCAATGCATAGTTTTACGAACATATTTAAAGGGAACACATTGTACAATGATATTTTTGTGGATGAGATGTTCCGCTCATATTTTGTAGAAAAAAAGTAATAAAATTTCGAAATAAAAATGAAAGAATGTGTTTTATTGATGACATAGAAAAGCAGACATAATGAGGGTTAACAATGAGTAATAGATAAGAACGCCAAGTCAACCGTAATGAGGGTGTTCGAGTACAATACAATATATTTACAATAGATATAAGGATTAGGCGAACAATGGAACGCTAATGAGGGTGCAGGACCACCGGAAATCAATGAGATAACAGTTAATTGATTTGCATAACTCCAGAACCACGCATCGTACGCTAAAACGGACTGCAGAAACGTGATCAGAGCATGGCAAAACCTTTTTTTTTTTTTTTTTTTTTTTTTTTTTTTTTTTTTTTTTTTTTAGCATGGGTGCAACAGATTCTCGGGGCTCTGACGCTTGCGCCAGAACCCGCGAATCCCCACTACTTTTTTTCATGACTGAACTTATAATAATAGAGACATTTCATGCTAGCATCACTTTTTGGGTTTAAAGTGGAACATATGGTAACAATTGTATATATTGCGTAAATACGCACTAAAACTAAAAATAACCATTAAAATGTACCTCAGAAGCCTACAAAACTGTTTCCACAATTTATCTTAAAAAATAAATTACTTAGGTTCTGTAAAACAATCACTACTTAGAGGCACTTTAATATAATAACGACCAGAATAATTGCTTAAGTAACTTGGCAAATAGCCTGTTTCTAGTTTAATTTCTAATACCTACGGGCAAGTTTTTCCACTGAGCGGAAAAATCCTCGCTAACTTTTTTGATGAAGCGTCTCTACGCTCGGTTTCAGAAAAATTCAGCCAGAACAAGTTGATCTATTGATATAAAAATCAATGCCACTTTTCGTTGTAATTGTATCTCAACTATGCAAACTGAATGTTTAGGCTTGCTTTGTTCGAACTATTTAGTAGACGGTTCATGTGAAGTATGCACAAAATCGGTCGAGCGGTTCTTCATTTACATAATCACATTTTTTGTAACAAATGAATTCAACCGTGCGAAGCCGGGACGGGCCGTTTGTAGTAATATAAATATGTATAATAAAAAGAAGGGCGCTATGTCTTTCAGATGGGGATTCCATTACACATTCCAAAAATAACCTAGCTTACGATATCAGTCGTCATGGAAAGTAAGTGACAGAATTGACGTACCTGAAGACCTACTTTTGAAGTAGGTCCATAAACCTACTACTGTTTATGTAGTCTGCATGACAGAAATTCGCAACTTTTGTGGGAATGATTCTCATTATTTTTAAATTCGTGAGTTTCGACAAAACATTAACCCCCTTATTAATAAACGTGGACTATAAAGTTACGCCAAGGTTAATCCTTAAAAAATGTATGGTTAATCCGAAGATTAACCTTGGCGTAACTTTAGTCCACGTTTATTAATAAGGGGGTTAGTGTAAGAAGAACTCTCCATTCGTGTAGATACATTTATTTTTGGTCCTGTCCTTAATTAAACCACGTCCGTAACTGATATGGAAACATCTACCGAAACTACGAACTTCGTGCTTAGAAAGTAATATCCTTTTTTTATCGTGGTAAAATCATCAAATAAGTCTTCCTGCCCTGGCCAGGACTGTCAGACTCGTACTGACAAAAAAAACTGTAAAATCCACGGTGTTCCTTCAACGCCCCTTTACGTTCTAGGGCCACGGTTACCTTAGACAGTCATGCGAACCAGGCAGGCTTTGGCCCTCTAAGGGGGATTTTGCAGATTGCTGAAAGCTCTTTGAGGCACTGGAACACGAAGCACCGCCGAAATGGGTGTGGTGCATGATCAGACGGCAAGTCACCCATGAATTACTCGCCGTCCGCAAATGCGCACTATAGTAGGTATTACTCTGCGTTTTATTTCAAGTTCAGAGAACTATTTAAAATAAAAATTTGACTAATGGATATTGCCAGGCACGCTTTTTATGTTGGTCATAACCTTGTTTTCTTGGGTTAACCACAAGCGGTTAATAAACCAAAATTGCGGTTCATTGATTTAATTAAAAATGTCAATTATTTAAAAGGAACGTTATTAATGTTGTTATAAAAACACTCAAGAACGGTCAACGACAGGCTATAACCTTCAAATTATGTGAGTTGGAATAATAATAATAAGTATATTTTATTTACGAAAGTAAAATCGACAAATTTGAGTTATGAATCACCATAAGCTTATTTTTTTACAGACATTCAAATACAATTAAGGGTCCACATACCGTAGGCGCGGGCATGCGGGCAGCGAGTGAAGGGCAACCCGCCCGACCATGGACCATGCCCGGGTCGACGGCGCGTCGTGTTCCACGCGCGCCTCAAAGAGTGTCAGCATAATGACGGGGCAAAAGAGAGAGAGGGCCAAAGCCTGCCGGGGTCGCGGGACTTATTCCATCACCGTGACCCCGGTACATACAAGGGCTATTGAAGGACACCGTGGATTTTAGTCAATACAAGTCTGACTAAAATCCACGGTGCACACGGTGTCCACCCCGGGCAGGGCGGGAGGACTCATTTGATGATTTAAAAACGCAAAAAAAAAGTAGGTCTACATTCACATAATAACGTTGATCTTTTTTATTTTAACGCATTGTACATTCTGAACACGAAATTATCCCAAAATCATTATTGCTACTGGCACGAACATAACTGGCTATATTTAAAATTCCACATTCTTAATTTATCACACAGCGTTTTTACATTTTTCAAAGTAAAATGAGGATGCTTCAGTCAGCACCAGAATAATTGTGTAACACACTTTCAATCACCATCCGGAGATAGACATAAAACGAACTCGAAGATTCTTTTTTTATTTTTTTCTCGATAATGTAAATGACGTAATACACACATTTCAATACAGCGACTCAATAACTAACTTTATTTATTACAGGAAAATATACTTTCTAGTATCATTGCGTCACGACGCGTCGCGTCGCGTTTCGGTATGTACGGACCCTTAGATGTTTTTAGGGTCAAAATTAAAGACACTACGGAAAAAGTGTGACCCCACTTTTCACAGTGCTTTTAATTTTTAAATGTCGAATCACTTTACGTTAGAGATGGAGCCGAAAAGCTGAAAAGGGTCAACTAGTCGACCAAGTCGACCATTCTTCTCGGTAAAGTTCAGGGGCCATCGAAAATGTCTGTGACATTTTAATGTACACTGTACAGCCTGTGTTACCAACATCTAAGTCGCCTCTTATAATACACATCATAAAAATTAATGGACAGAAGAACATTTTTTTATGAAATTATATTTTACACTAGCTTCTGCCCGCGACTTCGTACGCGTATCCTGTTGCTTTATGCCAGCGACAACGGGATCGTCAAAATCTAAGATCTGAAAAGTCTATTACACAGCTCCAAGAGCCTGGCAAAAAAAAAAATGGCTTTTGGCCAGTACAATAATATTCATCGTCATCGAAAATCGGTCCTAAACTGTTACCGTCTTTACTGCGTGGAAGAAATCCCAGCTTATGTTATTTTATAATTTGTATAATTATAAAATACTCACTATACTAATTTCACTGTATGTGAAATTAGATAGCTTTGATTCCCATATCAGGTGTTCCATATCTTACATTTTATACATAAACAAATAGTGCTCATCAAGCAGAAAAACTTTTGCTAAGACGTCATTCCTCGGGCACGCCGCAATAGCGGCGATAAGACCTCTTTGAGGAGTGGCTGGAGAGACGTCACGGCGTCCTTACCTACCGCATGCGCAGGTCCTCACCGGACACAGAAGTTTCGGGAGGTTTGTGTCTGATGAGAAAGGAGGAAACGCCTGGGTGTCACCATTGCGAAGATCGCCCGGAGGACACAGTAGAGCACATGGTGCAAGACTGCCCAGCTTAGGCAGAGCACCGACGTGTCCTCACGGCGGCGATAAGCGGAGACCTCTCGCGCCCGGCATTGGTCGAGGACATGCTGCGGGGCGAGACGGAGTGGGAAGCGGTCACCCCCTTCTGCGAAGAAGCTATACTCGTGAAGGACGGGGCGGGCCGCGAGAGGGAGAGGACAGTGTCCTCCCTCCGCCCCAACCGCAGTGGGTAGACGCCCACGGCGTCGGACGTCGGCAGACGACCTCCAGCCACCGTAGGCGCGGGCATGCGGACAGTGAGTAAAGGACAACTCGCTATCCAACCATGGACCATGCCCGGGTCGACGGCGCGTCGTGTTCCACGCGCGCCTAAAGAGCGTCAGCAAAATGACGGGGCCCCCTCACAGAGGGCCAAAGCCTGACGGAGTCGCGGGACTTATTTCCATCACCGTGACCCCGGAATATAAAGGGCTATTGAAGGACACAGTGGATTTTAGTCAGTACAAGTCTAACAGTGGGGGTGGGAGGCCTCATTTGATGATTTTACCACGCAAAAAAAAAGACGTCATTCCTATATGTTATAGTGTAGCTGGGCTCTTGGAGTTCCACATTCATCATTTCAGCCTATTGCAGTCCACTGCTGGACATAGGCCTCTCCCAGGGAGCGCCACAGCGCACGATCTCCTGCTTTTTTCATCCAGCCACTGCCAGCCACCTTTTTCAGGTCATCGGTCCATCTTGCCGGGGGGCGTCCCACCCTACGTTTACCTACACGCGGTCTCCATTCGAGAACCTTCCTACTCCACCTATCGTCGGTTCTGCGGCAGACATGGCCAGCCCATTGCCACTTCAGCTTGCTACAGATTTGGACAATGTCTGTAACTTTGGTCTTATGCCGTAAGACCTCATTCCGGATTTTATCCCTTAGTGAGACCCCAAGCATAGACCTTTCCATAGCACGCTGCGTGACATGAAGTCGGTGGGCCAGCTTGACAGACATGTTCCACGTTTCGGCTCCGTAGGTTAGGACTGGGAGGACGCACTGATTGAACATCCGGCTTTTCAGGCACTGCGGCAGTGGCGACGTGAGTATATGACGCATTTTCCCAAATGCTGCCCAGCCAAGCTGCACTCTTCTGGCAATTTCCCGCTCGAAGTTGTCTCTACCTAGCTGTAATACCTGTCCTAAGTAGATGTATTCTTGGACAACTTCGAGTGTTATGCCTTCGACGGAAATTGGTTCTGGGATGATATGGTCATTGAACATGACCTTGGTCTTGTCCAGGTTCATCCCAAGACCCACACGTCTCGAGGCAGCATTGAGACTGTTCAGCATTTTTTGCAGATCTTGCAGCGATTCCGCCATAATAACTATGTCGTCGGCAAAACGAAGGTGCGTTAGGTATTCACCGTTGACATTGATGCCCAGTCCGTTCCAGTCCAGCGTCTTGAACAAATCCTCCAGCGCGTTGGTAAACAGTTTAGGGGATATAACATCACCCTGTCTCACACCTCTTAGCAGCTGGATGGGTTTTGTTCGGTGGTTTTGTACTTGGACCGACATCGACGCCATGCTATGTAAGCTCCTTAGCACCTTTATGTACCGCCAACCGACTTGGCATCGCTGCAAGGATTCCAGAACAGCCCAGGTTTCGACCGAATCAAAGGCTTTTTCGTAGTCCACAAAAGCTAGACACAGCGGCTGGTTATACTCCTCTGTCTTCTGTATAACCTGCCGCACTGTGTGTATGTGGTCTACGGTACTATAGCCTTTGCGAAACCCAGCCTGCTCCGGCGGCTGGAAAGCGTCAAATCTAACGGAAAGCCGATTTGTGACGACCCTCGAAAACAGCTTGTAGACGTGACTCAGGAGCGTGATTGGTCTGTAGTTTTTGAGGAGATTTTTGTCTCCTTTCTTGAAAAACAATGTGACCACGCCCCTGCTCCACGCCTCCGGGGTAGTCCCACTGGCTATGACGGAGTTGAACAGCCTCTTAAGCTCTCCGAGCACAGGTTGGCCCGCAGTTTTTAGCAGCTCTGAGGTGATTCCGTCTTCGCCGGGAGCCTTCCCATTACTAAGCTGCCCAAGGGCCGTCTCAATCTCATCCATTTCTACGTCTGGGAGATCGTCTGTGTAGTGGCGTGTAAGCGTGGCTCTTTGGTCATTTGCGTCGGGCTGCGGCTGCGGGGAATGCGAGGCGTAGAGTTGGCCATAGAATACTTCGATTTCGGCCAGAATCTCCGGAACCGATGTAACAATTCTGCCATCCGAGGTTTTCAACTTTGTCAGATGGCTCCTCCCGGGTCCTTTAGTGAAGACCTTCGACCCACGATTGCGCTTAATCGCCTCCTCTATGAGGCGAGTATTCAATTTACGTAGGTCGCGTCTCACTAAACTTCGTATCTTTTTATGAAGGGATCGGGTGTCTGACAAAGATTCCTCTGGCCTTTCTCGTCGTTGCTTCATCAGTTCCAGAGTCTCGCTCGAAAGTTTAGACCTATGGCACGCTGCCTTCCCCTTAAAGTGCCTATTTCCCACTTCGCGTATGACTTCTATCACGCTCTCTAGGTCCTTGTCCAGGTCCTCTGTAGTTTCCAAAGCGGCAAACCGATTTCGGAGTTCCAATTGGAAGGCTTTGGAACCTTGGCCGGTCTGGTCCAGTGTTGGACGGAGAACTGACCTCATCATGCCGCTTCTCTCAAGCCTAAAATTGATATTTAGGGTGCCTCTTACTAGTCGGTGGTCACTGCCGGTGTTGAACCTGTTCACCACAGAGACATCCCTAAATATATGCTTCTTGTCCGTCATTATGAAGTCTATCTCGTTCTTCGTCCTACCGTCGGGGCTTAGCCAAGTCCACTTTCTCTGGGGTTTCTTCTGGAAGAAACTATTCATGCAGAGGAGCCCCTCCATGTTCAGAAAGTTGACCAGCATTTGCCCCTTGTGGTTCCTGGTTCCAAAGCCGTGCGGTCCGACACACGATTCGTCGCGTTGCTGTACTCCTACTTTGGCGTTGAAGTCACCCATGACAACGGTGAAGTGGGTCTTGGTTTTGCGATGCATGGCTTCGGATATATCCTCATACATGGCATCAACCACATCATCCGAATGTCCAGTCGACGTCGGGGCATATACCTGTATGACCTTAAGAGAATATCTCTCGGTCAGTCTGATTACAAGGTACGCTACCCGGGTCGACACACTGGATATCTCCAACACGTTGTCACGGAGTGCTTTGTGGACAAGGAAACCCACGCCACCTTGGGAGAGTTGGTCTCCTTCTCGGAAGTAGAAAAGATGGCCAGATTCTAGGGTCATCGTGTCCTCCCCCTGTCTTCGGACTTCTGACAGCCCCAGAACATGCCACCTTATGTTTTTGAGCTCTTCCTCGAGTTCGACCAAGCCCTCGTCCAGTCGTAAGCTGCGTCCATTATACGTCGCCAAGGTCAAGGGTTTGTGGCAGCCATCCGTAGCCCGGAGATTCTTGGCACCCCCTACCCCACCGTAACCAACGCCGCTGCCGTGACCCGGAATAGTAGGGCGGCCGGGAACTGGGGGCCGTGGGTTCAGTTGCTCGTTCATGGGAGGTGCATGCCCATACTCACCACGCTGGGCAAGCGGGTTGGTGAGCGCAGTTCAGAGCCTCGCACCAGCGACGCTGCTGCCCGCCGCTGGTCAGAAAAATTTGACTCTGCATACCTTTCAATGGTTATACCGCCATTTGCTCGGTCGCCAGGCCTCGTCCGTTTATCAGCAGGGTGCACCACGGGCAGGTGAGGTTGGCATTTGGGGCAAAAAGATGTAGGTGTGCCCCCTTACACCCCACATTAGGAGTTCCACATTAGGTGTTCCAGATCGTCAAATTTTTATACGTCAACAGAGAGTGCTCATCAGGCTGAACAACTTTGCTAAGACGTCATTCCTGTACATGTTATAGTGTAGCTGGGCTCTTGGAGTTCCACATTAGGTGTTCCAGATCCTCAATTTTTATACGTCAACAGAGAATGCTCATCAGGCTGAACAGCTTTGCTTAGATGTCATTCCTGTACATGTTATAGTGTAGCTGGGCTCTTGGAGGTCCACATCAGGTGTTCCAGATCTTCAATTTTACTCTCTCAGCAGAAAATGCTCATCACGTGAAACACTTTTTGCTATCGCACCATTTTTGTATCTCTTATAGTTTAGCTGGTCTGTTGCGGTTCTGCGCCAGGTGTTCAAGATGCCAGAATAATTTATAGCCTATGTTTTGACCAGATTTAATACCTATACAACAAAAAAAGAATCATTCAAATCCGTTCAGTACTTTTTGAGTTTATCCCGGACATACATACAGACAAACAGACAAAAATTCTAAAAACTATATTTTTGGCTTCGGTATCGATTGTAGATCACACCCCAAGTATTCTTTAAAAAAAATATTCAATGTACAGTTTTGACTTTGCTACTATTTTATTATATGTCAAATCAAATCAAATCAAATCATTTTATTTGTGTAACATAGGTGGTAAAATACAGTTCTTAAGCTTCATCATGTATAGATGAATTTATTTCATGGGTAAAGGAAGAAGCAAATTTATTAAATTAATAAGAAAACACGAAATAAAACACGATTATTACTTTATATTCAGTCGGCGCTTTTGACGGCCTAGACGGTAAATATAGCCTACTATAGAGTTTACCTTTATCAACTAGTCAGCACATTCCTACTGGAAACCACTGTTTAAACATACCTTCACCCTTAAATCGATTATTAATAAAGTTTTGAGATAAACGTCGTCTAGTCGTAGTAGTATTTATTTGTGGAAGCGAAATTAACATTTTTATTTTATTATATTTAATTTTTTTTTAAGTATTGCAACAGTTAATGCGTTACGCAATATTTGTGCTATGGTTACTAAACACATCATAATTATTATAAATAGATAACTGATTAAAACTGCTGCCTTGAGTTTATCACTATGCTAAGATTCCAAAACTTTCTTATATATAATTTTTGAATATTTATGTAGTAAAACTTTATCTGGGGGCACGGTAGTGCCCCCACCAAGTCGAGCAAAAAAGCGGCACGGCCGTACCATCCTTTTCTCGAAGCAATTCAGGCCATTTTCGACCCCCTGTAACTTCGTTGTGGATAAAACTAGAAGACTGAATTTTCAGTAACCATGCAGGCATTGTAAAGACACGGTATATTACAAATTTCATTCAATTTGAACCAGTAGTTTAAGAATTATAACGGGTCAAAGTTTCTTAATTTTGTCACTCACTCACTCACTCACCGATCATCAAAATTCTAAGGCACTTCTAGCAGACCTAGAAGCTTCAAATTTGGAATATAAGTAGTGTTTGGTGTATGAATCAAGGAAAAACTAAAATATTTGGGGGCACGGTAGTGCCCCCCCGCCAAGTCGAGTAAAATTTTTCAATTTTGGTCCAGTTTTCTAAATAGGTACTTAACTGCTTAAATAACTTCATAATCACATATAAATATAGGCGCACGGTAGTGCCCCTGCCAAATCGAGCAAAAAATTCCCGTCATGCAAATTAATTCCGCAAAGGATGGATTACCTACCTACGGACAAAGCACATCAAGCTCTGTCTACAAAATACAAAAAGAAAATATATTGACTTGGTCATCGCACTAAATAATTTAATTAATACGTGTTTTCATGCGATGGCCGAGTCAATATATTTACATGGATAAGACTTGGTATTACATGGATCTCACAACTTTTTACCGTAGAACAACTGAGTTGCAAAACTTGGTTTTTTTGACAAGTATTGTTTTTGATGGGTAAGACTTACCATTTCAAACTTGATAAAATACCATCAGCATGATGCTTAAATCGGCGTACAGTCGTTTTGCAAGTCTATAAAAATTCCCAATTTGCTTGTGCGATCCTCGCCTTATTCCATTTAATTTTCTTCAGATGTTACTTTCCTTTCAACCCCATACCCGGCCTCGATCCTTTAATCATCGCAATCTAACCATTTCCTCACATAAATCACGCATGAAGTCTTGTTTGTGTACATTTGTATAAGCTTGCTCATGGAAACATTAATGGCTCGTCAACCACTGAGTGAACAGTCGTCAATCGGTAGTCCACACAAATTACGTGTTTATAAACTTGTTAAAGCCCTTATAATGGTTTCTTTGCTTACAAAATATTCAGTTCCTTCATTTCTCTCACACTACCACATCGATCGCAACCAGGAAGTGGAATTGAAAATGAAAACCCAACCAATGTTCTTGGCAGCTGATATCAATTTCAAAACAATTAATTTCGGCACTTCAAAGTACCATTGTTAAGGACGAAAATTGAATTATTGGCTTCATCAGTGGTTCTGAAAGAAAGAATGTCAATTAATTTTTTGCAATCCTAAATTTTTTCAGAGTTATTTTTGTAACCGAGAACGTGGTGCCTCTAACAAGTAGCTATAAAGAGAAAAAAATCTCTGCACAGGATAATCTTTTACATAGAAACCGTTAGACTATACTCACGTGACTATGGGTGTCCAGACCGTGGAATAAAGTAACAATAAAACAGTCCAAGAATCTCCGATGGCATGGCATATTGATCGGAATCCGATAATACGCCCTCACTTTATCAAATAAGCTCAGATATCGCCACAAACCGCTACCCTGGCGGACATATAGCCAATAACTCTGCTGACTTCGGAGACAAAACTGTTCCCACAATTCACATTTGGTCACGCAAGCCTGTTGTGGGACAAAGTATTTCACCGCTTCGACTGTCTGAAAGATACCTTATAAATAATAAACATTTTTATTTTAATTTTGTAGCAACACATGTGAATTTAAGAAAAATCTTTGATAAAATCTGAATTGCTAGAATAACTTCACACATAATAATGTCAGTCAGCCCATAAATTTCATTTTCATCGTTTTATTTCGATTTAAACGAGGTATTCAGTCACAAAAGCGTAAAAAAAATGATAAATTGCCCCAGGATTTCGATATACAAGTTGGATTTATCCCTTTGTCGAATGAAAATGTCATGATGCTGAATTCCAATGTCTATTAAACTCCAAGATTTTATCTTTTGCATTCTTCAGTCAAGTTTTTTTTCTTTAATGAGATGACAGTCGACGAAGTCTTTATAAATTGGCATACCTATCTATAAATTTTACAATATTGTTTGTCAGGCTGAATAAAATTTTTATATTAATTTTATCGCTATAACCCTTCTAGAAAATTTTGAGAGGTTAAACTAAACATTTTAATAAAATACTATTTTCTTGAATTATTTATTTTGTAACCACGTTACATTAAAAAACTAGACGTGGCATGGTTTTTCACCCAATTTTGAAGCCACAACCTCGGGCTTGAAAGGCGAAATGCAGAACAAAATATAATTTTAGGCGGGCATAATCGTTTCGCGATGAAAGCCTTTTTTTCTAATAAAAAATAATAATTTGAACAGTGGTGTATGCTCAATTTATACCTATAAGCATGTTGGATTTTTATCGCTTAGTCAAGTTTGTATCACCATTACAAAGTAAACTACAAACCTTGAATTGAAAACCAAACAATAATTTTGAGGTAGCAAAATGCAGAAGAAAATTAAAGAAAAACTTTAAAAATAAAACAGCGGTGAGATTCATGAAGAGAACCAATGAAGACCGAAGATCGTAGTTCTAACTTTAAGTATTGATTTGCTATCAATACTTGATAAAAGACAAGCAATTGCACAGCGGAGATGCATTCTTAGGGTTCCGAACAATCAGATCTTGATCAACGGACCACTACTTCTACTAATTAACCTTAATTTGCACCACTATGGTAGCTAGAATATATAGAATATATATATTACCCCTATATATGCTTACTATATACTCCGGTACACAAAGGGCTACCGAAAGACACCGTGGATTTTAGTCAGTACAAGTCTGACAGTGGATCCCGCCCTGCCCGGAGTCGGACTCATTTCATGAATTTATCATGAAAAAAAACCCCTACGTTACAACATTATTAATTCAGCTTTTGCTATGCTTTTTCTGCTTATACATAATTATTAACAAGTTCAACTGGGTTATCGCCCGTCAGTATATGGCAGATAACCACCATAGAGATACTTAAATAAAACTGCTCCAATTTTCCTTTCACCACGGAACCCCTAATATTTAACTTTCATAAACCATTTTTTGTTACCGTTACATTTTTACGTAGGTACAACAATATTCCTAATGATTCAGTATATACGTGAATGAATAAAAGAAGAATCAATGACGTGAAAATACACGAAGTGATTCATTACGGAATAGTGCTTAAAGTGACCGTTTTAACCCCTGTATCAAAAGGAAACTTGAAACCGGATCATTCTAAGTCATGAAATCAAGTACTTAATTCTTTAATTAACTTTGAACTGACCCAAATATTTCATTTTCATTATAATTTAGTGATCTTGAGCCCGAATGTTTTAGGAAGGCTTCAACTATTAAGTGAAGATAAGCTTAAAACTCAATTACTTAAAGGAATAGTTACAGCTAAGACGGAATTTAAGCAAACACTTGACTCAATCTTATCACCATTTAGTTATGAAGAGACGCGCCTAAATTGAAATGGGACTCGAACAAAATGGAAAATTATTTAAAAAATCTCAATTTTCAAACGTCGACATTAAATCAATGTAATACATCGACTTCTACGTCCCCTATGCATATGTTATACGCACGGCATAGGGGACACATTCTATTTCAGTACATGTTTAACGGAATACCTAATAAAATATTTGTGGTAAGTAAAAAGGCTAAGTAATCTAAAGTAGTCCGTCTTCCTCTAAAAGTTTTATGATCTTCAGAATAAAAAGAGTTCGCAAGGATTCGATTCTCACAAAGGTTTTTTTAATAATCATATATGTATTGGTAATTAAAAACAAACGCAATGAAATACCCGTTGATAAAAATATATACCTGCTCACTTGAATTATACGGGCCATCATCGTTTGAGGTAGGCAACCCAACACTGACCACGTTGACCAAGGCTGTGACATTTAGCCAGAATAGATTTTTACAATCCGTCCGCAGTGTATTTATTTATTCCCAACGCATGAAACAAAGATAAGGCCTACCTACAGTGATAGCCGTTAGAATTTATAGTCCACAAATAAAATTGAGCCATTATTGGGAAAGGCTCATTTACCCTAATTGAGGGCCTTTTAGTTGCTTTCTTTAGTCTATGGCTTCTGTATTATCTGTAGTTATTACAACTTTTGGCTACTTTGGCACAATGGCCGTAACTCCATGCCAGAAACATTACAAAAATAAATAAATTGCATAGGTACATATTAGCTATTTGAAATCATGAATTAGCTGAGGTTTTCATATGTCATTTACTGTACAAACGCTAGCAAGTCAATCTACCCTAATCTGTCAAATTTTACCAATCGAACATTAACCTTCCACTATTCTAATAACTTCTTGAAAATCTCTTAAAGAAAGACAGATTGAGGTAGATTGATGTGATGGCGTCTACATTATTTACGTAAAATGTTTTGGGACATTTCTTGTAATAATTTATTTTACAGAGAATTTAATCGACTTAATGGACATTACCGTAGTTTGTAACTTCGGGCTAGAATTAAGAAGGAAGATTTCTAACAAACTAAAAGTTTTCTAAAATCGTCTACCTATACTACTTATATGGAAATGTTTCCTCATTGGGACTAGCAAAGAGCTTCTTATTTATGTTTCTTAAGCATAAACACAGTAGGATCCGAATGACTGAAATATAATTAAAATTAACGCAGGTACTTTGCATCCTTGTTCTTAAGGGTTGATTATTTGTCAACAAAACATAATTCACAAGACATGGGTTCATTGTTTTTGCTAAGCCTCGCATTGTCACTTGACACCTAAACTGCCCTCAGTATTAAACTAAACTGTTGTTTTAAGCCACCATTGTTGTTTGGTTAGTATTATATAAGATACTGACAAGAGAAACAGAAATTTTAAAATAAAACTATCATATAAAAAAGTTCTTAGGACAAGGATTCTTGGAACAAAATCAAAGAAAGAAATACTTGGAAAAATACCAGCAAACATTTTACTAGTTGACATAAATAAGTAAGTAAATGTACACAGAAAAAGAATTTAATTAAAACTAAAGAAATAACTTACTTCCAGTCAGTGCACATATTTTTCTACAACAGAATTATTAAGACTTATATTCGAGTGATTATTTCAAGCAAACAATTTTATCTGCGTAGATATAGAAAGTAATTTCTAGACCGAATGCCAACCACGTAGTTCTTAAATAGGTCCGTTTTACGGTAACTAGTTTCTAGATGTCCTAATTCAAGAAACTAAGGGACTTCTAAACCCAAATCACGAAGCTTGTAATACAATTATTTTGAGGATTTCCACAACATTTCACACATTTTGTAGGTTCATTTTTACTGGAAAAAAAATGTGGAAAGTTAAATGAGTGTCCCAAGTTTTATCCATATGATTATGACGTATAATTTTGGAAAATTACCCATGGCCACAATGTTATGGTGAAGAAGTAGGATGGCGGAATCACGGTAGGTAGTAATTTTGATGCAGTCGACCTCGACGTGGGCTGGTATCAATTAATTTGTAAAAAATGGTCAAGTACGAGTGGAACATGAATGAATGCATGTTAGTTCTTTATACCTCACGTACACGGATATTATCATGCATAATATGACGTTTTGCAAAATAAACTTTAACACCCGTATTAGTGGCGAAAACAAAGCAAAACTCTTTAGTAAACTCTTTGTGCAATAACGTGATCTTTATAATTTAAGGATTATAAAGAGCCACATTGTGGACTTGCGGATCTATTTTGATCTTATCTTATTGGTAGACTAGACTTCCAAACTCATTAATAACTAACGATGATTATTTATTAAATAAAAATATCTACTAAAATAACCAATTAAAAAGGAAAAAAAAATACATCTTTAACATTCAACAGCTGAGAATTGTAATCTTAAGTATTCCGTCTCATGCCATTAAAGAATATTTATATTCTAGAACATTAAATATGATTTAAATAATTACTTGCTATAGCCTTTTATTTATTTTCGATATAAATTACTAATTAACCTGTGCACTTCCGTGGCCTAATTAGTGCAGGTTTTGCACCTTGTGAATGTACACCTACGACTAGATAAGGCAAGTTGCAAGGCAAGTGTTTTTTTTTTTTGTAGATTTCAAGTGGTTATCTTATTTTAATGAGCAATAGAAGGAGCTAACCGGTGTCACCGACATAGAGGGCTTCATGCAAGCTGAAGAGGCAATGGACAGGCCACATTGCTCGTAGAACTGATAACCGATGGGGATGAAAGTCCTCGAGTGGCGACCACGAACCGGAAAACGCAGGCCTCACTCACATTAGGTGGCGCAGCGATGACATCGTGAGAGTCGCAGACAACCGAAGGATGCAAGTGTTCAGCAGAGGACGAATAAAATATGATTACCGTCGTGCCAGCGACACGAAGAAGAAGAAGCAGAGGACGTCCTCCGTCTGATGATGATTATGATCATGTTTTAATGTACCATATCCTAGCATGCCTGATTTATGTGAAAAATTCACTCAAATCAGGCATGCAGCATCTTATTATCTAGCCTTTTCCCAACCTATCGTGTTCGGCTTGCAGTCAAACCACATGCTTAATGTCAGTAAGTATTTTACATCGGTGACCCAGTAACGGGGTTATACCATACCCCATGAGAACTTCTCATTACATAATAGTTCGCTATGAAATACATATTTAGTTAGCAGCAGGTTTATGGTTCTTTCTACGCTCAATATATCCCTCTTAACTGAATAATTCATATTCGCGATCCCCTCAGAGGTAATATTATAAACCTCTGTAGGAATGTACGTAGAAAGCTCTATGAATAATATCCTTAAATAGAAATCTACATGAATATAAATTAAATTATCAAACTTGAAGCTAAGATTGTTCTTAGAAAATTTTTGTTCCCATGGGAGCAAAAGTGGGAGACGCCCACGATTTCGGAAGTCCGAGGCGATTTCTAGCCAGCATAGGTACGGGTAAGCGGACGGCGAGTAATGGGTGACTTGTCTTCTGCTCATGGACTATCCCCGGGTCGACGTCACTTCATGTTTCACACCCGCCCCAAAGAGCTGCGAGCAATCTGACGTGGCCAAAGCCTGAAAATTGCCCGTGCCCAAAGACTGTCTATTCAGGTAACCATAACCTTGGAACGTAAAGGACTATTGAAGAACACTGTGAATTTTAGTCATTACGAATCTGACAGTCCTATCGCGGCCTGGGTGCGGAGAACCCAGGAGGAGGATTTTAAAATGTAAAAAAAGTGGGAGCAAACGATTTGACTTCAGTGTTTTGATATACGCAGGAGAAAATTCTCAATTCATAATATAAAATATTCCAATAACCTCCTTCCCACCTTGCAGCAGTGTAGTGTCACAAATAGTCGACACATTTCAGTAAATTGAAACTTCTTGCCGAGCGTAAAACTAGACGCGACTCGATCAGTCGTCAGAAAATCCCACAACAGCTTTTGCAAGCGCCACTGAAATAGGAAAAGTTTCCTTAAAAAATTTCCTCGGCACAAAACAAGAGAGAAGCACTTCTAAAAAAAGAAGTTAAAAGCTCAGGTTTATAACATATAAATTATAAATTATGACACGTTTATTAAATATTATAATATATGTAGATTGTAGGTAGTAAGTACCATCTACACATCTTAGGTATTCCATGATACATATTTTATAGACGTTAAGTTTTAGTTTATAGCTTAGGATACTTAAGTACGTACCTATCTTTTTAATTGCAAAATTATGAACGTCTATGTAATTTACAGAACCCACAAAAAGTACTTAAATTATAAATTAGTACTAAAGTGACACATGTTTATTATAAGTACCTAAATGTGCCTAATACATAACAGAATTAAGTGTTTCGAAATATCAATCCTACTTCAATGTATTGTTTTCCGCCGGTATTCCACTTTGTTTATTGATGTTCGCACGTAATTTTTCTTTTTTATTGCCGTAAACCGCCATTCGTATAAAATGTATCCCAGTAACAAAGTGATAATGGTATCAGTTCCTGAATTATTACTTTTATAGGAAATAATTTAATACTTATTGGATTTTGTTTTGTGGAATCAAAAAAGGAATCTTTTGCTTTTTAGCAATGGCAAGAAATGCTTTGATATTTTGTTTATAGTTTTTTGGTGATGACGTCATTTTAGTGCATTTCAATCTTCCTGGCAATTCTTTGACTGTCTTTGACAGTCGTACCAAAACTGAGCTCCGAATTTGGCAAATTGAAAAGGGTACAATCAATTCCTGTATTTAACCCTCAATAGTACAGGCAGACAGGAGAGGATATCTGATACCTTGTAATTTGTGGAGCAGCACATTTTGCCAAACAGTGAGGTAGGAGAGGCGCGACGCGACGTTAGCGTGGCGTGTCCTTGGCGTGCATATTTACTATGAAAGCACGAGTATATGTACACTAACCGCGCGAGTTGAATGCAGAGCTTAGGAATGCGGTAGTGCTGTTGACAAGGATGGCAAAGTACTACACTGCAGGCGCGTGAGGTGGGGCGTGCGGGTAGCGGGGTGCTCTTCACCTCAGACCCCGACTGCATTCAACTCGCGCGCTATCTGTAAGTAGTCACTCAAAACGCGCCACGCTAGCGCCGGCATTTAGAGGAATGACGCACGCAAAGGCGCGTCACGCTAACGTCGCGCTACGCCGAGTTTTCTGTTCTGAAGAATCGTCTGTAAGATAACTTATATTAATCAAACAATTTAGGTCAATCTTCAGGGTCTAATCATCAGGAATAAGAAAATAAAAGTATGAATTTTAAATGTTACCAAGCAATAACAGTATACCTACCTACCAATACCAAGAATAAAACACTTAAAAACAAGAAATTGGAAATTAAAATCTGTTTAAAGAATTTGCGAAAGAGACCAGATGTCCCGCATTTTTCAGGTGGTCCCGTATTTTAGGCATGAATTTTTCATTGTCCCGAAATTTGGCAAAGGTAAAGCGGCACAGTAGGTACATTGTCTCGATTTTTCCATAATTTAACGATTTAAAGGCATTTGATGATAAAAATACCTATTCGAAGAATGTTTATTTTCTATTGTTTAGGTATTTTATTATGTTGATTACAAATTGTTGTATTTTCAAAACATTTATTTTTTTATGTCTCACTAAATAAAGACCGAACATATTTAGTACTAGAAACGACGTACATATTAGTTGTTTTTTTTTCGCAACTTTTTTACTAATATAAGGTTGTGATTTATAGTATTAATTTTATTGGCCTAAGCCGTTTAAGGACCGGTATATCATCAAGAATGTCAGGGTATCTGAATTGTATGTTAGTTGACAATCCTTTATTTTCCAAATAATTTACAAATCATAGTGTTTATAAATATTTCTAATTGTTCTAAGACGAATTCACTCAGAAAGCGGATTTCATGGGAAACATAATATTCGAGAGTGTGCAAATAGCATGCACATTTACTTATACGTTTTTATTCATTTATTTACACGGTTATACTTAAGTACTTGTATATTCTACCTATTTCCTAAAATGGTTTCGCATTCAATTTTCACGTCACTTCAAACAAAATCTACATTCTAATATAAAATAAAACAAAATGTATTAAGTTCAAACTACTTGTAACTTTAAAGCAGATTTGTTAAAGTTGTATTCAATTTGCAACCGTAACTTGTATAATAGAACAGACAGATGTAAGTCGCGTTTCTATTATGTAACTTGTATAATAGAAACGCGGCTTACATGCTGCCTAACCTTTGCCTCATTACCCGCGGTGGTGGACGCCCACGGCGTCGGACGTCGCAAAACGATCTCCGGCCACCGTAGGCGCGGGCATGCGGGCGGCGAGTAAAGGGCAACTCGCCGCCCGACCATGGACCATGCCCGGGTCGACGGCGCGTCGTGTTCCACGCGCGCCTCAAAGAGCGTCAGCATAATGACGAGGCCCCCTCTCAGAGGGCTAAAGCCTGCCGGGGTCGCGGGTCTTATACCATCACCGTGACCCCGGAACATAAAGGGCTATTGAAGGACACCGTGGATTTTAGTCAGTACAAGTCTGACAGTCCCTCCCGTCCTGCCGGGGTGGGAGGACTGACTCATTTGATGATTTTAACACGTAAAAGAAAAAAGAAAAAAACTTAACAGGCATATAATGTGCACTCATCCTCTGAGCAACTTCGCTATGTAATTATGTATGCTTACCCTTGAATATTAACATGTGATGCTGCCATTATTAATTTATTCATAAAAGATGTATAATACTTAATGTTTAGTTTAATTAATTAATAATTTTAAGTTTTTGAATAATATTATTCTAAATCTAACACAAAAAGTTTTCCTGTTAAGGTCTATTTAAAAGACGAAACTTTGATTAATTCAAACTCATAATATGTTTTCCTTTGTGTGAAGTTGTATAAAAGAGTATATAGAGATAGGATATTATTCAGTAAAGGGTATCCTTCTATATTTTCGAGAAGGATCCATTGAAAGGTCACACTCTAGACAGAATCCTAGTTTATCTGAGAGTTAAAGGTCAGATGGCTTTCCAAATAAGCATTACCAAAAAAAGATATTGCTATTTAAAAATTTACCTAAAAATCACTCACTCAATACTATAATTCCATATTAAATTACATTGCAGCTTTATTTTACTAACAGTAACTATTAAAAAGGTTGTCATAAAAATGACAGCTTTTTGCAAGCTTCCGGAAATTCAATGTTTTGTTTTCCTAAATTGAAGTTTAGCTAGATGTCAGCATGCTTGTTTCATTTAATTTATTTGAAGTCGTAACATTAATGAGTTATTTTGATTAGTAGGATATTTTCTCAAAGTCATGGCCCTCAATTCTGTATCTCAATTAGATTTAATAAATAATTAATTAAATTCCCTGAAATGATTTCAGTACCTACTCATTCAGCAATAATATACGTAATCAAACAAAATCAATGTCATAAGCCTTAAAAACGAATTAGCGGAGCAAACTTAACCATTTAATCGGCTTTAAGGTGCCCTCTGGTTGGTAAGTAATTAAATTTTCTAAGGAATAATACCTGTTTCAAGGTTCCAGCAAGAATTGTTATAATTCTGAGCCGCTTAATGTAAACGGCGGTAACGCCAGATGCCAACCATAATTTCATTTTATCGAAGATATTTTTGAATGTGGCCTTTCAAATTAGATGTTATGATCGGACGTGCGCAGTGTAAACGTAAATAACTAAAATTATATTTTGGTTTGGTTTTCACGTTTCCTTTTTCGAATACAATAGTTTCATAATTCAAATATAATAATCGTGCCAGTAATATTTATTGTGCCGGTCGTTAAATAAAACTCAATGAAATACGTATAATCTAAATATACTCGTCAAAAGAAAATAGGGGCCACTTATTAAATTGCACTTTAATCAAGTATCACTCTTATTCTGTGTACATAATAGATGGCAAATACCTTGTTATAGTTTCTTTCAAGTAATAATATTGTTTCTACTGAAATTGGAAATTCATAACTTTTTTTAATTAGATATTTGAGATTTCTTAGAATTTACGGTTTGGTGCATTTTATTTTTCAAACTTCTAACGGAGTTTTCTTCGACTTATACAGCAAGTAGGCTATAACGATTGTTTAATCTCATAATGCCATTTATTCGGAGACATATGGATGTAAAAACAGCCACTTGGGGTGTTACCTTAATCCAGGGGGGACATAGCCAGAACACGTAGGTCTTATGGTGGAATATTCGCAACCAGTGGTTCAAGAAGTTTGAAAGTGGTCTCAAAAGACGGGTAATATCACCAGACGCCGTGATCAAGGAAGAAAGTAAGTAAGTAAAGCCTAAGAAGTCCATTAAGTTTGATTAACCGCGCAAATAGAGCGAAAATCTACCGCGCGGACCGTACAAACTCCATTGCGTTGAGCTACAGGCACCCCTATAATTGACTAGACTGTTCCGAATCGACTCCATGAAGACTAACAATACTCAAGAAGATGCTTGGTTCTCCTCCAGTTAACTGGAGCGTATGGTGCAAATCGTCAAACCATTGCAAAGAGAATAGTAGATTATTAACCAAGGGGATAAAGCAGGGTCTTCTGTCGCGGGTGGCGAATTAAATCGCGAGCGTAACGAAGGACTCGAGGTTTACTCCCGAGCGTAGCGAGGGTGTTAAAAACTTAAATCACGAGCGAAGCGAGGGATTTAAGACGAGTCCTGAGTGTAGCGAGAGATTTAAGTTCACCCAAGACTAAGACAGCTTTATCACCGAGGAAAATACTCTACTTTTCGTACCATTTGCGAAAAAAATAACACAGTAATAATATGAGATACGCATTTTAAACATTAATATTTAACATTAACTTTTTTATAAAAATAAGTAAAAATAAACTCAAGGTTTATGTATTTGAAGAATACAAAAACGCGGCAAATTCAAAAAGCAAAGGCATCAAGCTCATACGGCCTCGTCGGTTTTCGTAATTTTATTTAACTAGATGAAAATCCGGCTTCGCTCGGGTGAAACGTGTGTCCCAAATACTATAGGTACATCAAGGTACTAAATGTAGGTGTCACGGTAAGTCATAGGCCGAAAATAAAGAAAGAAAAAAAAACTCAACATGATAACCGATGTCAATAATGGCGGCTGCGATCTGTCTGGTCAGAAAATCATTAGAAATTTACAAAATACTCGACAATCCGAATTTTGCGGATATATGTTGTCGACTCGAAATCTTTATTTTTTAATGTTTTATTATTCTGGTTAGCTTTCGATCGAGTCTACCGTAATCTAAGTATTCCAAATTTAAATCACATTCTCTCCCTAGAGAGAGAATGAAATTCAGTACAACATTCTTTCCCTGTTTTTCACAGATTAAAAATGACTATTGTTATGTTCGCTTTTTGTGGCATAGAATGTCACTTTTTTGAGCAAGTGGTACGAAATAGTAGATTATTAACCAAGGGGATAAAGCAGGGTCTTCTGTCGCGGGTGGCGAATTAAATCGCGAGCGTAACGAAGGACTCGAGGTTTACTCCCGAGCGTAGCGAGGGTGTTAAAAACTTAAATCACGAGCGAAGCGAGGGATTTAAGACGAGTCCTGAGTGTAGCGAGGGATTTAAGTTCACCCAAGACTAAGACAGCTTTATCACCGAGGAAAATACTCTACTTTTCGTACCATTTGCGAAAAAAATAACACAGTAATAATATGAGATACGCATTTTAAACATTAATATTTAACATTAACTTATTTATAAAAATAAGTAAAAATAAACTCAACGTTTATGTATTTGAAGAATACAAAAACGCGGCAAATTAAAAAAGCAAAGGCATCAAGCTCATACGGCCTCGTCGGTTTTCGTAATTTTATTTAACTAGATGAAAATCCGGCTTCGCTCGGGTGAAACGTGTGTCCCAAATACTACACATCAAGGTACTAAATGTAGGTGTCACGGTAAGTCATAGGCCGAAAATAAAGAAAGAAAAAAAAAATCAACATGATAACCGATGTCAATAATGGCGGCTGCGATCTGTCTGGTCAGAAAATCATTAGAAATTTACAAAATACTCGACAATCCGAATTTTGCGGATATATGTTGTCGACTCGAAATCTTTATTTTTTAATGTTTTATTATTCTGGTTAGCTTTCGATCGAGTCTACCGTAATCTAAGTATTCCAAATTTAAATCACATTCTCTCCCTAGAGAGAGAATGAAATTCAGTACAACATTCTTTCCCTGTTTTTCACAGATTAAAAATGACTATTGTTATGTTCGCTTTTTGTGGCATAGAATGTCACTTTTTTGAGCAAGTGGTACGAAAAAATTATTTAAGTGTTTTGAATGGGCTTCATTGCTTTTTATTTATGACTCCAGGCTTATTTTTTTTTTAATAAAGACTGATTCATTAGAGTGTAGAGAAGATCTAAACAACAGGTTTCAGATCTTTGCACTCTTGAAACAGACTGTTCCGATGAGATCTGAATTATGCTCTGGGGCGGTTGTCTCTAACACGCAAAACTGACCTCGCACTTCGTAATAACGTTGCTGTAACTGCTCAAAAGTGCGTTGCGAATGTGCTGCAACTCCACATTATCCCATTCGCACAGCAACGAGTACCTGAGTTTATCTTCAAGCAGGATAGTGGTCGAGCGAACACGACGCGACTAACAGTGCACACATTCGCTGACGTTCGAATTACGATGTTACAGTGGCTACTCAGGATTTTTACCTAAGTTTTATTCAGCAGTTAAAAGATGAGTTAAAGAGGAGTGCAAAAGAAAGTAAAAATCCCATCAACACCCAGCTGGATCTCATAAATTGTCTGAAAACTTGCTGGTAGAGAATCCCAAAAAAAATGTATGGTAATTAATCCTGAACATTCCACATCCATTAAAATGAGTAGCACAGAGAGAACAGAGTTAAAAGAGAAGCTTTAAAGAACACTTTGGAACATTGAAGACGTTATTTTTTCGAGTTTTTTGATGTTTTGTGTAAGTTGAAACATTCCTGCAATTCCCCACTTTTCATTCAATTTCGTTTAATTTAACGATTTATTGGAATACAAACTTAATTTTTGTGTATTTGCAAGTACATAAAATCGTTAATATTAATCAGATTCAGTCATTATAACTACTAATATTTAAATATTAATTAATAAATCGACAAATATCAGTTGGCCCTTATTTTCTTTTGAGTAGTATATTTACGTAACACCGCGCGCCCGCTATCACTAGGGTGTCAGGGTTTAAGGCTTTCCTTTTGTTTTTACTCAAATTAGGTCATAGTAGAGTAATTCACGTTATAAATCAAATTAGGCCCATATCAACAGTTTTTCTAACCCCTTTCTAACTTCAAACTCACTGAGTCATATAAGTCAGAGCTGACTTGCAATAAATAACTTTCAGCAGTCAGTTTTTTTTTACTGTAGTAAAATCGTACTCCCAGAGCGGGACGGGAGGGACCGATAGACTTGTACCGACTAAAATCCACGGTGATCCTTTAGCAGCTCTAAGTTCCAGGGTCACGGTTCCTTGGTAAAATAGTCCCGCGACCCAGCAGGCTTTGGCCCTGTGCGTCAAATTGTTGACAGCTCTTTGCAGCGCGCATGGACCCGGGAACTTTCAATCAGATGTGAAACAACAACGTACAGGCGCCAGCAGATCCAGCTACCTCTTTCTGCCAAACTATGATAGATTTTCAACTTTATCACAATAGAAAAAGTCTTCTATTCGATTGGAAAAATATGACAGATGAGGTACCTAGATTGATATGCTCGCGTATGTTAGTAATTAGGTATTATGAGACCAAAATCAAGTCACTGTCGGCCACCACTGAAAGCTTCACGCAAATAAAATTATCCAACTAATAAGAGTCTTTTCGTGTTCCCAATTAGAACATGTCACCTAATTCCCGAGACATTTTAGAAATGTAATGTTTACTTATTTTCTTGTTTTTGCCAGTAGGATACCTGGGGAGTGGAAACTAATAAAAACAAAGAGTGGTAGTAAATAATTTTCTTTTTCAATGCTCTACAGATAACATAATTTCGATTATATTAGTGTCTATAATACCTAAGAGATGTAGTAGTTTTGCCACACTCATAACGATCAATCTTACAAAATATATAGATGTGGTAGGTATTGGTTCCAATTTACTAAAACTTATGCGTATATCGAGGCCTATTTCTAAAATTGCTCAAGTTTTATTACCCACCACAATTTAATAGATGGATTGGACTCGCTATTGTTAGTAATGTTTATTCACTAGCACTTAGGTAACCGTAATACTTCAGTTTTATTGCTATGACTATGTGCGATTATTTACTTTTGTTTCATTTTTTACCAACTTCAAAATAAGGGAAGTTTCTCAATTTCACTGTTTTTTCTTATGTTGGTTACGTCGTAACTTACGACTGGGTGAGCCGATTTTGATGATTCTTCATTTGTTCGATGCAGAAGATAATGTCATTTGGTCTAATAAAATATTTCCGTTAAATTCAGAAGTTTTTATTTTATAAGCATTTTCTCTTGTAATTACAATATTTTTCTGCATGGATGCGTTTACTGTAGCCTTCAATAAGAAATGCAGCACCTATTTCTACTAAATTTATCTTTCATCGTACGATTTTCAGGTCCTAACCACATCATACGTGGCTCTGCTACCAAGCTGTTTTTCCATATAACATAACTCACAACCCCATATCCGTTGCCATAACCGAGTACCTGTACAGGATGAATGTTAAGGCTCAGTAGAAGTAGAGTACCTAACATAGAAAAATTGCAATTTCATAAAAATCTGCTATTTCCTTAAGTTTGCCTTATATGATTACTTCCCAGAATTTGATCCTTATTTGCAACACTATTGAATGTGTGTGTGTGTAATATGTAAAGGGTGTGATTTTTCTCCCAAAATCAGCGGGTTCGTCGACTCCTGGCCAGGATTATTGATTTTTCTAAAATCCAATGATACAGTTTTAATGTTTGTCGAAATTGGCTTCAGGACTCCCTTCAACTTTTTGATATTCCTCATAGTTTCGGATATAGCAGTACCTACTTACGTACCGACTCTGTAAGCATCTTTTTAACATTTTTAAAGAGATTTTAAGAAAATTCCTTGTCTCTAAGACAAAATCTTAACTGAAAGTTCCACTCATCACCCATCCATCAAGTCACTAACTCAATAATGTTTCTTTAAAAATGTTTATTTAATCAAATCATCTGATGTAACTCCCATAACATAATTTGAAAGAGAACTTATTTCGGGGAAGTACTAGAGTCCGCGACACGACTGGTCTTTTTACCACAGCCCTAGTGTCTATTATCATTGCATCAAATTGCATAAAATCTTCCGCAGGGCATCTAATCATGATGTTCCTAAGGAAAAAAATACACTTTGTATGGTCCATAAATCTGTATAGATATTAGCTGAAATGCACATGAAAACAAAAATTGCACTATTAGAGATGTACACACGGCTACGCATCAAACTATGTAAAACCAGTATTAGCTGAAAGTTCATTGTGTGTAGAGATCAAGACAAACTGGTTTTGTATAGCTTGATATGTAGCCGTGTGTACGAGTATCTTCCTCAAAGATCATCATCATAAGGTAGGTAATCAAAGATTATTTCATAATCATTGATTGAACAAAGGAGCTCGTGACTAAACAATTGCAGCCACGCAGGCTGATCTTCCGGGCTTGCCGAGGTTGATCTAAGGATGAGATCTATCATAGCAAGTTTACTCCGTGCTTCGAAAAGCACGTACCGGTATCTACATGTAAAACCGTATTTGTAAAGCCGTTGGTCTTAGCTGTCATTTGTAGATCTTTGATTAATCTGAAGAAGCTCTAAGTCTCTATGTATACGATAGGTTGTCTGGGGTACCTATACGTACGTACCCCATGATAAGATTGGTTGTCTGTGGTCGTTTGTTGTGTACTGGGCTGTGGAGATCCGATAGGCAGTCGCTCCATGTAACTTTTTTATGGTTTACAGGTTTGCTGTCTTACAATAAAATTATACACGTTTCACGTACTTTCATTTAACATATTACAGATCTTTGAGCTCCCATCCATACGGGAGTTTTACAAAGAAACGGACGGGGTCCAACACCACAACAACCCTTTGTTTTTTATTTCTTTTCACGATATGTCCTTATATAAAATGTTATAATTTTATTACGTATAATTACTTATTGTCTTTCTTAAAAAAAAAACCCGTCACAATACGCCGAACTCCCTCTTCCCACGTTTAATGAGGGATTTTATTTTTATTTTTTCCCTAATCGATGGATAGATGGCGCTGAACTTCGTATGTTACTGCAATGAACAGAACGTCGTCATTTTTTATTTTTTTTCACTTGATTGAAATTTTGAGATCTTAAAACGTAACATAAATGTCATGTCATTGTCAGTCAAATCACATCACACATTTCATTTCATTTTCGCATTTGGAAATAAATAACAACAAGGATAAAGAAAAAAATATTCATTGACCAGTCTTTTTAATTTATGAGTTTTCCACGCCATAAAGAAAATGTCACAAGAGAAAAAGAAGAGAAGTCTGTGCCTCGTGGATTTGTGCAAAAATGAAAAATTCAACGCCATCTACAGAGTTCTTGGAAACTACTTTTTTGTAATACACAAAAAAGAAAACTTCTCATTTCCGCAATCTCGACACTGGCAACAATGGCTAAGACCGCTTGCCGCAATCAAAAAAGTAGAACCTGTTATTATTTTTCAGCTCTGACAACACAAGTTAAATGTCAATCTTTAGAATGTCATCTTTGCTGTCACTGTCATGTTATAATTATTTACTTTGTGATTACGGTTCATGAGATTTCTAATGGAAAATAAGTAAAAGAATATTGTTTTATTTTCAAATGGCATATTATAAGTATGATTAGGAACTTATAATGATTAACTACGACGTCAAGTTTCTGACTTGTGATGAAAACTTGCACTTGAAAAGCAATGACTTTAAAAGTTTCAAGTAAGTTTCAAAGTTGTTGAAAACAAATATACATAATTAAAAACTTTCATTTGAGAAACTATAAGCTCGTTAGTGTATCTGATGAAGCATACGATAAGTCTGTTATTTTTTTGCGTAGAAACTTGTACGACTACTTTTAAAACGTCTTCGATAATTGTAACTAAACAAGATGAAGCATTGTTTTTTATTTACTTATTCAGCAAATCTTGTCAGCTCCTTTTTTATTCTGTACAAGTTGCCTTATTCCTTACAGGTATGAAACTAAGAAAAGAGTAGAAGAGACTGTTTATGATTCTGGCAAAAGAAGTTATTGTGAGCGTCGTGGTGGCCTATGGCGCGCCGCCCACCCGCGGCAGGTGCGTCAGCTGGAGTCCAAGCTCCGAGACAGGAGCATCATCACCTGTGAATGGACCACAGACTCACTGATCACCTTAGTGTTCTCCTCGGGAGTTATAGCCTACCTCACTGTTAAGCAAAACACTTTAGATGTCACTCAGATTCTTTTTGACAGGTATTTTGTGGGGAAACTGTCTGGTCAGACTATAACTAATGGTAAGTTAAACATTCAATAGTTAACAGACACTCTGCAGATAAAAATCAAGTTACAATTTGGCTGTAACATCAAAAACCATCAACATCATTATTTGTCTAAGTCTATTCCATATTGGTAATCTTAAAAAGCTAAAAAAGTAAACTTGTAATTGCTTTTATTTCAGTGGCACTATCCAAATCACACATCTTAGTAACACACAGTGACAGGACAGCGACATTAGTAACTTTTGGTAAAACTAATATTACTCTTCCATGCCGCATTACTGACAGAGATCCACATTTACAGGTAATCTGTTTTGTCATATTTTTACAATTTAATCAAACAGTTTTATTTCTACTTCAGGATAGGCACAGGTGTTCTAAAACACTCCCATGTATTGCTAGTCCTGTCAAATTCCCATAAAATAGTGTGAAGCCAGAGTTTACTACTTTCAACCAGATATCCAGACTGGCCTGGTACTAAGATATTACTGATGAATGTATTTAATAATACATGGCAAATCTGAGCATCTGAGCAACCTAATGACCAGTGACCAAACAAGCAGTCTGTTAAGATGTTATATGTTTAGTACTGTGGGTGGCCAGCATTTCTTGACCCACTTTAACATTAATCAGCCGTATAAGACGGGTCATATTTATAATAATGGGCACTAACTCTACATACACTGGCAAAAGAAATATGAGACTAACCATTCTAAAAGTTTGATTGTATTTGGTCTTAAATTTAATATTTTTCAGAACATAGAACTAGGTGGCAGCAGTCGTAGGACAGAAAGGCACATATCTACCAATGAGGGTACCAATGGAGCACGGATACTCGTGTGGAGCGTCACTGTAGCAGAGCCAGCACCTTGGAGCCCTGTGCTGGAGGACCATGCCAACCTCCACCTATACACCATCAATGGGTAAAAATACTAACAGCCTTTTGCCATTTCCTTTGTACAAAATAATCAAAGTAACATCTCTATAAAATAAACAGTGACTTTATAAATGGTGGAATATTTATATTTTTCAGACATCATATCAACCTGACAGCATACCACCAACTGGAGAATGAAACATTGTCAGCAGAACTATCAAATAAAGGGGATATAGTTGTTCACATTGTTGAACAAGTAACATGCCATAAGGTAATTGCCTGTAACTTATAATGCATCTACAAAGCATTATCACCAGCCAGTATGCTTTCCAGGAAGGAAATTACAACATCTTAAACCAGCTGGCTTGTTCCAGTGCATGAATGAGATGGCGCTAGATGGCTTGTGCAGCTCTGTCACTTTCACTCTCCGGAATAAGCCTGGTTTTAAGTCGTTGTTTTACCCCCCCCCCTCCCCCCCCCCCCCTCCCCCCCCCTCGGTGTCCTACCATGACGTCATAAAGCCAGAGTACTTCCAGTGTGGGAGAGAGCCAAGCCAGAGTACACCAGAGACAGAGCTATACAAGTCACCTCATTCACTGACATCTCATTCCCTCACTGGAACTCTGGCTTTAAGACATCATGGTAGGCCCCTGAAACAACTGTTTGATTAAAACAGTAGTTTTCAAACAAAGTAAAACACTGTGAAAAAAAAATAGTCATCATCATACCAGTATCATAATGACCTCTTCATTTCAATTTCAGAACGGTGTCAATTTAGACTGGCTACGATTTGAAGTGAATCCCGATGATCGTGCGACAAAGCTGTCGAGTGGTCGCGACAGTGCGACTCACGTGTCGCTGTCGACGCCCGTGCGAGTCGTGCGGCGCTCTCCGTGCGACTCGCGGCTTTTGATCGCGTGTATAGACGGCTCGCTGCATGTCGTGCACTGTGTCGCCGGTCTTATGAATACAACTAGGGCTGGGTTTGTAAGTTCATTTATATTTTTGGACGAGATGAGCCTTTTAGTTACTTGTTTTAAAAAGTTTATTTTGATAAAACTAATCCATAACAAAACTAGTCCATATTGTTCATACATAACATTTATTTAATACTATTTTTTTTTCTTTTGTTATATTAACATCAGAAGTATCTTCGTAAATTTTTGACTAATCGAAGACATTCGATTAATCCTCCTTAGTTTTGATGCTTTTATCTCTGTCAAAATTCATTGATAAAAAACATGCGTCCTCGGAATATTTAGATTTTTTATTTATTTATCTGTAATCATGCGCATTGTCTTACCTCATTTGGCTACTGGTAAAACCTGAGTACAAAAAGTCTGGCCTGGCTCTTTTTTTGTTTATAGATCGCGACAGAAATCCGTTGGGCAGACGAGTTGATCATAGCAGCTGAAGAGGGCGGACGGCTGCAGTGCTTCGACCGCGCGCTTTCTTTACTACACCATCATTCCAAATGTTTAGATCTCACTTCTTATTTGCGGTAAGATAATGCCCACTTGTTTTGGAGAGTGAACACAATGGGGTCCTAAAATATCTTACAACCAGGTTCACCATCTCCATCTGTCAACTGTCGCTTGAAAATAATGTTTTCCAATAAAATACTTTGTGCAAATTATTTTTAAAAGTATTTATTTATTATCTTGTTACAGTAATTTTCAAATGATAATTGCTATTTAAAAGCATTCAACTGATATTAAGGGGTGCTTGACGTCATAATATAATTATGGCGTCATCAACTCTTCTAAGTTAGACTGCATAGTAAGAACGTCTTTTAGATAGAAATCAGTTTGATTTTTATATACCATTCAGGGACTCTCGACGGATGCAACTGCTATCAACTCGGAGCTTCCGCGGCGGGCCAGTTATTTTAGCGACGTTCTCTGGAGGCCCTCTCACACTTCTACATATCACACATCCTCGATTGTTAACGGTACGTCATCAATATTTTAATATTTCTACCCAGGTTCCCTAAACGGCAAGTGATAAACGTTAACGCTCGGTAGTCTGTAACATACAACTTTACGTACTTTGTTATTTATAAGTTTAAAAAATTTAACTCGCCGGTATAACCCCCCCTGAACGTCTCCGTTTATCGCTTGCCGTTTACCGCTACAGTCTTCCAGTCACCATTGTCAGACAAAGCAGAAGGAGTAAAATATAGTGTCGTTATATTTTTGTCTTTGTTTTTTTTTATATCATTCCTCAATTCCTTACACATCTCCATTAACAAACAAAAGTTTAACACTGTTTAAAATCTTTTCACTTGAGGAGGTTATAAAAAAATACCAACCAGTGAGAAATATATGTCATACTAGCTGTGCCCGCGACTTCGTTCGCGTGGATGTCGGAATTGAACAATGCATTTTTTAGTCAGGTCCACTCCACTCCGCTCCAGTCCATTCCAGTCCATTCCAGTCCATTCCAGTCCATTCCAGTCCATTCCAGTCCATTCCAGTCCATTCCAGTCCATTCCAGTCCATTCCAGTCCATTCCAGTCCATTCCAGTCCATTCCAGCCCATTCCAGCCCATTCCAGTCCATTCCAGCCCATTCCAGCCCATTCCAGTCCATTCCAGTTATTTGAATAATGTAGTTTTTCTATTCGAAGTTAGATCGCGCGACTGACGTACGAAATCAATGAGACCAAAGTGCACCCGTAATTTTACTTCTGAAACACTTTAAATTCAAATATCTTTTGATAGACTGAACCGATTCTAATGAAACCAAAACTAAATTCCTCTCCAAGTTACGCTTAATCGTTGTGTATAAAAGTTATTTACGTTCATTGCGTACATTTTACGTGATACCTGGACAAATAAACATACAAACAGATAAACAGACAAAAATTCTAAAAATGCTAGAAATGGGTTGTATTGGTTGTCCTTTAATACCCTGGCAATATTTTTTGAGTTTTTTTTTAATGTACAAAAATAACTTTTCTACAGTTTTATTATATGTATAGATTTAATATTTCTACCCAGGTTCCCTAAACGGCAAGTGATAAACGTTAACGCTCGGTAGTCTGTAACATACAACTTTACGTACTTTGTTATTTATAAGTTTAAAAAATTTAACTCGCCGGTATAACCCCCCCTGAACGTCTCCGTTTATCGCTTGCCGTTTACCGCTACAGTCTTCCAGTCACCATTGTCAGACAAAGCAGAAGGAGTAAAATATAGTGTCGTTATATTTTTGTCTTTGTTTTTTTTTATATCATTCCTCAATTCCTTACACATCTCCATTAACAAACAAAAGTTTAACACTGTTTAAAATCTTTTCACTTGAGGAGGTTATAAAAAAATACCAACCAGTGAGAAATATATGTCATACTAGCTGTGCCCGCGACTTCGTTCGCGTGGATGTCGGAATTGAACAATGCATTTTTTAGTCAGGTCCACTCCACTCCGCTCCAGTCCATTCCAGTCCATTCCAGTCCATTCCAGTCCATTCCAGTCCATTCCAGTCCATTCCAGTCCATTCCAGTCCATTCCAGTCCATTCCAGCCCATTCCAGTCCATTCCAGCCCATTCCAGCCCATTCCAGTCCATTCCAGTTATTTGAATAATGTAGTTTTTCTATTCGAAGTTAGATCGCGCGACTGACGTACGAAATCAATGAGACCAAAGTGCACCCGTAATTTTACTTCTGAAACACTTTAAATTCAAATATCTTTTGATAGACTGAACCGATTCTAATGAAACCAAAACTAAATTCCTCTCCAAGTTACGCTTAATCGTTGTGTATAAAAGTTATTTACGTTCATTGCGTACATTTTACGTGATACCTGGACAAATAAACATACAAACAGATAAACAGACAAAAATTCTAAAAATGCTAGAAATGGGTTGTATTGGTTGTCCTTTAATACCCTGGCAATATTTTTTGAGTTTTTTTTTAATGTACAAAAATAACTTTTCTACAGTTTTATTATATGTATAGATAGATAGATATAGAAGAAGATAGATATAGAAGATATAGATAGATAGAAGAATAGATATAGAATAGATAGATAGAATAGATTAGCAGCATGTTTATGCTACTATTCTTATATCCTTTCTAATAATCTTCTTAATGGAAAACAAAAACTGCTATTGTTTTCTAGGCTTGGGTCCGAACGAAACGACCTTCGAATGCAGTGGCGTTACTTCGTGCTATGGACTGGGAGCGAGAAGGGACCGAGTGCCTGTGGGCTGTCAACATGCTCGTCTGTGCAGCACTGAGGAGTAAAACTGGTTGGTCCTGTTTCAAAGAACTACTTCGCATGGCTATAATTGAAGTTATTTAAAATAATATCCATCTTACTACAAAAAAGTTGAACATTGGTTGAATAATTGTGTAACAAAAGCCAACTGTAAAACGGCATTTGACATTGATATAGGAATCGTTTTGATGTTACACTTATTTTAAACAAGTGGTCAAACGGCTATTTGATTTTTTGTGGTATGATGGTACAAGTTTTTCTTTATTTTCTTGCTGCTATGGAAGTTATTCCGAGAAAATTGTAGTATTGATATTCGAACTAACTGTACATCATCATCGTCATCCTTTAACAGTCCACTGCTCCCGCCATTTCACTTGATCACCGGGTTCTCTCATCCAGCTGTTACCGACCAACTTACGTCTGAGGGCGTCCCACTTTTGCGGATTCAGTCTCCACTCGAGAACACGTCTGTCTCAACGGTCATCGTTTTCAGGATTAATATGGCTGGCCTATGCCTATTGCCACTTCAGCTTGCTTATGAATGTATTAAGAATGTAGTATTAACAATTTGTTCATTTGACTGAAAAAATCTAATTATTCCCTCAGTTTGATTATCAAAAAATATGTGACACGTATTTTTTCTTTTGTTACTTTAACCAAAATTGATGAAATTGCTAATATGTCACAAAAAGTGCAGTTTTCACTTGCTTCTGACGCCCACTCTCGAATTTAGTTGCGTTATATCTTTGTAAATATACATTAATTCACGAAAGAAAAAAAAGTGTCCATTATATTTTTTAAACTTTACTGACAGACTAATTAAATTTGCAATTTATTGAAGCTTTCAACATGCCTATTCGTGTTTTCCTCAGAGGCACACAGCTCGGAGTCGGTAGCACAGAGCGCTCTGGGCACGTACCTGTCTCCAGCCGCGCCACTGGCGACGCCCGCGCTGCGGTACGCGCCGCCGGTACATGACCTCGCCAGGAAGTTCTTTCATCATTTACTCAGGTACCTCTCACCAGAGTTCTATACAATCTTTCTCCCAGGTACTCTTTCCCTCAACCCTCATTTTCTTCCCCTTGAAGTTGTATGAAGTTCTTAACCTAAAACCGTTTTCAAAGTTCCATCGTCTCTGTAACAAAATGTATAAAAATCGGCATGAAATTCTGTGGATTAATATTTGATATTGAGATTAATGTATGTACAGACGCCAGACAGATAGAATACTATTTATTATGCAAACAATACAAATTGAAGGTATTTACATTTCATATTATGACTTAAACATAGGGTGATACAATGGTCGGTCTAATCACTAAAAGCGATCTTCACATCATCTATCAAATTTCTTTAATAGATTTCAACTTTATCACACCAGTGGAAGGTTATTGTTCGATTGGTAAAATTTGTGACTGATTGGGGTAGGTGTACACTGTACAGTTTTGGTCCAAATGATAACAAATCAGAAATAGTATACAATACAGCTTTCAAAATACCTTCTTTATAGTATTTTTGTATCAAATTCTTTTGTACTACAATTTTCTTCAAAATGTTACTAACTTTTTTCTGGTTTTGCTGATCTAAAGTGCTGTCCATATGTGCAGGCGCGGTCGTATCGAGAAGGCCCTGAGCCTGGCGGTGGACCTGGCGGCCTGGGACCTGTTCTGTGACGCGCGCTGGGCGGCGCACAGGCGACAGCTGGCCGCGCTCGCCAGCGAGGCCGCCTCGCTCGCGCTGCACTATGCTGATAATACGCCTGGTTGGCACTAATTTGTTACTAGCATTCATTTTAGTAGAATCACAACATAAATTTCAACATAATTCCGAAAATTAAAATAGATATTGAATTATTATATTCTGCGAAACTGCTCTCTTTAGGAGCCGAATTCTTATTAAAAGAGCCCAGCTCACCTCGTCATCTTCACCAATCTATCGCTTCATGAAAGTTAATTTCCCATTTCCAGGATCCGAATGTTCAGAATCCTGTTCAAGCTGCAGTTCACACTCATACACAGGATCTGAAGAGGAAGCAAGCGTGTCGTCAGAGCTCGTCAAGAAAAAAGCTCCCCCACTACCGCGCGTGTCCCTCCCGAACCATCCCACACTCATGCAGGTCCCCATCACGCACACAGAGACCATGTCCACCAACAGCATACGACCCAACCTGCACCAGTACCTGGAGAGAGACAACACGATATGGACCACCGACGTGCGAGACGATACTTACCGAGAGTACCCGAAGCCAATCCGAAATTCTCAAAATATGCGTTGGCATAGTATGGACGTTCTATCCAACTACAGCGCACCAAAACATAAACTATTGACGATCAGTGAAGCCCCCGTCAAACCAACCCACACAGTTGTAGACGTTATACCTCGACCACTCGACGAGAGAATGACTGCTTCTCATTACAAACACTTGTATCAAACAGAATTAAGAGAAGAAGCTCCTAACACATTGTATCGTTACCAAAATAATAATAATTATCATCCCGGCACTAGCTTGAAAGATAGAACGTATAGAATGGACAATGACGCACCAGAGAAACAAGGGAATCGTACTGGTGAAAGGAATAAAGTTAAATTCTCAGATACTGTTACCATCGCTGTTGTTTCGGTGAGTTGACACCTGTATATTGATCTGCTTTATGCCATTCAGAAGACTAATCACTACCGTACTAACGGATATGGTATACAACATGGGAAATGGTCAAGGGATCCATTTGTAAAGTGAATATTGCTGTATTCCCTATTTCTTTGTTTTCAGCAGGAGTCCCGCGTATCTCCAGAGCCATCTCGCGAGTTAGCAGCTAGTCTCCCTCTGTGTCCACCTCACAAGTACCTCGCCGCCTTCACCCCGCAGCAGGCGCTCGCCCCGCCGCCGTCCGCGCACGTGGCGCACGTCCCGCACGTGCCGCACGTCGCGCACGTGTCCCACGTGTCGCACGCGCCTCACGTCCCGCCCGCCGGTACAACGCTCGACTACGTTGAAGTGTGATGCACACACGCATGCCACGTCTGTCATTTGCACCTCATTAATTGTGACGCACGCGATTCTGCACGTTTTATTTATTACTGATTACTGCTACACAGAACATTTTAATCCATTTAGTATTAAAATTGTCTGTATAGTACGTAACTTCTGAGATTGTGTCGCTTTATAGTTCCGCTTCTTAAGTTTTATGGACTTTAAATATAATACGTATTTATATATTGTGTACTAATTGTGCCATTTGGAAACCGAGTTGAATCCCGCATCCTAACCAAAACGATCGATCCCGCGGATTCCAGATTGTCACTACGTTCCTCATTTATTTGTAAAACCCGAATGTGCCGTATGTCAACGCGACCAATCATTTGCGTGTGACGATCACATTGGTTAGAAAGCAGCCTTACTCGGATAAATTAAATCTATTCTGCATGATTATTTGTTTCATCTAGTTATAGATCATTTTCCATCAAAGCATGTACTTGTTCTCTTACTGTTACTGCTCGTTGCACCAAAATGTTTTTTAACTAGCACCATTTAATTTTACATAAATCCTGTTTTCAGAAAACTCTTCGCAAAAGCCGCCGAAAATCAAAGTAGTACATTTCGGTATGGTATAGACAGACTGCAATACATTCCATTTTTTTGCAACAATTGTGCAATCATAGTGATAATAACAATCCGTCCAGATTTAGATATAAAATAGCATTTATTATGTATAATGTATTAATCATTGATTTTGTTTTTAGTAATAGTAATAAGTTTGTAATGATATAATGTATAAAAACTGTTCTGATTTTTTGGCTCTTCTATTCTATTTCTATATGATTTTATAGAGGAAAGATTTGATTGTTTGTTTGTATTGAATAGGCTCCGAAAGTACTGGACCGATTTGAAAAAATCTGTTGTTGGATAGTCCATTTATTGAGGAAGGCTATATAGCATCACGCTACGACCAACAGGAGCCGAGCAGCACGGGTGAAACCGCGTTGAAAAGCTAGTTGCTTAATAAGAGCGTGCGTTTGCAATCAAAACCTTATGTAAATAAAATAGGTATGCGAACAGCATCTAAATGTAGGTACATCAATTGTGATGTATAACACTACGACTACACTAACGGGATATGCCGTTAATTATCGCGTGAATGGATGTTTATACTATAATCGCGAAAATCAACGTAAAATGCCGTTAGTGTTTTATAATAATGAAATCTCGTCTAACAACCAGAATCTCGATATTATGTCAATTTGAAAAGTCAATTATTTTAATAAAGACCAACCCCAAACTTGCGTACTTTGAGGAGTGCGAGTCAGTTGTTATAATCTTAATTACGAAATCAGCCTCATTAAGTTCTGTAAGGAAACCTCGGGGAGCATAAATATTAATAAAATAATTATTAATCTATTCTCCCAGAGGATTGAGAGCGTTTACAGGTTGTGACTTCTACTAAGTGACACTAATAGAAAATGTAAGCAGTTGAATTGTTGATGCATTTATTTTACGCAAATTATACAAAGTATTATTTTATGAAATGTCTTTTATTTCCTGACAAGCTGTTATTTAACTTGGAGATATCCCTTGTTACACTACATCAACCTATGACTATTGGAGGCGAACCGCATGAGAGAGAGGACAATGTCCTCCCTCCGCCCCACCCGCGGTGATGGACGCCCACGGCGACGGACGTCGCAAGACGATCTCCGGCCACCGTAGCCGCGGGCGGCGAGTAAAGGGCAGCTCGCTGTCCGCCCATGAACCATGCCCGGGTCGACGGCGCGTAAAGGGCAACTCGCTGTCCGACCATGAACCATGCCCGGGTCGACGGCGCGTTGTGTTCCACGCACGCCTCTAAGAACGTCAGCATAATAACGGGGCCCCAATGCCTGCCGGGGTCGTGAGGTATTCTTCGTAACGCTCCCTTTTTGAAACGCTCCCATCTAAGCGCTCCCGTTTTGTTCCTCCAAGCGCTTCGAGGAACGATTAAAAATATTAAAATTTATTTCCTCGAAGCGCTCCCATGATTAACTTTCGGATAAAGATGGGACTATACTAACTGAAATTATCGATAATAACTAGGTCGTGATCCTGTATGAACACCTTCTTCATGATTCTGTTCTCCTAGTACTTTTTGTTCAGATCCCTCATTCAATTTCGGTACTAAAACCTTCTTCGTGATCCTGTATGATGAACACCTTCTTCATGATTCTGTTCTCCTAGTACTTTTTGTTCAGAGCCCTCATTCAATTTCGGTACTAAAACATTCGTGATCCTGTATGAACACCTTCATGATTCTGTTCTCCTAGTACTTTTTGTTCAGATCACTCGATCACTCATTCAATTTCGGTACTAAAACCTTCTTCGTCATCCTGTATGAACACCATCTTCTGTTCTCCTAGTACTTTTTGTTCAGATCCCTCATTCAATTTCGGTACTAAAACCTACATGATCCTGTTCTATTATTAGCGGAAACTGTTTTTTTTCTTTTTTTTCAAGATTTATTATTCTATTCGGGGCGGAGACAAATCCAACAAATCAATAACCATGAATATTGGTTCAGTTCAGCAGATCTCGAGTTATAAATGTTGTAACAAACCCGTCTTTGTTTTATATATCAAGATTGATTGGATGTATCCTGTAATTGTATGATAAGGTGTACATAATAAAGAGTATTCTATTCTTTTCTATTACCGCCGCTATTGCGGCGTGCCCGAATAACATTGGTCCCTGTATACACATAAGAGTGCCGAAAGCAAAAAGATATTATTCTCTCAATTTCGTAATTTAGTAAAGCAACTTCGATGTCGATGATGCACACATGAGTTTTTTAAAAATTATCGATATATTTCATTACGTTCATGCTTTTCCCTATTTTTAATCGTTCTTATAAGCGCTCCTTTTGGGAGCGCTTGAAGGAACAAAACGGGAGCGCTTAGATGGGAGCGTTTCAAAACGGGAGCGCTACGAGGAATACCTCGGGATCGTGGGTCTTAATCCATCACCGTGACCGCGGAACATAAAGGGCCATTGAAGGACACCGTGGATTTTGATTTTAGACAGTACAAGTCTGACAGTCCCTCCCGCCCAGCCCGGGGTAGGACATTTTAAGACTTTACCACGTAAAAAAAAAAACCTATGCCAATTTGTGCAGAATACCAAGATCTGAGATGGCAACATGCTAGTGGAAACATATTTTTTCCTACTCCTCCACTATTCTTTTCTGATTAATTTCGTTGCAGGATCCAAGACAGGTAAATTCATTCTCCGGGACGCGTCGAGCTTCATTGCCTCGGCGCTTTTCTGGTGGTTGCCACTGTTGATTCTGGCTCTCAGGAGTTGCAGTGGTTTGGGAATAGTGTGGTGGGTTTGTCTAAAAAAAAATGCTAGTGTTTGCATGCCAATAATCAAATATCTGTAATAATGTCTTAGGACATGCTGTAAAGAAAAAGATGATGCACTTGCCAAATTGATACTCTCACTTTGTGCCAAGAAAATATACAGACAACAGCAAGTCAACCTCCTCCAATCTGTCAAATTTAACCAATCGAACTGTTTTCACAAGACAATTAAGTTCAGATCACCATCACAGGCACCTTGTGTACAAGCCAAATTGATTGTCAAATTCTAAACACAAGCAAACCCACAGACTATCTTGTATACCGAGGTTGGTGTTGTTACAATAGAGCAGACACTGATGCCCTAAGGCCTACAATAAACATAAGTATTTATTGCTTTTCATAAGCAATATAGCATTTGAATTAAACCAAAGAAATGAATTTTGTGCTTTGTTACACAATAATCTTTTCTTGATTTTCAAAATTCCACCATAGTTGTTCAATCATGGAGTCAATAATGAAACAATAAAATTAGCTGTTACACTTTTATTAATTTTGGCTTAATTATAAGGATTGCAAATTAAAAGATGGATATGCTATGCATTTTGCAAGGAATAAAACAGTTTAATCCTTCAGCTTCTTTTTGGGGCGCAGGTTGTTGGTGTGACCACACTTGGTCTTGCGGCAGTTGGTTGCACGAGGATGGAGGCGAGCATAGCACTTGCGGCAAATCATCTTGTCACAGTTGTACTTCATGGCCAAGATACGCAGAGAAGGCTCAATGGTACCTGGAAATATAATAAATTGATAATAGTAGTTGTTTTGCTAAAACTCAAGAATGGCCCGACCGAATACACAAATTTTGGTCTTGAATTATTTTTGGAGATCCAGGGAAGATTTAAAAGGTGAGTAAATGTAATAAAAATCAGCTTATTTTATTTATTGATTCTGATTTAGTACGAAGTTTGCTGGGTCAGCTAATATTAAATACATTTCACTTTACTATTTAGCTCTAAATCTTACCTCCTCTAAGCCTGAGCACTAAGTGAAGGGTGGATTCCTTCTGGATGTTGTAGTCCGACAGAGTACGGCCATCCTCCAACTGTTTACCAGCGAAGATAAGTCGCTGCTGGTCAGGTGGGATTCCCTCCTTGTCTTGGATCTTAGCCTTCACATTCTCGATAGTGTCTGAAGCCTCCACCTCGAGGGTGATGGTTTTACCCGTGAGGGTTTTTACGAAGATCTGCATTTTGTAGCTGAAAGCAAGTTATTTAGTTACAATAACATCTAAGAATTTTTTTAATGGCAGGTGGCCTAAAGTTTTTGTAAAACAAATGACAAACGGTGTTCAGACATGACACGCCACGCGGAGGTTTAAATTTCGAACACCGAATTAACATGAAACACGTCAACAGTTCAGAGATATTTACCCTAAACCTTAAATTACTAATTAACACACTTTTACATAAAAATAACACACAATACACGAATAACTTAGATAATTTACGAACTCACCTTCTCCTAAAAACGTGCTCAAAGTAAAAGAACTGTCAATCACAAAAAGAAATATGGCGTATCTTTCTGAGTTTTCGTTCTGAAAATTATTGTGGCAGCGACAATCTTAAAAAAATAAAATAAATATTAAGCTCAATAATTTTGTGAGTTTACCGTTTTTTTTGTTTACATTACACTTACGTAATATAATTTTGTATCCTTTAGATACGTGAGCAACATATTTTTACTTGATTTTTAAAAGACAGTCAGCGATCGACTTTAAAAAACTATGTTTCCGAACGAACCGGTCCTTTGTGTGTTCGAAAACCAAATATATTAGTACACAATATTGAAAATAAACTTTGATGTTTTTACTTTTATTTATATTCGAATAAAATAAATTATTCGGCTTTAACTTCATGAAATGAACGTTAAAATATTTTTTCAGCTAAATTCAAAGATTGAAAAACTGAAGCAACAAATATTTTAAATCCCGCACATTTATGTCATTGACATTTTGGACGTCACGTTTTAGAGAGCGAAGCAGAGCGAAGTTTCAGAACGCATCTGATAACTACTTGTTTCGTAATCGCTCGATTTTCAGGCACTTTGCAGGTCTAAAATAAAGTAGATTCTCTTTTCGACAAAATGTATCACCAACTGAGCCGAGCAACTGGAAGGCTGGTGGCCGCTACCCACCTGCAAAGTCCACTTTTACCTGTGGTAAGTCGATACTACAAACTTTGGTTACATTAGGTTTTTATCAGGTGGTTCCATACTATAAAGATAATTTTCCTTATATAGGCCCCGATTGCTTTGCATCGGGTAGAGCCCCCTTCCATCCAGTACAATACTACGCACATGTCGACTGTCGCCGATGCCTGCGCAGCTCCTGGCAGTAGGAAGCTGATCCCTGGCACCAACACACCCTACGCTCCTCTCTCGGAGAAGATCCGTCAACGACAGAAACTATTCCAGGTAATTATTAGATTCTACTTCAAATCCATTTGTGAACAGCCCATAATGGTAAACAAATATCAAAGTCAGCCTCTATATTATGGTTTTGGCATAACTTTACCTAAACACTTAAGATACTTGAGTCAATAATATTGTATATAACTTTGCAGCTATGAATAACCCACTATCTTGAATTTTATGTATTTATAAGATCTGATTAAATCATAATAAGTAGACATTTAATATAGAGAAGTTTTAACTTCCTCTTATATTTTTATAGGACAATAACATAGACTTGTATTGTTGGAGTACAACTACAAATTATTAATCAAAGTCATTTACTTTATCAAAAACTATTTTATAAATGATTTTTATACTGGCTTTTTCAATTGCCGTACACTGCTGGACATAAACCTCCCATGAAAGAGTGCCAACCATCTTGGTCCTGGGCAGACTACATCCAACCAAAAGAAAGTTGTGATTTTGTAACGCTAGTTCCCCCGCCCGAGCTAAGCTAATTTAGATGATGCTCATATTTATACAAAACATTCATTTGGTAAAATGTATCTCAGGAAAATACCCATACTGAGGATAACCATACCCAAAATTAAGAATTTCTTATCTAACAACTGCTTAAATCTTAATATATATAAATCTTGTGTCACAATGTTTGTCCTCAATGGACTCCTAAACCACTTAACCGATTATAATAAAATTCGCACACCATGTGCAGTTCGATCCAACTTGAGAGATAGGATAGTTTAAATCTCAAATTTTAGACCGGGTCCTCCACCCGTGCGAAGCCGGGACGGGCCGCTAGTTGTGTTATATATACATGATCTATATTACTTTGAGAGAGTAGGTTATTTACACAGCAGAAAATATCAATGCATACTTATTCCAGTCCTATTCTATCAGTATTCCTACAGGGCCTAGTCGGTTGTATCCTTATTTCAGCTCATAATTATTTTATACAGACTCATCAGCTAATTATTTTCACTATTGCATTACAGAAAGAAGATGATGTCCCCGTGTTCCTGAAGGGAGGTCCCATGGATGGTATTCTGTACCGCTTGACAATGGCTCTCTGCATTGTTGGTCTCGTTGGTGTCGGCCACACCATCTTCACCCACGCAGTGCCCAAGAAGTAAATACATGAATAAATCAATTACTAAATTATGTATTAGTTGCCTGTGTTATAAGTGTCTCAGCACTGTGATTAGAAAATATATAAAGTGATACAAAATCATTTTTGAGTTTTTATTTCATAATGAAGGTAGAATTTCAAACAGGTCTAAAAAGGTCATATTAATTATTATATTTAGTATCATAATATGAATCATAATTCACGATTCATATCACACAATTCATTTGTTTCTGCTGTGAGAAATCTTATAGCCATGGGCTGAGCCATCAATTTCCATTATTATCCAACTGATATAAAATACAATCGGCATGATGATAATTTCATTTTCATTATTTGATCGAAATAAAACAGAAGTTATAGCCATCCGCCATAATTACATGAAACACGAATCATAAAAATGAAGTTCCCGGGAATTCATGCAAAGAAACAATTTTAGATGAATTGGTTTATGTGGCCATGGTCTTAAACAATGTTGCTTGCAATACCATAGGGTATATTTTGTTTGTTTTTTATTAAACTTCAGCCCACACTAGGAATGTATCCTATATCGTGGATGCGTTAACATAGGTACGCCGAGATCCGGAGGAACTACCTACTCGTAGATCATACAAATATTTTTGTTCCGTGCGGGAATCGAACCCGCGACACGCAGCACAGCAGTCCAATCGCTCAGGCACTGCGCCCATCCGTCGTTGACGCAAACGTTCTGAAATCGGGTATTTTAAAAGGCAGAAAAAAATTACAGCTGTTTAAATAATTCTATATTTGATATAATTTGTATAACATATCAACACTGGCCTTCACCTATAATGCCATATTGCAAACCATACATTGTGAATCCATTTAGCATTAACATCCAACAAGCACTCTACTATGTAACACCAATCTACTAGTTTGGACCTTAATCGTTAAGTATGATTTCAAGTATACATAATTTGATCGATAATATAATACGTAACACCAAGTAAACAATATAGGACTTCGTGTAGCTGAAAAACATTACCCTCCTTTTGGGCTCCGCCGTAGTAGGGTAAAGAAGGAAAACAATCAGGTACCTATTACGTGAAGTTTCGAGAACAAAACACGTTTAATAAAAAAATATACTTAAGTATTTAAAAATAGGTAAAAAAGAAATCTAGATATTAAGGAATATAAAAAAATATTTTTGGAACTTTTTACCATCAAATCAGTTCAGTCAGATCTAGGTACTGACCAAACAACGAATTTAAAAATTATAATGAGATTATTTCAACATTCAATCTCTTTTGAATAAAATGCACAACACAGCCTTTTTAAAACGAAGTAAATCTGGAAAATGTTTCCTATTAAATTCATATCACTTAATTTTCAAATATGTAATACTCGAAGTAAACTATAGGTTAATTATATTAGATAATAACTAATATAAATTAATTGCTAGGCAATATAAATATAAAAAAAAACTTTCAGCACTCAAACCATTCATGAGAGCCCTATGAATAAGTAGGGTAGGTAGATACTCATAGTAATAACAAAACGAGACGAAAACTATCGTGTTTCTAGTAAATGAAACATTTTCTTACAGAAAAATTCATAGGATTAAATATACCTACATACTCGTACATAAAACAATATACCTAATTATCATATTAACAGTATGTAGTAGCAGTGGCCTCAGATACTATCATTTTATCGGAAGATGATGAAAGAAACCGTTGGAATATACTTTTAAATTTGAATTCTTTTTCCCTACTTGCGCAAAAATTAGGTACCTACCTATTTACCTAATAAAAGTTCGTTTACGTTGTACAGAAAAAAAAACAATACGATTAACGATTCGATGCACATCTATTCAAATCTATAAATGCTGATTGACTCATGATTATACGTTCTAAAACACGACAAAGCACGCTGAATGATGTCTGCTAGAATGATAAGTTGACTTCTTTTACTCTGGGACACTACCATGACTGTCTCCAGTTGCATAGGAGCAGGAATAAATCGAACTATACGCAAAGCCATGTAGAGACTAAGATCCTTAGGACATACAGTAATAGATGAAACACTCCAGCGTACAAATGCTAATTATTATAATACCTATAATAAGGTAAGTAGGTATATATCTACTAAAGTGTATAATGCGAGACTATCAGTAATCGCAAGAAACAACAACAAATGCAAGTATTATTATGCTTTGTCAAGAAAAACAAAAAAGATTACAGAAACCTACAGAAGTAAATCAGCCATAATGAGTTAGCAGATTTATGGGTCATTGTGTTTACTACATTCAAACGTCTAGGTGCCCACTATACAGACTTTAGTCAGGCTATGTTAGGTAGAGTTTTATAAACAAACCGATTTCAAATTGTCGGGACTCTTCAATCTGCCGACTTGTATCTACTTCGCACACACTTAACTCTTACAATAGAATAAGAAACCTTAAAAAACCAGACCAATCGCGGGTCTTCTTGAATCTAGACGAGCACATTAGATAGAACATTTTTCAGAACTTTGATATCAAGAGAAAGTGTGATATGCCTTTGCACAATAGATTAAATAAAACGAAAGCAATTAAGTATTTGATTAACGTTTTGGGACAAATTATGGAAAAGCAAGCCAACACGATTAGCACGATTAATTATCGCTAGGACCGTATTACTTTAGCTAGTGATAATTTTAATATCATGTCTACCTGTTTCTATCTGTCTGTATTTGTGTCAATTTCAGCGCAGTTGTAAGCGTTGTTTTTTGTATGTAACCACTATCTTATTTAAGTTATTAACTATTAGGCAGTATTTAAGTAGACCTACTAGTAAGAAATCAATAGCGTTACTACAACACGCGTTGAAGATACACCGAATACGATAGTAAGTCTAGGGTGTCTAGGTATCTGAAATAATTATAGCTCCGTAACATTATTACATAAGTAGGTAGTTTCTATGGAAATTACATTATTGATCGATGAACATGACTACGGGTGTGTCCACATGGCGAGCATTGACATGCAACATAACAGTAAGTTGCAAAAATGTTTTCAACAAGCTCCATCCGTTCAAACTGCCTTGATTTTCTCATATATATTTCTTAATACTCGCGGTAGGGACGCATTTCAAGATGGTGAATTTCTACGATCATGACCTAATATTCCAAAGACACATTATAGAGAGACTAATAACTTCATACATACTAGGGCTCTTTTGCCGTCGATGAACAAACGTTTAGCTACCTTTCAAACAAGTACTTAACTGGGTCACAGTATTGTGATATTGGAATTGGAACCACTCCAACTCTTGCAAAAGAATACAGTCTGTTATCTTCATTCATAGATTATATAAACCTATAGATAATATTTACTGATTTAAAAACATAACATTAATTTGTAACAACGTACATAGACGATATATATTTTAATTACTATTTATGTATTATAATCTCTTATAACACTATGATCGATACAGATTTATATAATTAACACGTATTAAACATCACACCTCACAAACATGCACAATTAATACATTCTACGATGAATAAGCGTGTCACTTCAGCTTCACTCATCTATATTAAAAATCAATATGGGAGGCAAACTCATTGGATCAGTGCCATTTTTTTTGTTCTATATCCTATCCTGAAAATGTATTAATCATTTCCATTTAATGCTAACTAAACTCTTCGAACAACCCTTAAAAAATAGAGCCGATAGATTCAATTTCGCAATGAAATTCAATCTTGAAAAAAAAATACAAAGTTACACAAATGAGAACTTTTGAAATTCTTACCTGCTTAACGTTCTATTACATTAGGTACCTACGTATTGAAAAATAAAACTAATAATATTAGTAATTGTGTTAATTATCAAAGCCAAAACGTATTTAAGTAGCGATTGTATCGCACAGTAAAAGTTAATATAAAGCCAAAAATATATTAAATTCGTACGTAAAATTAAATATGTACCTACTTACAAGTAAAGAGAACATTGAACTGATTGAACAATACTCAGTACTAATATAAGAGACGGTTTCTAAATAAATAAAGTTAACATAAAAAATATACATACAGTATTAGGTGTTTACATAATGTGTGTATATTTTTTCATATCAATCCAAATTCCCAAATAAGACTAAAGTTTTAATCAATTACGCTGGTCGTGGACGCGCGGGCAGCGGTGGAGGAGCACCTTGCCTGGCGGGCACTGGAGGCGGAGGGCCGGCCGGCGGCGGCGTGCTGGTCTCTGGCGGCGGAGGAGGCGCGCATGTGGGCGGCGGCACGCTGTCCGCCGGAGGTGACGCCACAGGGGGCGGCGACGCTTGCGGAGAATGCGCTGTCTTACCCGCGTCTGGCGGGAGCGGCGCTGGTCTCGGGGGTGGAGGACGGGCCGGGCTTATTGCTGGGGCTCTGGATGGCACCAAAGGTGTCGGTGAAGGTGCAGGAGGCCTACTAGGCTGCTGTCTGCGGGGAGTGGGGGGTGCAGACCTAAGAGGTCGTTCTGGTTGAGCTTCTCCTGATAATGGAACAGTATTGTTTGTACACAAACCTATTTCAGCTCGAACGATATCGATCCAATTAGGAGTTTTCAATGTTATTTGCATTGGGATCGCGCAAGCAGATATTTGCCCCTTTTGTGCAGCTGCTAGAGCATTTTGCCCTTCTCTAAAAGTAATACTGAGGGAAGAGTCGTCAATAAATCGTACTAACGTTACTTCACCAATCGTAGATAATTCCTGTAAAACAGCTGCCACCACGTTATCATCGAATGGGCAATCCTCGTTATTGAACTCATCACAGGGTTGCACAATTATACTAGCATCAGGAGGTCCGAGGTCTTTCACAACTTCATAAAATACCTCCATGCATTTTGTATAGCTTACTTGTAGTACTTCGATCTCTAGAATTGCGATGACTGGCCGATGATCGCTTTGTTTCAGTTCTGCGCGGCCATAATGTAGCAATTTCCCTGCAGCTAATTCTGATGTGCCCTCTGGGTCAATAGTGTGTTTCCTGCTTCTCCATAATACTCGATCGGTCCAAGCAGGAGCTCTGCATTTTTCGCTCGTATCATAATCATCACTGAATAAGTCATATTTGTATGTAGGAGGGAATGTTATCTCACCTTCAAAGCAATTTTTAAACACCAAACCTTGTTCTTTTTGTTGTAACAGTTGATCGTGGTCTAAAATTCGTTGTAAATTATTTTGTGACACTAATAGCCGTATTTCGTCTTTATCCAAATCGACGCGGTAGTTAAAATCACCGCACCAGAACACATAATCATGAGAATAAAGAGAGCGGCCCATTGGGAAGGCGGTTTTTCGCGTTATCTCGGTATAATCGGCATTACGTTCTGTAACTTGAGATTGTCCTGCAGCAAAATGAGCGCACACGAAACATAGGGATGTTCCATACAGGACCATTCTAATGCCGACTGATCCTTTGTTTCCTGTAGTTCCACCAAGACCAGTTTTAACACAATCTAGAGCAACATCTCTAATATGTGGAATCAGATCTTTCCTTACAAAAATAAATAGGCAGACACCCACTAGCTGATGACTAGAGAGTAAAGTATATTGAGCATCTCTGCATAGCACTTTTTCTAACTCTTCACTCCAAGCTTTAGCATTATCTGTACTAGCTGCCATGATATTGCTAGCATTTAGGTCCACAATTTCTTCAAAGCCGATAGCAAAAATATCTGATGGATGTTCTTTCAAATTGACTGTATTAACCAAAGACGAGTTAGGACAATCCAGAAGCCAGTCTGCTAATGAAACATCTTTGTAGGCAAGACTTCTGAAATGTTTGCCTCCATTTACATTGTATGTCCCAATAGTAATGCGAATAGTAGTTGGCTGTGTGAATTCACTTGCTCTTCGACACATTTCCCTGAGAACTGGTGTTGATGTATGCAATAAGTTGGATGGTAGCAAGATACGTGAACGGTCAGCAAGTTCCGAGTTCAATGTAGACCCCAACAGTAATATATCAATAGCCTCTTGTTTTGAGTTGTCTAGTAAATTATTTTGGATTGTTCGTGCTGCAGATCTTGCACCATCAATAAGTTTAGAGCCTCCTTGGATAGCCCCTGTGCCAGCATAGATCTTAGATATTTCATTTCCGTTATTAACCCACATTTGTTTAAATACTTCTTCAAACCTACTGACATTCTGTTTTTTATCAATACATTGTAAGAGCATTAATTGAATAGCTAACATTTCTAATCCAATAAATGTTTGTATAGAATTGGTTCTATCCAAGCAATCTAAGCAATTGGTTCTTATAGCTCCTTTTTGTATATTATAGATATCTGAACCTTTAGCACTGAAGATACTTATGTCATCATAGTGTTTTTCAATGATTTTTCTAAATTTTGCTAATGCATTTTCTATAGAGGAAGCTCTAACTTCTTGGTGATAATCAAAAATGATTTGGACTACATCATTGTGGGCAGAGTCATTCAAATGTTTTTGGAATGCATTACTCAAAGTAGCTTCACCTTCACTGCCTCCAATTAAACTCGACCCCAATAGATTAACTACAATTAATGAGCCATAGTTACGTTTTAACTGTGAGAAATGTCTATCACATGCACTTGTAGAAGCATCATATCCTCTAGACATCTTTACTTTATGTGATCCCACTTGGATACCAGGTTGTTCCCAAAACAGAGGAACGGAGCCTCTAGTCTGTACATAAGAAGCAACTGAATCATCTATATAGATTGCCTGCTCTGTTTCCACAAAATTGGCAACATTGCCATCATCATTGCAGCCCCTGACATTAAATCTAGTCCCAGCACGCTCACAGCTCAGCCGAGATACTAATATTGCTCTTGCTTGTCTATGTCCAACATAAATAGTCCTTATTTCCACAGAGCCACACATAGCTCGAGTTAACCACTCTTCACAATCTATTCCATATCTTATTAAATGTATAAATAGAGTTCTATTCCAGAAGAATCTGTTATCAGGACTAGCTCCTTTGCTTTTTCTTTGAGCACACAGAGTGAGATCAAACAGATGGTTTGATTTACCTGAAGTCCATGAAAAGTAGAAGGTCCCAGAGTTGACTAATTTTCTTACTTCTGAAACTTTATCTTCACCTTGCGTGTGATAAAAAAGCGGCAGAAATTGGGTTTGGGTAATTTTAAACACTTCAGCGTCTCCGATCTTACCAACTGAGCAGCATCCTGTTACGAGGACCAGATACAGCATACAACTTTCGCCAGAGTTCAGCTGTAGGACACCCAGAACCCCGTACGCATCGGCTATTTTGTGATATTGTTTCCGCAATGTTTCTGTTTCTTGGGACGACAGCGAGACTACAGCTTGAGACTCGAAGAGAAGTGCCGAGTCTTTATTTCTGTGTTGCAATATTATACTGTACGGATTCGGTGGAGCCGATTTCTCCAGGACTTTAAAACCTTTTGACATAGCCATGATTTCAACAGACCATTAGTCACTTACATGGATTCAACAGCCATCCGCCCCCTTATTTCAGCTTCAACTTTGCACAACAATCGACCATAGAAAATCTAATGAGAAATAGCAAAATTCGAAGCAAATCACAAAATGTCAACTACGTCAAACAAAGCTGTCAAACAGTCACTGTTTTTAATATTTCTGGCATTGCTTCTGGGCCTTTGTGAAAAAGTTAATAAGGATAATGTACTTTTTTCGTTTATTGCCTGTGGTACTTACTACAGTAGTACTACCAGTAGTAGTACCATGAGAAAAAAAATAACCCTGGTGCTAACAAGCGATCTAGTGGTTCCAAGGGAAATTTTAATTTACCCCTGCCTTTGGTACTATAGTTAGAGAACGCTACCTACTAATACTACACGTTTACTATGCCCCGGGGTCGCGGGAACGAGTACTATGCCTGGAATGAAAAGGGCAATTTAAGGAACACGGTAGATTTTAGTCAGTACGAGTTCGACATTTCCTTCCACTAAACACAAAGCGAGAGGTCGATAACGATATGACGATATTAACTAAAAAAAAACTTGTGCAAAGTAATAAGGAGATATACGAAACGGACATAATTATATGGATATACGGAAGATTATACAGAGAACTGTAAATAATTAGTTAATCTTTATTATAAACTAGCTTCTGCCCGCGACTTCGTACGCGGATCCTGTTCGTTTATGAATAAAAAGTATCTTATGTCCGCCTCCTGGCTCTAAGCTACCTCCCTACCAATTTTCAGCCAAATCTGTTCTGCCGTTCTTGAGTTATAAGTGGTGTAACTAACACGACTTTCTTTTATATATATATAATAATAATATATATAGATTAAAGTGAGCAGTGTAGTACTACGGGTAAACTATTTTTTTCTGTGGTACTAGGTACTAGATCGCTTGGTAGTACCACGGCACTTACTGGTACTACAACGAGCAGTACCACTGGTAATAAACGCTTTTTTTGCAGGAGAATTTATGTGCGCATGTCCAAGCTTGTGAACTTAATTTTATCGTTGCATCGCGGCCGGAACTGCGCCCGCATCAATCACGGTACGAAGATGTCAGATGAACTAGGTCCCTGTAGTGCAGTAGCAGTAGGGCCCGGGCGTCGTAAACAAACTTACATAGTATTTCATATATAACTTTCGATCGGTACCGTACACACCTTTAATAGGTACGAGGGCGGAGTGATAAGTCTGGTAAAAATGAAATAAGGAAACAACTTTTTTTAAAAATTATGATTTATTTTTCAACGTAATTTCCATCTAACTCAATGCACTTCATCCAGCGTTTCTCAAACTTTTCGATACCTTCCGTAAAGTATGACTTAAGCAACCCTTCGAAATAGGCATTGGTTTCGAGTATGATCTCCTCGTTGGAGCTAAATCTTTTTCCACCGAGCCATTTTTTTAAATTCGGAAACAGAAAATAGTCGCAAGGGGCCAAATCTGGCGAATATGGTGGGTGAGATAGCAACTCATATCGCAACTCATGTAATTTGGCCATAGCAATCGCGCAGGTGTGCACTCGTGCGTTGTCTTGGTGGAAGAGGATTTTCTTCTTAGCCAAATGCGGTCGTTTTTCAAGTAAAATTTGGTTAAATTGGTCCAATAAATTGGCATAATATTCGCCATTTATCGTTTTACCCTTCTCTAGGTGGTCAATATGGATTACCCCACGTGCGTCCCAGAAAACTGTAGCCATCACCTTATTGGCGGATAAAAGTGCTTTGGCCTTCTTCGGAGCTGGTTCGCCCCTAGCATTCCATTGTTTCGATTGTTCCTTGGTTTCTGGTGTATGGTGGTGGATCCACGTTTCGTCTACCGTTATAAAACGACGCAAAAAATCAGTTTTATTCCGTTGTAACAACGCCAAACCTGCCTTCGAAGTGGTAACTCGCATTCGTTTTTGATCAATAGTCAGTAAACGCGGCACCCATCGCGCGACCTTTTTCATATCTAAATGTTGGTGTAAGATATTACGCACACGTTCGTCTGAGATGCCTAGTTGCCTACTATTTCGACTATCTCGCTCACTTTTACTCTTCGGTCATTCAACACTATGTCATGGATTTTAGCGATCATCTCTGGAGTAGTGACCTCAACTGGGCGTCCTGGGCGTTCAGCATCACTTGTGCTTGTACGACCACACCGAAAATCCGTAAACCATTTATGAATCATTTTAATCGATGGAGCAGTGTCCCCATAATATTTATCAAGCCTTTGTTTAGTTTCCGTAATAGTTTTTTTGCGCAAAAAATAATGTTTAATCAACACTCGAAATTCACTTTTCTCCATCTTTGCGAAAGTGCTTTATATTGTTTTTATTAAATGGCTTTCAAAAAAAAAAATAACCAGCGGTACTGGCTGAAAATTTAAATATAGTCCCTCAAAAGAGTTGTGAACAAGGAGGTTACATGCAATTTGCGATAATTTTATTCCAAAATAGATTTTTACGGTTACCAGACTTATCACTCCGCCCTCGTATATAGTCTCCTCGTGTGTAGTCTTTGCTACACACTATGTAAGCCTGAAAATAAGTGGAAAAACGGGCAGTAGGAAAAAAAAGTAATAAACTAATTCATTTACGTTTAAGTATATATAGAATCTTGAGATTACATTGAAAGTTTGAGTAACATAAATAATAACAGCGATATAATTTAATAAATGCAACTTTACAAACTAAAATTAACATATCTATCATACTGTGCGATAGAATCCGAATTTACTTTGATTCGTCCGGAATACCGTTGAACATAGTCTTGGTAGATTTCTCGGGATGCTTTCGACACGGTCGGCGGGATGACTTCTATGGAACTGTCGATAGTAAATGCACTATTGACGGTCATCACTACATGAATGTCCGACTTGTAGCGTGGGTTCGAACGACGTTCAAAGTTCACATATCTCCTATACCTGAAAAAAATAAATTTCGTTCAAATATCAACTTATCAGAATTAATGTTGACACGGTTGACGCAGTAGCAGAGCAATCGAATGCTGCGCTGCGTGCCTCGGGTTCGATAACGTCACAGAACAAATATTTGTGTGACATAGAAGTTAACTACAAACAGTTGTTCTAGTGTTTCTGTAAGAGTTTTAATGTTTTTAAACGCACCTACGATACAGGAGAAATTCCTAGAAAGAGTTTGGGAAAGTTTTGGAAAGAGAAATCAGGTTTGGGGCTGTCTTATCTAATCCAAACTTTCTTAAAACTGTAAGTGTATACGAAATGCGAGTGCAAAAGCTAAGCAATGCTCTCGCCATCTAAGTTTAGCATTCATCGGTTAACCCATTACATAGATAGGTACCTACATGTGTAGGAATTCTCATTGAAATCTTTTATAACTACCCTATTTAAAAACTGACCATATTTGGGAATACTTACATAACCATATCTCGTTTGCTTGGCTCTTTCAAAAGAACCCTGTTCCTTCGTTTGATAGCAGGGAACATCGGTGTTTCCTGTACCTCTTTGGCTTTTAACACTTTTGCCACTACTGTGAGCGGTGATGGAACTGATAGCCGTGCGCTTGGAGTGGAGCTTGTCAGGTCGTCATCCGACGAAGAATCAGCGTTTGAGCTGCAAAATATAATATTTTATTCAGTACTGCGTTTAAATCTGACCTTGTCCTCATATAACCATAACATAATACATACTCGCTGGAGTTATTAGATGTGGTACTGGATCGGCCGCTGATGACCGGGTTCTTAGAAGTCGGGCCTTTGATCTGCCCCATAGTGCGCCCGCGCACTACGAAAGGACTGAAACTCTCCGAAAACGTCGGAGCGAGGTCACGGAATGTGTGGAACATCTGTGGAAATATAAAGTGTTTTTGGTCAAGAAGAAGGTAAGTCTGAGAGTGAGTAATATGTGTTGCATCTGAAAATTAGAATGAAGTGGTAGACATTGGGCATGCGGGCGGCGAGTGTGCATGCGGACGGCAAGTAAAGGGCAACTCGCTGTCCGACCATGGACCATGCCCGGATCGACGGCGCGTCGTGTTCCACGCGCGCCTCTAAGAGCGTCAGCATAATGACGGGGCCCCCTCTCAAAGGGCCAAAGCCTGCCGGGGTCGCGGGACTTAATCCATCACTGTGACCTCGGATCATAAAGGGCTATTGAAGGACACCGTGGATTTTAGTCAGTACAAGTCTGAGAGTCCCTCCAGCCCTGCCCGGGGTGATCATTTGATGATTTTACCACGATAATAAGGAGTAGACATTGAGCTGAGTTAATCCACTTTAGTAAAAAATCAAAATCAATGCATTTATTTCAAGTAGGAGAGTTATAGGCACTTTTGAATTATCAAAAGACAAATAAAAATTACTACAACAACTTTTTTTAGGGGTAGACCCCCTAAAAAAATTGTTGTAGTATTTTTTTTTGCTGTCGTAATTATTTCAGTAGAAGATTTTTCTACCTTTCATATACAGATAATATACAGATAAATTCGAACTTATCTGACTTTTTTGATAAATTCGAACTTAACGACAAGAGATAGGCAGTGCAATACGACAATATTGCACTGCCTATCTCTTGTCATTTTAGATAAACTCGAATTTGCGAAAAACTCAAACTTTACCTTAAATTCGAAGCATTCCATCAATACAGTGTATTCAAAGGGCCTGTTATAATCGTGGTAGGGATCCACCATCTCTATAGTGCTGCTACTGTCGCCCTGCATGCCGATGATCTCGCAGCACAGCTTCCTCATCTCGTTACACGGTAGAGGGAGGTGGCGGAGGACGTCGTCGTCCCACCATTTAGTTAATGATCTGGAAATTAAACATTTAGTTAAAAACGCAGCATAGTGGTGTCCCAGTCGTATCGACCCCGATTTACGAGGTGTAGCTGGCGCCCAGGCGCATTACTATGAATAATTCATTTTATCACCACAGGTGTCAAAACGGTGAAGGAAAACATCGTTAGGATACCAAAATTCGAAAGTATGTGACATCTACCAAACGTACTGAGCTTTATTATGGTAAATTATGACCCACACCCTCTCACAGAGAGGCCTGTGTCCCAACAGTGGGAACATGATGTTGAAAAAAAGTTGGATGCGTGACTGTTGCTACTGGTAGTCAAAAGCTCACCAAAGGTATCGTCTATTTCCGAGTTACTGGGTTGTGGAGGTAAGATAGGCAGTTGTTCCATGTAAAATACTGAGATTTAAATCTGACCCCAACAAAGTGGAAAAAAACAGAAATGACTGATTTATTTACCTGCTACTAGGAATATACACTATTGCTTCAGGGTGATGTAGATAGTAATCGTTCGGGTACTCCCAAATGGGTGCTCTGGATGGATCGGGCACAAATAGTCCAAGGAACAAATTCATCGTGTTTTGTTTCTCAGCATCAGAGAATGTGTTGGAGTAGTATCTACTGAGTGTCTGCATGATATCGTTGCCGTGCGAAGACCAAGGTGCTGTTTTACGATATGTCTTTATTCTGTAAAAGAAACATTGGCTAGGTAACTTGGTACTGACAAACACACAGTTTGATAACAAAAGGTAGTCATTTCTGGTCTGAGTGTAAGTGTTTTCCAGTAGAATTTCCCAAAGCTGCTATTTTAAGTTTAAAAATGCTCCACACTACGAATTCCTTCCTATCACTTGTAGGTCATAAAACATTTACTCTGAGCAGTAATTGAACCTGCGACACGCAGCGCAGTAGTCAATCCCTCAAGCCTGCGCCAACATTACAAAATAAAAGTAACCACGAAACTCCACAGCCGTGATGGGTGTCGATGTCTAAACATGATAAAACCATCAACAATATTAGTCACCATTTTTTTAAGTAGTGTTTGTTTACTTTTTGAAGTATGAATATTTCCATTTTTTTTTAACATTTTAAAGTTCTAATCTTAATTTGCTTAGGAATGCAAAGACAAGCGACTTTGTGTTGCCACTTGGCATTATGTTGAGCTAAGGCCCTTTTGGCACTAAAAGATTTGTTATATTTATTTTTAGTCTTAAGTTTTAATGCCAATAAACTCAGTTTTCTTTAAATTATTTCTTTCAAGGTTAGACACGTAATTTCCCATACCTGTGTACAAGCTGCGACCCTCCATACTGTAAAGCCAGTGTATCGCCGTGGTCCTCATAGAGTCCTTCAAGCAACCTGGCGCAGTCTGAATCAAACTCTATATTCGGTTCTCCTAGAAGTCCTAGGACGTATAACTGGAAAATACAGGAGATTCCTTTTTAAAAATCACATTTGGGGAATGTATAGGACTCGTATCATATATTGGTTATCAGCGCTAAAACAAACAGAACTTAGAAAACTTCGCGTTTTTATAAACGCGAAGTCAAATTATTATAAGAAAGTTTGCAAATATCAAAACCATCAAGGTTTTAATTCGGTGAAACTGTTTATTAATAATCAGCCTATAATGTTCCCACTACTGGAACACAGGCCTCTCTGTGGTGTGGGCTGTAATGTGGCTGTAATTCAACATGCGGACCCTGTGTGAGTTGGTAGATGTTACGTGTCTTAGAATTTTTGGTTCTAGGACATGCTGATTTCCTCACGATGTTTTCATTCACCATATTGAAAATGCGATTTTCTCAGTTCGAACCCGCGATCTACAACTTGAAGTCGGGGCCTTGATCACTGGGCCCCACTTTTCATTAGTGCTCATCCAATTTTGACTAAATAGTTTGCAAACCTAGTACATAAAACAAATATTCTTACTTGGTGAGCGAGGACACATTTCCCGATAGCAAACTGTGCAGTATTTGTCCTGTCGAGGCAGTCCACACAGTTGACGCGCACGAGCCCGGTCTGCAGCCGCCCCCCCTGGTGACCGGGCAACCCCGTCACCTCCCCGTACCCGCTGGTACTCAGGAATATACCCGTCTTGCGAACTACGGTGCGAGCTATGGCCGACAATCTACAAATAAAGATTGGAATTTTAACCTTGTTTATTTTGTAACTTTATAATGATTGCATTATCATGTGTACTAAATGTATAAAATTCGCTTTTTCCCCACTGCTCCACTGTAAGTGCTCAAATACGAATAGTTGAGCAGTAGGGAACCCTCAATGCTCAGCCAAACTGAATAATTTAGGATTCAGGCATTATTCCTGTTCCCTACTCAGATGAGCAGTTAACCAGTATAGTTGAGCAGTGGGGAAAGAGGGTAACATACATATATCTATAAAATTATATCAATAACTTGTATCAAACACTCTTGCGTTAGTACATACTAGCATTTATAACTCACTTGTCCAACACTTTAGCATCAGATCTCTTGTTAGTCCTAGCCATATCCAAATGGTAATACTGTACAGCATGCTCAGGAGGCAGGAACTGATTCAAATACTTTATCCCATTGCTAATCACATCTGTTAACAGAGACTCATGTTTCTTCTTCTCTCTTTTCTTAACCAAATTTAGGAACATGATGGGGGATCCATATCTTCTCATCAGGTTATTTAAATGCTTTCCAGGTATTTCAGCATAAGGGTCACTTAAGTCAATGGATATTGCTGGTTTTGGCACCATTTTCGATACATCTTGAGACCAATAACTTGGTATAGAGCCTCTCATTTGAACAAATGAACTAAATCTGGAAAGAAATATGTTGAGAGGCATGAACAAGTATTCATTGTTTAGGCATTATTTTTAATTTTGAAAATGGATCATAGAGCACCAGATGTGAAGAAATTCTTACCTGCCAGCAGCAAATGATGATACCATAGAATCATGTACAATTTGTTCAGTTTCAACCTCATTGGCTACATCTCCATGCATGTTTGCTCCTCTCTTCAGGAACCTGGTGCCTGCATATCTGTTGCTCCTCCTTGCTATCAATGTCAGGTATATGGGTCGACCAAATATGTTCAAATTGCTCTGTTCTATGAACCCATGGACAATGTACAGGATCCAGTCAGGGTGCAAGTGTGAATGTACTGCTGATAATAGGTGACTGTTCCATACAAATCGCCATTCAGGTACTGAGCGAACACCAAAGTCTAATCTATTTGGTTGGCAGCTGGAAATTGAAATATTGACAATGTTATTTAAGTCATTGGCCTTTCTTTTGGGGAAGTAATTCAAAGAAAAGGCAGTAAGATGGCCATTACATTAATCTGAGACCCACAGCCTTACTTATGGATATATATCTTACCCAGTCTTTTGTCTCTGTTGCAGTTGACTCTTCCAAGTTTCAAATATATCTTCTTCATTATCATCATACTTGTGACATTCACATTTGTCCTGCAAGTCCTGGCTTGAGGCTGACCTTGAGTGGTATACTGCAGCTGTTACAGGCTTGGGAAATAATGCAGGTGCAAGTTGTCGTGGGGGTGCCATATTCATTTGAAGAGTATGTGTGATATCATAACTATAGCTATAATAAAAGTTAGTTGATAAGTCTATGGCTAGAAACATCTTTAGGTATCTCTGTTCATCAGGATGTGGAGGTTTATTGCTCTCACTAGGAATGTATATTGTAGCCGTGTCTTCTATTTTGTAGATGGAATGTGAACCAATGACTGCCACCTTTCTTCTTTTGGTAACTAATATTATGTAGTATCCTTCTAAGAATCTTATGAAACCTGAAAAATCATTTTGTTATTTGTAACTGAATTCATGGAATAGAAATAAAGGTGCATTGTCCCATTATCTTTTTGCTAAGGCTTTCTTACAATGTTACTTTATTTGTATAGAATAGTATATGATCAAAGTAAATATATTTTATTTAATACCGTTAAGTATGACTGCTTCCATATTTTAAAACTAAAAACTTTAAGGTACAGTTAAAATTTTTAGTCATAATATTGTAAATCACAGCAACATTCATAAGTGCGATGGAAAGATTCATCTCATATCACCATCCTACAGCTTGCTGAGTTTAACAATCCAATAAAAATTAAATATTGAATTGAATGATACTTACCAACAATACCAAATGCTGAAACAAGTTTGTTAAGTCCTGTTCTCAGCCTATTGCCAAAGCCTATCATATTGAGTAGCTGGTGTATCTCCTGCTTATTGTACTCAAACTTGTCATCAACCAGTATCAGCTCGCGTGGATCTGTCCTGTCAATTTTAAGGACACGAAACCTTGTTTCAGTGTTGTTAGAGCCAATCAAGTAGAATCTCTGGAAATACGAGTAAGATTTAAAAAATGCTGTTGATCGACATTTTGCAATATATTATTAATAATTAACATGTAATTTAGGTACGACGCTAAATGGCAAATAGGTTTAATAAATCCACCCCCTAACATTTGCTACCTCCTCTGAAATTTTTCGAAAGAATAAAGACGTCTCATTTGAACAAGAAATATTATGTACCTACTTAACTTTAAGCTATTCGCAAGCGTAAATACTTACTGCTTTGGTTTCATACAAAGCTATTCTTTGTATCGAGCTGATTATCGGATGAAACATTATACTTTGTTTCGACATTTTTGTAAGTGTAAATTATAGGATTTTCGATATAAATACAATATTAGGCACTGTCGTTCACTCGAGATTTAATTGCTAATAATATCTTCAGAGTAGTTAGTAATCTCAGATTAAATAAATAGGTCTGTTTTTGTAATTCGAGATAGTAAATCTTTTGATAATTTACGATATTTTTGTTTCACGACAATGACAAAAACACAATCAGCTGGACGTCAAGACCACAGTCAAGACGTCAATGTTATGTCAAGATTGTCAAGTGCCTGTCATGTCAAGTGTCAAGTGAAATCATAGACTAAGGACCATTATGGACTTATGGCCTTTTGGCAAGGAATGAGCCTTGTCTATGCAAATAAAAAGCAACAGAGAAACATATGGGCCGACCACAATGCACAAGCTTCACCACAGTTCTGCCTGCGGAGGCTGTTTTTTTACACGGAACACCGTGTGTGCGGTTGCAAAGCTGTATCACGAACCAACACCACAGCGTGCATTTTTCGAGTTAGTTGAAATTTTGCCTGCGCAACCTTTTCATTGTACTTTTTTTTCACTAGGAAACACTTAAAAAGCAAAAAAAAAACTTTACTGGGAAACATTATTGTTTCCACGCCGACGATGCCGGAGCCATGCCTGTGCCGTGTGGTAATGCCGTCCATGTACAGGTTTTTCATGAGAGAAGCTTGCGCAGACAGAACTGTGGTGAAGCTTTTGCGTGTGGTAGACCCATAACCTGTGCCGATAACTTACATGTAAATGTTAACTTGAGCAGATAATTCTCAATGTGCTGACGCTCTTTGAGGCGCGCGTGGATCATGACGCGCCGTCGACCCTGGCGTGGTCAATGTTCGCACGGCGAGTAGCCCTTTACTCGCCGCCCGCATGCCCGCGCCTACGGTGGCCGGAGATCGTCATGCGACGTCCGACGCCGTGGGATGGCATAATAGACATAATAAAATTATAACGCGTAAACACCGGGCTAGCTTGGGAAAGCAAACTCAAGTCCTGCGGAAGATTCGTGGAACTACATTTTTTTTGTGCATGTTGATATAATTACGTACATAAACTTATAGCAAAAGAATTGAGTAATGGCGCGGACTCTACATTTATCTCTCTTCTACGAAAATCTTGTAGATACGAAAGAAGTAGACGATTCTTTGAAAGTTTTACTTTTACATAGTAAGAGTACATAGGTAGAAATAAAACTTTTAAAGAATCGTCTACTTCTTCGTCTAGAGCAGCATCTACCTAAACTCCTAAAGCCATACTCATCATAATTCTATCCATTGACATAAAAGACTCAGTAGCATAGCAGGACCATCTATCTCTTTTCTTTATATCAACATAGATAATAATCTATTTCTTTCTTTCTGCAGAGCACAGCAATTTTATTTGACACCAGCTGCTCCCACGTTTTTTTTTATTTTTTTCAACCCCGCTGCACCGCTCCTATTTTTTTTTAACATTGCCCAACACATGCAATTATTCCTGTGTCGTGGGTGCGTTTACAAACATATAAACTCACATACACAAACGCCCAGACCCGGAACAGCTACTTGTAGATCATGCAAATATTTGCTCCATGCGGGAATCGAACTTGCGACACGCAGCGTAGCTCAGCCACTGCGCTAATTGTGACGTCAAATTCCTCCTCTCAACATTTTTCGACATTCCTCATAGTTTCGGCTAATGTCATCCATACCCAGTAGGAAAATTGAACCTGTATAGCCTACAAATCGTATAATATCTTTTATAGAATATAAATAGATCCAAAACAATGTTTTTTTTTTTTAAATTTCGAACCAATAGTTTCTCAGAGTAACACGTTCAACTAAACAAACAAACTCTTCAGCTTTATATGAATTTGAGTTAATAGGAACTATAAGTTATTCTACTCCTATCCTACTAATATTATAAAAGTGAAAGTTTGTTTGGATGAATGGATGTTTGTGCCTCTTTCAAGAAAAAAATCACTGAACAGATTTGGTTAAATTAAATTCAGTACACAGAAATAGTGTATAACCTGATTAACACATATTAGTTTTTATCTCGATTTTATGTTCCCACAGGATAATTTTCGCGGGTGGAACCGCTGGCAAAAGCTAGTGTAATGAGTTTGTATGGAATCGGGGCACACAAAACACGTATTCTTTGTAGGTATTTTTTTAAATTCAATGAACATTGACAACCTGCGGCACTTCAAACAACACTAGTTTACGCTGAGCCGAAAGGATCGGCCAATATTGACCGAAACTGGCCGAAACACGATTTTTTGACCGAAACTCCGAAACCGAAAACGGACTTTCCGTCGGACACTGATTTTTTTGTATTTTCTTTATCTGGTAAGCTAAAATTATCCAATGAGTCCTCCCACTCTAGGTAGAGCGAAAGAGGCAGTCAGACTCGAACTAACTTAAATTCAAGGTTTTCTTTAAATTTTCCCTTTACGTTCCAGGACCACGGTTACCTGTTTAGACAGTGGAACTCAACGCGCTGTCTTTACCCGAGATTGGTATGGAACGGACCCATCGGACGGCAAGTCAACCATTACATGTTGCCGTGGGTGTCTCCCGCGGCGGCTGGATCGTCAGGTGGAGGCTGGCAGCTCCCTCACGCTTCCCGCCTCCTCCTTCCTGACTACTTCGCAGGAGGTTACTGCTTCCCATTCCATCTCGCCCCGCAGCATAACCTCGACCAATGTCAGGCCAATCGCGTCCTCCAGGCGATCTGCACAATGGTGACACCCAGGCGTTTCTTCCTTCCTAATCAGACACAGGAACCTGCCGCAACATCCGTGTCCGGTGAGGACCTGCGTCAAATGGAAAGTGAGGACGCTGTAGGGCTTTTCCAGACACTCCTCAAAGAAAGATTTTACTGCCTCGGTTGCAGCATTCCGGGCATAGACAATGATCGGACGGCGAGTCATCCTTTACTCGCCGTCCGCATAACCACGGTTACGGTAGCCGGAAATAGCCTCACGAAGCCTTTACCTATATAACATTTTCTAAGTAATGTTGTTTTGCTTCGGGCATGCGGACAGCGAGTAAAGGGCAACTCGCTGTCCGACCATGGACCATGCCCCGGGTCGACGGCGCGTGGTGTTCCACGCGCGCCTCAAAGAGCGTCAGCAAAATGACGGGGCCCCTTCACAGAGGGCCAGAGCCTGTCGAGGCCGCGGGACTTATTTCCATCACCGTGACCCCGGAACATAAAGGGCTATTGAAGGACACCGTGGATTTAGTCAGTACAAGACTGACAGTCCCTCCCTCCCTGCCCGGGGTGGGAGGCCTCATTTCATGATTTTATCACGATAAAAAAACTAACTTTTGGGACAACTCCACCGCACCATTCCCAAACCACTGAAACTCTAGAAAGTCAAAAAAAAAATATAACAATGGTGACCACCAGAAAAGCGCCGAGACAATGAAGCTCGACGTATCCTGGAGAACGAATTAGGTAACTGTGTTGGATCCTGCAACGAAGTTAATCAGAAAATAATAGTGGAGGAGAAGGGAAAATACGTAGTTTCCACATATACATATAAGGTATGTAATAACAAAACTTTAAAAAAAGCAATTAAAATAACTTCAAAGAAAATGAATTAAATTATTCATTCATAATTGATCGCGTTGATGTCTTTTCTATGCACATTCTAACGCATGCTATCAAATGCATCGCAGTTAAGATGGCTCATGGCTGACTGTAATTTTGTGTGCTCGTAGCTTCTGTCAATTCTAGTTATAATATTAATCTGTTCTAAGTCTAGTAAGTTGTTTATTTTTTATGTGAATTTTACCTCGTGTCCAAGATTTTCACAGATTTTTTTATTATTCAATGCAAAAAATACCTCTTTTACAAAATTTAAAAGACGTTTGGTAGGTTATACAATATACTATAGTTCTGTAGCTAGGTCTTACTGATTTCCGCCTGACATTTAGATGCCTCGGTCACAAGCCAGTTTATGTTGAAAATCGGATCGAATCACTAGATTTAACTAACAATGACACTTTATACCTTCTGACTTGGGTAGAGTAGATGGGACTGCATGGGAACAAACTCACTACACTATTCTCAAACCACTGCAACTCCTGAAAGAGGATCTCGCTTTCCATCGAAAAATTCACCCTCTTACCTTTACAGACGGTCCCTCCCGTATAACCGTCGCTCCCCTACGCTAAATGCATCTCTAGAAACGGCATTACGCTTGAGAAGAAATATCGTATTTGTATGGTAGAGCGAAGTCATTTTTCTGACATGGTCTATTCAATCGTGATACCAAACTTATTAAGTTTTTAAAATCTTTTAGTTTTCCAAGAATTGTACTATTTTGAGAGGACGGTTATACCTATTTGAGATTTTAATAACATGAAGATTTTAAAAGCTTCACTGTCTTAAGATTTTAAAAGCTCCAGCTATTGTCGTCTTAAAACCTGTATGTCATTGTAGGAAGAAAGAGGAAGACTTTTGTTGTGCAAGACGGAGACGTTATCATTCTGTGGCTAGATTTAGCTATAGATAAATTGTTCAGGCATTACAATGACGGTTTGTGAAATGCAGTAGTTTCATGTAACCTACAGTTTTAATTACATTGTTTCAGAAAGGCTTACAGACTGCGGTAGAGTAAAACAGCAAGTAAAGGGTCTACTGTATTTATAATCCTTGCGCATTAATTAGCATTACTAATTAAGATAAAAAAAAGGAAGAATCACGCGAAACGAATTAGGTGGTGGAAGATTTCACATAATTTAAAGCAAGACGCTGGAATCAAAACAAAACCGAGATGCTTGTAATTATTTTATAAGTAGGTTTTATGTTGATCTTAATTATTTTTTGTATTTTTGAAAGGACATCCTTTAAAAAAGACTTTTCAAATGAAGTGTAAATAGTTTCTTACCCATCTTTGTTCAGGCGTCAGGCTTGATATGTGTTGGATACATTGACAACAAACAGAGAGAATTTTTCAGGCAAGGTATAGTAGAAAAACTTCCAACATCATTAGATACGTGCAGGCTGTACGTGCAGGTTGCTTGTGATACGAACGTACAATAAGTACAGAGAGTCGCTCGTTAATGGTGTTGGCGGCATCGAAGAACGAAACAGTGCAAGCGTTGTTGGAGCCCTGCAGACATAACATAGGTGTACGTACGTAATAACATGTAACGAGACATATTGTTACGTCAAAGTGCCACTCCCAGGCTCACTGAAATATTTGTGTGAATTCAGAACTGGGTCAAGCTGTCGTTATTCACGACGCTATCCCGAATTACAGCAAGCCTCGGCTGGCGACCATCCCGTTTTGTATTCCGAGGGTTTTTAGATAACCTGCCGGTCTGCATTGAACATTCATTGTGTGAGTCCATGTGTGTAAATGAGGCTCTGGGCCTCCGGCCGAGGCAGCGAGCAGCGGGCGTGGTGCGGCGCGCGTGCGCGCGGGGGCGCTGGCGTCGCCGCGCGCCAGTCCCGTGCGCGTCTCCGCGGCCGCAGTACCTGTCGCGTGCCGCCTGCCGCCCTAGCCTCCACACACGATACTGCCACTCTATGAAATAACAATGAATTCCCACACTGTCCCCCTCGCAGCTGTGCTACTATAATAGTTTATGTGATCGCCACCGGCCCAGTGCTCTCCCGGCCGAGAGACCGGTCCAGATCGGGAAGCTGCGCCGGCCTCACGCCCGACTACAGTGGAATGCGGCAATTTTAACTACTGCGGACCCCGGAGACCCATATAAGAATAGGGATCGAACGATTACAATCCCAGCAATAAGGTAAGTCATCTGTCTCTATTTATTTTAGTAGTTATCCAGCAAGAAGTACCGCATCGGCCGTAAAGATGATTTGATAAAGTAGAGTGGACTGCCGTAGTAAATAAAACATCAAGTTCAACATCTCTATAACACAGAATGCCTATGAGTACAGCTTTACAGTTACCTACGAGAGTTTGAATATCATTCCACTAGAAACTTACTTAACTCTAGCTTAACCAAGTAAGAAAACTCTGGCTTCGTGACTTAACTTAAATTTCAATCGTTTTAAATTACTGCTTGTCTCATAGCGATTGTTTTTGAGGCTGTAAATTAAATAAATTTTAGTGGATTCAAAACTATTCAATTAAATTCGGTGGTGTTTAATTGATGAGTTAAATAATTAATTACGTTTTCGACCAATAAGTACCTAGATACATAGGTAATAGAAAATATTGCGCAGACAGTTAAGAAAACTTGATGAAACTGAAAAAGCAGGGGGGATCATAACTGAAAACAATAATTACTTGTTTAATGAACAATTATTTGATACTTACATTATCTCTTCTTCATCTCTCATTCATGTTTCAGTGCAAAAGTTATACTAAATCTACTTAATATGAAATCTTTGAGTGACATCGGTATAGGTTGCGTATTTTGCAGTCCGTAAGAAATGTGTTTTAGCCAACGCCCTACATTTGATTATACGAGTACCTAAGTGCCTAGTTACTACTTAGAATCTTTAATAATTCCAACATTCATCTAAATCCAATTAAGATCCTCACTATTTTAATGTAAGTACCTATTACTAGATTCCTACATAATTGATTTAATCACTTATGTAGGTATATTTTTACAAATACAATCAAACACACTTGAAACTTATCAAAAATTAGATAGTATTATGATAAATGATTAATATGATCGAATTTCAGGTTTCAGGAAATCAATTGAAAAATCTAAGGAATTCTATAACGTTCTTACCAGTTTTTCTAATCCTTGAATATGTTCTCGTCAATCGCAAGTCGTCTCTTCCAACTGTTATAAACTGAGATTTAATCGTTAAACCGTTACGAAATCCTAATACAATATTCATAAAAACAAAGCGGATAGCTCTTTTAAAGAAGGAAGCTAGTAGGATGCGATTGATATCGTTATTATTATGTTCAAAAAATCTGCTTAGAATAAAAGTTATACAACTTTTAGATATTTTTTTTTTATAATAATGGCGTCTACTGACGATCACTTTAATCATCGTCAGTAGACAGTACATTTGAAATAATCGCCGGCAATAATTCTTCAATAACGTACCGAGACGTTCTAAAATTGCAAAAGAGCCGTGATGTCAGAACACTGAGCGGTGAGCAGGCAGGTATACGACGGATTAAGTAAGATAGCCATGGATCGCTTTCTTTTCTGCGAGTCTAGGAGATCTATTCAGTTTCGCTCTCAATTTCTCACGGTAAACGCCAAACACGAAACATCAGAGCAAAAAGCTGAATGCATTGTATTCCATCTCTTTTGCAACGTACAACTCGTTTTTTCTTATTACTGACTTTTTTTTTTGAGATATTGTTCAGATGTCCAACTCAGTTAATTTCACAATGATCGCCATCAAATTTAATTAGTTGATCAATCTTCTCAGGTTTCTATATGCAGAAACATCGTTACAAAACATATTTACGCTTAGAACTGGTTCGTGTTTTTTAGTACCGTAAATATTGACTTTAATTGGTTGAATTAATCTTACAGCTCTACTTTTGTAGTTGTCTAAGTAAGTGCTGTGAATTTTCTCATCAGATAATTTTAAGGTCCGTGATAAAATATAAATCATTGATTAAAGCATTGATTTTATAATAGTTTATCTGTGCCATGGTTGAAATAAAAAGTTTTATCTTCATTTAGTTAACTGTAAGTGGAGCACTCGGTAAAGAAATTAATATCGTACTTGTAACCACACGCTTCACTGGCCTCATTTGGTCGCTATACAAAGACTTTGTTAGAAGCATATAATTTAATAAGAATCTATTTAATATTTCAGACCAATAGGAAGTAAATTCAACGACCAAGTCAAATATATTATGATACCTGAGCTTTGCTAATGGGGTACCTAGGTAGAATTAATTGATTTCCACACTAAAATAATTGCATTGTTATGGGTCCCCGCAGTTTAATAGGTAATTCGATAAACGCAGAACAATTAGGTAGATGAAACATTAAAATATCGCATAATTACCTACATTATCTATAATAACGACTTCCAAAATGATGGTGGGTTATATCCTAAAAGTATATAACTAGGTTAAACAGCTATGGCTATTTATAAAATACACTAGGGATTAAACCTAGTTTAACCGAGATATTATTGAAATCATTCGATTCTGGCAACAGTTTCTGTGGTAACAGTTTGACCGCAGCGGAACTATTATGAAACCACAGTATGGAGCTAAACCATGAGTTCACAGTAATACTAGGTTTACCCTGGATTATAACCGTGCAATAGATACGAGTACACCACAATTTGGAAGCTGAAGTTTAATTCTGACTTCATGTGCATTGATTCAGTAATTTTGAACAAAGTATTTGAAAATCTTAATTATTGATTACCAAGGATGCTAGTTAATTTAAATTCAGGAGTTATTAAAGATTCGTTTACCTAGTGTTTGCAATTAAACGAAGCATTCGGAACGAGGTAATTAGCTACTCCCAACTACATTTACTAGAAGGACATTCCAACATTGTAGATATCTTGTGGTTGCATAGGTAACATCGTAAAATACGAACATTATGTTCGTATTTTCATGTGAATAATTATGATTATTATCAGCATGTTTGAGTCTGAAATAATAAGTGGGAGTACTCATTTGCTGATTTTACCAAGATAACAAAAATCCCATCCGTATTCACAAACATTCGGTTATGTAAGTAATATTAGTTAGATTAGTTATACTAACACAACATTTCGATCTACATATAAATCATGACAAATGCTAATTTATAAATTGCATTAAATAAAATCGGAAGTTCATCCATCTTCAGAATTCCGTGGAGAGGTTTGCCCCGATTTTTAGACTTAAAACACGTATCTGTTTGTAAAACAACCACAGTACCAAAAGTTTTCCGGACAACATCTGCCGTCGTATCATAAGTTATTGTAAAAGGAAACAGAGCATAGCTCAGACATACAAAGTAAATATTTTATCAAATTTCGTTTAAAAGTTATTTATTTGTGTGTTCGATCCACGATTCAATTCAAGTCTTTTTCAAAATACAGTATACTCGGCGAAATAAAAACATTTAGTAACCAACTTTACATTAATAACATTATTTCTTTACAAAGTTGTTGTATCTGTGAATAGTAACATACCAATTATTTCTAAATTACTTGACAGAAGACGTCGTAACCGCGACGTGATGTTTCGCAAAATCTACACAAAAGACTTAATGTTGGCCATGGTCTTGTAAACGTAAACCTACAGATCTATGTATAATATATAAAAACTAATATTATAAGAGCTGAGTAGTTGAGCCGTGCTCTACGTGTCGTGGGTTCACACTAAGCCAGGCCCGTTCATTTTTGTAGTTATTTTATCACCACTCTCTCGAAACGGTGAAGAGAAACATAGGAAGGAAATTACCAATAACCAAAAATTTGAAGACATGCGACATCTAGTATTAATCTGCACTGGGCTCGCGTGGTGGATCATGGCCCACTGTCAGAGAGGAAGCCAATATCCCAGCATCTGTAGTGTGAATATTATAGGCTGATAAAAGAGGTGAAGTTTGGTTAATTAAGTTTGAGGTCCGATGGGCAGTCGCTCCATGTAAAATACTGATATCCGGCTGCATCTGGTTCGACTGGAAGCCGACCCCAGTATAGATGGGAAACGCTAAGCAGATGATGATGATGATGATGAAAAGAGGTGAAATTTGTTTGTAGGATCTCTGGAACTACTGAAACCATTGAGATATTTTTTTTCACCTCACCACCAGCACCACTCAAAAGCTGAATTATATTCTTAAGTTTCATAAACAATTTGTATTTGTACGACGCTAGGATGCGTTGCTAATATACCTATTATTCAAATTCTTTAATTTAGACATAAATCCATAGTGTTAGTATCAATAAAGTAACTTACTATTGTATACAGACTTCCATAGTAACTGAATGATGATATGTAAAGGAACATTATATATTCTCATAAGTAAACTTGAACAAACAGGGTATCATTACCTTATTTACCACACGTCAGTGCACACCCCATTGTCTGTGGATCCCACTTTATTAAGCGACTTCCAAAAACGAGAAGGACCACCTCCGGTGCTGCTCGTTTCTTCCGTCTTGTCATTATAATAATTATTATTTTCTAAAATAATTATACATACAGAAATAAAACTAAAAATTTACAAATATTCGAACTAAATGTTTATAAACGAGGCTCAATCAGACTTAAAAATATTATTTATAATAAAAAGGCAGTAAGACACCTAGTCGTCATAGTACATACTTCTCCGCATCGCTAAATAAATCAATAAAAGCCGTGCGGAATTGAGTGAAAAAAGTGTGGAAGATCACTGGAACTGATTATGATTTTTTTTCACTAGTTTTCACTTCGTTCATTTGAATGCATGAAGCTTAGCCAATACTTGTCCATCTAAATAGTGAGTTGTTTTAGACCTTACATAATTTCTCTATTCTTAAGTGAATGAGTAGTAAAAGCTTACTCAACTAACAAAGCTTACTCAATGAATTCTCAATGCATCATTTCATCTCTACAAAACTCTTCTATGTCTCTCAACTTAAACTTGAATGACGAGATTTGAATAACCGTTTAGTACGATTAGCCTGTTCTCTCGCCTCTTCCAATAAAAAAGAGTCAAGCTCGAGTTGTACGCACCTGATAACGATATTTAAAGCAATACCGGTTTTACTACGAAGTAAAAATTATTGTTATTTACAAACTAGAGTAGGTCCGAGATGAGCTTTTTTTTAAAAACCATAGTCGTTAGAATATGGAATCTGCTTTGTTAGAATTCACAAAGTCAGCTTCGTTTTTTTAACCGTTTTTATAAAATGCCGTTAACTATTGGGACTTAAAGACTGCTTTCCCTAAACAAACAATTCTGCGAACCAATTCATAGTCACACAGTTGATAATGTTATAATATTATAAATAGTAGTTAATAGTCTCTGTTTTGAAACAGAAAACCGTACGTTGTAATGAATGTACACTTTTCCGTGCATTTATGTTGACAACCTTCTACCAACGTCACGTGCGGTTTTATATTAATCTAAACCTATTGTAGTTTTGTAGTACACGTACAATAGGACACATTTCAGCAAACTATTTACCTAGTATAGGTACTACCCGCCGACGCTGCCCGACATCCCTCACCGAGTGATTACGACGATACGCCGAATTGATTACCACTAATTAATTGTGAACATGTTGCCGAGTTATAATCGAATTTCCACCTCATTAACTGTTATTCGAATAAGTAAAACTTTAACTCAGTGCCGTGAACTGTTATCATATTATAATCATGCACACAATGATGCTGAATGTGCGGAAATTCGTTATTGAAACAATTTAAAGAGAACTTTATTAACGTTTGTTTTCATTTCATGTTAATTCTGTGTTCGTCAGTACTTTCCAATGTGTATGAATGAAACCTGTTTTCAGTGATCATGATCAAACATTCAGCGTTTTTCTATCTAACATATAGGGACACGCTATTTTATTCGCTCAAATTTAGTAATAGCGAGAACCATTTATCTAATAAGCCATTAGCATTTATGAGGTAGAAGAATATTACGTATGCCAATATGTAGCAGGAAATGGGTATGGAGCACGCAAGCGCGCGTAAGAATTAATTAAATTAGAGGAACACTGTTGTACCTTACACAAACAAACCCAACAATGAGAGAGACGTGGTGGCGAAGTCCTTATTTAAACTCAAATACTATCTAGTTGGAGAGGAGGGCCATACCCAGTTCCGTGTATCAGAGACCGTTGTTAAGCGACCATTGTGGCAGCCTCATTCAAATAGTAACACGAGGGTGGTGTGAAGTGTTTCACGCGAGCCCGTTCAATTGTATACAGGTAGAAAACTATTGACAAAGCGACCGTGTGCGTTGTTGCCTCGCCCGGCAGCCCGGCTCGCCTCTCCGCGGGGTGTTCGCTCACTAAACACGCTATAACAGTACAAGTTTGCTCTATTTTAACAATCAATACGTTACCTTTCTTATCACCTTGTTTTTACCTCACTATCTTCTTGAAACAATTTGACTTTAGTGTTGCAGTCAAGTTGTATTGTGTGAGCTTTTGTTATATTTTTTTCAGTTCCGCAAAAACGTATTTCGGTTTCGAGATCTTTTGACTTGAGTCACTCAATTACGCAACAAAAAATCACTTTTCAGAATAGCTAAGTTTCAGTGCTTGCAGTTAAGTAAGTATCTATTGTGTTTATTTTAAAATGTGCAGTTTTATGATAAGTGTAAGATAGACAATGGTTTAGTATCCTATCACTTGTCAAAGTCAAAAGTTGCGAAATGATTGTGTTAACCCGTTGAATGCTGTGTGAGAATCAACACAATGCTAACGTGGGAACCGAGGGAACTCAAATAGATGAAACCTATTCTGTTTACTGATGTCTTTCGGGTATTTTTAAATATTGGCTTAGGAACTAGAATTGAAGGGGTTCTGATTTATTTGCCCACCCAATTTTAAAGGGATTCATCTTTAAACCAAGACGTCCATTGAAATAATGAAATAAAGTACGATAAGCCTTCCATAGAACCTTTCAAGCTTTTTTAGAAAATTTGTTTTATTGTTTGCTGATAACGGAACATAAAAATTAAAATACATAATTATGTTGAGAAGACGAATTACAAACTAAGTAATTGTTCATCAAATTCCTTAAACAACGTTAACTAAGCAGGATAGTTGGAATTCATTTTTGCGCGAGTTTTAGTGACCCGAAACTCTAGCGAAAAAGAGTTCATGTCACCTTCAATTAAAGCTTTAAAAAAGGAAACAGTTTTTCTTCGAATTCGGGTCCCATCTGTACAGTGGATGGAGTTAACGAGAGATGCCTCCAGCTAGACTTTCCACGGTACTTGTCTAGGTATTACAAACTGCTTGAACAACTAGATATTACAACAAATTGTCGGGCCTGTTGGTCTAGTGGTAAGTGACCCTGACTGCTATGCCGGAGGTTGTGGGTTCGACTCCCACCTAGGACAAATGTCTGTGTGATGAGCACGATTATTTCTTCTGTGTCTGGCTGTAATTTATCTACCCATAAAACAAGCTCTGCTTAGCTTGGGACTAGATGGCGTTGTGTGATACATATTTGTTGTATATTATAATTATTATAACAACAAAACCTGCCGAGGACATTCAGATTGTCAAAACTTTAGCACTAAAGCTTTATTACGTTAGAACTCATGAATCAATAGTAGCAAGAATAGGTATGTTTACTTCACAAACTTGTAACCTTACTGTAATGTTGATTGTACAAAGCCTCCAACAGGATTGAAGGGAGGATGCACAAATCACAGAATATGAAGCGCACATATTCAGTAGTGTGAAAGCTTACGATGCGTCTTCTCCCTACCGACTTTATCTCTCTCTATGCTATGTGCTATCCAGAGTTTAGGATTGTTAAATATGGTTTCTTTAATTTTGTTTGGATAGAATATACAATACGTTTAAATGCGTGGAACATCGTGTTCTCTCCTACCCTGAGCATAGCGAAAGGGACTTTCGAATTCGTCTGTTGGCCTTTTTTTCTTTTTACCCATTCTTTCAGACTTGTACTGACTAAAATCCACGGTTACCTTCAATAGCCATTTACGTTCTAGGGTAACGGTTACCTGATGGGAAAGTCTCGCGATCTCCAGTTGCTTTCTAGGGTCGCGGTACACCGTCTAGAAAACCCCACGACTTATCTTTATGGTATTGAAGCTCAGGATGAGAACAAATCTAAATAAAGCATTATTTTTATTCTGCAAATTCTGCAATGCCAACATCATTACTGAAAACATTGTGCCTTATTTTAGCTAGAGAGTGCTGAAAAGAAAGAAATAGACGACGTAGCCCTGAAAACAACTAGGTACATTAAAATAATAGAAGTTTGTATGTAATTAGTATATCATTTAATATAATTTCCAGTTCCCAGTGCTTTTTACAGTTGCAGTTAGTGTTGAAGGCATGTAGCGTGACCGTGTGCTCCGTTACTTTTAACTCCGGCTACCGTCTAGGATGCGCAGCCGGGTGGTAACCACACTAATGTCGGTAATACGTAACTGGGAAGTATTTATTTACCCTTTCTAGTATAGAAATAAAAAGGGAACAAAGATTCTGTTATAATTTTGGCGATTCAAAAGAGTGTCCATGGAGTTTCTTGCTCATTCTTCTCCATAGAGATCTACGCTTTGGAATGAGCACCTACGGTACTTTCACAGTTTTTATGTCATGTGACTGGGACTGTAGCACCATAACTATTTTTTCACACTACTTGCTCATAAATGTCATATTATATGTCAGGCAAACCTACTGTAAAGCATCACATTATTCCCCCTAGCTCGAGCCGGGAATAATATATGTACTGAATTTCATTATTCCCGTGGTAATAATGTGATTTGAATTTGGAACCTCAAAGAAAACCGTATGAAAACTTTCACCAAGGAGTCGTATCAGTAATGGCGGCCGCTGGCAGCAACAGCTGATCGCTCACAGTGGTGCCAACTTCACGTTCGAAGGTTATCGTACCACATCAAATTTCAAAAATCGAATTTATTTCCTCGCAGTAGGTGTGAAAAGCAGAGTACGCTCCTCGGGAGTAAAGCTGCCTTGTCTTGGGCTGACTTGAATCCCTCGCTACACTAAGGATTCTTAACTTAATTCCCTCGTTTCACTCGGGAATTAACACTTGAACCTCCTCGCTGCGCTACGGAGGTTCACCCCCAGAATCCTTAGTGTCGCTTCGGGATTCAATACGCCCGTGACGTAAGGCAATGCTTTACTCCCTTGGTGCGTAATCTACTATTATATTAACTATTTTATTTTATTTTTGTCTTTTGACAATTCAAAAGTGCTTGTGAAAAGCCTACTTGAAATAAATTATTTGATTTTGATTTTGGAACATTTCTTGGTGGACAGTGTCAAGTTTTTTATACAAGTAAAGATTTTGTCAACGGTAAAGCTCGCTTGCCTAGAAGTAACCTATTCACTCTTAACTTAAATGACCCAAGATTGTAGCTATCAGGAAATTCATGTATTTCTTGGAATTCCTATCCTTGAGATTCTGCCATCAATCTTCCAGGTTAAGCCGCGCTTGCCGAGGCTGGTCTGTGGATGGGTGACCATCTGTCATAGCGAGTTTCCTTCGTGCCTCGGAAAGCATGCAAAGCCGTTGGTCCCGGCTGTCATTTGTAGATCTTGACAGTCGTTACTGTTAGTCAGAAGCTCTAAAGTCTAACAATCAGTCTTACCATTCCAGGGGTATCGTATTACCCAGTTAATGGGTTGTGGAGGTCCACAGGCAGTCACTCTATGTCAAATACTGATATTCAGCTGCACCCGGTTTGACTGGAAGCCGACTGAATAAAAGTATTGGCGAAAAGCTTTGTACCTAAGTAAGGTTGGGATGTCCACCATGCACCGATGATTTATGCCGTACATAGTGCAGTCCGATGATGGAAAGGGGCTTGTGGAATTTAGCAGTTCCATCGCCTCTTCTGCAAGACTTGCAGAAAAGGCGATGGAACTGCTAAATCTTGTTACAAATTCGCTCACTGCAGTAGTCGACTCGAAAAATCGATCGACTTGAAAAAAAGAAATAGCGTTAAAAAGGCTTTGACAGTGACTTTTGAATAACGTTTAATGCACTTGTCTTGTTACTTGAGTTAGTTGACTTTAACCAATTTCAGTGGGTAAAACAACATTAATGTAGCTCGGACTTGCTAAAGTCGCGAGTTCCTAAGGATTCCGGGTAGAAACAACAATCTTGTTAGTGGACATCGAGGTTTGAAATAGCATACGAAATTAGGTTAGGTAATTGACTTATGTCCGATTTCTGGGGACCTCAAACTAAACTGATTTGCTAGACTATCAAGTTGATACAAAACTCTTTAAACTGACAACTCTGTATCTACACTACTATAAAGAGGGAAGAGTTTTTGCGTGTGTGTATGTTTGTATTGAATAAACTCAAAAACTACTAGACCGATTTCCAAATTTCTTTCTCGTTTTAAAAGCTGCTTTGGTCCTGAGTGACATAGGCAATAAGGGGGTGAGCGGGTGTAGCCGCTGGCAAAAGCTAGTTAAAATATTAACAGGTATTTGTTTGTATGATCCAAAATATTTATTTTATCTGGAAAGAAGCTATATTATTCGTTAATGCTGTACATGTCACGCATATTACCCAAACCCAACCTTTGTTTTGAATATAAGTTGAAATAAGTTAAAGCGCGAGCGGGCAATAATATGCCATACAACGCGACGCGGTGGGTCGAAGGCCATTTCTCGCGGACGAAGACGCAAGCAGAAGTTAGTAAATCTTTAAATGCTTTTGTTTCACAGAAATGGACCGATGGATTTGTATTCATTCCCTAAAACCATTAGCGAATAACCTAAAAAAACAAAACAGAAAAATTCATAAAGACCTTATGGAAAAAAGCTAGTGTTGTCTATGTCGGGCAAGTCCGGGTAACATGCAAAGGATTAACATTCCGGCGGCGTAACTAAGGCACGTGTGAGCGGGGTTACGATCAACTCACTGACATTTCACTCACGTTCACGCTCTAGTCATCATGGATTCATGGCCCGACATGCTGTTTGACATGCTTTTGATTTGATACTTTTGTAATTGTTAAAGGAAGCCTTTTGTTAGATAATTGATATAAAATGCCATGAAATTACTGGATGATTCCATAGATACTTTGCTAAATTATAGGAGCATATTAATCCAGCAACGAGCAGTTTTGTGTTTTACTGTTGGCCGTACGGATATGTCCTGTCCCAACCATTACTTACCTCAGAACTTGTCTCCCACAGTTCCATACATCATCGTTCCAGCTACAATCTAACTTTGTCTCGTGTGACATCCCTAAGGGCTCCGAAAATTTTGCCGAACGAGAGTTTTATTGCTCCAGACGCATGCGAGAAGCCACGAGATGTAGCTAGCGCTCTAATCGAGTTACATCAACTGTATCTACCACCGCTTTTATTGATTCGTTCCGATGTAATAACGATTTATGTTACGATTATTGGTCAAGGACGAAGTTTACGAACAAGACGATCGCCGTGCAGTTTTGAAATAGCTATGTAGACTGTAAAATTGGAAGCGAAGAAATTCTAATGTTCCTTTTACCTACCAACAAAGAAAAAGGGCCTTGAAAAGTTACTACGATCGGATAGCTATTTATTTATTTCCCCGTGAGTTTTCTTTAGCACAAGTATCTACCACACGAAAACTTCAGAACAAAAAGTGCCGACCCAAGGTTCTGTAAGAAGAAAACACCCTACACACACCCATATAATAATCTGTATTATCTTTCGTAAAAGACACGGCACCACGATACGAGTAATATTTTGAAATGCAAATGAGAGTCGCTGAAAGTACGTATGTTTGGGAAAAGCAAAACAATGTTATGTAACACGTTCCGCGCACACGTTGCACATTTCTTTTACCTTCATTTCTCGCAAAGCTTTTGTACTAGCACACTTCGAAATGTGTTCTAAAAACAGTAGAGAAAGCACTACTTTCGTATATCGTACGTTTGTATGAAAACAGTGAGTGATGAGTGCCGCGTCGGCCAGTGCTAATGATGCAGTGTCTGGCGAGTAGCATGTGCGTCCACTATTATTTAGCATGTCCGCAGTAGGGCTTCATTGTAACTCTGAAGGACTCTGGCATGACGTGAACACAATGTATTTCGCGTGTGGAGGCGACACGCCACGCCCTGTCTCGTATCAAATGCATGCTGTGTTGTGCCGTTATGATTGTAAAGATCTGCATTATCTCCTTCATTATTGAGGTACATTACATAATATGTTTGTGAACTAGACTTTAATTAGATGCTATCGTCAATCATTATCACTAACCGACCCTAATTCAGTATTAAATGTCACATAATGCCAATAGTTTATCTGAATCTTGTTAGTTCAGTCTACTATAAATAGCAATTACCCGATAAGGTTCCATTATTTCGCGAACCGCACTCGACTAATGTTTCTGGAATAAGATAATTAGTTGAGTTATACGCGTATTTATTGACTGGTAATAGAAGTAGTGAAAGGAGCATTCAGCCACCCACGCGCGGTCTGGAGTCTACCTCGAGCCGCTATCAATCTGTGTTAGTATAGTGAGGTGAGTGTGATTCTGCAAAAAGTGCGTATAAAAACAACATCGTTTGAAAGCTCTCAAAGCGCCCCGCGACACTATTCTGTGTTGATTTCTTGAAAAGATTGTTCGCAAACACGTGTAGGTGGGATCTTACGTGGAGGGTGAAACAACACGAGCCATTTGTAGGCGCCAAGTGTTTGCTGAAGAGTCGCTATGGCATTGCTAATGAGGGAATCGGAGAAAGTGCTCGTGTTAGAGCGAACCGCAGCAGCCGCATTGGCAGTCGCACTTGTGCTGCTACTTGCAGTAACCGCTCCGGTGCGGTGCCGCCTACTTCCTCTCGCTCGCCCTCTTGTTAGCGTACATGTTAACAAACTATCTCCGGCACATAATTCGTTTGGACAAATACACCGACGGCCATGTGTACAGAAATAGCTCCATGATAATTACAGTTATCAAAAGACGCAACGTTTGTTTGTAAATTGTCTGCGGTTTTCACGGTTTAATTGGATGTTTCATAAAAAAAAAACTATCTGTAGTACCATTCAGTCGGATATGCTACAAGCCAAAAAATAAAAGTCTCTTAATAAATTGTATTAACAGTGGAGTGCTAGAGTAAATGAACCAAAGTAGCACAGTCGACGCGTCAGTTTCCCTTTAGCGACGTACTTCTAATGGGCAAAGTTAGGAGGTTGGTCGAGTGGCGAGTGTGGCGAGTGTCCGTTACATAATTGCAGTTGACGCGAGGAGACGGATGCGTAGTGGTCGGACTGCCGGAGACGACAGGCGAAACCTGCTGGACGAGCGCGGTTCGATGCCCGGCCGAGCACTTGTCGCTTCGTTCGTATCATTTTTTCTCCGCTCGCCATGACCATACACTATTATGACCTTGGATTTTTATATAATGTTTCTTACTTATATTAAACCGCTCTGTCAAAAACAATCTTGATTTTGGTTTTAGCTTTTGGAAGTTAAAATGCTTGGACAATGCTAGCTCTACGTATGATTTAGATAAATTACACCTAGAAAACATTTATATGTCATGTCTTCAAAGTGCCTAGTTTAAATTCCTGGCTTGTTGAAACCATTGATTTTCACAATTATGTCTCAAAGCACGCACCTGTTTCTCTCGATTGCTATCATCAAGCTAGATTGCGATCTGCTTCGTCTGTAAACCACATGTCGGTATTCACCTGTCTCCCACAGAACCCTGTTTGTTGAGTAGTTCTATGTGATCCGCAGTTATTTAATAATTTCGCTGAGCAAAGACGCAGTGGCCGGGCGAGTGTTTGCGCGATCCCGCCGGTCCCGCCATCCCCCGAGCTCGCCGAGCGCCGAGCCCGGACGTCGGGGCGTCGTGTTTGCACTCAATAAGCCGCGGCAAACAGTCTTCGGTCGACCTATTCTTTATCCAAAGCCTTTAACACTCACACTGTAATGTAAGTTAAAGCGATTCAACAAGCCTTGTTTTGTTAGAAAGCAAATAAGGCTTGAGATTTATTACCGGATTGTAATGGAGGAAAACAATGGTGATCGCGATTATGTGAGAGCTCAGAAAACGATTACGTTTGTATGTCACAGAGCATCTACATTCAACCTTTTACACTGATCATTAGTCATCGTCAACCAAGGTTTGCATTTTTTAACATCAATTGGCAATTGTAGTATCCATTTCAGGTCTTAAAGCCTACTTACATATTATTATTATGTCAATGCCAATTTCTATACCTGAGTTTCCCCGTTACTCCGAAAGAATAGTAAATGTAGCCAAACAAAGCCGGAGAAATACTCGGAAGCGTATAGACGTACTCTCTCCGAAGCACCTCATGTCAATGTTGATGGATGGTCCCCGTACTCCTCGTACGGCGAACGTACGGAGAGAGAACATTATTTTAGCTATTGTCGCCGACTCGAACAAAAATAGAAATGCAGAATCTCTTGATCTCAGTCGGAAATCACTTCGTTCGTTCGATGTTGTTTGAAGTTTGCACACTGCCTGTGAGATTGGATCCACTCTCATTTTTTACATTTAGAATTCTGGGCAAAAGCTTTTTTCATTTATTTGAATGTAGTGCATTCTTTAAAGACTACTACAAAGTTGCCGGCAACGTTCCAAAGGCAAAGCGTCTTCTCCGTAATGTTATTGAGCATAGTTGTGAATTGGATCACTGAGTTTTTAGCTTTCCATTGATTGTTTAAAACACAATCGGTTGCTTGCAAACATTTTCCTTGAAATCTAATAAACTAAAAAAATACTATGTAATCATACATGTCTAATTAACCGACCGAATGCACCATTAAGTTCCGTGAAGCGCGCGGGACCTTCAAAGAATTCGCGTTTTGCAGCAAATAGTAAGTGAGCAGTGCGCGTGCACCGGTGCACGGTGTCGTAATACGATTTCTTGTTACTTGAGAGATCGAATGAGCTGATTGCTATTTAATTAGAATAATTTCCCATGCCCACCGCATTGTTACGCAGATACCAAGTTACAATTGTAAACTGAACTTTTTTCCGTTTTCAATTCATTTTTACTTTGACAGATTATGAATTATGTTGCCTTTTGAAATGGTATGGTTGCTTTCAGCTTTTTGGACTTAGTACAGCACTTCACGATCATCATTACATATGTTTCCATTGCTGGAAGACATTCCTCCTCTCTCTGAAGGGACTTGGCCATAACCCACAACGCGGGCCCAGTTGAAGGACAAAACTCACCAACTTACCCTGGCATGTGCACTGCTTCGTCTGTAACAATGTTACTTTAATCATTGATGGAATTTTTGAAACCCGATAAGCAAAAGCACATACGGCTTAAAAAAAACTTCAGAGATTACCTCCTACGTCAATTAATAAACAAATAGTACCTCTAAATTACTATAAGTATCTGTAATCGTATTTTATTAGTAGCCCTCATGCATTCTCTTGTTAAAATAATTTCATTCAAGCCGGTATAATGATAATGATATACAAAATTTTATGAAATTAAATTCAAACATTACATAACTGTGACCATGACACCACATAAACTTGAATAACGTGTGAACTGTATTATTTAAGTGCGTAAATAACGGTGTTCGGTATTCCATGAATGCTATATTATTATCAGCATGGGCTACATTTTTATTGGATCAGCTAAATATTGCCGCAGCTTTTTGTGCCAATAAAAGTAACGCGATATCAGAAAGATCGAATGAAGTATTTTATCTAAACAGTAGGTATGCGTATTATAAAACATAAACCCCAAAAGCTGTCTGTCAGTATGTATAAAAATTCTGTTATAATTTTGGCGATTGAAAAGAGTGTCCATGGAGTTTCTTGCTCATTCTTCTCCATAGAGATCTACGCTTTGGAACCTACGGTACTTTCACAGTTTTTATGTCACGTGACTGGGACTGTAGCACCATAATTATTTTTATATTAAGTGTTTTATTTTATTTTTGTCTTTTGACAATTCAAAAGTGCTTGTGACAAGCCTACTTGAAATAAATTATTTGATTTGATTTGTAATTGATTTTTTCAAAAACCACTGAACGGGTTTTTATACGGTTTTTACTAAAAAAATGTGCAAATTTTGAGAAATATTTAGGTAATTTTATGTTATGTAATGTTCTATCATTATGGTTTTTGACAACTCTAGTAAACCTTCACTTCTTACCATGGTAAAAGCAACATGACTAACTATTTTATAAATATAATAGCCCACGTCTAATGTTAATCGATCCTAGTATTAAACAGGATCAGTACAAGGCTGTATTTTCAGCCGATTTGGCAGTAACTGTAACATAACTACCAATTGCGGTGCAATGTTAAGCTTGCAATATATGTAACTAATTTGTTATACTACCATAACAAATTAGTTACACGTTGCAAGCTTATTGTTACAGCAGCTATTACTGAATATAGTCAGATACAAGAGGTCTAATCTAAAGAATGAATTATAATACAATTTGACAGATAGCTCCCTAGAGTCAGCGCCACCTGCGGAAAATTCGTGGTACTTACTACATTTTTTAATATAATTTGATGTAATGACATAGACCATGGATCTTAATGACTAGTGAAGGAACACGGTGAAGTTTCAGTACGAGTCTGACAGTCCCTTAATCGCTCCAATTTTTTGAAAATAAAAGGCATCTCTGAAGACCTAGACAATTTAGGTAGATCTCAGGGACAGTTACATGAGTTATTCTTTAGTCCTATGTAAAATACGGTAAGCCAGCAATCGGCTGGGTCGACGGCGCGTCGTGTTCCACGCGCGCCTCAAAGAGCTGTCAGCAAAAAATGACGGGGCCCCCTCTCAGAGGGCCAAAGCCTGCCGGGGTCGCGGGATTTATTTCTATTACCGTGACCCCGGAACATAAAGGGCTACTGAAGGACACCGTGGATTTTAGTCAGTACAAGTCTGACAGTACCTCCCGCCCTGCCCGGGGTTGGAGGTCTCATTTGATGATTTTACCACGCTAAAAAAAAAAAAAAAAAAAAAGCCAGCAATCGGCTATTAACCCAAATTACATTGCTACTGCGATATTCCTGAAAGAAAACCCATAACACTGTCCAATAACCCCAAAAATCTGGCAGTCAGAGGTTGCGCAAAAGACCAATGATGTTTTAATTACTTGATGCGACAAAGCATTATTAATACCATAATTTAATTAATGAATTGTCACATAATAATAAAAGCGCAATTAAATTTTCATCATGAATGATCAATTATTTGTGGTATGTTGTGGTTTCATTGAATGATAAGTTTTATTATAATGGCGCTTGCAATTGTATACTTGCAACAGTGCCGAAATATCCGAACTCAAACCAATTAAAAGTATGGCAAGTATCTCGTTTTAATGATTGGGCTAGTGACTATGTCAGTTTAAAAAATGTAAATATTAGGTATATTGCTTTATCTCCTGCACTTCAATCTACATCAATACAACATCAGTAAGTAAACACATTGAAATAAAAATTGCTACAAAAATAGATTATGAATAAAAATCACCCTCTCATAATCTTATTTTTATTACGTTACGAAATCACTAAATAATGAGTAAAAAACTGTAACGTAAGAAATTTTGAAGACATAATAGGTAACCTAGGTATATTTTTTTCAAAAGTTTAGATATAAACTTTAGTGAATGTTAAAAAGAATTACACGAATAAATACTGAAAGTTTAGTTGCAAATGCTTTGTTTAATTCAAGCCATGGCCGGTCTCCGGTAACCTTTATTTTAAAGGAGTGTTATCTTTGTGGGCGTCTACTTTATGGTGAAGCTATTGGGAAATCTCATAGTATCTATACTGTGTATCAACTAAAGAGTGGGACATTATGGATATATCAGAATCTTTGAAAACTAAAACTCTTTTTATACTAAAATAATTTTTTTGTTTGCTTAATTTTCTGGATAAAGTGTGAATTTATTTAAAAAATTGTGAAACTCACCAATCTTAAGAAGAAACCTGTGAAATAAAAGACTCTTAACTAAGACCAATTTTATAGACCGAATTTTGGGACGCTAAACGGTTTATTTTTTGTTTATTCTTAAAGGGTTCCGGTTCTCATTTTGCGTATCATCATCGTCATAATTCTTGACATCTGCATGTCATTGTGGACCTAGCTACGCTACTTTACATGATTCAGTTTATGAGATTTCCGTTTGACTAACTGTTTTTTCTTCTACTTTCAGGTACATACTTCATAGACCGCTGTGACAACTGTTTCGTAAGTCTTTTATGTTACTGTAAATTAAATACTGTTGGAAATAACGACTTAGAAGGAAACTGGATTTTTCACAATGCATCTCCGTCCATATTTTTAGTTATTCCGTTAACACAGAAAGCTACAAATATAGTAAAAAAATATAAAACAGAAATCCGCGAGATATAAATAGAAGTAACATTAAAAACATTCTGTTACCGCAGCGCACCGCATCAAAACTTTATTATATTGTACGTCGCATATCTAGTGGACACGTCTAACTGGATAAACAAGGATAACGCAGAATGGAGTAAAAGTTTTTTATTACAATAACAATATGGGACCGATAAGTTGACGGGCGTGGTATCATTGTTTAGCTGTTCGCAGAGTTTTCTCATATCGCGCCTTCCGCTCGTTTCATCGCAACTTATGCCGTCCTAGGCTAAACTTCAGGTTAATTAACTCGTCTCAACTGTGTAACTACTGATAAACTAGCGTTATTACTCGCTGTTTCATTGTCTACTATTTCCCAATCAACTGGCTACGTAAATACGTGAACTTTAGTCAACTTGTGTGCTTTTATCTCGTAATCTATGTCATTTTAAACATATTATTTGAAATGATTTGTTAGCTATTTTAGGGATTGACCTTTCCGACTTTGTATATTAATATCTTAAAGTTTTGAAAACCTAAAGCATATGTCACAAATCTATCGGATCCGGTTCGAAGTATCAGTTTACCAATTAGTACTGGTACTTCGAGCCGGATCTGATGTGATCTGGGAGAATCCATCACTTCAGTAATAAATAAACAAATAGAAACGAATAATTTTAATTAAAGCCAATACATACAATATGGATCTAAATCGTACTGTACGCGTAACTGTTCTAGAATGGAACACGAAAAATATGCTCTATATAAATAAATCAACATGCCAAGAAAATAAATAATGGCACACACGCGACTACGCTACTTTGCCACAACCGCAGACGTAGTAATCAATAGAAGGGTCGGCATTAACTGTGCGTACAGTTAGCCGCAGAAGTAGTGTAGCGGTGCAGCAGCTACCTGCGAGCTGAACATAATAACTGGCTTCGGTAATCCGACAACTAGACAAGTACCTTCTTATTATGTAACTTTTACGCTGACATAGACACAAATAATTGTGTGTCGGCATCGGTAATTGTGACATTAGATTGACTTCTAAGCAACTTTGCTCGTAAACGTTCTCTTTGATTCAGTTCCTGCAAAGCGGTTGGACTTCATTACAAAAGATTTCACTCAATTTCCTAGCCTATAAAAATGGTATAACTTTTAAAGTTTCCGCAAAAATACAGCGTTATTTTTCGTGTACATCGGTTACTTGGTAGGCAGGTCGCGGAGCCGCGCGGACTCAGGTCACGCAAATAGGTTAATAGCTACCGCCGAAAAAACGCCGTAAAGGAAGCTTAATCAAAGAAAAATATTGCTACTCCTTTCAAGTCGGACGCTTTTATTGAATAGGCGAGGAGGACGGAAGTCACCCTGATTCAGTCGAATACGTTTGTACCTTGTTTCACAAATACGAGTAATACAAGGCTTAGATAACGCATCTTTTACAGAAAGACGTAAAGACTATGCAGAAAATAAAAAAGGTTAAAAAAGAAACGACAATGAAATTCCGACCCGCAGTTCGCATATCTACAAAGCTTTTACCAGAAGCCAGTGTTTGTAAAAAACAAACGAAAGTTTGCATGAAACTAAAGAGAAAAGCAGAAGCAATATTAACACAAAGTTATCAAATAAAAGCACTTATGAATTTTGTGTCGACGAGTGAGAGAATTTCTAAAGACATTTTGACACTTCCACTTAATAATTGAGGTTGGGGACACTCAAACGTAATGATGTTAGCTGAAGATTACTATAAAGATAGTAGGCATGTCATGTCGTAAAGAAATCAATTCACTCTGTATTTCAAGCATGACCCTAAACGTTCAGTTACGTCTAATATAATATTAACACGACTCGAAAAAGGTAGTAAATGACAAATGTCCGTCATTATAGGAAAGGGAACGAGGTTAGAAAGCTTTGTACATTTTTCGTATCGCGCCGATTATATTATGTTGGTTGCATGCAACGGTTACAACACGACGCCCGGACCCGCTCATTATAGAACATGTACACTAACGTACAGTTATTAATGTCGTAACGTCTTTTCGAACTATTGCTCTACAGTTCTATACCACCTCAATTTTCACAACAGATTAATTTGTTAAATACGTTTTCTTTCATTGATAACTAACCTCAATTTCCAATCAAGTCAGCCATTTACTCAAATAGGTATGATGGTTCAGTTTCCAGCCCTGTAAAGTTCTGATAATATTTTATACGTAACGTCAGTCAATCCGGCTTTCGACTGTCTGAACGTCCGCCACCGGCGTGACAACTGACTGATGACGTGAACGTGCTCTCCGAAGCACGGAGAGACCTCAATCTGTAAAGAATGATCATTGATCACCGAGACCGACCCAGCTAATAGCAGCAAGCGGAAGCGTCGCCGATCGATCGCCTGTGATGTAGCCATTTAGCTCCGCGGCTCCGAGCCCCTCCAGAAACAATTTAGGTGTTACAGAGGTTTATATAACAGAGATAAGAGAATCCTTAACACTTCCGATCCGCGTGGCAACGTGCCAAGGATTGCAACACTGCTTTTCCTCGCTATATTGCCATTTTCAATGATAATTTATTCATCTTCACGCTATATTCTTTGGGGACCGGTGGTTGTTGGAAGCTGAAAGCTATCAGCGATAATAGCAAAAGAGCTGTTAACGATCTTTCACATGTAGCTAATATCTACTTAATTAGTTTCGACGTTGGCCACTATTTCCCGTGAAGAGAAAACCAAACTATAATTTCGAATATAATAGAAGCAATTATTTTAGTGGCATTTACGTATACCTTCGTCACTGCTTGTATTCCAAAATGCTGACCTTTTACTGAGACACATAGAGTAAATAATAAGCAAAAAACCCTCTCGTGCTAATGATCCGCGGCGTGTCGATGACATCAATAAATTCGATAGAAGCCTTCGTTCACACGTAAAAAAGATTCGCGGCCATTCATTGTTCGATCCATTTTAGCCTGAGGCGTGTGTTTCTAGCATTTCAACAGCACCGGCCTATTACATAAGAAAAGTATGTACCTAATTACTAAACTAAGAAACAACAATATGTACCTATACGTGCATTATCAACTGTGTCGCGAATTGTAAAGTTTATTGTGGAAAGAAAATATCGACTGCCAGTAAATTTGACTGCAATAGCTCGGTTGGCAGTGCTTCTCAATCAGTCTATTTTTTTTACCCCAAGAGCTTTAAGCAACTATATATATCGTTTCATTTATTTAGGTATAAGCTAACTTGATTATGCCTAAATGCTAGCTGCCTAAATAACATAGCAAAAGAAAAAAAGGCACCTATAAAATAAGTAAATTAAACGGTTCATTCAGTATTATAATATTCAAGATCCCGGAGAAATATCTGTCCGTTATAAAGTCATAAAGGGCTTAAAGTATTTAAGGCCTGGCCTGGGCTGGAGCAAAGAGGATTATATACTGCAGTTCATACTTTAGACCTTAGAATGGTCGCTAACTGGCACTTTTGGTAACGTTTCTGCTTTGAAAGTACCCGTGAAAGCATGGTTTTTCACTATCAATTGACATAATTATCAGTTCAAATGTATTTTTTTATATACTGAGAAAAAGAAAATCTTCATGATGAATAAAGTTTTTGTTTTTGTCAGTTCTTTGTCGTATTTGAAGCTTTTATCGAAATATAACGAAATTTTCGGTCATAACTTGAAATGGATAACATTGTGATAAAGTTCTTGATTCTCAATGTTTTTTTTTTTTTTATTAAAAATTCAGTACTTACAATGCAGACTAGAAAGGCATATTTCATACACAGATTTTTTAGGACGTTCTCTTTATTCATTTGTTGCCTTTCGAAATATCGATATGATTTCAGTTAAAAATACTTTAGAAATGATATAACATTTAACGTCGACAACAGATATGTATATTTATATACCGTACCGTACTATGTATATTTATATGGTTTTGTTTGATTATATTTTGAACAGCACGCATTTTATTATGAGGATATTGACTGTTCGGAAACAGGTCTGAGGGTACAGTTACTTTGTCGAATAAATAAAATACCCTATCCAAATGTTCGAGATATTTTATGCAAATATGGTCAAATATATCTATGAAAGGACATCGACACTACGTTTTTGCGTATTAATCTTGTTAGGTTAGGGTTACGTACCCAAAGGATAAAACGTGGATCCTATAATACTAGAACTCCGCTGTCTGTCTGTCTATCTCTCATCATGCTGTAGGTATTTTATACACCGTGATACACACAATTATTTAGAATTTCGTTTATTGTTTTCTTTCCGCTGTTACAATAAATAAAAAAAAGGACAAAATACAATCAATATTTAAGAAGTCTCTCACTGCAATACAACAGACAAGACTTTTATGTCATTTTTAAAAGTAAGAAATCATTTGTGCGCGAGTTCGACTCGCACTTGGCGATTTTACTTTAATTTTTTTCTATTACCATTTGAAAAATTACCGTCGTTAATTCTTAAGTTCGTTTATGAAATCAAATGGTTCGTCAACCTCTTTGAACTCCGAGATCGATATTTGAGTAATATTTCAGACACGCCTAGCGAGGCGAGTCTAACGTAGCCAACGTTGCCATGTCACAAATCGATAAGCTATCATAATATTTTACACTAACTGCGTATCGTGTTACAACTACCCGCATCAGTCTGAAATGCTACGCGGATCTCATTGGACAAACCATGGGCGTAGCGCAGCGGCGGCGTAGCGTTGATTAATCGTAGCGCGAAGTAAAAGTTTGGAAAATTCGTTTAGTATGTATGGGTTGTAGCAGGTGGCGTAGCGTTTATGCCTATGTAGGTATTTATATTATATCTAGTGCATTATGTATCTAGTAGACGCTTAATAATGTTATACAGTGCCATCGTCATCTAAGAAACTTTGAGACTAAGTCACGATAAGGGTTCCAATTTATGCAAAATAAAACTGCAGTATGCGCACTAAAAAGACGGGGAAGAGTACCAAACTTACCTCCATAAGTATTCTAAACTTCTTCTAGCAAGTTCGTTAGATATCACACGAGACAGCGTGGCTGCCGCACACATAGCATTTATAAATGAACACTATAGAGACTGTCGCAGTAAACTGTGGCCATTAAATTAGCCGGTAACTGACTGCCCAGTCCTGCCACCTGCTTTTATAGTCCTTCTCTGGTAGCCAATTGGAAGATAGGACGTTAAATCTCCAGGTAAGTAAGAAAAGTTAAGTACTAAAGAGAAACTATTGTACTGCTTCCGAGAATCTCCGAGAATATTTTAACAATTACTAATGAGATGCCCTTTTTTGAAGAAAGGTAACTCTTTACTCAAATAGAGAGTGGATATTACCTCGGTCCTTGATTGTGAATATAAACATATTAACATAAAAAGAAAATCCTATACTTAACACTATAGTGTTAAGTAGTACATAGCCTATCACTGCTGTCTCTAGAGCGGGAACTAAATTCATTAAAATTGGTTCAACCGTTGTAAATGCATTTTATAATATTTTTATGTCGAGCGAAACCTCTAGCTAGAACTTAAGAACGGTTTAAAATAAACACGAGAATAAGAAATGTTTTATAAATCAGAAGCATCTATTCCACCGATCATTCCAGTCAATGCGTTCAACAAATAAATAAATAAAGCAACAACATCAGTACCTACACTTTTTCTGTTTAAATAAAAATGCAATTATATAATTTAACGGAACATTTCATCCATTACAACGAATTGAAGATTGAAGAAAAAGTAATTAACCGTGTTTTAGTGGTCCGTAGCGAAATTGGAATAACACTTTATAAAATTACTTTGAGTTTTGACTGTCAGCTGTTTGTCTTTTGTACTCAATAGTAGCCCTTTTAAATCATCGATAGAAAATTACTGAAAGGACCGCTAAGAAGAAGAATCAAAAACCTTTCATTTATTTTGATTACGAAATACGAACTGTAGAACCCTAAATCGTCGTTGGCAACTTTTCTAAATTGAAATTTTATTGAAATACAATGATGACGCACTTAATAGGTATATGACAAAAACCACCTGTGTGACGTTCTGGAGCCGCAACGAGTATTGCGTAAAATTGCCATCGTATACCGTGGAACGAGTAATATTAGGTAGGTAAGGCAAGTTCTGATTAAACCGTAAAAGAGATTGGTTCCTCGGCTGAGTGCTTTATCGTTGACGTTATGTCGGCAATTTGGTGTCGTCTCCCCCCGGGCCACGGAGCGGCGCCTTGCCGGGATTTCTGCCGAACGAGTTACCTACGCATAAAACCGAACAACGAAATGAAAAAAGTTCAATCGATACGAACGAATACTAATAGAGTGTTGAAATAAGCCGTAGGTACAATTTATTAAACACGATTTTCTGACTGATGTCATAAGCTCGGATCCCAGATTTCAGTTTTATTAGAGCTTATATTGCAAGAAAATGTTAGGACCAATATGAATAAGAAGTTTTCCTTCATCAGATTTAATGTCTATGTTCACGATATCTTCATTAATTAATTAACTACATTGGCATCAGTCGAGAAATTTCCTCAAGTGTCCATATTACGCGCTTACGACGTAACGATAATTATAACGAACTTTTGCCAAATTCAACGTATTAAAGCTTTAACATTCCCGTGGGAACCTTCGCTAAAAGGATAATGACGTCGGAACAAATAACGCATCATATCATTTATGTAAAAGTATTCCCAGCGTATTAAAAACTGAACCATAAAATGTTTTTTAAAACAAGTGTTCACTGGCAGAGAGCGGCACGGCGCGGGCGGCGGCTCGGCACGGGGAGGCACTACGGTAGGCACTTGGCACTTGCAGTAAAAACATGCTCAGATAAAACAGGTGGTGGCTGATATATGGGTCCGCATTGGCGAGCGAGCTCACTGCAGCTGTCCCGCGCTCACCTAGCCCGCGCCCGCTTTATATGCACCCACTTATCAAATCATTATTTGTACCAAACTTCCCGATTTTATCCTGAACATTTTGGCTTCCGAACTTAGGCGAGTTTTGCATGAATCTGTAATTTGCGTTCGATAACTTCGTGAAAAATGCCATATAATGTGAAATGAGTTCTCAAAAAGTTTCGTATCTGATTTTACAAAAAAATATTCCTCAGAATCAATTGACAACATTAATATTATTATTACCACAACTTAGGATGTAGCATTCAATTTGAATAATAAATTGAGCGATATTTAGTGAGTTTACTTTTATGAAACAAAAGTTATCGTGTAAGTAATTATTATTTTCCCTCAATAAGTTGATCAATGTGTACAATCGACAACGGGTGAAACTAGGTTTGCAAAGGATTGTGACCTATGAGCTTGTTTATGGGGCAAAGGCACACAGTACAATGCCAGCTTATATTACACCTAATGCTGGAATAAATGTTCGCAAATAGCAATAACTTTGACATTTTGTTGAGTTTGTGTTTAGTTTGTTACAACGAAAGGTTTATTGGAATTTGCACGCTTACCTAAGAATTAATACCTTCATATAAAAATACTGATAGATACTTTTTACTCACAAAAAGGTTTTAATATCCACCTACTTTCCTGTATGTTAATATCCACTACTGAATTGTCCCTCCCCGAGTGCCCTAATAAACCGCCACTACAAAGGGCCTCAGGGCCCCGAGGGTTATATTGCCATAATCACCACGAAGGCTGCTGCCCATCCTGCTGATAAAATCCTATAGGCTGCTCTTATGACTTCCGCCGGAAATGATAGGGTGGTCTTCACACCTAATAATATTTACCTGTTTCATTAGAGCTGTTCGGCATGAAAGACCAGTTTTTACTAATAACCCATAGATTTTGGGCCTTCCATTCGCTTCTGTTACAAGAAGCCTGTAATAAAAATAGCTTGTTAATTAAAGAATTTTGATAAAAGGATAATAATTATTTACCTATTGTTACAGCAGAAAACATGCTAGAAACTAGACATTATGTTTTGACTTTGTTAAGTGTTGCTACTTTATTTTCTCACAAATAAAATGTTATCAGTGGCCATTACGTTATTGGAACAAAGCGACTTTTGCAAATACATGAAACGTGCCTTATGCAATACTAAATATGTTTGTAACGCTAGACACGTTCAAATAAATCTGGCACCTACCATGGGTCTGTAATCTTTGTGCATTTTATTCATCCATATATAAAGGACATTATATAATTTTGTTTTTACAAAAATAAGAATTTTTCAAATTAGTCTAGGCATAATCAAGAAACAAATAAATAATAATAATAAAGCTACTAGAATCCTACGAAACAAATAAATAATTATAATACTTATCCATCTATAACACTAAAATCGTAATGACCTCACTGTTGTATAAGACGGTGTCAATCAAATTTTATTTAAAGTTTCAACGAAATTGAAAATTACGCAAGCCGTACTATGTTGTAACCTTTTTAGTTGTATCTCATAAATTCAAACGACTGGCCATCGTTAGTCCTAAGAATGGTGGGATGCCATTTAGTTTTTTTTTAAGTAAGTATTTTTTTCATGCAGTAAATGGCTTTTGGTTTTTCTACGTATTTTAACAGCTTGTATTTTTTAATAATTTCACGATATTTATATTAAGTTTTTCACATTTACATAAAAAAAGCTTTAGTAAAAATATTGAAATAAAGAATTTACTACTCTTAAATATTTTAAGCGTGTTCGATTAAAAAAAAACAGTTCTTAATAGAATAAGCAAATCTTATTACCTACTTAATGCAACCTTATTACGTTAATAAATTCAATGGATACTGGCTATCACTCGTCAAAAGAATTGATATGCCATTAAGTTTTTTTTTTCTTATATTTTTCTTCTTGCAATAAATGGTTTAATAATATTTTAACATGAATATCAGCCAGTATTATCAATACATAACTTCTTTTTACATATATTTTAGGTTCTTTCAATTTCTTTAGAATTAAAAAAAACGCAGAGGACGTGTTGACAGATAATAAAAAAATATTGCTTCAAATTGAACAGCAGAATAATTCGAGGTGAACTCTGCAGGTCAATCGGCATCAATGGCCGTAACAACTGTCACAGAGAATGCCAACGAATGCCGAGTTATTTTCCGCCTGTCGATCGCGTGCCCGCCATTCATGAACTGTCAAAATAAACTACTCGTTTAAATCAAACTTCAAATACTTATAATATCGAGTTACGTAAAATATTTTTATGAATCTTAGTGCAATTCAAGAAATGTGGATTGATTGTGAAAACTGGTAAAGTTTTATTTGTGTTATTTGCTTTGACTTGAATACAAAGGCTTAAAAAAACAGTGGACTCGAAGAAAAAACAGAACATGCCTAGATGTACCGATTTATCAAGAAAAAAAGGTAAGTCACTTAGATGCCTAGAATAAAACTTCATCTTATAAATGTAGAAAAGAAACTGCAAACAAGTCCTGCGCTGATTAGAATGGTTCGTCCAACTTTTTGTGTGCGTAATTACGTTTCAAAGCGTCGAGGTGTTACTAAATAAGGTTATCATCTGAAAAACCTAGTTGCACACATAGCGGGCTAGCGGAGAGGCGCGTAAGCTCTAGCGAGGTCGGTGACCGCGGACCGGTCGGCCGCCTGATCGCCGTCTTCCACTGCGTCCGACACGACTGATAAGCTCGTTCAATACTGTTTGCTATTTTATTATACCTACGACCGTTTACGTTAATGACCGTACGGTTCAAGTGCCTTCGGAACCGGCTCGGAAACTTCCTACGAACACACGGCTGTAGTTAGATGCGCATCTCGTTACGCTGATCTGCGGATGTAGTCATTTCATCGTTACACTAGACTCTAGACTACGAGTAAACTAGCACACTTTGAAAGTGGAAATTCCTATACCTAGATTGAGAAATTCTTGGAAACAGGCTTAGGTATTAGTATGGAATGTAAATAAATTAATAATATTTCATTCAAGAATACAAATATAACAACAATAAAAGCTATGATAATACCTACAGAGTTTAAGATAAGAACCGTCGAAGTAGCTCTTTGGACGCTTGACTGAATGTTGAAACAATAAACTATCCTAAAATAACATCAGTGAATATAGGCTTTGTCTACCACTTTAGGCCGTTATCATACTAGCGGTTTGGAAGCGGCTGCGGGGCGGAGCGGACGCGCAGCGCATCCGTCGCGAACACGCCGCGCATCCGTCGCGAACACGTCGCGGACGCGTGGCAAATGCGTTACGTTTTCGTCGCATGTTTGTACACTCAGTAACAAAATGGATTCCGACGAGGAAACATTGCTGTTGACGTTATTACTTCGAAAACGTCGAAAACGAAAACGAAAGCATCGACGAATTTGGGAAGATCCATTTTTCGCAGAGAGTTATAGGCAATATTCATGTTTTGGTAAAAAAAAACTTTTCAGGTAAAAAAAAAATTGGATGATTATGCATCTATAATCTGTATCACCTACTCTTATCATATTATGCCAAATTTCAGCGCTGGAGGAATTTTTCGAAAGTCTTCATACAAAAAATTCCTCGTTGATCTGAAGTGGGGCGGACGTTTTGGCGTTTGTTCGAGGCAGTACAAAATGGCGTCCACTTTTCTGTTCGCGGCGATCCCGTTGCGCGTCCGCAACGAATTCGCTGCGCAACCGCGGCGTGTTCGCAACGCATTCGCTGTGTGGCCGCTCCGCCCAGCAACCGCTTCCAAACCGCTAGTGTGATAAGGCCCTAACCATCTTAAAAGGAAGTTTTTCGAGTCCATATTGAATAATCAGAAAGTTTTGTATTTTACCAAGTACTGTACCAACGTTCCGCAGAGATTTTCCTTTTCAAATTATTTTGGAGCGGAAAATAATGAACTCTCCACTGTAATGAAAGCACATAATTGATAATATTTTAATAATATTCCTCGAAGCGTAGCCGTGGGAGGTCGCTGCAAACCATTTAACAGGTACATTAGAGCTTTTATGAGATAATAGTGTTACCGTTTTTACCACGTTACGCAACCGAGTGTCTTCGTACGTAGGCGATGCTTTTACAAGGACATAATGAGCGTGTAAACAATGGAAAAGTGCATGTGGGAACCTAAGTAAGTTATCGTGTAGCCGGTCGCGGTTGGATGCGTAGGCGCCTGATGTACGTCGGCATTCACTGACAGCTGTTGTGCTGCCTATATACAACGCGCACAATGAGCTGTATTACGCACTACATAATGCTTGCTTGTAACATGACATTGTACTGATCTTAAGATGTATGAGCAGCAACGTTTATATTGTGTGCCTGGTGATTCACAGGCGTCGTCGGGGTTTATTTGTAACTTATAGGCTTACAAAGAGTATTTGAGCAAATATACAAAAGATATTCGAAAAGATTCATGGGTCTCGTGATATCATGAGGTATCATTCTTGTTCTTATTTGATTTTCTTCTCACGGCAACCCAAACAATTCAATGCCTCTACCTAGTAGCAGCAAGGGATTTCTGTAGAATTAAACCGTCCATTTGATTGAATCTAATTATAATACATATTGAGTACAGACAAAGGCTTCGATTTTGATCAACCGTTACAATGCTTTGTACCCGTAGTTAATTTGGCGCACATAACAGTACAGAACTATGATTGTATGTGCAAACAATAATATTCAAAGGATGTTTAGATATTTACATTAAAGATACTCGTTGATCAAAGATACTCTGGAATGGGAATGAATTCTTTGATGTACTTAGTGTAGTAGTAAATCGCGCGCTGTAACCAATGTACCAACTAGTAGGTACAGACGCCAGCAGGTCAACCTACACCAATTTGTAAAAAAAATACCAATCGAACATTAACCTTCCACTATTGTGATAAGATTGAGAATTTTGATAGATTGTGGTAGGTTTATGTGCTAGCGTCTGTACAATTGTGAAAAAGTGATATATGTACTTACTCAAACTATACAAACTCTGACAGGTATCCACATTTAAAAATCACGTGTGACAATAATTGTAACACTGTCCAACATTACTTAAGAATCTGCTGAAAGTTTTGTAAAATATTGTGTAAATAGGTTTTCTTATTTGGGGTAACCAAATTGATACCTAGTAAAATTGTATCTAATAATAACGAGGCCATGTCACAAATTGCAATGATAAGCGTTCACGATATTTTACTCTTCGTATCGTGTTACAACTACCCGCAACATTATGTTAAGCTACGATATCGTTGGTCCTTTTCAGTCTCCCTCATTGTACAATGATGCAGTCAGTTACCTTCAGTACGTCGTAGTGTTAGTTTAATTTATTAGCAGGCGTAACTTAACCCGCCGCGAGCTAACACCTGGTGCTACAATATGTATGACTTAATGACCTAATACCCTATTACTTACCCTGGGAAGTTATAATCAGCACTGCCAAGGACGTTACAGGGCTTTTTTAACTTCAATATTTATGTTTTATACATGTTGGTGCCTAACTTATGAAAGTAGGTAGAAATAAAGATTAATTAACTGAGATTTAAACAAAGGATTTCCGTAACGTTACATTACTAAAGCACCACAAATTATACAGTTCCGAAGAGGCAACAATAAATGTCTCAATTATTACAAAACAATTAACCAAATATGGAAACATATCCACACGCATATCATAAATGTAAATAACTCCTTATTTACAACTAATAATCATTATTAAATACCACATTGTGTTCTTATAAGGAGTGGTCGTTGGTCGGTCAACGCTAACAGGCGGTACCTACTACGTTAAAGACAGATTGATTGTACTACTAACGCGTTGGCGGCATATATTTACATGTCATTAAGAAAAAATCTATTTAGATCAAGGTTTTGTAAGATGACGCAAGCCTAAACACTTTTGTTGACAAATAAAAAATGGGATTTTGTCGAAATACTATCATGAATAGGTGTAACGACTGACTATTACGCTATGCGAGCCTTGTCTCAGGCCAAGCACTAAGAGAACACGCGACAAAAACGTTTAAAGTAGGCCTTAGATATTTCACGACTTCAGTAATATTTTATTCATAAGCTTATAGGTGTAAATTGTTATAATAAGTAATAACAATGGTAATTAATTTCTTAAAAAAGTACTTAGATTAAATTACAGTTAAGTAAATAACGAATAACTTCGTAACAAAGTCGTATTCAAATACAGTGAAACCTGGATAGCGGGGACCTGCAGGTACCAGAAAATTTGAGGTTTTCCGCTTACCCAGTGTCTCATATATCTAGGTCTATAATAAATAATTACTTATCTATTCCAATAATGGACCTCAGCGTAAGTTCCAGCTATTTAGATTTCTCATTTTTCCGGGTCCCACCTAACATGGTTTCTCTGTACTTAGTGCAACGTATCAGTGCTCTACAATGTAGGTATATTGCGACCCAATCTTCCTTGTTTAAGAAAACAAAGAAACTAACATTACGTGCTTTATCAGCAATTTATCGCACGAGTTAAAGTCAATATGTGCTATTTTCTATAATGTTTGTAGACGATAATGTGAGCCGAGACGCTGCAAGAACGGTAAAGAACACATTTAAACTACGTAGGAAACGGATTTCAAATTATTCACACATAAAATATTACAGAATTTGGAAATACAAAAAAAATAAGAAATAATACAAAGGTTCATGAGTTTGGAATAGCAGACAGTACCCGATAATGTAACAAAAAATCTTCATAGCGACTTTTCTCTCTTTTTCTGAAATCGGAATAAAAACTAAAACCCATTTAAAAACTATCCGAGCACGGTTCTCTCTCGTAATCTAGATCTGATCGGCGATCTGCATCCATTGAGGAAACGCGGGAGTCGGCGGCGGCGTCCCAAGATACCTAATTACTTACCGATCATAATTGGATTCCCGGTACCGCTCAGATAGTTTAATTTATTGCTCGTAGATTTAAATCTATGTATGTATAATAGAATAGATGTTTAATTCTTGTAGAGATGTCTCAGATACTGCAAGAGAAAGTTTGGAAAGGGTTTGTAAACCTTACAAATGACTTGTACTGTCTTTTAATATTTGAATTTCTAGAACGTTTCGTAGTAGGTAAGTAGGAGGTACGAGTATTGACACCAATCCTAGAGTGAATGAGGGCAGTAAGGTGTTAGTAACAGTTACTATATTTGCTGTTAAAGCAAAACGTCTCTGTTCTATACTTATAATAAACTAGCTGTCCCGGCAAACTTCGTACCGCCTCAGAATCATATTATTTACTCACCTTTTAAAACTTCCCTGGACTTGCCAAAATAATTCAAAACCAAAATCAGCCAAATCGGTCCAGCCGTTCTCGAGTTTTAGCGAGACTAACGAACAGCAATTGATTTTTATATACAAGATAATAAAATTATAAAGTTAAAGAATTTGTTTGTTTGGTTGAACGCGTTAATCTCAAAAACTATGTTCATCAGTGGAAGTCTTTTGACTGATGATGATGATGTTTAAATTAAACTGGAAGAGCAAGAAATAAAAATCAAACCGGGATTCAGGGCAAAGCCCTATCGGTGTTAATATTGTTGTCAGGTGGAATTCAAAGAATTTTTCATATGTAAGATATTTTAATATAGGAAAATATTACGTACGAATGGTGAGCTGCTGGTTCTGAGCTTTATCAGATACCGATAGTTCTTTGCGTTGCTTTTCACACATTCAAATACTCAGTCTAAGAGTTAATAATTAAATTTATATTTTATGACAGCAAGTATGAGCAGGTTAAATTTCGAAATAGCATTATATGATTATTTACATGAAGGGCCACGTCGCTATTAATATTCTAAAGTGTGTAAGGTAGGGCGAAGGGCGAGCGGGTTACGCAAGCTCTTGAATAAATTAGTAATAGTTAGGCGAACGTTTGAAAAAACTTGGGTAATATGTGCGGTGAAGTGTTGCTAAATATACATGAGACGGAGAACACTGTGGTTAGGCCCGCCATTCAGACGTGGTTCGATTTCAATTACGTGTTTAACTTAGATAAATGTAAACACTTATAAAACCATGTGTGTACTCGTATATTCTGAAGTATTTTCCCCACACTCATATAAAACATTTTCTCGTCTTTTCATTATTTTATTGGAATCTCTATAGTTTACCGCTCGATTTGTCTTCAGTCTCATTTCTCGGCTATTTTAGTTATAATACCTAAGCGACCTTTTATTCGGCGGTTGCAGCATTATAATATATGCTTACGGTTATCATGTTGTTTGCACAGTAATTTGTGATTTATTATTTATTTTTTGAGTAGTGTTCTGAAGGCCTTTAGCTTTTATGTTTATTAAGAAACAGGTTTTGATGAAAAGCTCCGTTTGAAACTAGAAAGATCGAGCTTAAGTAAGACAGACTTATATTAGAGATCAAATGTTCACTCGGTTAATCTGCATAGGTATTTATTAAATACACATAGAAAACAGTGCCATTATTACTACTAACAAAGTGAAAAAAATATCGTAACAATAACATAAAACTCATATAATCACGGAACATTAGACAGGTAGCAAGACCCCTCCGCGACAAATTAGCAGTATCGCGGTTACCTCACCTTTGCACTGTCGAAGTTAAAATATTAAAAAAGTCACTTAGCAGTAACAGACGCGCCCTCTTCGCGCCGCGCCCTCCCTGTGCCCATTTACCTCTCCCTCGGGAAATGACACACAAATACACATAACAAACACGATTTTATATACAATTAAACCTAATACTTTTAAGTGCTATTCATAAATAAAGCTTACACAACTGCATATAGTTAGATATCCAAATGTTTTGTTTCCTGAAATTATGAAAATGTCATGCATTTAATTTTCCTGTAACTGCTTTCAAAGTGTTGTTTTTCCTGCAATTGATTTAGATGAGTGCAAGTCAATTTACTTATTATCATGGCTGTATCCCAATCATAGGTATGGTGAAATTGATTTATTTCGACAAGATAAACAGTTTTCCGGCGCTTTTCGCATCAAAAACAACCGCCTGAAAATGTATACGGTAATATGTGACATGAAAACAGACATAGGCTACTGTTGTTAATCCCAGACATAAGCGAGGCCGCGAGGCAAGCGCTAGTGCTAAATAATATATCAACGCCATGCGCCATCCCGCTTCCGTTCGAGGCGCACTAAAAACAAGCGCCAACGACACACTCCACAGTTAATGCAGATGAGATCTACTTACGTACACTCAACACTGCACTGATTCCAGATTTTCAGAGTATTTCAGACCAAAGCAAATTATTTATTCATTCTCGCAGTGTACATTTTCTAATAAAGCAGGAGTAATCCAGTCGGGATGTGGAGCCATCGCGCTGCGTTAAGGCCCTTCGTTCACTAGGCGACTCCAGTTTCCGATACCTTACGACTTCAGTATCCAGGCGACTCTCGCAATAGAAATCCATATACGTTCGTACACATGCTCGCGACGCACGACGCCAATCGCGCGCTACCTATCTGTTGACATCGCCGCTACTTGAGTTTCTGCGACTTTCAAGATGGCGGAACAATTTATTTACCATTATTAATTATATTCACACAATAAAGGGTTCCGTAGCATATTCTTGAATCACTTTTGGAAAGTAAGTATTTTAAAATGTTAAAAAAATATTCACTCAATATTCAATCCTCGTAATACATCTTAATTTGGTATGCAGTTTAATAAAAAAATTGGGAGAGAGAGGTTTTTTTTTCTATTGCATTGAATAAAATTGATTACGAATAAAGTATTATTTTTACAATCCTCAAAATAAGCATTTTCATTTGATGTCACATTCATGATGCTGTTTACAATTTTTTTTCATTGTTGTCCCTGCGATGTCTAGATGTTGTTTTAAGATCATAGGACTACTGTAAAATTTCTTGTAATCTATATACAAAGGACTTCTATTATTTGTATCTTTTTCATAATCACAAATATACTCAGTATTTTCGGAGATAATACAGAAAGACATTTGAGCAATAGGAACTGATATGTTTGGAAATGCCATACCTACCTACTTAACTGTTCTAAATGTTGAGCATTTTTTATTTTCTTGGTGTACTGTGTGCACTTGTGGCGTGTGCCAATAAACGTTTTTTCTTTCTTTCTATGTATTCAATAGATAAATATTTACAACTTAATCGGTCAAAAAAGTTCACAGAAAATTAACTGTGAAGGGCGGACGGTCACACGACTTAGGTATCTAATAAAGATTCCGTTTTTTTTTTCGAACCTACGGATCCCTAAAAATATATTTTGACGTCACAGTCATGTGTCAGACATTTTATAAATTCATAATCTTGACCACCCATCATGACCCTTTGACGGGGCGCTAGTGTCTGTGTCGTTACATCAAATTGCATTATAAAAATTTAATACCTCGAATTTTCCGCAGGTCATGAGTAGTTACGAAACTATAGTATCGGCAACTTGCGTCGCGTCGTGTACGAAGGTTCGTACACAACGCTACGCAAGTTTCCGATGCCTTACGATTTGGTTTCCAGGAGACTATCGCAATACAAATCCTTAGAGGCTTATTTTGGTGATGCGTCGCCGACTCTAGCCACGCGCGACTCCATTTATCAAGATCGCGGATACCCAAGTCTGCGCGATTTATAACCGACGAAAAATTTGTATCATTTCAATATAAGTTTTATTTCAAACTTTATTATTAAACATCTTTGTATCTGAAGTAGAAAAATATACTTGTTTGTATCATTACAATTAATAATAATAATATTCCACAACTATTACACAACGTCATCTAGACCCAAGCTAAGCAGAGCTTGTGTTATGGGTACTAGACAACTGAAAAACATACTTTATTTTCTAAATACATAAATATTATCGATAAATTACTCTCAGACACAGAACAAAAATGATCGTGCTCATCACACAAACATTAAATGTCCTGGGTGGGAATCGAACCCAGGACCTCAGGCATAGCAGTCAGGGCCACTAACCACTTGACTAACAAGCTTGTCAAATTCAAAAGAATATTCTAAATATATTATGGAATACTTAAGCTTTTTTTTTACGGGAAAAATCATCAAATGAGTCCTCCCACCCCAGTCAGGGCGGGAGGGACTGTCAGAATCGTAGTGACCAAAATCCACGGTATCCTTCAATAGCCCTTTATGTTCCGGGGTCACGGTAATGAGATAAGTCCCGCGACCCCGGCTGGCTTTGGCTCCCTAGAGGGGGGCCCCGTCATTACTATGGAATATGTACCTAAGCTTGGGCGGTAATAGGAATGGCCGGTATTTATTTTTTGTAATGATTAATATACCTAGTGATTTACATAATAGTAGGTACCTGGTCGATCGAGCTTAGCTCGGGAAAATACATAGAAAATTAAAAGTGATTAGGTATTAGATAAAAATAAATGAGACTGTAAACTTCACTGATAAGAAAGGGAAGGGGAAGAAGAGAGGAAGGGGAAGGCCAAAGAAAAGATGGATGGATTGTGTAAGTGATGATATAAATGAAAAAGGAGTAAATTATTCGGTGACGTTTAACAGGGGAGAATGGAAGAAAAAAACGTGTTGCGTCGACCACAAGTAAAATGTAATAAGGGCTGGAAGATATAGGCGGAGACCTCTCGCGCCCGGCATTGGTTTCGGCCATGCTGCGTGGCGAGACGGAGTGGGAAGCGGTTGCCACCTTCTGCGAAGCAGTAATGCTCGTGAAGGAGGTGGCGGGCCGCGAGAGAGAGGACAGCGTCCTCCCTCCGCCCCAACCGCAGTGGTACACGCCCACCACCACGCCACCGTAGGCGCAGGCATGCGGACAGCGAGTAAAGGGCAACTCGCTGTCCGACCATGGACCATGCCCGGGTCGACGGCGCGCCGTGTTTCACACGCACCTCAAAGAGCTGTCAGCAAAATGACAAGGCCCCCTCACAGAGGGCCAAAGCCTGCCGGGGTCTCGGGACTTATTTCCATCACCGTGACCCCGGAACATAAAGGGCTATTGAAGGACACCGTGGATTTTAGTCAGTACAAGTCTGACAGTCCCTCCCGCCCTGCCTGGGGTGGGAGGACTCATTTGATGAATTTACCACGTAAAAAAAAGGGCAGGAAGATGATGATGAAACTTCACTGATAACAAATTAATAAATAATACCTAGTACCTACCTACTTACTTTAACACATAATTCTTTTTTTTTGTACATTTTATACAGAACAAATAAAAAAAAATGAAGGAATTAAAGAATTACATAGAACTTAAAAACAAGTAACATGACTAAAAATAAATTACACTTAGTTCTACCTTGGTTCTATTCTTAAACTTGGGTTTTTTTAACCTCATGGTGAAACTGATATAAAGAAAGAAAAAACGTTTATTGGCACATAGCATGATTACCTATACAGAATGAATGAAATCAAAATACTTAACCTACAACTCTTATATTAGTTGTTTACTACCAAGCTCGAGAACTGGTAATGTTGGAATATTGAACCAATGTGAACGCTGATCAGGTTCAAAATAAAACCATAGTTGCTTTTACTAAATCGATGTAACCAAACGATAGCGCGATCTAACTCGACGACAACGCCATCTATCGAGGATGGTGTCAATTTTTTTACTTTTATAAATTATTTTGGTTTTGTTACAAACATTACTACTTTAACCCAGCTTCATCGTGTACTTGCACATACGGCAAAAATAAAGTAGTTAAGAAAACGAAAACATTAAAAAAAAATCCTATTCAAATCTGAAATTTTCCACGGTCATCAGCATAAGCGCGTCAGCGTTCCGGTGCAAATAAAAGATAAACTATAAAAAAAACCTAGAAAAAAAATGGAATAAAACTCTAAAAAACAAGTGAAACACGAAAACAGAAAAATTCTATGTTTACCTGGGGATTGAACCCATGGTCACCACCATGAAAGTCAAAGCATAAACAAATCGAGCTACCTTGTAGCAGAATCGCGCGGCGAAATTATGAACCATATTCTTTCTCGATATTTTTGCGTGAAAATACGTTTTTCTCCTGTAGGTACACGCGCCAATTTTGAATTACAAAAAGTTGAAATTGGAATGCGCCCGCCATTTTTAAAATTAACAGCATTTTAATTTATGCAATGAGATGTACATTTTGTGTTTTGTACAATGTATTATTAAGGTTGAATATAGAATGGTGGCCGAATAGACGATTTGAGTCTTACGACTCGAGTCGCCGCTGTGTACGGATCATGCGCTACTAGAGTCGCGCGACTTAGGTATTCGACTGGAGTATCGGATACCCGAGTCGCCTTGTGTACGAAGGGCCTTACAAATGAGTAGGAGGCGCGCCAGCGCAGCCGTGCAGCCGCCAAGTTCTCCGCGAATATCATTATCGGCATAAACAATCATTATCCGTCTCCCACGGAAGACAGTGCATGTTTTTTAAGTGCGGCTCGGGAAGCGCGTTGACGCCGCATCACCGACGGAGCGGAAACTGCGTAATGAAGATGAATGTCACACTAAATGAATGTTCAAGAAATATGACTTGAAATAATAACTTAACACTTGACGTGTGGTAATACATAGCATTTTTTATAACAAAGTGAAGGTGTTAAATGTGAGTCCACAACGCTCAGATTAATAAAAGGACTAGATGACGCATCCAACAACAGATAATGTATTCAATGTACTCACATAAAACATTCTTAAAAGCAAAAGTTAGAACATTTTAATTCCCGCGGCGCAGATCACATTTGTTATGTAAACCGAGTCAGTAGTTACAATCATGCATAATTTCTGTAGCGTATGTACACGAATACAGTAGCGTCCGCTTTTAGTTAAAAAAAGAGTGAGCCAGGATAAGATTGTCGCGGACGGGAAATAAGGAAGATCTCGTTTTGCTAGAGGGAATCAATTATTTAAGGATACACCCTCCGAGTACGCTCCACGTATACAGAGCGAAAGAAGCTCCGTAAATACGTTTGTACTGATGTCTACTTTTTGGGAGTAAAGACCCATTGCAGTAAGCAAAATATAGAATGATAGCATGATTGAATGCAATTTAAGTACATAAGTATCAATTATATAAATATTTAAATCATGTTAAACAGATTAGTTGGAATTTCACATAAAAAGTTAGAACTGTCAGTCTAATAATAGATACATAGGTAAATGCTTTTTGTCAATAACGTTAAAAATAATCACATTATCAGTGGGCGCCGGATCGATGCTATTTATTCCAGCTTCGTAAATTGAAATTAAAACTCAGAAACACCAGAGGATTAACTTCCAAGCTCATTTCAAAGCTTAGCCCCTAATCAGTGAAGTTAATTAATGTCTACGTCGATTCAGTCTTAGAGCTGCGTCTGATAACCTGAATACCCTTGTATCCGTAGCCACAGCGAGATTCAGCCATCAAATATTCACGTGTGGAGGTATGGTTGCCGTTTTACTGCCTCCCCTCCCCTCCTCGCCGCCAGTCCTCCTGAAACCCCTCGCAAGCCCGCTCGCGCCCTCAAACGACCCTGTCTGAAACAACTGAATGTGCTAAAATCAATAACTGTTGTTTGACGACAAAACTTTTACTCTAGACGTTGCTATTCACAACTAAATTGTGCTATTATAGTGAAAAGTCACGACAGAAATAAACAAGTCTCCACTCCACCTGGTACCAATGTATCATTTTAAAAACCTCAATATTAAGTATTATTACAATAAACTGTATAAACGATCTACTTCGGAACGTTGAGTTACATTAAGTACAAAAAGGGAGAATTAAATCTCTATTCAGCTATTATGGAATATTTATATTTACATAAATAGCGTTTCTTGCTCCCGTTCGTCGCTGCCGTCCCTTTAAAGTTCGCTAAATACTGCAATGACGAGTTAAGGCCTCCCGAAACTCAATAAGAACCGCGACTGAGCCCGACAACAAATTATTATTATACCCTCTCCCTAAATAAAGTTCAAGAGAATTGTTTTTATAATCAACACGAGATATTGAAATTAAAATTCTGAAGACTTTCTCAAAGAAATTAATAATCTGCGTAGGTAGATGTCTATTTCATATAAAGTCACGTACGTATATACGTTTATTTGTGTTAAAAATGACGGTCATTGAACTAATACAATACCTTAACTAATTACATTCAAAATTAATTTTCTACGGTTTAGGTTAAACCTCTAACGTAATAAAACTTTCGGAACGAAAGTTACACCTAAGAAAACATGTGGAATGCAATAAAAGTATTGAATTGAATTGAATTAAAATTAATTAACTAAGTAGGTACCTAACTTTTATTCACATAAACTACTGCACATCTTGTGCTCATAACTAAATTCACCTTCATAATTATTTTACCTATCAAAAATCCATAGTATATTACGAGTGTCGAGTAAGCATAATCTTTTGGTGCGGGGTTTCAATTTTTCCTGACTCGAGAGTCGACCCGCCACCCCGCAAAAGAGGTCCAAGAAGTTGGTTAGGTTAGTTGCCTCGGCCCATAGAGTCCGCGAACCGCTACAGACCGAGCCGGCAAAGAGCACCGAAGCGAGGCGGTCGGACCCTTATATGCTGCCGCAGAAAAATCTCGATAGCGCGATTCAGGATTCGACTCTAAAAGAACAACGCCATCTAGTTTCTTCTTTTGAATTAATGTTTTTTTGTTATACCCAATAAATTAAAGCTTAGAAGTTCTAGTAACGTTTTTGTGTAATAAGTTTTTTTATGTCGGACGACAGTGTTACATTTTAGACGTTTAACACCCTTTGCCAGGTAGGCAAACTTAAACCGTGACCACCGCACCGTGGGAAATATTTCAAACTTTGATTGTATGCGGAGTAACTTTTATGCTAAAACTGTACAATACAGTCTTTTTTATACTGTTACAAGAAAGCTTAAATATATTCGTAACATCGTTAGCGTTTACGTACTTACTCATATATTATTATAATGATACTCATATTATTTACTTCGAACGTTTGTTTCATTATGTAACCTTGAATATGTTATAATTATATTTTTTTTTATAAATGAGAGCATGGGATCTCAAAACGCCCCTTTATAATAGCGTTGTTTAAAAATTGTTCTTTATCAGTTAACTACTGATCAATAGAATAGAATATTCCATTTTACGTTTAACGCAATGCATATTATTAAGATGTTGCTAAAGTGCCCTTTTTAGGCCCAAAGGTACTTTCTTTTGTGTGAAGTTACATGGAATACTTACCAATAAACATAGGAAAAGTATACAAACTTTGCGCATTACGTGCTTATGAAGATGAATTTATGAATTATTTTATTTGCTTATGTATTTTTCTCCAAACATATTTTGCTATGATCAATTTTGTTGCAGTCTTTGCTTTTCTCCACCCCTGATGTGAGCTTCAACAAAAGTAAAAAAAAAATTAAAAAAAAGGGAATTTTGTTTCAAGAAATTAAATTGGCGCTAAAATAAAAACATGTTTAACAATAACTTTTATTGTGCATTTTAGTGCATGTTTTCACAACCGTATGGCGTATGGCAACTTTCTCTTTTTATAAGGCATTATGTCCGGTATATCCATATGATATCGCGTGGTTTCCCCTGCTCGCACAGGATGGGCTTGTGGTTACGGCAACCGATAGCAATCCCGCTATAAGACTACTTCAATGAAACCTAACCGGTCCACCATTTCCTCTCTGAGCCAACATCCTCAGTGCATAAGCAACTTTTTAAACGATCTATTAAATGTACCTCTCGATGAATGTCTAATTAAGGGGAGGTGCCAGTACTTTTTGAAATTTTGAACGTCTGGAAATCTTGATAGATTTTTAATAACTAAAAATCATTTTACAAAAATTTAACACAGTAACCCTAGTAATTCGTAAAAATAGAAACACTGATTGAAATAATTTGCTGAATAAAAAAATTCTAACAGCAATTTTAAACGTGTACTGTTAAGAGATTCCATCATGAATTTAAATCAATACCATGAAGTTAGATCAATAATCGGTCCAACAGCTTTTTACTGAAAAGTAAAAGTAAATGTTGAAAGTATATTTTATAATTTCGATTCTTATTTTTCTCTGAAAAGAAAAAAGAATCGAAATGTAAGCATTATATCGTTCGTATTTTAGCGGGGAGTGAGAGGTCGTGCGCTCATATTTTTACACACGCCTTAAATCTGATTTGCTGGTCTGTTTCTTTTAGTTTGTAGTAAGTAAGTAGCATACACTAAACGGGCACGACCCCTTTTTGAGGTCCCCCCTCTTTGAGGAGTGGCTGGAGAGTCGTCACGGCGTCCTGACCTATCGCATGACGCAGGTCCTCACCGGACACGGAAGTTTCGGGAAGTACCTGTGGCTGATGGGAAAGGAGGAAACGCCTGGGTGTCACCACTGCGAAGATCGCCCGGAGGACACAGTAGAGCATACGGTGCAAGACTGCCCAGCTTGGGCAGAGCACCGACGTGTCCTCACGGCGGCGATAGGCGGAGACCTCTCGCGCCCGGCATTGGTTTCGGCCATGCTGCGGAGCGAGACGGAGTGGGAAGCGGTCGCCGCCTTCTGCGAGGCAGTAATGCTCGTGAAGGAGGCGGCGGGCCGCGAGAGAGAGAGGACAGCGTCCTCCCTCCGCCCCAACCGCAGTGGTGTACGCCCACGGCGCCGTACGTCGCAAGACGATCTCCGGCCACCGTAGGCGCGGGCATGCGGACAGACCATGACCATGGACCATGCCCGGGTCGACGGCATGTGTTCCACGCGCGCCTCAAAGAGCTGTCAGCAAAATGACGGGGCCCCCTCTCAGAGGGCCAAAGCCTGCCGGGGTCGCGGGACTTATTTCTATTACCGTGACCCCGGAACATAAAGGGCTACTGAAGGACACCGTGGATTTTAGTCAGTACAAGTCTGACATTACCTCCCGCCCTGCCCGGGGTTGGAGGTCTCATTTGATAAAAAAAAAGCATAAGTACATTAAAAGTTTACTATTTTTTAACATGGGACAAAATATAAGATCATTGGATAGCGACAGTTTAGTCTAGTCTAGTGTAACTATGTCTATGCAATATCATCAATACCCATGTAAAACTACAGTTTATTCTTTTTTGGTATTTGCAACGAATAATTTATACCGGCCATAAGAGCCCACTTGTCAGTTGGGGTGATTACTAAGAAATTATAACCTTGCTTATTAATATGTTTGACTGTAACACGGCCTTACAGTTTATTAAGAGTTGCCTTTTTCTCAGGGTCTCGTACTTATTTCTATTGAATTAGAACTAAATTCGGTAGAAAATAATTAATTCAATATTTTAATTTAGTTTTTGATTTACGTGCTGCAAATGTAAGTTTGTCAACTTTAATTAGTTAAAATTAAATTCTGAGTTTAGTTAGTTCGAAAAAAAAAAAAACACTAGAAATATAAAATTGCAGCAACAGCTTTTTATGACCGTACACCGGGTGTGTCCAGTTAATATTATTATGTGCCCAATATAACCAACTTGTACATAACAATTGGATAATAATAAATTGTGAAACTTGAAACGTCACTAACATTTTCGAAAACCCCAGAGCTCTACAAAGGAGAATGATCAGTTTGGCCAACTAATAAGTTGGCCTTTTTGCAGGTATCTAGTCGGCCAATGTCAGTTGGAACATCTTCAATATGATCATAAGTGCCTAGGAAAAGTAATTCCTCCTGATAAGCTTTTTCTTCAAGTTTTCCATGTCCATCGCTCTGCCAATACTTACGATCTGTATCTTCCGTGACGGAAATTTGTTCTCTTATCGCGTTCGTGCAAAAATTCGCATTAGCCACCCTCTATCTGCCGTTACATGGAAATTAAAATCCTGATTCGTCGGAATAAAACGTGTTGCAATAAAAGTAACGAAATGGACAATTTGGTTTACACATTTGAAGGCACACAAGCTGCATAATTATCAACCACGTTCATGGTTGATAATTATGCAGCTTGTGTAAAGATTTGATAATGCCGAGCAATTTCCGCTGGAATACAATCAAACCGGGCAGTAATTGAGTTTAGTTTGTATCGAGTATCTAATGTTTGAATTTTAGCGGTATGAGCAAGTATAAAGTTAAATTTTGTTTTCTTTTTTTCTATTCCTACCCGTTTTACGGCTTGACTCTTTTTCCTATAAAAAATAAAATGGCAATCGTTTACGAACTGAACGAATTTTGAACTTCCTTATTGTTGTAGTAATAACTAAACGTTTTCAATATATTTTTTTCTTTGTTTTTTTTTTTTAATTTATTTTAATATTGTGCTTTGCCCTGCGTCTGTACCAATAATTTTTATTTCTTTCTTTCTATTTCTAATTGAATTGCCCAGAACACATGATTTCTCTGCATCTAATAATCTAATTAGGTACCTACCAAAATAACCATCAGCCCGAATTCAAGTCAGGAAACATAACAAATTAATTAGACTACATGTGACCTACAAACAAGAACATCGTTTTAAAAGCGGTGTTTGCGACTCCACGATCAGCCGCGTCGTGTTCGAAGCGGGGACTGGTAGTCCGGGAGCCGCCGACGTCTGGCCACTAAGCAAATATTCCCGGCGCATTCCCCGCTTCCTTCCTCCCCACTTTGCACTGATAAAACTGAAATTTAGTTCGTATTTCGAAATGAAACTCACCAGATTATTTCACATGTTGAAATTTGATATTGGATTATGTGCCACTCCTGGTCGGTTGTTTGGGGGCAGGGTTTTATGAGAATGTTTTAGAACCGTTTCTGATAATATGCAGTGCTATGAATTGTTTGCTTGTGGGTAGGATTGAGACTTTAGACTTTTGAGAGTTTAATCCTGTGATTAGAGTAAGAGATAATTTCAAAACATTGACTCTATGAAACATATTAAGGAATTTAGTCATAAAGTTAAACGTTAATCATTATTTTTGATCATAACAGTATCTATCAAAATATCAACAGAATTTTGTTTCCTCATTAATGGATGGTACAGTCTAAACGTGACGCTGTAACAACAGCTACATTTTACGTGACGTTGTAACAACAGCTACATGCGTAAATAGAGCTCATTCATCTTGTGATGTATCATGAACTATTTTATATCCCATCCTGATTGCATAGTAACCATTTGTCATGCAGGTACGCAAGAACGGAATACCGAATGTTAGGACATTATTGATATGCAGACAAAATGGCCGTTCAACTAAGTACTAGTTGAAGTAAGCACAATAATTTTACTCTTAAGTAGCCCAATTAATCAGAACACAACAATATTTTTTCATAGAGATGATGATTTCAATACGTTTGCCTAAGTCACGACTTTATTCCATACATTTTGTAATGCTTTAACTATCCGTCATGCCCCAACGTAACGGGTTCTTGCTTTACTTTGAAATTTAGAGAAAAAACCTCACAAAAATAATGATAATCTCTTCAACAATATTAGAATTCACCGTTTTATGTATTGAAGTAACTCTCAAATGAGAGGCACGGTACGTTTCATAATCGCATTACTAAAATGTCCGGACAAAAGTATAAGAATTTTCACAAAATCCGTAGATATACCTCGCTAGGTGGTGAGACGTCATTTTACTCTCGGAAAGCGAAAACGTAACCGTAAATTACATTTATTTAGAGCAGTATCTGACTTGATTTATTCCCTTTTTATGGTACTTAGCACATTCACGGCGGAAGAAAATGTATACCTGCTGAAAATGAAAAGAAAAATGTATTAGAAATTTATTTTTCAGTCATTGTGGTGGCCGAATAAATCACAGCTAATAATAATGTAGCTTCAGCCGTGGGCATTGTTGTTGTATTTAAGTATTTCAGGCTACCTTAACGTTATGTAATCCAACTTCTGAATTATTTAGGTACGTTATTTAGCCGCTAGGCATTAGGCCACGCCACTACAACTAGTCTCTTAAAATTAATTTAAGAGTAACGTCTCCAAACCTATTAGCGACTAAAAACAGTTTGTGCTGAATGTGTAATTGTCGAGCAAACGTTACGATATCAAAAATAAAATTTCATACAAAACGGCAGCCAATAACATACATACCTATATCGGAATACAACCCCACGAATGTTTGCAAATAGCTACAGCTATTCAGCAGCAGTCGTTATTGTGTCGTGTCGTTTTAGGATCAACTGTTCATGTATTCAAATAATGCTGGCATGTCGCGAGCTGTTGTAGCTAACGAGTAGATATGGCAACATGGCCGGGAGCCCGTGTCGAACACCCCTCGATGATTAAAACCAGCCCAGTTGATTACGTTGCATGTTTCTACCCTTTCACCGCGTATGAATACCGACCGATAGCTTTATTTAGGTTAAACATGCTTCACATACCTAATTTTTTCAAATTGCTTCGGTTAGCAGTTTTATTTTTTTCTTAGGTATCTATTAGAAAAACAAATAGGTGAAAGATATATAATAGCAGCTATTTTTCTCAAGTAATTCGCTGTTAATAACTGTGATAAAGCATACAAGATAGTTTACCTAATCCAATTTCTCTTATATTGCTCGGCCCTCGATAATAAAAATAAACATCAGAGTCTAAACACGGTAGATACAGTTCCATAAAAAGCTTAAAAGATTTAGGTCACCGAAGAGAAAAAACATGTTACCTAATATAAACACACCGATTACCGTAGCGAGTACTCAATTGACGTGTTTATAATAAAGGCTTACACTAACCAGAACGTGGATTACGTCGCACAAACTAGATCATAGCCATAAGCCGCAATGTTGTGCGGTGATTACCATGAACGTCGGGGTAATCAATTGATTCGCGAATTGTGGTGCGCGCGGTATCAAAAGATTCATAAGCCGATACAGGAAACGGTGCGATTAAGCTGAACGGAGCGGAAATTACGCGCCGCCGGCAGCCGTCTCCGAATCTAACAATGCTGGATATTGATCACATCACTACCGAGCTACGTATTGTATGTATTAACTCAATGTTGATTGCTGACGAATATGCTCCTAACGTAGCTCTAGCTATTGGAACACAAATCGCTTCTCGGATTAAATCCGAATCAGTTTTTAAGCCTTCTGTTAGCTGTACACAAATCTGAAGCTTTTAATGTCCCTCAATCAGGTCTTAACTACTTTGTCGCAAGTAAACCCCAATTAAGCTCACGTTGAAAAATGAGAGAACACATCGTGAAAAAGGATTAACCGAAATTCGTGCCCGAAAAGTGTGAAATGAATATAATTTAATTATTTTGGGTCAGATATATTAAGCCGGTAGCTCGGCAGTAAAGAAAATTAATATTTTGCAGCTGAACGCCTCTCTGGTAAAATATTTTATACCGCACTCGTTCTGTCCACCACAGGCTGTCCTAGAGCCACTAGAGCATTTTAATATTGCTCCTATTCCATTTCTTGGTAAATTAAGTGGTGCGACAAATTATGTGGACAAGTCAACAGACAATATTATATTGTAATTTGAAAAGAGCCGTGCTGCATAAATTGTACTTTCGGATCAAATTAGTAATGGTTTTAAGCTAAAATAATAGAAGCATTAGCCCAGTAATAGTGGTATGAAAGCGACATCAATCACATCTGCGGTGGGTGTCGAATGCGACGCCGGAGCGTGCCGAACGATTTGATGTGTGACGCTTCCTTAGATCGCTTACCACCATTCAGACGTTTTTGATTGCATTCCCGACATTCCTCGGTTCTTAGACCCTTTGGACTGTGAGCGATCACAGTTTAAATCGGAATTTAGATTGCATGTTAAGGAGGCCGGCGGTTTTTTGAGAAAAAGGGGAGTCGCCTATTGAGATTCCGAAGTGGAGCGTTGTGGGTGGCAGGTTGATGTGCTTCACTTCCTAAACACCTAGTTTATGTGTTAATGAGGTCGGAGGTAATCTTGTCTGATATTGCGTTCTCTTATTTCGGCTATCCTCACAGCAACTAGCACTATACCTCTGCCAGACATTTATTGTTGTTTTTGTTCGTATGAAATCACGAAAGTCAATAGCAGCGGTATGTATGTTAAATGAACGGTATTTACGGATTATGGTTATGATAAGGTTCTCTAATCCAAGCTGGCTGGTATGATTGCCTAATTATACTGCTGTACCATGTCGGAGTCAGTACACTGTCCACAAATTTTGACGGAGCAGATTTCCCCCCTACTTCAATGGACTTTGCACCATATCTGAATCCAGGCTGATAAATGCTCCCAATAAGGTAGTGATTTCGTAAATACAGAAAACCAGATCTATCAGTGACGTAAGTTCCATAGCTCCGGATGTCTCCATGTACCCTAGATGCGGCTGCGTCTGCGGGAGGACGTCAATCAATCATGGCGGCCGCTGACAGCGCCAGCTGTTGGCGACGCGCGGCACTACACACCCGCTTCACGCCGCCATCATTAACTAGTGGTCACAAACAAGCGCTGATTAAAACAACGCCTGCTAACTAACACACAGCTCATATTGACACATCGCTCATGTTTATAATGGCATCGCTAATTATTATTAGGTAGTTTACCATTTATTTCAGTCACAATAAGTGACACAGACTGCAACAAACCTCTATACTCATCGCGTAAAAATAAAAACATTCCACGTTATGAAAGAATATTGCGAAAATAAGAAAATCGCCATCTTAAGTAATCTTAACAGCGGGCTATTTCCTGTAAAATCGACTTCGTTCATGTCTCCGAGATAAGTAGCCCACTGAAATCTGAAGCACACAATACGGAGCGCGAACGTTTCGAGCACTTCCATCGCTTTTATTCACGAGCAGCCCAAGCGTGACCACAGATAAAATATCACAGTAAGAGCTGAAAACTTGCTGAAAAATATTAGTAATGTAGCTTGATAGTTTTCTTCGGAATTCAGTTGATTTTCCATACGCTGATTGGATGTAGAAACTGGTATTTTCCTTTGCAGACATACATATGGTTAAACTATAAGCAGAATGATTGAGTCTGCAATGATAGTTTTGTCAACCGGCATGGGGTTATAACGTGTGGAATGGGTATTTGATGAAAGACAAAATCAAACAGACAAAAAGGCCGTATCGCTCACAATTTCCAAAAATAACACGATTATATTTCTTAAATTCGTTTACCCCAGTTGTAAACCTGATCTGTCATTCAATTGGAAATGTTGCCCCTATCGTACGTACTTATAACGGCACTGAACAACATAGCGATATGATATGTATGTACAATACAATAAAAACATTCTTCTTCTTCAATTAGTATCACGCACGCATCAAACTTACGTGCGGCGCTTATAAGCTTTCGGTCCGGTATGTGAGAATCCAAGATATCAATAGAACGCAAGCCGGAAAATTATTTTCAACACATTTGCTCGTAAAATGCATTTACAAAGCCTGTATACAGTGTTCGAAAGTTAAAAATTACGGACCATACAACGCAGCGTGCGGTAAAATAGGTACTCTCACCTAAGTACCTATTTTACCGCACGCCCCCTTGTAGAGCAGCGTGCGTTTTCTTTACGGTTTTTTTTTAATTTCCAAAAAAAAAAAAGGTTTCCACCAAAGAGTTTCACATTATGAAAATAAACAACCTGACTGATCGAACCTCCTTGGAAGAGCTTTTGCTCAATTCGTTGTCTCACTTTAATACTAAAGAGTAAATGAGATGAAAGATGTAGTTCTAATTTTCACCACGTGCATGTGGCGCCATTTTCAAAGTCGCGCCATTTTCATATTAACTTATATAGGAATAGGAACTTCAAAAATTGTTGCGACTAATCTGAGTTCAAGGGAGCAATCTGATATTAATATGGATAAATGTGTTGAAAAACATTGTATGACACACGTGCAGAAATTGGTATTTATAAACTCGTGACTACGGTACGCCCTCGGGCGCCTTCGGCGCCTCGGGCGTACGTTGTCTACTCGTTTGTAAAAACCAATTTTCCGCACTAGTATCATAATAGTTATTTAGACAACGTACGCCCGAGGCGCCGAAGGCGCCCGAGGGCGTACCGTAGTCACGAGTTTATAAATACCAATTTCTGCACGTGTGTCATACAATGTTTTTCAACACATTTATCCATATTAATATCAGATTGCTCCCTTGAACTCAGATTAGTCGCAACAATTTTTGAAGTTCCTATTCCTATATAAGTTAATATGAAAATGGCGCGACTTTAAAAACCAACTTTCCGCACTAGTATCATAAATAACTATTATGATACTAGTGCGGAAAATTGGTTTTTACAAACGAGTAGACAACGTACGCCCGAGGCGCCGAAGGCGCCCGAGGGTTTACCGTAGTCACGAGTTTGTAAATACCAATTTCTGCACGTGTGTCATACAATGTTTTTCAACACATTTATCCTTATTAATATCAGATTGCTCCCTTGAACTCAGATTAGTCGCAACAATTTTTGAAGTTCCTAATATGAAAATGGCGCGACTTTGAAAATGGCGCCACATGCACGTGGTGAAAATTAGAACTACATCTTTCATCTCATTTACTCTTTAGTATTAAAGTGAGACAACGAATTGAGCAAAAGCTCTTCCAAGGAGGTTCGATCAGTCAGGTTGTTTATTTTCATAATGTGAAACTCTTTGGTGGAATTCATTTTTTTTTTTTTGGAAGTTAAAAAAAAACCGTAAAGAAAACGCACGCTGCTCTACAAGGGGGCGTGCGGTAAAATAGGTACTTAGGTGAGAGTACCTATTTTACCGCACGCTGCGTTGTATGGTCCGTAATTTTTAACTTTCGAACACTGTATACAGGCTTTGTAAATGCATTTTACGAGCAAATGTGTTGAAAATAACTATTATTATATTTCAAAGAATATATTAGGTATATAGGAAGTGTGTTAACTTTTGCACGGATTTTTTCATAGAAGAAGGATAGGATATTACAATAAGAATCTTTTGCATTCAGGTGATGCCCACTTGAGTGTAGGTCTGTCTAGCCTTTACTATTAGAGGTAGAAGAAGTAATGGTACAATTTAGTCGTATTTGAAAACGAATATCATGTCTAAAGCAACCGACGCCGTTCCATCACTGCATTCATTAATTAAAAATGAACCTCGCTTCGTAAATCACAAAGTAATAAAGTTCTCAATACGGCGATTTAAAGTTGTAAAATATAAAATGAAGAGTGTATTTCGTTGTTGCAGAGCCTGTCGCCTGGCGGTGGTCGATGCAGCGCGCACTGGTAAGATATCCACTTGACTTTGTTTCTCTCTTGAAACTATTCGCTGATTCGCTCCACTCAACTACTTTGGCTCGGTGCCTCTCCACTAATTATACTTCCACTTAAACAACAGTATAATATTTTCGCAAAATATTCTGGTTCAATTCTTTATTAGTTTTCTTTAAGGCTCTATTGAAATTTCCGTGAAAAGTTCTGCTCAATTTTCGTTTCATCTACCTTTACTGCTTAAGTAAAGGTAATTTTATAACACTTTTGTGACATATGTTTGTATATGAGCTTACTATCGCTGCTAGAATTTAATGATATTATCAACTTTTGTAATAGGTATCCACATACGTAGGAACTGAAAAAATAAGTACAGTTTCGAACAATTTACTTAATAGTCTGAAACTGGCCCGAAAGGCTTCAACCAATTACCTATTGTTAGTGGTAGTGCAGATGTAAGGGCTACAGAGCAATTTATACACGCCACTCATTTCATTACACAGAGATAAGGGTCTTCTGAATATTTACGCTCAATTTGGCACATTTATGTTTTGGCGTTGAGTGACGTTAGTGAAGACCACTAGCCGTAGAACACAAATCTTGCTCTTTTTTATAAATGGAGGTGTGAGCGGTGAGGGTAAAACAACAACTACCGACAACTTTACGTAAGACTGAACCAGAAGACTCCCAGCACGGAGGCTGTTAGGGTGGTGCATGTAATTAGATTCGGATATCATAGGGCCAACTGCAAGTCGCCCAAACTCGTAATTGGCAGTAACTACAGCTCCAGTGTATAATTGGCCAGAATCAAGTTGGCTGCGTGCGGTACCCGTTGACGTCACACTCGAATGCGAAACGTTAACTAGTGGCACTCAGCTCGCCAACATGAGCCCGGACAAGGCTCACAGTACGTATAGTGTTTCCCCTCAACTCGGACGAGCTCAAATAATCGCGTTATCGTTGCGATATTCCCGGGAGCCACAGAACGGGGAAGGCTGAACGAGTAATCCGCTTTGGTCGCGACAGACACAACTTTGTCGATCGCTCTTCTGAATTCTCTACTTTAAACTTGCATGCCGCGACAAAAGAGTAATATTATTCGTTCACGGATAACTTTTTAAACCTTAAAACTCAAAGTTAGATTTTATTCGGTATACAAATCCTTTGAAAATGTTGGCGTTTGCGACGTCACATTTCTTGAATACCTTGTTAATTGAACACGTCGCCGGTGCGTAAACACCGCGCGCATATGTACGTGCTGTACATCCTTAGTCTGCATCCATATTAAAGATTAACGTGTTCAGTGTTTGTTTATCCCTTAATTTGGCAAGACCAAAAAAGTTGAAGTAGAAAGTTGGCGTTAATATATTGCGTTAATATGCATTCAAACTTTACGGGAAAAATAATAAAAAAAATATTACATGAAGGGTTTCCTGAAAACAGAACGTAAAGTATACTTAACAAAATCCTATGGCTAAAGAATTAAAATGTATATAATATTATATAATATGTATATAAAATAATGTTTACATGCAGTATTTCTATGTAGTAAACAATTTTCACTTAGTTAACACCATAAGTAACCATTAGTTTTGGCACAAATTTCATCAAACAGATTGTCAGAACTGAAATCGATGAAATAATTGAATTCTTTCTTTCTATCGGGACCCTAGAGCTTTCGCACTTTTCTGGATCTACTTCCGCACAATCAAGGAAACTTCTATGAGACCATTTAAACTTGATTACATTGTCGTTTTGGGTACAGGGGCTATCTGGATCAGGTTAAGTGAAGTGAAGTGGAGACAGAACACAGCCTTTCTGTCTCCGACGATTTGCTAGTAGCTGTAGTACATGTTGGTAGTGGCACTAGTGGCGCAAATGCCAAAATTTGTGTAAATTGTAGAGGGGAATCAATTACCTGACTGAGAATGCATCATTTCATTAGAAAAAGTGCTAAAACTGCTATTTCAATAAGTCTCACCATGCAGATTTGTTGAGTATACTTTACAGAACAAGATTACTCACCATCGAATTTTGTTGAGTATACTTAACAATCAAATTCACTGACTCCTCGTGTTCATATCCAGGTGAAGAATGGATTTCTTATATTTTTAACCTATTGATTACACAATAAATAAATAGAAATAAGCAAAATATGTATCAAAACTAGACCAAAACCCAACAAAAATAAATATTTACATTTATGGGTCACAGATGACATTGTCTCATTGTCCTTTCTGGTTCGCTACTGTCAAGGAAAATATTGACAGGCCGGTAGAAACTTTTTCCTTCTAAAATTAACTATCATTGAAATATTCCTAGCCCATAAAATTTGAAATCACGGAAGAAAATTTGACATCTAGATTTTTTCAAAAGTTATGTTAAGTATACTTTACGGTGCCAAATTAAGGGACTTGTATATTGTATATTCGGAGAACAATAACAGTTTTGTACTTTTTTCTTTGATATTGATCATGAATGTTCCAATATTAATACAATAATTTTCCCAGCACGATATCACGAAACGTTGAAACTAAAGTTGACTGTTAGTACTATTTCTCGAACAGGTAGATAATAGGCATTGGTGGGTATTAAAGCAAGGTCTCGTGCTGTATGATAAAGGGAGACAGTGATCGCAGGCACCGCTGCACCGCGACGACCCTGTACGGTCGCTTGCTGCATTATTTAACTGCATTCTGAGTTTCAGTATTCAGTGTAAACTTTGTATCTTTAGTGCAGTACTCGTGAATTTATGAAGCGACGTGTCTATTACAGTAATGCCACGTGATATATCGCTATACTAACTCGTTCTTTTGATTCCTAAACTAGATACTCTCATATCCGGATGAATGTTTTGCTATTATTGGTAGCTACGTGTGTACAAATATGTGAGTGCGGCACGATACACACGTAAATTTCAAATTTATCGGCAACTATTTATTATATTTCGGGCGCCTCGAACAGAAATGGTGATATGAAATGTCTATAAAATATAAAAGGCGGCGTGTAGTATTTTCGGTGAGAAAGTCATTTTACTGAGCGTCCCTTTCTGCGCCAACCCGACCGGTTCCCGTCTTCCATCACTCATTCCGGTCACGAAATAGCTGGATATGTGTGTAGTGTGTACCTACATAATATTTCTGCCGCAACACAGCCGTGGAAGGGTTCGTTTAGGAACTGGAGAACGAAATCTTTTCCCCACACTAGCTTGCAAATAATATACGGAGCTGTCTTCCAAAAGGATTTCGTTTTTGTATCTCTTAATGCGTACGTACTAATACGTACCTACTAATTAATCCCATCAGAGTTCTGTACGTGATGTAATACTTACACTCGTATGTTTATCAATAACGAAAGGTTCTCGAAGCTCTTACAATCTCACGGAAATATTTATTTTGTTGAAAAATACTCGTTCACTGAGCTCGTTTATTATACTTTCACGAGCCCAAAAATAAAAATGCGTATTTTAATAGCAAAATGTTCATTGCAATGGATCTAAACAAAGGTCCTCGTTAGAAAATAAAATACGATGTTGTATTTCTATTTGGAGTGCAGAAATCCGTTTCGAGCGACGCGGCGCGGCGGGGCGGCTTGTGAGAACGTATGATATTCGCGTGTACGAGTGCAGTGATAGGCTTTCATGAGATGTTAGGAGCCTAGGAGACTGGCTGGCAACACTCCACAACTGTGCAAGTGTGCACTGACACCTCACACGTCACAGTTCCTTCAGGAAAGCTAAGATATAACATCATTATAGAATCGGAAATATTTTACAATAAAATTACATTATTACGAGTTTATCATAAGCGTGAAAGTTTATGAGAATAGAATGTATGAAACTAATGAACACTTTTTGATAAATATATAATAAAGTAATTTAGTTTGAAAATGTTTAGAAAAGTGAAGAAAATAACGCAGACTAAGCCGCGGATGGACACAACATTTGTAATTTTTTTATGTTTATTGATTCAAAAACGTATAAAATTTATACCTATTAAAACACATGTTTTCTGCCAAACTGCAAAACAGTTTGTCGGCAGTAAACTAAACTAGCTGTGCCCCGCGCCTTAAGGCGTGTCATTTGATTTTTCTTGTGGCAACAAAATTGTGCACTCACGGACTTTTTTAAGAACTTTTAAACAGAAACAATTCCGTCACACGCAGCGCACGCAAGGGAAGCCCTCGATAAGGCATATTTTTCCCGATTTTGCAATATTTTCTGTACAACTCTGCTATTCTATTAGTCCTAGCTATATTTTAAGCAAATGAATTATTCTTATTCTAGCGCGATGTAGCCTTCCTCGATAAAAGGACTATCCAATTCAAAAATATTTTTTCAAATCCAAATTCTGAGTTTAGCATGTTCAACCAAACAAACAAATAAACTCTTCAACTTTATAATATAAGTACCAGATAGATGAGGTACCTACAGTTTTCATTAGGTACATTGGTATTCGCAGCCTTCAATATAAGTCTTTAGCAAGTGACTGTAGATACTTTGACTTTGGTTACATAGCATGTAACCAAAGTCCTGTTATGAGATAAAGACTCATATTCATTCTTTGCCGTAGGCAAATACCAGGTTCGATAAGAAGGTACCGTCAATACGTTTAAATAAACCTTTAATCGCTACGTATTCTTAGCACGCACAATGAAAGATTTTTGGAAATACGGTCCCCAGGAGGAGAGGGTAGCAAAATGTATTTTCTCGAATTCGCTTCTAGAGCGAAAGCTTATTTAAAAAAATATAAATACAGAACCAAGTTATTCCCTATTGCATAAAACAGGGAACGTTTAATTCTCCGCGTTCATCTATGTCTTTGAACGGAAAACGATCTTAGAACTTAATTGCCTCGTTAATCTAAAAAAAAAAACAATTTTTATCATTCTTTTTTACGTATGAAATTCTTGAACTAATGCGCCTTTTTTAAAAAAATCATTAAACGATGTAATAATTTTCAGTAAAAGCAAGTTTTTATCCAATCAATAAAATCAATTAACAAGCTCTTTAATATGTACGTAACAATGTCGTAGATGCGGCGTAGGCCGCGTAGCAACGCGTAGCGGTCCTCGTAGGCACCCACTAGCCCACTACACACTACTTCTAGCTGTGGATTATTTTATTTTACTGCTGTTTATTTTAAAGCAGTTTTTAACAATACTTAATTACACTACTGGCTAGTGTAATTTGGTATTGATTCAATCTGTTTTATATTCGGTAAATATCGCTGGCGTGACTCATTTTCATCATCAAGCTACATAGTACAAAACAAAGTCGCTTCCCGCTGTCTGTCTGTCCCTATTTATGCGTTGATCTTTAAAACAACGGAACGAATTTTAACGCGTTTTTTTTAATAGATAGAATGATTCAAGAGGATGGTTTATATGTATGTAACATGCATAATACAGTAGGTAGAGATTGAATCCGTGCATAGCCGCGGCGGGTCGCCAGTATCTTAATAAATGAGCTAAGTAACAGTATATTTGACGTTCTTATTGTTAAGGTTGAATGAGGTCACCATAATCTCCAAATAATTCCATTAGTCTTTGGTCTGATTCTATTTTGGGAAACAAATAAGGATATCTAAAATAAGCGTAACCGTCGTAGCTAGTGCCTACGCCGCGCGACGTAACGCTCGTCGCCATTGCCTACGCCGAGCGACATAACGCTCGCCAAAAAACAATGTTATTTCCATGAGAATTGTGTTTTTCTGTAAGCATTATAACACAACGGTTACGGTACAAACTGTTTTAGATAACAAAAAGCCTGTGTTATATTATGGTACAAATAAACTTTCCATTGCTTGACTAGCTACGGGGGTATGACGTTGGCGGTACGTAATTTTTATGCATGTCATCGAATCTGGTAGCGTATAACGTAGAGTAATCAGTGCCTGTATAAACTGTGGAAGAGATTTGCTGTGAACAGTGACAGCGCATTAAGGCGCATATTGGCAATATAGGCGCATTGAGCGTCAGCCGGCTCAATACCGACGCCCCTCGCGCTACACTCATAAACCTGTCGTTGAATGCTCCATTATGACTCCTATAGATAGAAGACATCGACGACCACGTTATTGTCAAGCTTTAGACTTTATAATGCAAAATTGTTCCTGAGACAATACTTTTCATTTGTTACGCAGTTCTACTCGTATTTAATGTCATATTTACACTCCTATAAGATAAACCAAACTACCTATGATTTCAAAAAGAAACTACGCAAAAAGATTTTTTTAAAATATTTATTTTAAGTGTGCCTTTTTTAATCTCGTTGACACCAAAAAGCAAATTAAATTGGGCTGTAAAAATTGATCACATTGGGAACGATGTGGCTAACCTAATTTTTGGCTAAATGATGAGTGAGTAATATGAGCGTGGGGAGTATCGACATGCAGCGAGGACGTAGTGGTGGCGCGGAGGTCACACAGCAGGCCAGGCCGCGAGCACGTGAGCTTCCACCGGGGACCATTCATGTGCGAGGGCGGCGGCTTGCGCGCGCAGCGATCAATACGCGCTGGGCGCGGGCGGGCAGTGCCCGGCCCGCCGCGCGACGCCTCGCACGCGTTCCGCCGCCGCGAGCCCATGACCGCCCTCCACAGATGACGGAGCCCCGCACCCTACGAGAGCGCCGCACTGTCCCCGTCAGCACGACCACACTCGCCGCGCGCCCCCGCACTCGCTCGTACCGCGCGACGATAAGGTAGGAAAATCGATAGCTTCGAGTGCCGCAGCATCCGCTGACCGCTCCGCCGGCCGGACGCGCGCCGTCTGCCCGCCTGCTCACCTGCCCGCGGCCCTGCTGCCTGCTCCTCGCTGCTCACAGCAGTCCACCTCTCCTGCCAGTGTTCGACATCTGTGCCACGTTGTGCCCTTATCTTGTTTTTGATAACGATAAGTTATAATAACTCATACTATTTTTTTAACTATACCTACATATAGTATGTATATTTCTCTGTTTCCTATCAGTAGGTACATTTTTACTGCATTTCCCTTTATTTATATTCTTCTTCAGACCAACTAGAATATCTTGGTAGCAGAAGTGCAAAAACATACAACTGAAATTAAATGGCGGGTAGATTGCATACCAAAAGAGATAACATTGTTTTCAAGAACACCTGGACTTCATCTTAATTTCTTTCCTCGAGTTAATTTATTAAAGTTAAAGATATTCGTGACTTTGTAATAGCTTTAAGTTGAAAGCCCTTTACTTTAGTGAGCACATCATAAATGATTTACCAAGCAATAAAAGAAACGGTTACATGTGTGGTTTCATAGTTAGTTCGCATAATTAATTAACAGCGTTCAGTAAGTTAGCACATTATCCCTTAAGTCTTTATTAAAACAAATTCATTAAATTCTATCGAGCCTCGTTCGTGTCACGTTATTTCATAAAAGTTTAGTTTTTCATCTGCAGCGCGAGTAGGTACTTTAAAACATATTAAGTGCACCGATACCGATACTTCTTTCAAATAAAAGTCGTACTTTTAGCTTCTTCGTATTTCGGCCAAATACTAAGTTATCTGATTATGAAGTTGAAATACTTAGTAAGAATTTAGATTATTTCAAAATACACGTGGGGTCATTACGACACTGTAACGCTATCCTAATTACTTAACAACCCATATAACATTATTATAAACTGAGGATCGAAAATTTGGCCTACTTCAAAGTATTCTAACGGAAATGTTACCTTTAATTACTTAATGAACTGTATCAAACACTTGAGGTAACAGCATGGATCGTGAGTACGTGGTGCATCGAGGAAAAAATCTTTTTGTTCATAATTTGATAAAAGTCGGTAATCCTGTTATTGTTATGCCACAAGGTACATTTCGAGAAGCAGTTTTGTAAGGGTTATGATGACAGAAGCACCCTATTCATATTTGAGAAAACAGTTGTGTCGAAACTCATTTATAAGAATGGGGTGTTAAATAGGGGTGCCATCTGATTGAATAACCCCCAAGTTAAACTCAAAACCGTCATTTATGAAAAAATTGCTTTTGAATCCTTCCGAAATCAAAATGTTATAAAATGAAATATTTATTCAAAAAGGGCCACGCTTTTCCTCAATATTATGTTGATTTATTTTATAGTCTGCCGATATTCCACATTCAGGCCGGGAATCTGCTGCGATTCATTTTGCATACAGAAAATAACAGTCAATCAGTCATAGTCATAGGAGAAAGGCACTTTAGATAGATGTAAGTATTTCCTTTGTAATTGGAGAAACACGCAAAAAGTTATGAAAACGGCATAACAGCGAAACCACAATGTTCGTATCAAGTTAATCTCAAAGTTCTTTTAAAGACAGAAGATACTTCTATGTTTAGTATTAACTAAAATGCAACAAACAGGTACCATAAATAAAAGCTTGGCATGTAAGCGTCATTAGAATATTGACGACTTTGGTAGGCTGTGGGGCTGGGGTGTAGGTCGATTATATGTCGTGATGCAGTGCAATTACTAGCCACGGGAAATAGTCCAAGGACGAGCGCGGTTCAAAGGCCACCTACCTCTCATACACCACCCAGATTATCGGCTATGCTAATATGTACGATATTTATATACGAAAGTAGTTAACTACGTAATTACTTACTTTAGCTATTAACTGAAATTGTAATTGTATGAAATGATATTTTATTGCAGTACGGATTCTTTACCAGAGCTTGGTAGGCAATAAAATCTACATAATTGTAGATCCATCAAAGTTGAAATAGAGATTATGTTCAAGGATTTACGAAATAATTTAATTAGCTATTTATTGAATGTTTTAAGCATCTTAATTACCATAGTAGCAACGGGCAGAACAATGAAAATATTGAAGAGAAAAAGTTACTTAAAATACTGCCACAACGTTGGCTACATTTAGTTGATTTTCATCCATGTTTGCAGAATGTCGTCGCCTCAAATCCTTAAATCCTTCGGTAATTGACACATTTAACAAGGAGTTAAATCTTCAACAAACATGTTTCAGTGACTATAAAATGAGGGTTTTTTTGTAATACAAGCATGTTTTTTTCATTGGCCGTTTTGTCCGGTAAATTCAGAATATTGGACATTCGAAAATATGGACAGTTGGTAATATTCACACGAATGTTTAGACTATACAAACAGATAATAAGGGGTAGATAGACAGGGTGCAGAAGATCCCAAATTAGTAACTACAATAAATAAACAGTTGTTACAAACTTGCAGTAGGGGTAAAGAAACTATGTAACGTCTTTTTATTTAATTCCCAAAGGTTTGACGATTTTCTTTTTCATGTTAAGGGGCGTGTTTCTTGTTTTGTGTCGAGCTTCTATAGCTTATAGACACACTTTTGCAATTTGTTACATGTTATTCTGGTAATTGTATGTTTTGTAACACTTAACAGCCTTTTTCAATGCGGAAATATCGCTCTATACATGTTAAATTCAAACAAATTGAGCTTGAATAATTGAAAAGTATATTATTAGGTCCTATAAAGGATAGTTTCTGTCAACGATTGATAGCTATACCTAATCATTATCTCATAATAATACTTAAAGACACCTTAAACGGTTCCCTTTGAAACGTAAACATGACAAGGTAATGACAAATTGTAATGCCATACTAAATAAGTATAGCACATCAGCATAGGAAATTGTCTGAACAGACATTCGTCGCTCGATTATTTATGGAATTTGAAATGAGTTGCGGCATTTATGATTACTCTGCCAAAATATAGAGCAACACATGCATGGCAAATAAAGTACAGAGCCAGAGTTGCTTTCGGTGAGGATAAAAGGCGTAAGAAAATAGCGACAAAATTCAGATTAACTACTTTTACTAAGACTCTTTCTGCCTTATTGATAAAACAAGAATGTTGTCTCTTGCCAGGTGATGCATCAACGATGAGTCGCCGCGCGCGGCCGTGACATGGGAGCGCAGGCATGGGCTGGCGCGCCGTGCAACCGCCGCACATCGCCGCCGGCTTGCTCCTACTGCTGCTAGTCAACCTGCCAGGTATACCCACATAACTATCAGTCCAGTAATACATCTTTGGTTACTATTTTCTTTTACAAGCTGTCAGTGAGAGTAAGTAATTTAACCACATCTGGCTCCTCTTAGGATAAGTTTCAGCACCACATCAGCTAACATAACAACATTTGATCCGCTTTGTCCGCGCAGTAACCTGCCACCAAGACCACCAAGATGCTGTGCACATCACGGCGATCCTCGGCGAGAGCGTGGTGTTCAACTGCCAGGTGGACTTCCCGGAAGACATCCCGGTGCCGTACGTGTTGCAGTGGGAGAAGAAGGTAGGCGAAACGGTACGACGGTCCACACTCCACTCTTACAATACAACGCTGCTCATCTACCGTGTGTGTGTTTCTGTTCAGTAGAGGTCGGCTCGTCCGCGCGACGCGCCCCGCAGAATGTAAAGTATATCTCGTCTGTGTCGGCTCCGACACCTCGTATTGTCCCGTGCTAGTGGTAAAGCGCGGGCGCCGCGGGTCGGGGGCGCCGCCCCAGCGCCCACGCCCCGCGCGCGCTCTCCGCACGCCTTTTGTGTATCTCTGCCTCTTCTGCGTATTGCCTCGTGTACCTACCGCGGTCGTCACAGACCGGTTCGACATACCCACAGTGATAAAGGCCTTCAAAGCGAGTCCGAGAGAGCAGCAGACCCCCGTTAGAAACGAACATACACATACACGCCACTTTACATGTACAATAAGATTTTTTCCTCTATTATTTAATTTGAGTGCACCGTTGTTATTCTGAGATAGTCTCGGGCGCACTATCGCTTATCGGCTGACACGGATCACGCGCACCCTCGCGCACTGGCGGCGGTTCTGTCTGTTTCTCTCTTCCTGTGGCTGTGGGCTTCTCCCACGCTCTGTCGGCAATAGTAGATTCATGTACAACTTACTTGACATACTTTGTACTGTAACTCATTCAAGTGACTGCACAGTTGATCTACTTTGTTGCATGCTGTAGTAATGCTTAAGTTTCCCCGTCTTCACTTCTGCATGCACAATTGTATCGTATTGAATAAACGTTCGTTTTAATATACCTAAAGATGTTGAAATTGCGTAATACGTTATGCAATTATAAAGACAGCTACTTACGAGCTTCAAACTTAGTAAAATCTGATCATATGGCGTAGGTACACGTAGTCAGTTTCATGATTTGTTTATCATCCTTGCATGTTTCAGTAGTTTTCTTTCTTTATGTAGTTAGTTTCGTATCTTGTAACCACAACACCAAAATGACTTCCGCGTGCAATTGTGACAGAATTGCACGTCACGTTACAAGATTAAGCATCTGATTCTGTCTATGTTTTGTGGAAACGCATCGTATCGTCTTGAAAGCTTTAGACAGACTTGGAAATGTGTAGCGCCACAACCAGTTATGCGGCGAAAAGTATTTAGTATATAAGTATTTAGCTGTATGTAAGATAAGTGGTAGAGTTAACGATTTCGCACCAGACTGGTTCAATTGCTAACATGTTGACGTGTGTGTGTAGGGACAGGACATCCCGATCTACATCTGGTACGAGAGCTACCCGACGCACAGCGGCGAGGGCTACGAGGGCCGGGTGTCGCGCGTGGCGCCGGACTCGCCCTACGGCGCCGCCAGCCTTAACCTCACCAATATCCGGGAGTCTGACCAGGTAACCCCAACTCGTGCGATCCGCAGACAATTTTCACCATATTGTTTATTCCGCAAATAATAAATATTCCAAACTTTGAAATAAGGATGGTTTTTGATCAGATTTATTTTTGACGTATTTCGCCAGGGTTGGTACGAATGTAAGGTGGTGTTCCTCAACCGGTCACCCAACCAGCACAAAAATGGCACATGGTTCCACTTGGACGTGCACGCGCCACCACGCTTCTCCATCACACCGGAAGACATTATTTACGTTAATTTAGGTAAGTTCAACTACTACTATCAATTTTGGCTATATACAATATGTAACATATTTAACGCATTTATGTTGCTACGTTTATTACATTACATCTTGTAAGTATATAGATTCGATAGAGCTTTCATGACATACACAATATTAATGAATGACAATCTTCATTAACCACAATCTTAGTGACCCACTATTTCTTGCCCGAAGACCATTCCAGAAGTCTGTCCTAAATCGTATAGCAGAAAGCTACAATACCCATCCATCGCCATACTCCCACAGTTCAACAATAATGTTTTCTGTGAGCAGTCACCTTGTAACTAACCCCATAATCATCAATATTTTAGACTAGATAATAAAAAACTTCAAACAAAAGAAAATATAACTTATACTTACCGGTACTTCCAGGAGACGCCATCATCCTCAACTGCCAAGCAGAGGGCACACCGACACCGGAGATCCTGTGGTACAAGGACGCAAACCCGGTGGAGCCTTCGGGCACGGTCGGCATCTTCAACGACGGCACCGAACTGCGCATCAGCAACATCCGGCACGAGGACATCGGTGACTATACGTGCATCGCGAGGAATGGCGAGGGACAGGTGTCGCATACCGCGCGCGTCATCATCGCTGGGGGAGCTGTTATCACTGTGAGTGTGATGTAGAGCAGCTTAGAAGAACGTTTACAGAATTATTTTTATAGGTAGACCTAAGTATCAGCTCTTGAAACCCTTACGACTATAAGCAAGAGCATACAGAATATAAATATCACAGGAATGATCAGAAGTGCACACATTTTAATGAATTATTGCCTATCTGAGACACGCACCATACGATATTATTTACGTGGGTCCTGTCTGTTTCCGTGAACCACACCACTCACAACAAAATGACGGAAAAATTTCAAAAGAATTTGCTTGAATTACATTCCCAATGCAAATATCAATAAAATTCAATTCATTTCATGGTCTTCTTCAGATGCCGCCAACAAACCAAACGAAGTTAGAAGGAGAGAAAGTACAGTTTTCTTGCGAAGCTAAGGCCTTACCTGGAAACGTGACGGTGAAGTGGTTCCGCGAGGGTGCTCCGGTGGCCGAGGTGGCGGCCCTGGAGACGAGGGTCACGATCCGAAGAGATGGGGCGCTCGTCATCAACCCTGTGGCAGCCGACGACTCAGGGCAGTACCTGTGTGAAGTGTCCAACGGAATTGGGGACCCGCAAAGTGCTTCGGCCTATTTGAATGTTGAATGTGAGGATTGCGTTGATTAAATTTACCAGAGTGTAGTTGCAGTTCTAAATCTAAATCTTGTTAACAGCAAATTTTGACCTTGTACTTGTTGTACTTCAAACTCTACATAAACAAAATTAACTTTTCATCCCCCCATCTCGGAAAGGGTACTTTTGCTCTTCGATATCTGACCGTAAAAGCCGTTTTTATCCTCAAGTGAGTAAAAGCCGTGTTTATCCTCTAGTGAATAAAGTAAATTTGAATTTAGAACGATCGTATGAACAAAAGAGTAGCAGCAGTAATGGCGGCCGATGACCGCAACAGCTGATCGCTTGCTGTGGTGCCCGCTTGACGTTCGAAGGTTGTCGAGGAAACAAATTCTATTTCTAAAATTTGATGTGGTAACATCAAATTTTAAAAATAGAATTTGTTTCCTCGCCTTAGGTGGGAAAGCAGAGTGCGCTCCTCAGGTGTAAGGCTGCGTTGCTTTGGGCTAACTTGAACTTGAATCCCTTGCTTCACAAAGGATTTTTAACTTTATTCCCTCGTTTGTTTCGGGTATTAACACTTGAACCTCCTCGCTATGCTACGGACGGAGGTTCACCCCCAGAATCCTCAGTATCGCTTCGGAATTCAATACGCCTCCCTTGGAGCGTAATCTACAATTATTTTGTTAAAATTTCAGACCCGGAACATTCTTGGCTCAGTACTTTGTTATACCTTTTTTTATTTGCTTTGTGCGGTTTTCATTTCATGTCTTATTGTTATGTTATGACAAACCAAGATATAAAAATAAGTAACTTAATAATACTTAGGTAGTAGTTGAAAACTACTTCCTAAGTATTATTTGTTTTAATTTAAAAAATATTCTGTTCTATAATAATGTCTTAGTTAATACCTAAACTGAAATAAAAGCCTATCTTGTGTTTGTACAATATACATCTGTTTTTTTGTATTTGCATTTAGTCATTTCCTCGCTGAGGTGGGATGAAAAGTTACGTGTTGCACTCGATTGCAAAGATTTTTCACCTTGTGCTGTTTTGATTCCCTCGCTATCACTCATGATTCTAATTTTTGAATCACTCGTTGCACTCGTGATTCAAATTTAGAATCATTCGCTTGCTCGGTCATCAAACATGAGCACGCGGTTAAAAATCGACTTTGCACTCTTGTATAACAAATAACTATTCTGGACAGGTTTTTACTTAGAATCCTTTTTTTTATCGTGGTAAAATCATCAAATGAGTCCTCTCGCCCAGGGCGGGACTGTTAGATTTGTATTTATTAAAATCCACGGTGATCCTTCAATAGCTCTTTACATTCCAGGGTCACGGGTACCTGATGAGACAGTCCCGAGACTACTTAGGATACTTGGAATCGGATTACACAATATAGTACTGGAACAAACTTATCTATGGCCAGAGAAATGGATCACACTCAACCATTTGTTATTTCCACAGATCCAGCAAAAGTAACGTTTACTCCAACCGTGCAATACCTCCCCTTCCGCCTGGCCGGTGTGGTGCAGTGCTACATAAAGGCCAACCCTCCCCTTCAGTACGTGACGTGGACGAAGGACAAGCGGCTACTGGAGCCCTACCAGACCAAGGATATTGTGATCATGAACAACGGCTCCTTGCTGTTTACCAGAGTCAACCAGAATCATCAGGGTCGATATACTTGTACTCCTTATAACGCACAAGGGACTCAAGGGTCTTCAGGTAAAACATTTAAACATGATTATTAAAGAGCAATATCGTAATGAAGGAAAATACCTAATGAAGATTTATTCTTGCAGGTCCTATGGAAGTTTTAGTACGTAAACCACCAGTGTTCACAGTGGAACCGGAACCTCTGTACCAAAGAAAGGTAAATTATAGTTTTAATGTGCTATTGATCGATGCAAAGATACGAACGTGACGTGACGGTGACTAAAGATTGTGAATGCACCTTTAAACAAAGGGGTTATTGTATGTATGTACATTTGACAAAAAGTTAATTGACCACATTTTTGAACTCATACACTGAAAGTTAATTTACCACGGATATGTCAAAGAGCAAACAAACTCTAACTTATACCATAGTATAAGTTAGAGTTTAAGACAGCTCTCCATAGGGCTTGACAGTAAAAGCAACTAAATTGAAGTATGTACTACGTACTCTGCAAAGTAATTTTTCAATATTCTTCTTCTTCTTCTACACGGCAGATTAGCGCTTAAAAGGATAATTATCGCATTAATGAACTTTTAATACGAATATTTAAAGACTATTATCGCGAAAATCAACAGGAAATGCCATTAGTGTGGTCAGGATTGTTTACGATGTATGTAACACTGTGTGGCTGACAGGTGGGCGAGTCTGTGGAGATGCACTGCGAGGCGCAGGAGGCGGAGGGCACGCAGCGGCCGAGCGTGGTGTGGCGGCGCCGGGACGGCCTGCCGCTGCAGAAGAGCCGCGTGCGCGCGCTCGGCGGGAACGTCACCATCGACACGCTGCGCCGCCAGGACTTCGGCATCTACCAGTGTGTCGCTTCCAACGAGGTAACTACCAACTCTATTCATTCCAGACCGCTGCAGAAGAACCAGGAAAGAAAAACTTAACGCCTAATGAGCTCTGTCACAGCTGAGTATTCCTCATCAGCACGCAAGGTTCTCGAATGGAGACCACGCACCGACAAGCGCAGCTTGGTGCGTCCACCAGCAAGGTGGGCAGACGATCTGATTAAAATCACAGGATCGAGCTGGGTGCAAGCCGCTTCCAACCGACCTATTTTCAGCAGTGGTCATCCCTTGGCGGATATGATGATGATGACGCAGACAATGTGGGAACTAGTAAAATATGAATGGGAATAGAGAGATAGGTGATGATGATACTTGTCATCACTGCAATAATTTGACTCACACGAATAACACTCCCATCTCTCTCTCCAGGTGGCAACAATAGTAGCGGACACGCAGCTGGTGATCGAAGGCACGCAGCCGCACGCGCCGTACAACGTGTCGGGCACGGCCACGGAGTTCCAGGTGACGCTGCGCTGGCAGCCCGGGTATGCCGGCGGGCCCGACTACAAGCAGGACTACACCATCTGGTACAGGGAGGCTGGCTTCTCCGAGTGGACTAAGGTTCCCGTTACGCCGTCTGGTGCTACTTCTGTGAGTATTTCCAGTTTTTAATCCCACATGCAAAAAGAACGTGGTATAATATTGACGTCTGTCTGTGTTTTTCTGTGACATTGTAGCTCCTACACGAATGGAGTAATTCTGATGTGGTTTTGTTTGAAAGATGACGTGAGCTTGATAGTTTTTAGCTATATTTAAGAATGTCTATTCAGGCATTTGAAATAGTCTAGGTATGTGATCGCACATAAAGAAACCGATGCAAAAAACGTCCACCTGTAAACAACTTTGTGTCAGTCCATTGAAAGTACTGAGTTACGCTCGCGTGTAACTCTAAAATTATCCCATGGGAAGGCAATATCTGAATAACGGTGTACTACCAGACTACAACTTATCTCTGAGACAAATGTCAAAAATAAAACATCAAGATTCGTTCAGCCGCAGCCGTTCTGATGTGTCAGTAATTTTTATTTATTTATATCTATCCAAGTTCACATGGATAATATTGATAAGAGAGCACGGTTTAAAAAAATCAAATAAACATGTCAAATTGAGAACTTCCTCCCATTTTTGTCGGTTAACAAACGAAATGAAGGATTAAATACATGTGCAGAACTCAAAATGAGCGTAGCTGTCTGTCATAATTTTGTCAAAACTTTAAAGTTTTCGTAGCTATTCTCGTAGAGAGTCTACGCCGTAGCACGGAACATTTAGTTCGAAGGACCAAAATGATTGATGACCTCTGGAAATGTTATCTTTAGGTTGGTGTACTTTACTCGAGACAATTTGGGTGAGGGTTCTTTAATTTAATTGGTTCTAATCAGCGTTAATGAAATAATTTTATAAGTATGTTACGTTTGACGAATTACCAACTAGAACTGTCTTGAGTTCACGTTCTCTGTTATTTATTCTTCGTTCTAAAAAACACCCAATAACTAAACATGCTGTCCTTTATGCGCAGGTCACAATAAATCGGCTCCAGCCTGGTACAACGTATGAGTTTCAAGTAAACAGCAAGAATACGATAGGAGAAGGAATGATGAGTAAAGCAATTACAATAAGAACTCTTGGTAAGTTTTACTATCACGTTACTTATTTATATCTGTGGTGGGACATAACATGAGTGTTTAATAACTTATAACATGTTTATTTTATTATTCAATAATGTTATACTGTTAATAATAAGGTATAATTAAAAATAAACTTTATGTGATAACAGGTATACAGGTTGTGGACTTGCTTGATAACTTTTGTATCGACAGGGTGTATTATACCTACAAGGTTATTTGTAAAATATTTCATGGGTTCAAAGTACTTATGATTATAAACAACTTTTGCTATGAAACCAACATAAAGAGGTAAAAAAAAATTAAGGTATTTCAAATGTATTTCACACCCTAATCATTTTTCAGTCCATGAAAGGTTGTTAATATTTTTACAAATAACCCTGTATAAATAGACTAATTCTTATTACTACTATATTTGATAAAAGTTTCCAGTATCAAGTTCTGCATAGTTGGATTTAAGGTGGGTTGTTTAACTTAAGATTGCCTTTTGTAGATGTAGGCGCCAAACCGAAGGCGGCACCCACCCCGGCGGGGCCTGTAGACGAAAAGATATTCCAAAACGCACCCGAAGGCTCTGGTATATACCCATGAATGTTGCACACTTATCACTAACTTCATCACTTTCATCTCATCTCATTATTCATTTGTTAGTTAGATATTTTGCTTCAAGTAGACTCGTCTAGACTGTAGACTGTTCTGTGTTTATTTAGCGCATGCTTTATGTGGCTTTAGTTGTGAGATTAATTTGATTTGTTTCTGGACTTCAATAAATTATAGTAGTTGCATGTTAACAACTATCTCCATATTTCTCTCTTCTAAATACTTTATGATTTTTATTTGTAATTTTAACGAGTATTTTTATGACACAATTATTTACTTTTTGGCAAACATACCATGATAGTATACTTTCTCACATTTAATTAACAATAAATTAGTTAGTGTTACCACAAACGGATAATGACATTTGCCCACTTTTCGTTTATTCATCCATCGCAACGTAATAATACATCTTTGTCTACGCACACTGACTTAAGGACCAGAAAACTGTAATGATCTGTGCACGTAGGTCCGAAATCTGGTCCTCCGCGGAATCTGACGGTGACGGAGGTGCACAACGGGTTCCTGATCACGTGGCAAGCTCCTCTGGAGCGCGCTCATCTCGTGCAGTACTACACCATCAAGTACCGCACCGATGCGCAGTGGAAGACCCTCAACCGAGGACAGATACGACCCGAGGAGACCAGCTACTTGGGTAAATGTGACAAAACCTACCTACTGCTACTTCTCACTATTTCTAATATGGCCACCATCTGGTATCAGAGATATCTAAGCCGCCTCGGGGAACCCCAAAGAACGCTGCCTATAGTCAATATTTGTTTTTTTTTATTTCAGAGGAATTTCTGAAACAATTTTGCAACTGATAAAAGTCCAGTATTAAGATATTTATAAAAGAAAAGACAATTAATCTTTGAATGTTATCTTTTTTATGTTTTGATAACTAAGTAAAGGATTGATCAATGTAAGTGAGATACGATACAATCTTACAGGTTACTGAATTCCTATAAGAGATCAGATTTGAGTACGATTTAAGAATACCAACTTAGACAAATCTTTTCATCGTCGTAAAACATCTGAGCGTTGAGAATTGAGATCGAGTAACTCCAGTCTTTCTTTCTTTGACTTACGGACATACAGACTAACTTAACATAAACATAAGTTTGTTCTACTGATAAACAGAATCAGATCACACCACAGCACAGTTCTCATCAGAGTTCACTAATATTTCAGTTAAAAACCTGGTCGGTGGTCGCACGTACTACTTCCGAGTGCTGGCCAACTCGGCGACCAGTTACGAGAGCTCCGAAGAGGTGAAGTTCCCAGTGCCGGCGCGGGTGAAGCACAAAGCGATCACAGCGGGTGTGGTGGGCGGGATCCTGTTCTTCATCGTGGCCATCATTCTGTCCGTCTGTGCCGTCAAGATCTGCAACAAACGTAAACGCCGTAAGCAGGAGAAAGGTGAGACTCGTGACACAAGCAGCCGCTAGCCCGCTCCCGGCGCTAGTTCTCCCGCGATCTTGCCTTCAAATGCGCTAGCTTTTGTGGTTACTTACTAATACCGTAAATTCTAAAACTGTAGCGGTTAAAACGAACTGTGTCGCCTTGCAAAACGAAAATATATCGAAATTAAATGAACTAGTCTAAGGTCTGTTTCCATGGACTGGAAACAGTAAAGTGTTTATAAGTACCTTCTCGCCGGTACTACCAATAATTTGTATCAGAATAAAGTACAAAATAAGGATTCCGCGATGAGGGTTTCAAAATTTCAGTAATAACGCCACAACCCTGAAACATCAGTTCTTCAGTTCACTTGAATTGAAAATGCCATATCTTACTTTGTCGCTGCAATTTTGCAGCAATATGTTCTACCAATTTATTACGTATAATAAACGACACAAGTTCCGTAGGCTCTTTACATAGATAACGCGTTCGTTCAGGACAGGTAGACCTCCGTACATAACTTACCATATTGTCGGCAAATTACATATTCGGTCGTATATTATCTGCTTAATTCACTCATACATTGGTGTCTTTTGTAAGCTTTTTGCATGCGTTACTTTATGTAAATATTATGTATTGCATTTTTGTGCTGACAATAAGTTGATCATAAAACAATTACTTCCTACCTTCACTTCAACCTTCATAACGTTTTCTTAACTAGCTAAAATGTTTTCGTGAGGTTTTGTAGCATGACCAAAATAAACTAGTACCAACATTATGAATGAAGGTTTGTACCTATGTATATCAGCTAATATTTGAATTCCACTATTTGCGCATTATACATCCTTATGCACGTTGGGTGTCAAGTTCATTGCAATTGTGAGGATAATGATAGCCGAAATCCTGCTTATAGCCATCATTATGTCACAACATTATTATTGCATAGATTCATCGTAATAACAACATGCTCTGGACTCAACCATCGATACTCCACACTGAAGGCTTGAAATGATAACTTCTTACTACTGTAGCTCTAGCAACACTATAATCAGTGCTGGTGGTGGTGGTGTAAAGAATACCAAAAGTAACAATAAGTCCAGTGCAGGTCGTTGTTTTTTGGTTGACAATATGGTGGGTGGTGGTGGTAGAGTAGCGAGGGTGGCGGGCGGCGGCCGTGGCTGGGCTCGGGGCGGAGCGCCACTTCACTACGTTAATGTTCAGAAATTATCCGATTGCAGCATACAACATGGTAGCCGCGCGACTGACAGACCTCCGCGCCGCTGATAGCACTCAAGTGCCTTTTAAGAAGTGAGTATTATCTACCCTTGTAGCTATGTATGTATGTACAATTGTAAATCATTTATTGATTTCTATGGTCCTTGTGAACTGTTCTAATTTATTCTCGCTACTGCGTTCATGCTGCTTTAACAGGAAATCAGGTCAGTTTTTCACAAACCTACTTAACTACTTGCATACTGTAATTGTTAATTTTGACAAAAAACCACACGTTACATCTATGACTGTAATGAGTGTAGCTAACATGTTCGTCGTATTTATACAGATTTAGAGAACGCGGAATATCGAGTATAGTGCAGTGTTTGCGGTTTACCGCGAACTGGGTGTGGCCGGCGTCGCGCTGCGGCGGCGAGGCGCGCTACTGGGCAACCGTGCGGCGAGTATCGCCCGCGCCGCCCTCCCCCGCGCCCTCCCCGGCGCCCTCGCCCGCGCCCTCCTCGTCGGACGACGGCGGCTTCCTGCCGCGCCTGCGAGCGCCGCTGCGGCCGTCCGCTGCGCCGCCGCTGTTCCGTGCGTCGTCACCAGCGCTGGCGCTGCACTGGCCGCCGTGGCCGCCGTGGCCTCCGTGGGCGGCCGCCTGGACGCCGTGGTCGCCACTGCACGTGTCCGACCTCAGCTCCGTGCCCTTCCCGAGCTCGGCCGACGGCTCGTTCCCGACGCCTCCGTCTCCCTTCCGACTGAGATCGCTTCGACAGAGCGCACACGACCCGACGCGCGCCCCTTCCGGGCCGCTCGCACGGCCGCGCGCCCGACCCGTGCCGCGCCATACTCGCCCGCGCGCTGTGGCGGACTTGCCGCCGCCTCCCCACGAAGCCTCTCCCGAAAGTCGCTCATCATCTAGCGGGTTCGGCAGCAAAAACGCTTCGTCATCGCAACACAACCGCAGCAGCCGCACGGGCAGCCTGGCGGAGTGGCGGCCGCCGCCGTACCGGCCGCCGCCGCCCGCGCCGCCGCCGCGGCCTGGCTCGGGCGAGGCAGGCGACGCGGGCTCGGTAGACGTGCACTACGAGTGGGACCGCGCCACGCGCACGCCGACACCCTCCACTCCGGAGCGGACCCGCGCGCGCCCTTCCCGCGACGATGTGGAAGCTCGAGTGCGCGCCATGAAGGAAGAGTTCCTCGAGTTCCGCAAGCGCCAAGCGTTGCGGCGTCGCTCACCGGAGCCGCTAGCTCCTCCGCCGCCGATGTCGCCGCTGTCGCCGCTGTCCCCGCTGGCTGCGCTGGCGCACTCGCCGGCCGCGCCCGCTGAGACTGTCTGCTGACCGCCACGTTACCGATCATTCGAGCCTTGAGCTCTAATGGTCGAGTTACTCCCCACCGACCTCAGTTTTATAGATCTGCGCTTCATCTCTTACATGCCTAGATGTGGTGAAGTAATGTTAACTTTCCTAATTTTACTTCTGCAAGTAAATCCTTATTATTTGAATAACACTTTAGCTTGGGCATAAATTATTCAATATCGAGCACAAAAGATGAACGACAATCAATTTTGAAAGTCGATAGACAATCATCATTAAATAGCCCGAAAATCTACAAAACGGGCTAATCGGAAGTAGATATTGATTTGGTACGTTCACTGATTAAGTAGTGTTAAAAGATCCCACCAGGTCACTGGCGCTCCGACCACGCCGCCGGTAACCGTTATTATAAATACTAGATACTTAGAAAATGATGACTTAAGTCGCACAAGAATATTTGCGACTGTAATAATGTACGTATAAAAGTGGATGCTGTGGCGTTTCATGCTCGCACTGTCTGCTTTCCTGTCTGATAAAATATGTCAATTAATTGTTCGAAGTAACCTCACGCACGGCGGATCGGACGTTAAATAAACGTGGCAAAATATGACCATAGTATAGTGAAAAACACAGGCACTTCCATTTTTATTCTAATTGAATTAACATACGATTACCGTTAGGCTAATGTAGGTAATGAATGCTGAAAGTGATTACTATGAACAGAATGTGCCATAAACAGATCAAATATTATTTTATATTTAAAGTGACGTGGGCGTATGCCCGGCGAGCAGCCAGTGCGAGAGACGTTCACCTTAACGCTTTAGGTATGAGCGGGGAAGCATCCACGACACCGCTCATACCAACATTATATTGTAGTTATTATTGTAACTAATTACGAATAACGATTTACTAAAACAGCAGCCGCGACTGGTGGTCGAGTGCGCGAGCAGGACGCCTGCGTCCGGAGTCGTGGGCGCCGCGGTCAAGTGGCGCCACAGTAGGGTGGTGCCGTAGTCCAGTGGCGCCACAGTAGGGTGGCGCCGCAGTCGAGTCGCACCACAGTAATGGCACCGCAGCCGAGTGGTGCCACAGTTGGGTGGCGCCGCAGTCGGGCGCCACAGTCGGGGGCCGACTGCGCATTCGGGCGCCAGTCCCGACTACTCGTTTATAATATACAACAAAATAATCATTAAGTAGATTTTAGAAATAATTTAGATTGATACAAAACGTTTAAACTCAGTTTTGTTTGTCATTTTCAAATGAACTATTATTTTACAAGTACAAATTTATTTTTATTATATTTTATTTATGTAGTTACTTACAATAATTTAAAAGGAACGACTGTAAATATGTAAAAACATATTAGATATTATATACATTTATTTATTTAGGTGTGGTGTGGTATGATTGAGGTTCTGAAGAACTGTTTGTCAGTGCTTGTGACTACTTGTGAGGCACTCGACACTGTCGCCATTAGACACTGCCGACTTAGGAACTTCCCACGTTTATATTAAGTATTCTTTCTAATGATGATTAACTTATTTTTTATTCTGGTGTGGCTGATGATGACTTACCTGATATATGACGATGCGACTTGATGTGTCAATGCCCAAAGTAATCGCAAAGGTTCAGTCAATTGTTTTGAACTTCACTCTAATGTTGAGAAAGATTGATTTAATGTTTTTTATATAATTTTTAAATCTTTTCTACATTTCACTATGATATAACAATTATAGCGTTTGTTATTTCAAAAGAATAATAATAATTTACTTATCGGTTCCTTGAGTAATCCCACCTATGTAGTTGACCAGTCAAAACCAAGACTGTTTAGAATTATGTTCGTTACTAGGTTTACTTATTGTGTCAAATGTGCTCTTAGATATTTCCTTGCATGCACGTCGCACTTTTTGTACCTATTGTTTGTAAAGCAGATTTTTTTAATTCAAATATCGAGTTAAGGACCTCCTAAAATTAAGTATAAAAATGTACGCTTTAAAGAAATTGGAATAAATTACTCATAACAAATAGATAGGTAGGTATGATAAGGTGTAGTTATTTATGTGCGTGCATGGAAGCGTCTGATGCGGAGGAATACGGCGCGTTGCGTCAGGAGGCACGCGGCACGTCGCGCGGCTGCTCGCGAGCACTCGCGGGTGCGCGCGGCGCCGAGCAGCCGCGCGCCTCGCCCTGTCGTCCACACCGTGTATTGTTACGTCAAGGACAGCGAACAAACGCATCATTAGTTCACTGCTGATGACGGTGTAGAGATAAGCTACGTATAACGACACAATAGACCCTTGTTTTGTTTTTTTTACTCGTTCTCTAAGTAACTTCCGCCATAGCATACACTTAGTATATTAGGATCGACGATTTGTGCAATAAATTATCCACTGTTCAATATGAATAAATTATAATATGTTAACATAATTATGTATGTATATGCTCAATATTTTCGACTGACCAACTATAAAAAATATTATTGGTAAACGAAATCATGATTGTTTAAATGCGACTTTATTATGCTTTGGTGTAGTAATCGATAGTTTGCAATTTGTTAATCGAGACAAACGTAGAGTATTATTGCAAACAGATATAATTCTTGGGCAAGCTTTTACATCGTGGCCATGTGGCCGGCAGCAGTAGTGCACACTGCACGAGCCTAACTTGTAATTCTTGTTGTTTTATCGACCGTGGCGGGCATATCACGAAACTAAAAATAATAGACCTGTTTTTAAAATTTGATCTTTTACTATACCTAATACTTATAGATTGTAAATATTTGTTTGATTGATTTCATGTCATTCGGCGAGTGATATAAAGCGACCACAGATGTATCGCACACAATACGTAGGAGCACGACTACATTCGAGTAGGTTGCGTAGGTTTTTTAATACAATGCCTAAATCACTCGTTTTACTGAAATTATATTTAAATGCGATCATTGTAACAACCACCAAGACTTGAAATTCAATTAACGTGAGCTGTTCACAACGTATGTACCTACTTAGGTATTATTTTGACAAATTTATTATAATTGTACGTACAAGAGTAAGAAACAAGAGTAATATATACATATAGCTCAAACCATGTGATATCTAGTCTTTTCCATTATAAAATTATCCTTCCTTTACATACTAAAATTTTCATTAAAAATCGCATTTTCACTTATTTTAACCTTTACAGATAATTTGGATATGACTGCCTCCTATTTGTCTGGATTCTGTCGATGTCAAAGATACTCTGAAGTTAGCCCACACTCCAAGCACCTGCATTGTTTCAACCGTCTCCATACTCAACTTTTATCGTCCAATTATTTCATAAACCTAAGTGAAGGCTAAGGAAATAAAGCATCGCTGAATCAAATAGCCCAAACATCATTCGACAATTTCTAGACTAAAATGAAAAAGATAGCAATATTTTAGATTAATGTACTTAACTAAATCGTATGTATCAGTTTGTATAAAGGAAAGTAAGTAAACGAAGTTATTGCACATTGGCAGAATGTATTGCGGTGAAACAGGGCACCCAAATATTAAAAACTTAAGGCATAATGCACAATATCTCAGCACAATAAGTGATATTATAAAATACTCGAATCTTCAAAATGTCATACTGCGCACTTTAACTGTTACTCCAATGAATCCAATATAAGTTTGCCTCGATTGAAAACAAAATATGCACAAGTAACATTTTTATAACTCGAGTAAATATCCATTTTCATTTATAGAATATTTTTAGTTATAAGTGTTGAGATCATGTGTTTACTGTGTAAGCACAAAAAGGATTCAATTCAAAAAAATAAAAATACAATAACGTTGCTATGATTATATTGTTGTATTATTTTACCTAGCGCTGGTTTAACCAGAAATTAACTGTGACACAAACTTGTCACCTTGTGCTTAACTTAAACAACATATTAAGAATGGTGATAATCTTGTCAGAAAATAGAAACGCAAAATAAATCATATTAGAGAAGAAAGAGGGATCGATGGGCGCAGCGCGTACTTAGGTGCCTACTTATCTAACCATACTTATTTATGTATGGTTAGGTTGAACCTACCACGCTCAATCACACTTTCCCACAAATCCCACACTTAAAAGTCACTTCGAGTTCACTTTTGAGTCGCCTCGATCGTAGATAAACCAGACTGACTGAGTGACCTCGAGCGGTCACACTAGAAGTTTCTAGAAGATGGTCAAAAGTTCTGGAAACATCCATGGACTTCTACACAGACCCATACCTCCTGGAACATTCCAGAAACATCTAGCTAGATCTTGCTGGAATTGCCTAGAAACTTACATATCAATATTCAGTAGAACAGTCGAGAACGAGGACATTTGCGTTTTTTTTAACGAGACCTTACACTACTAATAGGCCAATACCTTCAAAAAAATTGCTACACGTTCTCAAGAACTGCCGAGGAAAAAAGACATGCCTAAGTGATAAAAATGTAAAACATGAAGAAAATTTTAAACTTGATAAGAAAACTACTACTACACCCATTTCCTGGAGAGTCAAGAAAAGTCCGAAATTAGTCACAGACTTGATGCCAACGTGTACACATTGAAGATATGATTTCCATGTTGTTAATTATATACAAGTGCTTAGTAGGTAAGTATATTAAAATTTCTATAACTTCTCAGAATCTAAGTATGATCGATATACAATTTCAAAAGTGCACTCTATGTTCCTTCAATATAGTCCGTCAGAACGGCAAAACGCCACGACTTTTAGAAGATCAGACTCAGACACAGGACCAAAAAACTTGAACGAAGTTGATAGAATATAAATATTTCGAAATATTTTATTCCACGTAATTATTTAAAATTCTCTGAGGAGTGGCTGGATAGGCGTCACGGCGTCCTAACCCTCCGCGTAACGCAGGTCCTGACCGAACACGGATGTTTCGGGAGGTACCTGTGTCTAATGAAAAAGGAGGAAACGTCTAGGTGTCACCACTGCGAAGATCGCCCGGAGGACACAGTCGAGCATACGGTGCAGGATTGCCCCGCCTGGGCGGAGCACCGACGTCCTCACAGCGGCGATAGGCGGAGACCTCTCGCGCCCGGCATTGGTTGCGGCCATGTTGCGGAGCGAGACGGAGTGGGAAGCGGTCACCTCTTTCTGCGAAGCAGTCATGCTCGCGAAGGAGGAGGCGGGCCGCGTGAGAGAGAGGACAATGTCCTCCCTCCGCCCCACCCGCGGTGGAGGACGCCCACGGCGTCGAACGTCGCAAGACGATCTTCGGCCACCGTAGGCGCCGGCATTCGGGCGGCGAATGAAGGGCAACTCGCTGCCCGACCATGGACCATGCCCGGGTCGACGGCGCGTCGTGTTCCACGCGCGCCTCAAAGAGCGTCAGCATAATGACGAGGCCCCCTCTCAGACGGCTAAAGCCTGCCGGGGTCGCGGGACTTATACCATTACCGTAACCCCTGAACATAAAGGGCTATTGAAGGACACCGTGGATTTTAGTCAGTGCAAGTCTGACAGTTGCTCCCGCCCTGCCCGGGGTGGGACGACTCATTTTATGATTTTAACACGTAAAAAAAAAGGATTGAAAGTTGCTTATTTAGTGCCGAGACGGGGTTTGGCGCCCGTAAAGTAGTAGTGAGGGACTAAATAGTAGGTAATTTATCTTTATTGCTGCCCGTCTTTGAAAATCTATCTTCCAAGTATCGAAAATTTTCAAAGACGCCGATTATACGAAGATTTTTGTTCTTGAATATTATCTCAACTAAAACGAGTAAATTAAAAAAAAACTACTTTAAAAAAAAGGGAACCGATTTTAAAACCACACCCAAAAAGTGTAAAATAACTTTTCTCATATTATTATGACTTTAATAAGTATTTATTATTTAATAATCATCAATATTTAAGTAACTTGAAAGCTATTTTTTTATTGTTTGTGTTTAATACTGTCCTGTGTATTATTTAACTGCCTCGTTTTGGTCTCGTGCTGGTGAGCGAGGGATCCTTGGTCCGCTCGCCGGGTTGGGCAAAACGTACTATTTACGTTAAATTATTCGTGTATTTAACTCGATTGATGGGGTGGAATAAAAACTGGAAAGTATCTGAGTTGGTGTTACTTAAGTACTTTTTTTTTGTACGGTCTTCAAAAAAAAATGTGCTTTACAAGAACTTAGATACCCTTATTGAAATTACAGTCTCCTACACTACTGCTCTACCTTACGAGAATGAACAAGGGCCGGAATACGGAGACGAATGGATATACTTCTATGACGATGAAGGCAACACCCACACCATGAACTTCTCTACTCTACCACAGGAATCGCGTGGAATGATTTTTGGAGACGCTTACTATTACTTATACACCAGGTGAGCAGCGTTCAAGTATGGCTGGTTTTATAGTCACGCTAGAAGCGTTACTAGAGGCAGTGCACTGTTTACAGGGCGAGCTTGAACTTGAGCTATTAGTACTGCGCGTTCCGCTGCTGTGAGACAGTCAGTAAACAAATGTGAACAGCGTAGCTCAAGCGCGCGACTTCGGCAACTACTAGTAAAATATCCAAATAAATCCGAAAGGTCGCCATGACGCTCGAGTAGCTAGCTACGCAAAAGCATCTTCGCCTCCCAAACTATAGGTACCCCATACATCACCGAACGCGCGCGCTCCAACGTCACGATGTGGGAATTGGAATTCAAGTTAACAATTGCATAATGACGACACTTGAGACGACTCGATAGATTTTCCGCTAAAATATGCGTGCAGGTGTAAGGCATGTCGACGCACAGTGCATATTACAATCTGTCTAAGTAAGGACATACTCGTATAATCATGAAAACTATGTTTGGGGAACTAAAATTATTCAAAATATGGCAGCACTAAATCCAAGTACCTACCTACATCGTATGTCATCGACTTGTTTTGCGACTCGTTATCATCCGTAGACTTGAAAAGGAATAAAAATGCAGTCGAAAAACAAGTTGATGACATCCGCAGTGCCCTCGTCGATTTTCATGATTTTATAGACGACTGTACATCTTCAGTACTACTACTTGTTGGGGGGTAGAGAATCTTTACTATGCTGAATACGTTTTGGCATCGATTTACTTACACAATGTTTTTTTTGAAAATTATAAAATGACTTTTACCTTTGTGTGCGTTCCTAGTTCGTGATTACTTGTTTAGGCATTCCTTCCCGTAAGTCCTTATATTTAATATGTTGTAGACAAAACATTGATGCTGAGCAATTGGAAATTCCCGAAGACGGTCAACTATTTACAAGCCAATACTTTAACTCATCCAATGAGATTAAAGTTGTGACCCATGGGTGGTTCTCCCACGAGAGAACGGAATGGCTTCAGGAAATAAAAGATGCTTTCTTAAGAAAATCTGACTTCAACGTCATTACTGTGGACTGGAGTGAAATAGCACAAAACCCGGCCTATCCATGGTCAGCATTTAGTACCAGATATGTGGGGAAGAAAACGGCAAAACTTTTAGACTCAATTGCAAGAACATATCAAATAAACGGAAATGTCATGCATTTAATGGGACACAGTTTAGGTTCACATGTCATGGGATATACAGCATTATTTTCAAACCAAAGAATACATAGAATCACAGGTGGGAAAGTTTTCAGTTTGACATTTTTTTGTTTCTTTTATCGCTTCGTTTGTCTAAGTGGATAAAAATGCGATTGCCAAAAATGAGTGAGTGATTCTCCAAGGGTAAGGCAGTTACCTGTTACTAGACTTAACAATCAGGAATTTTAAATAGCAGCCACTGAGAGCCCCAAGTTTTCGCCGGTTGATGGCAATTAGCAATAACGTCGCCGCCTATTACAATAAATCTTCGCCAGTATTTCCTTACGTATGGCTCTACCGAACCTTTCGAGGGTTATAAGCTACGTAATTGTTTAACTTTAAGCTCAGACTTTAAGCATCATTTTTCTTGAATAATCTAACAAGTTCTCTAGGCCAGCGTTCGGCAAAGATCGATCATTGCCGAACGCATAAAATCGCGGGCCGCTAGCTACCGTAAACTGAGGAGATTAATAGGAGGAAATAGGAATTAAAATATTTCCTTCACTAATAAAATGATTGTGACCTGTAGTAAATTAAATTAATAAATTAATTAATTTAATTAATTTTGCTATTTTGTGTCCCTTGCCTACCAAAAGGTCTTCTCGTCTAGGTAATGGTTTCCTTCTCATAGGTTTAGATCCCGCTCGACCTCTCTTCGAGATTCCATTGATGGCAGCAGATTACCGTCTAGAAAAAAGCGATGCTGAGTTTGTAGACATTATCCATTCCTGTGGTGGAATTTACGGATACTGGAGAAGCCATGGTCATGCGGACTTTTACCCGAACAACGGGCGCGCGAAGCAGCCCGGCTGTGAAGGGACGCAACAAGTAATAGGTAGGTCCTACTTGACAAAATCACGTATGTACTACGACAGCATTACCCTGGACTCTCGTGGATGCGCTATCGACCTTCTGCGAAACGGTTATATCGCTGAAGGAAGCTGCTTAAAGGGAAAGGCTAGCCCTCGACCATTCTGCACCCGTACATCGAGCAACCTACAGGCAGAGACCGGTAGTAAACAGGTCCAAATTGTAACGGATAATCACCAGATATTTGTAAATATTTATCGCTTTTCATTGATGAAGAGCGACAACCTGGACCTGAGACGATGTGTTCCAGGCATGTCCGTTTCGACCGCGCGGCCATGACGTTTTTTTTAAATAAAAACCATCCCAAGTTTTTGTAAAAAATTTAAAAGTAGATTCCCAAAAACCATAAATTTGTCAAAGCAATGGTTAAAAAGTTATAAGGGTTTGAACGTGGCCGCGCCATCGAAACGCGGCGAATGGCGCGGCCATGGAGATCTTTAAAACTAAGAGTCGCAGAGACCTGAAATTTTGGGAAATAGTAGATTGAATTTGTAAACAATTTTTAAAAATATAGAATAAAATCCTGTGTTTATATTTTAGGAGCTACAAGGCTAAAACCTCATGACCGCGCCATTCAAACGGTGACAAACACGTTATCGCCGAAATCTCGCTGAAAAAGCATCGCAGACGTCTGAAGTTTTTTGTAAAACATAGATTTGAATTTGTCGAAACTAGTAAAAATACAACAGAAAATCCTAGGTTTATATTTCAGGAGCTGTAAGACTAAAACACCATGGCCGCGCCATCGAAACGTTGAAAATTTAGTTTTTCGCCAATATCTCGCTGAAAAAGCATCGCATGAATTTGTCGAAACTAGCAAAAATACATAAAAAAATATTAGGTTTATATTTCAGGATCCGTTGAACAAAATCTTTAATGCGTCTTGAATATGTCGATTAGGGTGACCACGGATTATCATTTACAGAGAACTTTCCACCTTTTTTATTGGATATGTAATCTGAAGGATTTGGTGAACAATAAGAAGCAATAATATGGCTATACAGGGTGAATTTTTCAACTGGGCGTGGATGGCTATTTTCGAAACTATGAGGATTATCGAAAACCCTTGAAAGGAGTCTCGAAGCCGATTTTGACGAAAACTAAAACTGCATCATTGGATTTTAGAAAAATCAAAAATCCTGGCCAGGAATCGAACCTGCTGATTTTGGAAAAAAATAACATCCTGTATTATTACACCGTTCGATAGTGTTGTTAATTAGGATCAAATTCTGGGAAGTAATCATAAACGGCAAACTTAAGGAAATGGCAGATTTTTATGAAATTGCTATTTTTCCATTTTACTTTGCTTCTACTGAGCCATAATTTACTCGAAATTATAAAATTTCAATGTTCTCAATGTTTCACTGGATTTGACGTATCAACAATCCCACTGTACTTAACAATACGGAATTATTGAGTTGAACTAAAATAGCATTAGTTTAAAGAAGAAACGGTAACTTTTGTTTCAAATACAGACTTTGCCTTGAAGATTAATCAGTTTTTTTTGTAATTATACTTTTTCCTTAAGTTTGCCGTATAAGATTACTTCCCAGAATTTGTTCCCTATTAGCAACACTATCGAACGGTGTAATAATACAGGGTGTGTTTTTTTTCCAATATCAGCGAGTTTGATTCCTGTCCAGGATTATTGATTTTTCTAAAATCCAATGATGCAGTTTTCGTTTTCGTCAAAATCGGCTTCGAGACTCCTTTCAAGGGTTTTCGATAATCCTCATAGTTTCGAAAATAGCCATCCACGCCCAGTTGAAAAATTCACCCTGTATAGCCATATTATTGCTTCTCATTGTTCACCAAATCCTTCAGATTTCATTTCTAATAAAAAAGGTGGAAAGTTCTCTGTAAATGGTAATCCTCGGACACCCTAATCGACAAATTCAAGACGCATTAACGATTTTGTTCAACAGCTCCTAAAATATAAACCTAGGATTTTTTGTTGTATTTTTGCTAGTTTCGACAAATTCAAATCTAGGTTTTACAAAAAACTTCAGACCTCTGCGATGCTTTTTCAGCGAGATATTGGCGAAAAATTAAATTTTCAACGTTTCGATGGCGCGGCCATGAAGTTTTAGCCTTGTAGCTCCTAAAATATAAACACAGGATTTTTTTCTATATTTTTACAAATTGTTTACAAATTCAATCTACTATTTACCAAAATTTCAGGTCTCTCCGACTCTTAGTTTTAAAGATATCCATGGCCGCGCCATTCGCCGCGTTTCGATGTCGCGGCCACGTTCAAACCCTTATAACTTTTTAACTATTGCTTTGACAAATTTATGGTTTTTGGGAACCGACTTTTACATTTTTTTACAAAAACTTGGAATGGTTTTTATTTAAAAAAAACGTCATGGCCGCGCGGTCGAAACGGACATGTTCCACGCACCTCTTACTTCCCGTGTTATTCCCGTTCAAAACAACACTGTACTGATAAACCGCTATGCTAACAGTGAGTAAGTACGTATTGTTGAATTAGGCAAACTGCACAACAATATGTAACTGACTTCAAAAACAACCACAAAAAAACTTTTCTTTTTTAGCAAAATTACTTTTCTTTCAGAAGTTGGTCTTTGTTTTTTATTTCATTGACTTTTGACCGCCGACGAAAAATGCTTTAGGGGTTGTTATTTAAAAAAATGTTAAATAGGTAACGAGGTATTCCACTTAGAGCAACTGGCACCTGCGACAGGAGCCTTATGTCAAATAGATAAGGTACCTGTAGCTCAGGCAGGTGCCATTGTCAGAGGGTGCCCTAAGTGGAACACCTCAGGTTATCTAGTATGCGACTCCCAAGTTTTGTTTGTTCGTCGCCACTGAGAATGGTTAGGGCTATATGATAAAGCTACGCAAGCCCCTCTGGCCTCGGCATTGGTTGTAGCCATGCTGCGGGGCGAAACGGAGTGGGAAGCGGTCGCCACCTTCTGCGAAGCAGTAATGCTCGTGAAGGAGGTGGCGGGCCGCGAGAGAGAGAGGACAGCGTCCTCCCTCCGCCCCAACCGCAGTGGTACACGCCCACGGCGTCGGACGTCGGATCTCCGGCCACCGTAGGCGCGGGTATGCGGACAGCGAGTAAAGGACAACTCGCTGTGCGACCATGGACCATGCCCGGGTCGACGGCGCGTCGTGTTCCACGCGCGCCTCAAAGAGCGTCAGCAAAATGACGGGGCTCCCTCACAGAGGGCCAAAGCCTACCGGGGTCGCCGGACTTATACCATCACCGTGACCCCTGAACATAAAGGGCTATTGAAGGACACCGTGGATTTTAGTCAGTACAAGTCAGTCCCTACCGCCTTGGAGGACTCATTTGATGATTTTACCACGATGAAAAAAAAGAAGGCCCTCTGGCCTTATCGTGTCAGCACCATGATAAACAACGCCTCGTACCATCGACCTCTTAAAAATACAAATGCTCATTTGAAAGATCGTAATGATCGTTGGCGCGCTTATTCCCCTACCCATCCTCAGTTGCGATGTACAAACGAAACTTGGGAGTCTATCATACTAGCTAGATAACGGATTTTAACCATTTTTAAAAAATAATTGCTAGCGGCACTGCCAGATTTTTTCCATTGCACACGAAATGCCGATGCTGATTATATTCATGAATTGTATTCGCATAATTAAATAAAGGGGGTAACGGGGTGACCCTACCCCCTTTTTTTTTAATTATGTGAATACAATTTTATACAGGTATGATCAAGTAGGTGCGAGTCTTATCATAACTACTAGAGTTAGTACGTGACATCGACTCTACTACTAAAAGCGGTGCACACAAAATAATTAAATATTACAATTTAAAAAAAATAAAACAATTGCATTCAGTAGGTAACATACTAACATAAAATATAATAATAATATATAGGTAAATAATAATAATATCATTTATTTTCAGAAGGTTGTAGTCATGGACGTTCAACGCTATTTTTTGCTGAATCTATAGACTCCAAAGTTCCGTTTGTGGCATACCCATGTGAAAATTGGAAATCATTTGAGAATGGTGAATGTAAGGAAAACTCTGTAAACATGGGTTACCCTGTTTCAACAAACACAAGAGGAGACTACTACCTTTATACGAATAGCCAGCCAGAATTTGCTCGAGGAGAAGATTAGTACTTACCATCTACGCCAATAACATTAAATAAAAAAAACAGTTTTCTAAAAATTTGACCCGTAGGAAAAATTCAAAGTGTACCAACTTGCCAAAATTATTGAATTTCATATTTTGGTAATAAAGTGTTATTCATATCAACAGTGCTTTTCTCTAACAAAGGATACAGATACAGCCTTGTGCCAACTTGTGACTTTCATTTTTGACTATGCGAGGAGAGAAGTTCGTCGCCGACTTTCTAGCCAGACGTGTCAGTGACACTGGCTTGGCCACCACCAGGGATTTTGATAGCATACAGAACTATAGTATACCATGTGTCCGGTTTCAGCAGTGACGGATTAACCCTTAATCAAATTAAGCAATTGCCTAGGGCATCACATGGTGGGGCACCAGAATTAGCACAAAAAAGTCCTAAGGACGGATTTCATTGTGCTTCTTCTGGTGCCCTCCACGGGCATCACGTCTCACTCTCATGTCATGTCAAAAACTTACTGAAGTTGTTTAAATTTTCTAGCTCGCTATTCCGTCGTGCACAGGCCTGGGTGCCTTATTTATTGAATATACAAGCAAAGTGCAAAAAAAAAAATCGAGCTCGCTTCGCTCGCTCTTGCATATCCCTAGACTCTGTTTTACCTACTGGTGGGTTGCCATGAACCATGAACTCCTAAGGCGTAAGTCTTTAGGCTGTGAGAAAGAGACAGACACTACCGTGGATAACCGTAACCGTAATCCTGAAACGTAAAGGGCTATTGAAGGATCACCGTGGATTTTAGTCAGTGCAAGTCTGACAGTGTAAAAACCCGTGGATAGGGGGCACCAAAGGCTTCAATTGCTTAGGGCATCAAGTAGTCTTAATCCGTCACTGGGTTTCAGCACGGTAATATAATCATACAGTACTCCAACTTCATAGAAACGGACGAAAAGCGAGCTATACCTACGCGCCTCGATGTCGGGGCGCGCTCGGGGTGCAGACAGTCACGGTTGTACCGCAGTGTCGAGCGGACGGTGTGTTGGTTTTTTAACAATAACCGCGTGTTTTTATCTCTAAAAATCAGTTCGAGTACATATCTAATAAGACAAGTAGTTTAATTAAGCTTTATATTAGAATGCGGATTTATTATACTTTAAAATTTAATAATAAAGCATTTCGTACGACTCAGTCGTGGCGCAAATATTTTTCGGTTTCAAATACTTCTATAATATATCGGACTTTTTTAAGCCCGATTTGTTTTTCAAACAAAAACATGATTTTTTAAATGAAATCTACCAATCAAAAAACAACACGCATTTTTATTGAACACTTCCTATTCATTATACAAAGTATTTCATTTATTTATATAAAAAAGTATATTTACAATCACAAAACTAAAATAGAAACAGAAAGTACGCAAAGGCAAATGTTATTAAAATGTTGTAGACGGGTAGCCCTAACGCATGTTTACGTACCGCGCGGCTGTAGGTATTTAAATCTGTCTGGCGGCCGAGTTACGCTACTGTATGATTATTATACTGTGGTTTCAGTCTGTACAAACTTATAGGTGAGGAAGTAGCTCGCTCAATTCTATCAATAAAATTATTCTACACTCAACTTACTTATTCTAAACTATCAGCGTAAAAAAATTTTCTTAGATAAAAAAAAGGATCCCGATTTTTTTATTCCATGGGATAACTTTTGAGTTGTAGCGGGTGAAACCGCAGGGAACAGCTGAGTGTACAGTAACTTTTTCTGTTTTTTTTTGGTTCTACGCCTATAGGAACTTGGAAGGTTGTATTTAGGGTTGCCAACCGTACTATATTATATAGTATTGTACTATATTTAGGCTCTCCGTACTATATACTGTTGAAGAAATATATAGTACCTACGCGAAAATACTATATATATTTAAGTACAATAAAAAAAAAAATATTTCAAGTAAGCCAGCACTTTTGAATTGTCGAATAGACAAATAAAATAAGTACCGATGCCCATTCCAAGAAGTAGATCTCTATGGAGAAGAACGGGCAAGAAACTCTATGAACACTCTTTTTAGATCGCCAAAATTATTACAGAATCTTTGTTACATCATTCATTCTTAGATGGAACAATAAGTAAGAAAAATGTAGCAAGTTAAAGTGTCCATAGTAAAAATTAAAACAAAGACAACTCATAGAAAAATATATCAATAATTAAAATAAACCGTGGCAGCTAAGAGAAGATGACCAGTCCCGACTGACAGCGCAATAGCTCAATGTTTATATTTTGCAATACTAAAATTATTAACATTAAAAAAAGTTTTTTAATCCTGAAATTTTCCAACGCTTCTTTTAAAATGCAAAAATTGCAAAGAAATAAAGATTTTATAAAAAGTAAATAAGTTAAAAATATAACTCAAGTCTATTTTTATTTTTCCTTACTAAAATACTATATTTTTTTGAAGTTTACTATATTTTTTATCGCCTTTTCAAAAAAATACTATATTCAGACAAAAAAATGTTGGCAACCCTAGTTGTATTGGTGATTTTGAATTTTTGATGATTACCTATAATTCTGTAGCTAACGTCTTACAGCCGCGAATAATATTTTTCAACACATTTGCTCGTAAAATGCATTTACAAAGCCTATAAACAGTGTTCGAAAGTTAAAAATTACGGACCATACAACGCAGCGTGCGGTAAAATAGGTACTCTCACCTAAGTACCTATTTTACCGCACGCCCCCTTGTAGAGCAGCGTGCGTTTTCTTTACGGTTTTTTTTTAATTTCCAAAAAAAAAAAAAAAGAATTCCACCAAAGAGTTTCACATTATGAAAATAAACAACCTGACTGATCGAACCTCCTTGGAAGAGCTTTTGCTCAATTCGTTGTCTCACTTTAATACTAAAGAGTAAATGAGATGAAAGATGTAGTTCTAATTTTCACCACGTGCATGTGGCGCCATTTTCAAAGTCGCGCCATTTTCATATTAGGAACTTCGAAAATTGTTGCGATAATCTGAGTTCAAGGGAGCAATCTGATATTGTGTCCTTCGGCCTCATTCGGGGTCATATAAACATTATTTGAGTCTAGCATCTTCCGTTTCCGTGTCACATCTATACAGGTATATGCAAATGTCGCCCTTTTGACAACTCGTTGATGACGTATTTCCGCCTTCGTTCACCAGGTGGCTGCAGCGCGCCAAAACCTTCATTGGCGTCCTGTTTTTCGGACGGTTCACATCTTTAAAAGTTAACGTTGTTAACGTTCGATATTTGAAAAAATATTTAATATTATCAGAATTATTATTGTTATTACTTTTTTTTTTTTTTTAAACAAAATAGTGTTCAGTTTAGTTTTCTTAAAATGGCGGATAGAATACAGACGCGTAGTCGTAAAGATTCTGTTTCGTCATCGAGTTCGTCGAGTTCCTCAAGTTCCTCTGAATCATCACCGTCGGCTTCAGAGGTTGAACAGGTTGATAAGTCCCGTAAGAGGAAGAAGGCGAGTAAGAAGAGAAGTAAGCGTCTTCGAGGGCAAAGCAAGGTAATCAAAAAGCTTGCAAAACAGGTCAGTGATTTGAAAAAATTATATTGCTACCCTCATAATATTATGTATACTGAAAATGGAAATTATGAGTGTGATAACCCGATATATTATGGTAATAACTGCGATATGGCCCAAGAGCAATCAGAATCAGAAGGATTGTCAGAACCCGTCGCAGATCCTGCACCGGTTCAATCATTTAATTTTGGTTTGGCAACGCAATTAAAGGAGCCAGCTGTCACTGCAACCCCTTCTAATCAGTTAGAATTGTTAAATTCCATTCAATATTTTAAAAATGACAACTGGAATAATGTTAGATATGTGGAAACACAAAAAGTATATAATGCTCGTCCAGGATATGTTGACCTTGAAGTTAATGATGAGATCAAGTCTTTAGAAAAAGTTAGCCATCTACCCTCTTCGGATAAATTTCTTGGCTCTGTAACTCGGGCATTGATAATGCAAAGCGAGGCTATGCAACAAGGTTTTCGACAGATTGTGGACTGGGCAAAGGATACTGGTAGTATGGATCCAGAGCAGTTAGCATTAAAATTAAAAGAGGTTTTTTCTGCCGATTATCAAAAAGTTTCACGAGATTGTTTACAACTAGTTTGTGGTCGTAGGGCAGATATAATTGAACAAAGGCGCGAAGTGTTCGCTAAGCAATTAAGGGATAAATCATTTAAGCCATGTTTAAAGAAAATACCGCCGTCTAGTGAATTTTTGTTTGATAAAGTACCTTTTAGTGAATTTATTAAGAATAATGGCGGTGTTAACAAAATTTTTTATCCAAATAAAAATACTTTTTCTGGGCAAGAAAAGAAAACCCCTAGACCCCAGGCGGCGTACCCTGGGCCTAGTGGGTATCAATCGTCCAGTCGCGCTCCTGCACTGATGATGAACCAAAGATTTCTTCCTCCTCAGAGTGTAGAAACATTTTATAATTATCAGGCAATGCATCCATTTAATAATAATAGGTTTTTTCGTCCTCAATCAAGGGGACAGCATGCTGGACAACGCTTTCAGCAGCCCAGTTTTCGGAGAAATGAACCGCAAAACAATGTACCACGAGGCAAAGGCTCTGGTAAATTCAATAAAAAGTTCTGACTCGGATCAGAAATTTCGAGGGGGTTGCCTACAAAATTATGTTACGGAGTGGAAGAGATTGAGGGCACCAGAACCATTAATAAAAATAGTGAAGGGTTATCGTATTCCATTTCAAAAGAAACCGCCTCTGGTACCGCCAAGGCAGGTGAAACGTTGCAATCTCACTCTACCATCTCCGGAGATGGACACGGTCATTCAAAATTTGTTAAAACAAGGAATTTTAGAGCATGCCCCCCTGACTCCGAGTTTCGTATCAAATTTCTTTCTGATTCTCAAAGGCGACGGAACCTACCGTCCCATTTTCAATTTAAAAAGTTTGAACAATTATTTGATTATAAGCAAGTTTCGTTTGATTTCGATAAATCGGATTCCCGATTTTATTCAGGACAGGGATTGGATGGTCAAAATAGACCTCAGGCAAGCCTACAATCACGTAAATGTTGCACCAGTACATCGGTGTTTTCTCCGCCTATTGTATCGAAATCAGTTACTGCAAATGACTTGTTTGCCATTTGGCCTGGCGACAGCGCCCAAAGTGTTTGCATCACTGACCAACTGGACTGCCGAGATTTTCAGGAATCTAGGCATACGAGTAGTGGTGTTTCTCGACGATTATCTCTTAGTAGCAGAGGACAGAACGACACTTATAAAACACGTGGACATTGTTCTGCGAACTCTCAGTCAGTTGGGTTGGCAGGTAAACATGGAGAAGTCGATTCTTGTCCCTCAGAAAGTAATAGAGTATTTGGGTTTGATGTGGGATCCGTGGCAAAATCAAAAATTTTTACCAGAAAACAAAATTCAGAGCATGCAAATAGTTTTATCGAAGTTGCTCCGCCGGCGGAAGGCGTCTCTTCGAGAGATACAGAGTATTATAGGAGTTCTGAATTTTGCTCGTCTGGTAGTTCCAATGGGTCGTTTGAATTTTCGCCATCTACTGGCTTATTGCAACCTGGTCCTGAAAATGCCAAGTCAGTCGATTTACCTCTTGCCTGCGGAAGTACTAGAAGAGTTGAATTGGTGGAAAGTTCACTGTCTAGAAAAGTCCAGGCTTCATCCACCACCAGTGAAAAACTTTTTGACCACAGATGCAGCCGATTCAGGTTGGGGGGCGGAGTTGAATGGTCTTCATTTATCGGGCAAGTGGACAAAAGAAGAAGAGCGGCTTCATTCGAATCACAAAGAGATGTTAACCATTCTAAAATGTTTGTTAGAGTTCGCTCCGTCTCTGAGTCATACATCTCTCCTACTGCAGTGCGACAACAAAGCGGTGGTGGCGTACTTGAGAAAGGAAGGGGGAAACAAGTCAAGGATCCTGATGGACTTAATATATCGAATATTTCATTTATTTCAGAAGTACGACATTCATGTAATCCCCCATCACATACCAGGCAGGTACAACAATGTCGCAGACGGTCTATCGCGTCATTCGACGTTACAGGAATGGCATCTACTCCCCGAATTCACCAGCATTGTCTTTGCAAAGTGGGGTGTTCCCCAGACAGATCTTTTTGCCTCCAGCACAGCTCACGTAGTGCCTTGCTATGTCACTCTAGATCAACGAGACCAGCGAGCATGGCGGCACAACGCGTTCTCATTCAATTGGGACTTTCGCCTAGCTTGGGTCTTTCCTCCTCCGAGTTTGTTACCCCGGGTCCTGATGCATCTCAATCAGGCTCGAGGTATATTCCTGATAGTTGCACCGAGGTGGTCCCGAGCATTCTGGAGAGCAGACTTGAAAACCAGGTCGACCGCACCTCCATTCACGATTCACAGGTTATCGAAGGTGCTAGTGGACACGAGGACCGGGCAGCCACCACCTCGGGTGAAGGAGCTGGTCTTAGAAGTATGGAAATGTGGGGGTGGTCTGAATCCTTAGGTGACTGGTCGGCAGAACAAAAGTGTCTGCTCAAACAAGGTTGGAGGTCGTCAACTTTAAATACCTATAGGCCAGCATGGCAGAGATGGTTAAATTGGTGTTCCAAGTTCGGTGTAAATTTTTCAGATCCGTCTGGTAGTGAATTGGCTCGATTTTTAGCAGATTTACACCTAAAAGAAAAATTATCGTATCGTACAATTTTACTTCATAAATCGGTCGTGTCTACTTTATGCAATACAAAGATCGAGGCCCGCTTAAGTTCAAATATTTTAGTTAAACAAATGATTAAAGCTATAGCGTTGCAGCAACCTAAGAAGTGTCCACCCACTATTTGGGATCCTGGGTCTCTGGTAGGTTGGTTGGGCAGTAGACCTCTTCAAAATCAAAGCCTATTCGATATTTCAAGAGTTAGTGCAGTTCTTTTGTTGTTATGTTCAGGACGTAGGATACACGACTTAACATTGCTAAGTGTATCTCCAGACAGATGTATAGTAGGCGAGAATAGCATAATGTTTTGGCCGCATTTTGGGTCGAAAACTGATTCAGAAACTCACGTACAGTCAGGTTGGAGATTATTAGGTAATGTTGAGAATGAAGCGCTTGATCCGGTGGTTTGGCTTAAAAAGCTCATAGAAATTGGAAAACCACGTCGTTTGCTTTGTTCTAGTGATAGATTATTTATTACAGTTTGTGGAAAAGCTAAGCCAGCTACTAAAACTATATTGGCTGGTTGGGTTAAGTCGATTTTGAAAGAGGCAGGAATTCAGGCTACTCCGGGTAGTTTTCGTTCTGCGGTTGCTTCCCGAAGTTGGTTGGATAACGAACCTCTTGACGAGATAATGGCACGAGCAAATTGGAGATCCGGTAATACTTTTAAAAAACATTACAGGAGGGAAGTGGTTCCAGCAGTTCCAGCACAGGGAAGCTCATTGATTCATCTTTTTCAGCCAATTAATTAATTATCTTTGTTTCAATTAAATGTTATTTGTTATTTTTATAGTGAATAAGGTATGAGAAATGTTACATGATTATGGTAAGTTTACAAAAAGATGTTACAATTATAAGGTACGTATAAATGTGCAGTTTATTTCAGTTAGTAAGTGTTAAATTAGTTATTTTAAAAGGTTATTATTTTATTGCAATATATTTAGTAAATGTATACTTAAATTGGTCATTGGCGTCCCGTTCACCAGGCGATAACAAACAAAGCCTCAAATAATGTTTATATGACCCCGAATGAGGCCGAAGGACACAATAGTAGCGTTTTACCTTCAAATAAAACGCTTGTTGTGTCCGGAGACTCATTCGGGGTCATAATTTTAAAGTCTGCCTGGTTTAATTGTTTCTCAAGTTTTTAGGGTTTTTGAGGCCACAATGAAGGTTTTGGCGCGCTGCAGCCACCTGGTGAACGAAGGCGGAAATACGTCATCAACGAGTTGTCAAAAGGGCGACATTTGCATATACCTGTATAGATGTGACACGGAAACGGAAGATGCTAGACTCAAATAATGTTTATATGACCCCGAATGAGTCTCCGGACACAACAAGCGTTTTATTTGAAGGTAAAACGCTACTATTAATATGGATAAATGTGTTGAAAAACATTGTATGACACACGTGCAGAAATTGGTATTTACAAACTCGTGACTACGGTACGCCCTCGGGCGCCTTCGGCGCCTCGGGCGTACGTTGTCTACTCGTTTGTAAAAACCAACTTTCCGCACTAGTATCATAAATAACTATTAATGAACATACAACCTAGCACTGGCCTGCAAATTGCAAAAAACGCAAGAAATTTTGAATTTCGCGGACTGGTTGGAGCATTTCCCTTAATGTTTTTTTTTTAATTACGCTGTATTATATCATAAACGTGATTATATTGGATAAATAGTTAATTAAGTAATCATTAACAATTCAATGCACTTCAGAAATCCTTAAAAATAATGTCCAAATTCAAGGAATTTCTAACAATTATATTTAGTAGGTAGGTACATAAATAGAGAATTTTAATTTGCATGATCCACGATATGATAATATAGTTGCGCTCATAAATATTATGGTGATGTTTGCTTTGCAAAATTGACTATACCTACAAACATTTATGTTTAGTTAACTTTATTTTATAATGTTAAGTGAAGTTATGATTTATAAACAGAGTTTCATATTAGCATTAGCGAAAATTCTCTTAAAAAAAAAATGTAGATAGTAATATCGAGGATAAAAATGGTTTTGTGGACGAGTTATAAACTCTGCTTTTCACTTCGATTGCGAGGAAATAAAACAGTAGTATAACATAACATTTCTCTAATTAAAATACAAAGTAAAATTAGAACAGCTTTGAATACTGAAGGAAATTGTTTTTCCATATTAACGGTATTTTTCTGCATTTGTGAAGACGACATAAAAAAAAGGAAAACAAAATCTTTTTTCTTTTTATATACCTATATATTTTTTTTCTTCACTGGACATTTTTAACAATTTTAGCAAATTGAAGAAATTTATAAATGCACGAAAAAAGAACAAGAGCTGTATCCCGCCTCTTTATTTTTTTAAAATCTTTCGACATTGATATTAGGCTGCAGACCTATACAGCCTACTATTTTTATTTTGTAATCATTTTCTTAATCAACTAACCTGCCGTACTTGAATAAAATTTTAATATCTATTATATCTTAAAACACAAGGCAAATAAACTAAAGTAAATATTATATAATTACAAATTCTATCTATGAACTTCTTATTGCATTTGGCTGTATGGCTCAATTTCTTTGCCTTAATCATGGCCTTAATATAATACTTTTATGAGTAGATACGTTAATGCCCTTGTACATAAACCCTGCACAAAGAAGCACTTTCAGAGCAAGAGAAGTGAAAATGTATTTAACGATTGTTGTGTTTGTTCCTTTGGTGGTTTTCGGTTGGATCCTTTTCGCAAAATATATTTTTCTGAAAATTTTTACGTACAGTGTAGTCCAAGGACATCCATCATTACTTTTTAAATAATTCTCGAATAATGCACCATCTCAAAATTAATGATGTAACAAAGGTACTGTGATAATTTTGGTGTGAAAAAAAAAGAGTGTCCATGGATTTTCTTGCCTGTTCTTCTCCATAAAGATCTGCTCCTTGGAATAGGCATCTATGTTGCTTTCACAGTTATTATGTGTTGTGACTGAGACTAGTAGCATAATTTTGTATTTCATTATATTTTTGTCTTTGTATTTAAAAAGTGCTTTTAACTGGCCTACTATAAATAAATGCTTTGATATTGATGCACAGCCGTTTTACAAAAATATGACTGGTGACAATAGTATAGGTGATGTAGACGTGATTAGCTCGATTAGTTAAGAGAATCTGGAAGATTTTGTAACCTTAAAATGAAATAAATTCACTTCTGAAGTAAAAACTGAGAAGATAGAATAAGAGAATATTTTTTACTAAAACTGTTTACATAATGTAATATTAACACCCTATGGGTCGTGATGCCAACAATAAAATATTTCTATTTATCAAGTATTTATCTAACCTGTCCGAGTCGGGGTGTCCCCAGTCATTTTTACGACAGTTTTTCTAAGTGCCCCGTAGAACTAGAACTTGTTCTACTGAACAGTAGAACAGTGGGAATAGAGTATCCCAATAGACAATAGTTCTACTATTTTGTTCTACCTTATATCGTAGTTAGTTAGTTCTACCGTAGAAGTGTTTAGAACTAGTCAGAATAAACTAAATGTTTATGGTCGTGCCACGAAGTACGTCACCTAATTAGTCACTGGGTAAGTTATAGTCAGCTTCTCCTGCTGTGCTCCTTGTGAATCTCAAAAACTAGGATATCCATCAGTGTGACAAATGGAATAAAAATTACCAGTTTGCGCCGGTGAATTAGTACAGAAGAGATAAATAAAACAAAACTTTTTTCTAGATTCTGTATATTAAGGTAGTAACAATTATCCTCACTTACGCATAAACAAGTTTTTGATGTTTTTATGTATAAATACTTCTAATTATTTTATGACATTAATTATACTTCTCATTATTGGACATTCATAAGAATTAAACATTTTGTAACTGAGAAGTATCCATAAAATTAAAAATAGCCTTTCTTGGCCATCGGGTAATAAATATTGTGAGCATTGTTAGATACATGACGTACTAAGAAAATATAACGCTAGGTGGGCCATAGAAACCATTGATTAGGTATAATTATGATAAAATTATTAAAATGTTTGTCCTTCTTCTCCCCTTCCAATCCTCCAATGAAAACCTGTAAAAAAGGGGTAATTATAAAATATGAAAATAGACACTATGACGAATTGGATTAATTTAAATTAATTACATCAGAACATAAACGTTATACTTCATTATACCTCAGTCGGGAAAAGAAGACAAAAAAAATAGAATCATCATTAAAATAAGTCTCTACTCAAATAAATAAAATAAAATTACTATGTTATAAATAATTACCTCAATTTCATAATTAAGATAGCTATATTTGCCTCTAGACGATTAACGCCGGAGGCCCGCCGACAGCTCTTTCAACTGAAAAAATAAAATCAAACTTTAAAAGTGTTGCATTCGATTCCCATCGAGGCTTAATAATTTTCTTATAATGTTTTTGAAAAATAAGTCATTACAGATTTAGGATGTTTATTACAGCTTTTAAAATACAGACATTGTATAAACATGACACGACGTTTAAGACCTCAAAATAATGTAAAGACTTATTCTTCAAATTGTTCAGATTTTAATGCTTATGCTTCATTATGCATCAGTCGGGAAAAGAAGACAAAAAATAATGAATCATCATATACTTTCAATCTAAGACTCAAATAATGTCACTCGTAAGTAATTATGTTAACGCACCTTGCACAAACTATACAATCGTGTCTACAATGTTGTCAACGCTTCAATCCTGGCATCTGAAATTAAAATTAAAACAATATCATAAGTGAATCTTAGTAATTGTTAATGGTAACAAATTGAAATATCGTTTTAAATCGATAATGTTGTATGCTATACACTATGAATTTCACATATAAAAACAAGCAGATCCAGAACACCTACTACTTTCAGCACGCGTAGCATGACCAATTCTATCTCCATTCTACCAAAAATATTCAAAGTTATTTCGTCATTATTTCTATAAAAATCGACTGTTTTTTTGCACAGTATGATACGATTCGTATACCAATAAATAATATACACAATTACACATTTCTATATTTTAAACATAACTGTGCTTAAAAATCGATGAAATCTTTCTACATTCTGTCATTGTCTTTTCTCCCGTCGACAAGGCCCGTTTATATGGCGCCATGCTACGCGTGCTGGTCATACAAATATTTGTTCCGTGCGGAGATCGAATCCGCAAGACGCGACGCGCTGCGCAACAGTCGATCAGCCACTGCACCAACCGTGCTGTACATATGATAATGTGTTTTTATAATTGGTTATTTACACATTTTGAACCGACGAAATAGAAAAGCCTCGCTATCGACAGTATCGTGTACGAATTCGCCGCCAAAGGCGCTTAAGTAGCGTCAGATCCCCAAAATGGCAAAAAATTTGGATGTTACGCGAGTTTAGTGTCAAATGCGCTAATGTTGTGTATGATGCACAACATCTCAGAATAATTATGGCAGCTATGAATTACGGGTCAATGAATGTTACGAACCGAACCGCGTTGCTAACCAAGCAATAAATCCTACTACTAAATCTATGAACTTAATAAAAATAATTCATGAAAAAGCTATTATAAACTAGTTACTCAAAAATAAATCGGACCCACCATGATTTTTTGCTCCAACTTAAAATTGAACGGAGATATGCATACAAGTTACAAGTGAACATTCAGAAAAGTGTCAACAGAAACAGTAGAAACATGGTTTATTTTGTTTAGTCAAAACACAAAAAAAACACTTTTTGGACATATTATAGACTGTGTGCGCGATCATCGTCATGCATAAAAAACAGTTATTGCCACTCTTTGTGGAAATTGGAATGACATGAGGCCAGATTACTTGCTCAATATACTGGCTAGGCTAAGGGTACCTTCTTTTAGAATTACTTTAGGTTAATTTCATTCATTTCTTTTTCTTCCTGCTTGGCAACCGAGTCGATGTCAGCTTACTGTGCCAGTTTCTGAATAAACATTGGTAAGGACTCCGAAAAATTTTAGTTCGACAGATATAATTTTGCAACAACTTCTTAATAATTATATTTAGGCCAAAATAGTGACTAATTCGAGGTGGGCCCTATTATGTTTTGAGTAGTTTAGCTAGAGATACACATTTTCTAGTAAAATTCAATTAATGGTAAAGACGTCAACACACGAACTTATCCGAAACTGTCAAATTTTCCCCATAAACTATAATATAAACTACTCTTTGTGATAAAAGTTCACAGATTTGAGGAGGTTAATGTGTTTACGTCTGTACATTCATAGGAAAGATATTTAATATTTACCTGAATAAAAGCCCAGACAGGTCTAGCTAAAAACTGAAACCTGTGAACATAATAATAACGTATTTGTAACATATAATTTTATAAACACAACAACACAATTTGAACTGGGGCCTAAGTCTACTAATTTATAAACGTTACAATGGTCTCTCAATGGTGTGTTTTTGACAGTTTTTGTATGGCAAATCTGTCAAAAACTTACCATTGAGAGACCATTGTGACGTATATAAATTAGTAGACTTAGGCCCCTGGAAAGAAGTCAGCATTTTTTAAGTAATAACATTATGTTTGAAAAGATTCAAAAGCTTTAAATAAATGAAACAAAGAATATTTTATTTTATACGTACTCTATACATAAAGAGCACCTATAACATATTATTATACAGGGTTACTGGTTAAGTCAACCTATTCCCTTTGAGGGGTTAAAGTAGACCTCATTCTTGACTGATTTTACTATGGGAACCCTTATCCTAATCCTTACCGTTTTTGAGTTATTAGACTTTTAATATTTTTCAAAAATATTTCACCTCTGCGTCATAAACTGGTTATTGTAAGAATTTTACGATACTTTTTCGATAGCTTACGAACGACTCATTCTATTAAAGCCAGTACATTTGATAAATTACTCAAGCCTTGGGAAATAAATGGCTGTACCCCACAAAGGGAATAGGTCGACTTAAACAGTAACCCTGTATATTCACTTTCAAATGCTTTGGTTTGTCAAGTTTATGCTGACTTAAGAAGTACCTATAAATATAATTTTATTTTCTGAGTTTATTAAGCCTTCACCTAAGATGACCCACTGACCTATATGTAGCCTTGTAGATATGAATTTGTTAGGCTCATCATTATTCGTTTTATATATTTTAATTAAAATTATATAATTATTCGTTATGTTCTTTTAGTAATATGGATAATAAACAAAGTTTAGTGATGTAACACTTTAACTTTTACAATAATATTAAAAGATTATAATATCGCAGATATACACATCATCTGTAGAAAAGCACGTCAACGTGCAACTGAAGATCTCATTGAATATTATCGGGTCAGCTCTTTCAACATTTGTATACGTTTACTAAATAATTAATAAAGCCATTATTAATTGTATTATCTTTTCTCTTTCCATTTAAGGAGTGAGTAGATTTTGGCAATCCCCGAACCTCAAACGAACCTCAAAAGTAATTGACGAATTTCCATTCAATCAATTTTTTCTTACAGATAATTATATCAGTAGAAAAAGAGTAGAGGGAGCGTATACTTTAAAAGGTCAAAGTTTGTGAACTGAGTTCAGATACATTTTGTCCTGTGAAGAGAATCAATAACCATCGGTTTACAAATATAAATTTAACAGAAATTTATAACCATGAATGAAAAATGTTTGTGTTAAATTATATAATTACTTAACATTTCCTTTGTATTAAAAGTACTACATCGGGAAATGATTTGCGGAAGAAAATAATAAATATATGCAGACAAGGTTCAATTCAGTGGTGCCAAAAAAAAACCTGTAATAAAATTTATTTAATTTGACTACAGCAGTGGCTATTTAATTAAAATTTAATCATGTTTTATCTTAGTATTCAGGTATTATTAACAAAGTTTAAAATACTTGGATACTTTTCCTTCTAGGTATAATTATGCTTTTTGTAAAACTATTATACAGTGTGTCCAGTTTCGGCCTGTATAAACTTAAAGGAAAAGTATCTTGATCCATAACTGTCAATAAAATTATAACATTTTGGCGGAGTGCTAGTATTCTTCCCGCGACTTCGTGTCCGCGCGAATTTCGAACTTAGCCTGTAAAAATCTACTACTGGCCACATTTACGGGACGAATTTCGCAAAATCCGTTCTTCATGCACACTTACATCATATATTACAACTCTTGTATGTATTGTTGTCAATACATAGAAAAGTTGTAAATTGTAATTTATAGACCATAACTGAATGAATAAATCGTTTCCAGTTACTAAGTTCATTTTTTTACAATTCTACCAAAAAACAGAATCGGAGGTTAATTTCCGACCCCACATGTAGAATATTATTAACAGAATTGAGAAAGCTACCTCCCTTTTTAGTTTGTACAGTAAGAAACTGGACTCTTTGTACATAATAACAAGTACAAATACATTGTAGACTATGTAATATACAAGTCAAAATGTGTACTTGCACGGAAGAAGCTCTATTCAGTTTGAGGGAGCACAGCTTTTTAACAAGTTACCAAGACAAAAAAATATTCATTTTCCCTGAACATTTTTAAGAATATATTAAAGTTGTTTTTATGATATTGATTATAGCTTATCAACAATAATAAATAGTAACTTACGGAATATACTCGACAGATTGAAAGTCAAATACTTAATAAGTATTTGACTTTCAATATGTCGAGATATTTTTTGTTTTGTAAATGTTTGAGTAAAAATTTTACTCAACTTTTGAGAATTTTTGAGCATTTAATGAATTTAGCATTTAATGTTCTCAAAAGTACATATAAAAATTCAATCTTTTCGATCTCTTACGGTTACCATAGCCCTCCTCTTTATGAATAACTCTTTTATTATTTTAATGAGTTACGGTTTTCCTTCTTATTTAATGAAATTCTTTTGGAGTTTGAAATTGAACAGAACATTCGACTTCAAATTAAATTATACAGATTTGACCGATTATTATAAACACACAACGGGTAACATTTCTTCTAAGGTCTGTTTTAATGGATGTTTTGACCTCCGCTTTAGATTATAAAATGTCCAGATTCCGTTTTCGAAACAAAACCTGTTTTTTAGGAAAGCCACTTTTTTTTAATGCTTTCCTTGGAGATGTTCGTCTTGTATTACGTAGGCATCGAACAACTGGTTTTTTTTTGGCTTCTGGATATTCTAGAATCTAAACCATCTGTAATGTTGGTCATGGTTTCTTCAGTGTAAAAGCGGTTACGCACTGCGTCCGATGAAAATCCGTGAAGAAAGCACGGACATAAAAAACTCTGACCATTTTCGGATTTCCACACCGCATTTAATCCGAATGCGAATCTAAACAAACTTGGCACAAATACTAAGTTTTCTTATATAACCCAATCTAAGCAATTCAAAGGCAATTTTTAGCAAATTTTAATTATTTTCATAATTTTAATTTTGACAAGCCCGTTAGTCTAGTGGTTAGTGACCCTGACTGCTATGCCGGTGGTCGTGGGTTCGATTCCTACCCAGGACAAATGTTTGTGTGATGAGCATGATCATTTGTTCTGTGTCTGGGTGTAATTTATCTGTAACATTTATGTATTTAGAAATATACAGGGTTACTGGTTAAGTCGACCTATTCCCTTTAAGGGGTTAAAGTAGACCTCATTCTTGACTGATTTTACTATGGAGACCCCTATCCTAATCCTTACCGTTTTTGATTTATTAGACTTTTGATTTTTTTCAAAAATATTCCACCTCTGCCTCATAAACTGGTTAAAGTAAGAATTGTACGAAGTTTAGGACGCTAAAGTGATACTTTTTCGATAGCTTACGAACGACACATTCTATTGAAACCAGTTTATTTGATAAATTACTCAAACCTTGGGAAATAAATGGCTGTAAAGTTCAAATATTGATTTTTTTTTGGAGCTACCCTTGTCTTTCTGGCCAAATTTCTCAAAATAAGTGTACGGTACTAGATGTGCAGATTACAGCAAAAACACTGCTGTCTCATAAGCTTTTTAAAATGGTACGACAATATCCACTTTTAGTAAGAATATGGCCAAAAAATAAGGGTTGATGCTGACAAGGTGGTTTTTTAACCAAACTTATCAATACACTTTAAACAGATTTCATTAGAAGAAGGAGGTTCTAATTCGAATTTACATTTTTATTTGTCAATCGACTTACTCCACTTGCAGTTCGATTTTTCTTACTTACTCTGTTGCGGATTTTTTTGTTACCTATCGCTATTTTATTCTTGTTTCTTCTTTCGCTGTATAAGTACATAACTCTACCTAATTCCGACCCATGGTTATGACAAAATACAACGAATTGGCCTGATCCCATTGACCATGCGAGGTATTGAGTCAAAAAGCTAAGACCACATAATGATATCAAGAAAAATCGTAACAAAGAAGATACAGCAAATAAAAAAAAACAGTCTACAATCAGTGGAGAAGATCATTCACATTAAAATAAAACAGTCGAATTTAGAATATGCTCCTTTTTTATCGAAATTCGTCGATAACTGATGAAACGAAAACTTGTTCGCACAGAACTAATTTTGTTAAAATACCTACCACCTAGTCAGTATCAGCCCTTATTTTTTAGCCATATTCTTACTAAAAGTGGATATAGTGGTACCATTTTAAAAAGCTTATGAGACAGCAGTGTTTTTGCTGTAATCTGCACATCTAGTACCGTACACTTATTTTGAGAAATTTGGCCAGAAAGACAAGGGTAGCTCCAAAAAAAAATCAATATTTGAACTTTACAGCCATTTATTTCCCAAGGTTTGAGTAATTTATCAAATAAACTGGTTTCAATAGAATGTGTCGTTCGTAAGCTATCGAAAAAGTATCACTTTAGCGTCCTAAACTTCGTACAATTCTTACTTTAACCAGTTTATGAGGCAGAGGTGGAATATTTTTGAAAAAAATCAAAAGTCTAATAACTCAAAAACGGTAAGGATTAGGATAGGGGTCTCCATAGTAAAATCAGTCAAGAATGAGGTCTACTTTAACCCCTTAAAGGGAATAGGTCGACTTAACCAGTAACCCTGTATAAGTATTTTTATCAGTTGTCTCGTACCCATAACACAAGCTCTGCTTAGCTTGGATGGCGTTGTGTGATAGTTGTGGAATATTATTATTATTTAATACTCTTTGACAAAATAACGATGTTATTCAAAAGTACCTTCAATATTTTCCTTTGTTTTATGAAACTTTATTTAAGACATTCTGTCCCGAATTTCTTAAATAAAACTATATAATATAATAGAACTGTCAGAGGAACGCTAAAAAAAATATCGGTTTATCATGACTGAATATCTTGTATCCGAATAGGCTGCAAAAATGTTGGAAAATAGAAGGGTAAAATATTGACATTATGCTTTATGATATAGGGTAAAACACCCAATTATTGACCCTTTAAGCGGTTTTCCTTGCTTCTTTCGCAAAATAAACTAATGCACGAGTTGCAAGTGGAAATGAATGTTTTTGGATGATAAAATAAACATTGGAGAATGTAACTAAAACATTATAAACAGTCATACAAAGGCAAAAAGTGTTTTTTTTCTCGAGTTTAGCAAAAACAGGCCATTTGACCAGTTATCAACATGCCTGTACCAAATTTTCAACATGCAAATGACCAATTTTTGACCTCCTGTAATATAAGAATAAACTCAAATATTATTTAATAGGACTGTGATACGAAGTTTTATTTGATAAAAAACAAACAAAGGTAGTCTTATTGCCCTTCTCATTTTCTTTTTTCACACAATTTTCGTCTACAGTCTTCAAACGCGGCCTATAATATTCTTGCACTTATTTTTGAAGTTTTGTTGTAGTTTTATCACTTTTTGTCCAATTTTTCCTCTTTATTAGTAGTTATTTCATTTATCTGTATTATGCAGCAGATTAAAAATGCCTGCCGGCAAAAAAAAATTGATGGAATACGGCTTTAGTTCTTCAAAGTGAGTTTAAAAAAGTTTGAATTAATATTTTCCCAATTACGTAAGACTGTTTTAACTTTTTCAACTTATGTAGAAGATCCTCACAAATGAAGAGAACATAGACACAAATCAAAAACTACCTAACACTTTGCCTCAGATATGACTTAAGTCAGTTTGTTCAAACATGCAGGTTAGAGTAACTTTTGTCATAATTTTATGCACTAAGCCAACTTATGACTGGGGCATTGCCCGTGTTATGTTCGGCAATTGTCCCACGAGATCATGTACCGACATAAAAAGTATCCTTCGTCCAGGTACACTCACCTAACCAGGTTTTTATATTATCCGCTTGCTAAATTGTTTCAAAATCCATTCAGCCGTTCACTTTTTCTATAATTGTAATAAGTTTAAAATATTCAGGAGGATCCAGAATGTGACAGTAGACCGAAAATTTAAGTACCTCGCTCAAATTAAGCTAGGTTCTTAGGTTACTACGTAAGGTATTTTTATGTTTGTGATTATGCAGATACACACCTTTAGGGGTGCCAACACCCATGGGCATAATACAGATGCAGTAAAGTTAAGCTATACGTATAAACCGTGGTGTCAGTAACTGGTATATTCGTACATATGGTTAATTACCAGCTATTGACATGTCATGTCAAAAAAATGGTTATCCATACATTTGAGTTTACCACATATTGACCCCATCATTTTAACAAGTTAAGGCTCATTAAAACTTGAAAATCATGTGGAAAAGCATTATGTCTGTCTTAAATAACGAAAAAATACCAAACTCTAAGGAATCTATCGTGTAAAACTGAAATAAAATGACATTGAAAACCACCTTCAGCTTAGCAAATAGTTAAATTTCTTGATGATTTTAGCAGGGTATTTTATTATCATAGGTTTACGGACGCAATATCGCTTTATTTAAATTTTCTGTGACGCCGATATATTACAAGATAAATTATTTTTTATTTTCTGTATTCTTTATGCAGCACTGCAAGAAGATTTATTATTATTTTTGATAAAAACTGTTAAGCGGTCAATAGTTGGTGGGAGGTCAGCAGTTGGGTACTTTACCCTATTTCCAAAAAAACGGCACAAGCAAGCTATATTCTTTATAGAGGCCAGCATAGGTAAAACTTGGTTAAGCATACTAAAAATTTAAACCTCAATTACAAGTTAATGTGGATTATGTCATGTTCCTAATATAAACTCTCAACCAAATCACTTTTTTTAACCTCTCAATAGAATAAATTTACGCAGCGCCATCTATAATATCTGTGAGTTACCAACCCAATTAGAGATGTACAGATGACGGAAAGAAATCGGATATAGTGCGTTAACTACCATCTTTCTACTTTTACTTTACCAAGGTTACTACGGAACGTATTTTCTCTGATTCGGGTCAGATGCAGTGCGTAACCGCTCTAAGAGTGTATAAAATATATTTTAGACCAGATTTTGCGGGTAAATGAGCGTGAATGATTATCACAATAAGTCTTGAGTATCTCGCCGCAACAAAAGATTCGTCACTTCTGTGGTCACAGAAATAAAGTTAGTTATTTTTTTCAATTGTGGTCTTACCGTGCTCTAAATACAGCACGTATAGTTTGAAACTACTTCTGGTTATTTGTAAAGACGTGTTGCATTTTCATGTTAACTTACCAGTTAGTTACTCAGACATAGCCGCAGTGTTTCAAACAGATATAGGTACTAGGTGTCGTCGATGTAGCTAATGTGGTATCTTATTCTGCTCTTCGTGTAATCTTCTTCCATTTCAATGTTACATACAACTGCTTATTAAAACTGAGGAAAAAATATTAAGCTGTGCAGGCAAGCTACAATAGAAATCTTTCATAATTCCCAACAACACGCCTGTAATCCCCGGTTTCATGACAGGTTTCATGTTTATAAGGCATGCCAAGCCTGTTGCAATCAGCAGGTCACAAGTTCCAAATCTAATAAACCCCAGATGAAAATGCCAATATCTCAAACTTCTAAAAATTTAAACCTCGAAAGGGTGAAATAATTAATGATGGCATGTAAAGTTGTTTTTGAAGTTTGTAACTCATATAAATTCGGATTAAATTTCCTCGAATGGGAGAAACTGTTAATAAATTCGTTTACGTGCACGATCAATTCAAATGGCCAAGTTTGGCAAGGTAAAAATGAAATATCCAAATCATTGACAACAAAAAATTTGCTACAAATACAAGAGAGTATGAACAGTATCTACACTGCATTTTATCAACGAAGGCGTGAAACATCAAACCAAACGAGGTGAAGAAAACATAACGGTGCACAGAATTGCATGAAAATTCAAAAAATGGATAGGAAATTATATTTCAGATCAAAATCTACCTCCATAATGTCTGGCCTTACCCCAAATATAATGCGCTTCCAGTGCAACTGGCTACAGTTAAATGCGGTCCCTCCATGGCTGCCTATCTGACTGCACAACCTCGTGATTAGGTAGCAAGCAAGATACCCCTTGTCAGACTTTCAGGCTTCAGACTACAGCAACGACTGTCAAAAACTATGAACGGCATCCACAGGAAACAGCGGGAAGGATCAACTATGTAATAAAACTCCATGAACTGACCACAGCAAGCGTCGCTACAACTTGAAGATCAACCCGGCTGTTATTAATTGGACACGAGCTCAAGTTATAATGTTTGTACGTGCCTACTCCATATAGGGAGGTCCGGTAAAAATCGCGCAGGTGCACACTGCCCGAAACAGGTTGTAGGTACGAATAGATAATTATTTTTAAGTGCCGACTGATACAGGTCAAGCTTGTCTAAAGAAACAGGAAAACTATCTAGTGTAACCATCATGCCTTACAATTCGTCGGACAACAATTTCTTACTTCTCAAGAAAGTTGATATTTTATCCAGGAGGTTAAGTGTGCATAAAACGTTCCTGATGCCGCCGCGGACAGGATAGTCAAAGAGGATTCACGGAATCACTTTCCATGAAGTAGGTACTGTCTGACATCGAACCACTTTTAGTTAGTTAGCACAGAGCACAATAACTTAACTATAAAGTGTGAAAACACGTAGCATTTTCTGCTTTATTAAATCAGTACAGGTGCTGTGGGATTCATTAAATTAAAATCTGCAAAAAAAAACATTACAATCAACTATAGGTCGTCGTTTGTTGAGCAGACTTTTACATTGCCTCGTCGCGATGTCGGTACATTTGGTCTAGCCAACAATCTATACATATAATAAAACTGTAGAAAAATTATTTTTGTACATTTAATAAAAACTCAAAAAATATAGCCAGGGTATTAAAGGACAACCAATAGAACCCATTTCTAGCATTTTTAAATTTTTTGTCTGTTTGTCTGTTTATCTGTTTGTCTGTGTATTTGTCCAGGTATCACGTAAAATATACGAAATTAATGTAGATAACTTTTATACACAACGATTAAGCGTAACTTGGAGAGGAACTTAGTTTTTGTTTTATTGGAATCGGTTCAGTCTATCAAAAGATATTTGAATGTAAAGTGTTTCAGAAGTTTCTTTGGTCTCACACATTGATTTCGTACGTCAGTCGCGCGATCTAACTTCGAATAGAAAAACTAGATTATTCAAATAACTGGAATGGACTGGAGGACTGGAATGGACTGGAATGGACTGGAATGGACTGGAATGGACTGGAATGGACTGGAATGGACTGGAAGGACTGGAATGGACTGGAATGGACTGGAATGGACTGGAATGGACTGGAATGGACTGGAATGGACTGGAATGGACTGGAATGGACTGGAATGGACTGGAATGGACTGGAATGGACTGGAATGGACTGGAATGGACTGGAATGGACTGGAATGGACTGGAATGGACTGGAATGGACTGGAATGGACTGGAATGGACTGGAATGGACTGGAATGGACTGGAATGGACTGGAATGGACTGGAATGGACTGGAATGGACTGGAATGGACTGGAATGGACTGGAATGGACTGGAATGGACTGGAATGGACTGGAATGGACTGGAATGGACTGGAATGGACTGGAATGGACTGGAATGGACTGGAATGGACTGGAATGGACTGGAATGGACTGGAATGGACTGGAATGGACTGGAATGGACTGGAATGGACTGGAATGGACTGGAATGGACTGGAATGGACTGGAATGGACTGGAATGGACTGGAATGGACTGGAATGGACTGGAATGGACTGGAATGGACTGGAATGGACTGGAATGGACTGGAATGGACTGGAATGGACTGGAATGGACTGGAATGGACTGGAATGGACTGGAATGGACTGGAATGGACTGGAATGGACTGGAATGGACTGGAATGGACTGGAATGGACTGGAATGGACTGGAATGGACTGGAATGGACTGGAATGGACTGGAATGGACTGGAATGGACTGGAATGGACTGGAATGGACTGGAATGGACTGGAATGGACTGGAATGGACTGGAATGGACTGGAATGGACTGGAATGGACTGGAATGGACTGGAATGGACTGGAATGGACTGGAATGGACTGGAATGGACTGGAATGGACTGGAATGGACTGGAATGGACTGGAATGGACTGGAATGGACTGGAATGGACTAGAATAGACTGGAATGGACTGAAATGGACTGGCCTGAATTAAGCGCTTAGAACTAAAAAATACATTGTTCAATTCCGACATCCACGCGAACGAAGTTGCGGGCACAGCTAGTCGATGAATAAAAATGGTCAAGTCAGAACGAACTTGGTCTACAAACCAATGTGATGTAGTTATACATACTTAAAGGTAGTTACACTCACAATCCTGTAAAAAAGAAAAACGTGTAATAAATTAATGAAAATGGCTTTAGTGCATTTTCATAATTTACTAACATTTATTATTTCTTCTAACGTGCATGTTATTTTCCCAGGAATCCCAACCCCTACAAATAAGACGTCATGCTTCCCAGACACTCCATGTATTTTACTGTAAATAAATGCACGTCTCAATTGTACGCAATTAGTACATAATGAAAAATAGGTTCTTTAAATGGTACAAAGTACGTTATGAGGCACAGGAGGAAGAAAATGAATACATAATAATAATGTCGTTTTGCCGTTTCTAAGTTAAAGTTTTTTAGACAAGTGTTTGACGAATGTTTATCTTTTTGTGGTGCGTTTAGTGTCTACGTAATATTTATTTAGATGTCTACATAATTATAGTACAATTAATTTAGGTACTGTAAATGTGGCTATAACATTGCCGACCATCAAAAACATTTGCCTTATTGATTGTACACACCAATGTGTACACAATATGCGTACAATTGAGACATGAATTTTAAACGCAGCAAAATAGATGATGGGGTGTCCGAGAAGGATAGCATGCAATAAGTACATTATATATTGTAATAAAGTTTGAGTCAATGGTGTGAATATGAACAACCATTGAGCTTTTTCCGCAAGTATTTAGCTAGGTAACTTTTTTATTTTATTTTGGGGTTCCGCCAAAAAAATTTTTTTTCAAAATTGTTCAAAAAAGTTTGAAACCCGCTACTCTCGAATGTTTTTTTTTGTTCCGAATCTCTATTAGGGCTGAAGCCCACTAGAGGTGTAACACAACCCGGCGGGGCAAAGGATCTTTTTATTAGATTTTCGACCCTATTTAAAATGAAGTTCACGGTGATTCAAGACACACGGTGGAGAGCTGCTTTGCATCGACAGATCACTGCCATGTGCACAGGGGTGTCAGGCGGCACCAACCTCTTGCACCCAGCACTGATTGAGGACACGCTAGGAGCCTAGGGGGAATGGGAAGCTGTCATCTCCTTCTGTGAAGCAGTAATGCCAGCGAAGTAGGAGTCGGGATACGTGAGAGAGAGGAAATCATCCACCTCACGCCCTAGCCACCACTAGAGACGTTCATCCAAGTCGTCGGACATCGCGTGGCGATTTCCGACCACCGAAAGCGTGGGTTTGCGAGTGGCGAGTTATGTGTAGCTCGCTGCCTGAACATAGATCTGAGCCTCTACCATGAGTTGCTATTACGATACTCGATCAAACGCATCGACCGCGTTTGGCGCTCTCATTGGTTGAGAGTTCATACAACCGTGGAGCTTGCCAATGAGAGCGCCAAACGCGGTCGCTATCGACGATCGAATATCGTCATGACAACTCATGGTATGGTAATATTCCACATGCGCTTTAAAGAGCTGTCAGCAAACTGACGGGCCATAGGACCAAACGTCTGCCGAAGTCGCGGGAAAGTCTAGGCAGGTTTGACCCTGTTTGAATCATAAGGGTAATTGAAGGAACAGGGTAGATTTTTAGTCAGTAAGTCTGACAATTCCTTCGGGTCCACCCAGGGCGGAAGGACTATTTGATGATTTTGCAACACGAAAACAGTCTACCTAGTAAATTTTATTATTCTGATATTAAAAGAACTCTCTTTTAAATCCGTCTCGCCCATCCTTAAAAAAGATCAATGCTTTAGAATAGGCAACCAGTCCTTTAAAAGATAATAGCTGGAACTACAGTGCCTGCAAAAGGATTAAACTGAAAATAATAGAGATTTTGATTTATTTATTAGTACGAATTTGGGTGTCGTCATTTGTCCCCATCAGGACAGTGGAGTTCAAATAAAAAATGTAACGTAAAAGTTATTTATAATCAAAGTAATATGTAATTCAAAAACTGAACATGTAACTAAAGGTGGAGACTTTAAAGAATTGTACCGGTGATGTGGGACACTGGCTGAGTCCTGTGACGCGGATCAAACAGAAACTTACATACACAAACACCCACCCCGAAACAACTACTTGTAGGGTTGGTATGTTCCGTGCGGGGATCGAACCCTCACACATGAACACGCTACGCAGTAGTCGACCGTTCACCAATTGCATTGGCCAAATGTAATGGGGAATGCGGGAAAACACCTAATAAATTAAAAGCTACATATATTATTATTTTTTTATGTCATGGCTAATTGCTAAAATTTTAGTCGATGCTTCTACAAGACCCCTTCTAAAAGCATCTTTTATTACGTGGTGGTACGCTTACGTCATTTTAATGTGGAGTACATTCAGATCAGAGAAAAAAAACACGTGCATTAACCATAACATTCAATGTACTTACCCATAAAAGAAAAAAATACTTAGAATGTTTCACAAAGCAAATTTTCTTTTGAACGAAAAGTAGGGAAAACAAAATGTAACCGACTCCGAAAACAACAAAAAAAAAGGGTAAATTAGTAGGAAAAAAGTCAATGAAATAAAAAACAAATCCGCAGACTTCCGAAAGAAAGGTTACTTTGTAGGCTATTTGACCGTTTTTTTGTGGTTGTTTTTGAAGTCGGTTACATTTTTTAAACAGTTTATTGGTTTAAATATTCAACCCACAATAAAATACATATATCATTTTTTTACATGTGCACTACATTTTTTAAATCCGTAGCACCGGTAATAACCTCGCCCATGTACGCAATAAGCTAAAATGCTCTTAAAACAAAAACTACTGAACTAAACCAAAATGGGACCAAAATGTCAGGTATACACCAAATTGGACCAAAAACCTCGGATTAATCGGTGTAGACAATTTAATTATTTTTTCAAAAACCGGTCCTATTGAATCTTGAATTTTCTATCATGATCATTTGCCATTTTACGATTTAGGCCTTTCTAGAATTTCTCGTTTTGAAAATCAGGCTTTTTGAGAATATAGCACTATGAGAATTAGGCTTTCAGAGAATTTCGACTCGGTTGCTATTTTTAGAATTAGGGTTTTAGTTCCTAAACCAATGAAATTACATGATAAAAGTCGAAATGCATTAAAAAAAAAATGGTCTATTTCATTCATTTTTGTGGACAACTCTCACTTGACCAAAAACAATTAACGCCAAAATTGTTAACACGTTCACTGCCAACGCGGTCAATGTTGTCCGATGCTCATATACGCTATCAAGCCAAGTAAAATTCCTCATTTTGTCAATTTTTCGCACATACTTTTTATTCATTATCTAGCCACCTTATATATTTAAATAACGTGTTATAATGAAAACACAATGATTTTATCCTTTTATTATTAGTTATTACGCATCGCACAACATTGACCCCCATGGCCTCACTGGACGAAAAATCAAAAATTCGTTAAATAGAGCCACGCGGTCAGGTTGCCGCCCACCGCCGCACAGGGGAAATGGGACCACCATTTCGAAAATTAATGGACATAGGCAACAAAGTTCCAATATCGATGTGATTTTTTTTATATGATTCTTTATGATATTCCTGACAACTTTATTCTTCTGAAATTTCTGCTAAAGTTGATAGATTGTCTGAAAAAAAAAAAGATTTTTTGTAAGGAGCGAATCACGTTTAATTTTTTTTCTTCAATTGTACTAATATGTTGGGTGTATGACGTGAGTATATGATAGCTAGGGTCATTCACTATCCACGAAAAAAAAAATCAGCGCTGGACATCTGCGGCTGCGCGAGTAATCAAAAAAATCCATTAGCGGAAAACAATTATATAGTATGGTACCTGTCTTGCCTACGATAAGCTTTTAAGTTTTGTTTTTGTATAAGTTCATTTTAATTGCATTTAAGAGGCTCAAATTGACATTTTTTTCTGTAACAAACGTTTTTTTTTAATTTCCTTATAATCTCTAAACTATAAGTGATTTTATTTTTCAAGAGTAATGCGTTTCAAAAACCATTTTTTTCTTTTCTAAGTGTTTCCTTTAAAAACCAAGCTATGTAGGATAAACTAAAGGGCTGCGCGGGTCACATTATAAGCGAATTATCTCGATAATGCTGTGCGTTGGCGCAATAGAGAGTTTTGAACATTGGCCTGACGCGCGGTCAACATTGTCAGACGCGGCTTGAATGGAAAGTTTCAGTGTCGCTCAACATTGTCCCCCATGGCCTGAACGGAAAATGTGCACTTTTTTAGTGGCAGTTAACGTGTTAACATAAAAAAAGAGCTAAAGTCTTCAACAAAGCTCTAATAAATGTAAATGAGACATTAAATATTTGAGCGCCCATATCTTAACACTTTGGTTAGTGCTTTCGTTATCGACCTATTTTTTCTTAAATGTATGACCTAAATTTAAATTAAAACGTTAACGTATTTTAAAACTGCATATCGTATAGTAAAGAAAAAAATACACTTTTTTATAAGATCAATTATGAAATAAGGAAATTGACAAGCAAAATCAAAGTAGAAAAATGTATAGGAATATCAGTGAAGTTCAGCATTTGCTGAACAATTTGCTTGTCCAAAACTTTCAGTACGGTCATTCTTTTAATCAATTTAATTTTCTTGCATTGTCAAACATTCACTCGTTAGTCGTTAGTCTCGCTAAAACTCGAGAACGGCTGGATCGATTTGGCTGATTTTGGTTTTGAATTATTTTGGGGAGTCCAGGCAAGGTTTAAAAGGTGAGAAAAAGAAGCGGTACGAACTTTGCTGGGTCAGCTAGAAATGAAATATAAATCACCTATAACAAAAACATACACAACTGGCATTGTGGGGTCATTTCTGACACCAGTACATTTTTATCTCCGAAAAAAATCATTAAAGCTTCATTGATATAATTGCGGTTACTACTAAACATTGTAAAAATATATGATTACTAAAAATAACAGAGCTATAATCGAATTAGATAATTTAAAAACCGAGTTGACAACGTACTGGGGTCTTTTTTGACTCCACGATACCAGTTAGGGGTTAAGAAGTTAAAGTCACAATTATGTCTTTTACCCAATTTAACGTTTGCTCTTAGCAATACGGACTCGCAAAGTCAATGGTACGAAATAGCGCGTTTGGTAGAAATTTACAGAGATACATAATAACAGCTTTTTAGGTCCGCCCCTCAGCAGGGCAAAAGCGTGGGCACTCTGCAATCGCGGCGGTAAGACCCCTCTTTGTGGAGTATCTGGAGAGGCGCCAAGGAGTCCTCACCATCAGCCTGACACAGATCCTTCGGGAGTTTCCTGTGTCGAATGGAAAAGGAAGACACTCCTAGTTGTCACCACTGCGAGGATCTTCCTACGAGGACACGGTGGAGCATACAGTGCAGGTCTGCCCGACTTGGGCAGAGCACAGTCGAGTCCTCACTGAGGCGATAGGCGGCGACTTCTCGCGCCCCGCATTGGTCGAAGCCATGCTGCTGGGGAGATGGAATGAGAAACATTCGAAGTAGGAGGCGGGACGCGTGAGGGAGAGGACAGCCTCCATCTCACGACCATGCCCGGGTCGACGGCGCGTCGTGTTCCACGCGCGCCTTAGTGAGTTATCAGTAATATAACGGGCCCCCTTAGAGGGCCAGTGCCAGCCGTAGTCGCGGGACTGTCTCATCAGGTAACCATGACCCCAGAACGTAAAGGTTTTAGTCAGTACAAGTCTGACAGTCCCGGCCTGGGCAGGAGGACTCATTTGATGATTTTACCTACGATTAAAAAGGCCAAAGCGTCTCTGACGACAGGAAAGGCATGAGCATTGTGAAAAGCGGTTTGGTCATTTCAGTCTTATATTAATTTTAAGTCCCGTATTACCAGAACGTGACTCAATCCTCAAACATTATTTAAAACTAAATTAAAACCGTTTGATTGGTTGAAACACAAAAAAGCAATTAATTATCCGTCGCACGAAGTAGGCTTTTAAATGAGCGTTCATTCGTTGATCACTGAAGATGGTAAGTCCGTTACACGGTCATCCGTTTCTTGCAATTTGGACGTCCATTATAGATTGCATATTCATAATAATGAATCGCGACCTAACTTATTTACAGTATGTAATATTAAAATAACCAATACACCGGGTGCTGGCTAAAAGCATTTCCAACAAAAGATTTAAGCTGTTGCAATTGAAATTATTGCCCATCAACAATTTTGATTTTCAAGATTTAAGGGTCAGTGCACACCGAAACGCGACGCGGTGCGCCACGACGATACTGGAAACGTGTATCTTCTCGTGTGGTAAATAAAGTTAGATTTTAGGTCGCTATTAAAATGTGCGTGTTGTGTCACATCTGTGGCGAAATGTGTATCTTTTCGAGTAGTAAATTAAGTAAGATTTTGAGTCGCTCTACTAAAAGCGCGCGGCGTCGCGCTCGGTGTGAATTAACTGAAATGGTCCGTTCTCACATTCGGTATTACCCGATAGTTTTACTCCAAAACGAGCAAAATCAACCGCAAAACTCAACTCGAAGGGCTCGCATTTAGCCGGCTCGATGGAATTAATAAAAGTAATGCCTTCCACCTACTCGAAGCGGTTCGAGTAAGTGAATAGTGAACGCCGCACAGCACTCGGTAGATAGATAAATGCTGAATCTGTGGAATAAAGCCCATGCCGTGGTTTTTACTCGACATGTTTGCTCGATCGAGTAAAACCGTATGTGAGTACTTCTTAGCTTTAGACGTAGTACTAAAAAGAAAATGATCGTATGATCAAGTCACATAAACTAACATGTTACTTTAAATTGTAATTAGATATACAACGTGTAACACCAAAAGCACAAAACCTCTCGTGGGGTAACTCAGCCAATGTTACTTTACAATTTTTGTTCTAAGACCTTTGGCAATTCGCAAAAAAAAATGGTTTTTCATGCAACATGAGATATAGATCATCTGTTTGAAAAATCTTTTTTTTTTGTTGAGAATTTCCAAGACTTAGAACAAAATTTTACAGTAACATGAGCTGTATTACCCCACGAGTGGTTTTGAGCTTTTGGTGTTACACGTTGTATAGACCTTCTACGAGGAATTCAGTGTACATTGTAGTTTCAGTAAAAATTGACAAGACAATTAAATCTTATAAAAATATTTTGCAGAAAATTTAAATATAAATTGTTACATAATAATATTAGTTACTATTAATGATGATGGAATTTGTTAGATGGAACCTATCACCGTGTTAGTCAGTAATAGGTGAAATGTTCGCCAACTTTGTACACTAAAATAGACGGGTGGTCTAGAAATAAGAATCCAAAGATAATTTCTAAAATAAAGTTGTTTATTTACGATGTAAAAACTAAATTATGAAATGTTTAAATAATCTTTTCACACTCAATTCACTTTACACAAAGTTAAAATAACATAAAATTATTGGCTTACAACCCGCACAAGGGAAACGTCATCTAATGAAACATTAAAATAAATGTTATAAGAGTCGACTTAACTATTGCAGTCTATAGCAGGCGAATTTTACTTCCCGAGTGCTAAAATATTTCAATTTCAAAACTTAATTCATTAAGCTTCTCTTTAGAAATATTTAATTGAGACATTTTCGGCGTTAGTCTCTACATTTAAGTATGGTCCTTTATTATTTAGGGCTATTTTTGAAGTAGTTTATCCTTCTACGTGAAATATAGAAGTGCTTTATGCTGGTTCTCTTCAGATACTTTAACTGTGATGCATTCATAGTAAGAAATAGGTATACAAGAAATATTGATTACAGTTTTTAACGAGATACAGAACAAGCCATAGTTATTGGGATAACATCGTCTTTATAGATCAATGTGAAATACTGATAAGTATTCAAAAACGTTTCAAATGTTGGACTTAACATTAAGCAATTACAGTGGAATCCGTTTATATTGACATCGAAGGGAACAACAAACACGTCATAATAAGCGGACGACCTATAAAGTTTTTGTATAAAAAAAATCTTCTGTTTTTGTCAGTTTGTATCTATTTTAATAGAGAGAGACAAAATAGAAAAAGTCGATAAAAAATCAACTTAGGGACGCTCTTTCTTCGCAGCTAGATCAAGCACTTCGATCAGAAGGTAGTAATCCTGGACAAAGGGCGTATTCGAGGTTCATCTCTCAATAGTCCTGACCACCGTTAGCCCGGACCCTGTTCTCGATGCTGGTTGATTAGTATTTTTTATACTTACTTTTAATTTCTTTTTTGTAAAAATATTTAAAAATGTATTGAACAACACTGATACTCAAAAAAAACGCTCTGAGCTTCGTCACGTATCGCGTGACTTCTCCGAACACTGGACACAACTGATTGAAAATGGGTCATAATAAGCGACATGTCAATAAATGCGAAGTCATAATATCCGACAGTGTTTAAAGATTTTTATTTGAAAACAAAACTTCGATGTTTAATTTATACGTCATAATAAGCGGTTGGTGAGTCATAATAAACGGATTCTACTGTATTATAATTCTCTAATACACAATTAATGACACTAAAAATAGTGTGATTCCGGAGGTTTATTAAAATGGGAAGAATTTTCGCATTTATATTAAATTGAGAATACATTTATTTTTACGCTCCATTTTTTTAAAGTTTGTGACCGTTTAAATGATTTAGTTCATTTTACCCAATTAATTTATTCAAATTGAAATAGTGCAGTGCAGAATCAGCACATTAAAAGATAAATTAATTTTGTTTCCACGATATTTGTAGTATTTTATATACTCGTATTATACTGAACACCTTTCAAGGTAGTGGAGTCTGTAATTCAACATCCTTATATTGAAAGGATAAATACGAATGTATCCGTAGGTGCAGGTTTTCTTATAAAATCCACAATTCCGTATCAAGGCAGAAGAGTAAAAACAAGATATCGCATATGCTATAATCTTAATAAATAATTAATTTTCTAACTTTCATTATTTCTTATTTTGTATATAACGAATTTATTTACGTGATACAATGCTAACGGCCGCAGTGCCCATTTATGTTCTATTTAAGTCTTTGGTTAGGACAAATAAGGGAATATTTTTAAATATTCAAAATAAAAAATGAGAATAACAATACTTGCGCTCAATACAAGTGAATTGCTCCTGTTCGATTAGGTGATTTTATTTCAACGCTGAAATAGTGTTAACAACAAATAATACATCATGAAAAAGCAATATTTTTAGAAGTACGTACAATATGTATTTAATACAAATATCCCTTATTTGTATCCGAACCAACGACCACGAAAACAAATAATATGCTTCATAGTCGGAAACAACGTAAAATTACACACTATGGGCTCATTTGAGCTGATTTAGAAACGACGACGTTTGTTAGGATAATCATCCATTTGGCGCGGTCCTTCCCAACCGCGGTTTGGCGGCATGTCATCATAACTCCCACGTGGCATGTCGTACTGGTCTCTGAAGCCTCCATCCTAAGTAAGCAATCATAATACTTTCTAATAGAATTTCACTAAAAGTAATGTAACAAGAGTATAACAAATAAAATTGAAGTAAATGTACCATATCGGAGATTTTAAATCAATGCAAATTTCGTTCTTGATGAACCCAAAGGATTCATTATTTAAGCATACGAGTTATAATAATTATCATTTAATCCTAAGTATTTACTAGGGACCAAAGATTTTGAGAAAAAATGATTTTCGGTGAAGAAGAAATTAATTGATTGAATTTACTAGTAATTACGTACAGAAACAATCACATTTCGCTCCTGATAGACCAAAATTTTAATTTGACAACCTTTTTTAACACTACACACGCACACTAGCTAAACATTCGAAGAAAGTTTTTCCGTCCCTCTTCATACAACTTAAAAGCATAACTCTGTAGTTTCACTATAATTTGTTTCATTTATACTCCGCGAAACCCGACAAAATTGGTTAAAAAACTGTTTGGTAACAGTTTACCTAATTAAGTAGCAATGTTTACCCCTTATAAATGATGCCACTCAATTAGGTTAATTGTATTCTAGTCATTGATATATAAAAACCCAAAATGCGCACTCAACGTCTAAAAAACGTCCCTAAAAATGAGCGCAACATTCGAAATTGTGACTTCGTTTCAAATCTCGCGGTCGCTTTCTTTTCTATATACTTTTCTCTTTGAGTCCTCAATCTGTATACGTAATGTACATGAGCAAATTGCGTCTCCTCTCGCGAATTAGGTATAGCATAACACAGGATCAAATTGAATATTTAACTCATACCAATCGTGTTGAGACACACGATGGGTATCGTAACGGTTGTTGGCTGCTGCTTCGCTACCGTTATTTTGGATTTATCATATATTTGTCACGCATCGTCTGCGGAGCTACGCTAGCTTATTTTATAGGACATTATACAATGCTACATTTATATGTAGCGCCGACTCCGCCACCAGAATACGCTACCTTCAATGACTTGTGAATTATGAAACAATACAATCAAAGGTATTATTTCATCTAGTCATAAACCGTTTCATTCATTTCAAAAAGTTTCTGAGATGTTTGAAATGGAAATATGTAGGTCAAACAGTTTTGCAGTTGATATTGATGATGTACCCCAGTAATTTAAATAATGTAACACTACACTTACAGCAACAACTTTGAGGATAGTATAAGCCTGGTACTTATTTACGGAAGTATACCTTCTGAAAATGTCAGCTTCAGCTTCCACATCCTTAATGCAACTTGCAGACTTACAAAATAGTACAAGTGAAATGCAGCCACAATATATTATATTTCGTTGTATAAGTGCCAATAATATTTAAAATAAAAATTAATATTACTGAAATATGTAACAATAAATATTAAAATTATATAAGACCCGCTCTGGTAGCATTTCAGCATGTTATGACCCTTATACATATAAAATAGCAAACAGTGCCGACCCCTGATATTTTAGTATTTAAGAGTTAACTGATTTTCTGCTTGCACCCCACCTACACATTTTAGAGTTGGAGCATTAAATAGGCATATTGACATCACCAATAAACTGCAAATCTAATTAATTCGTCAGTTGGTTTATTATATTTTCCTTTCAAACTATCCTTTTGCATGTTTCTGATGAAGTAAATGAAGTTGCTTTGCCAATCCTACTTAAGAATACTTGACATTCAAGTGCTGTTGTTACCTTACACCTTAAGGCTACGAGAGCGGAGCGAGGCTGCAGATCGGAGTAACATTGGAAAAATATAAAAACAGAATAACATGTATAATCAATAAATAGTATAAAACTTGGTCATGTTTCGTAATTATCAGATCGCAGGAAGTAAATTGATGAGATACGACAAAAATGGGAGAGGCCTATACCCAGCAGTGGTCGATCCCAGGTTGATGATGATGAAATGTGTTAAACCGTACAGCACAACCAATAATAATAATATATAGGTCTCCACTCTCGACATAAATAGGAGTATCGGCAAAAACTATCCTACCATAAACCTAGCCCATCCATTTAATGAAGATAGAATAGCTGTGTGACGTATATGCATGGTTTCATAGTTACAGATATTATGTTCATGAGTTAGTTGCTTTGAAAGATTTTTTTAAGTATTGATATACGTAAAAATCATTTCACCATCTCTCATTTACAGAGAAATTAATTAAACATATAAATTTAACATTTATGTAAAATTGAAACCACGCGAAATCGCAAAAAATTTGTTCCGTAGTAAATACTGGTAAACTAAGTAGTCAAATTGTATTAATTGAGTGAAGTTAGCTCCTTAACAGAGATGCATATAAGACGTCGGTAAATGTAGCGAGACAGTTGAGTTTCAAAAAAAAATGTGCCATACAAACTAGCAACATAGATATACGTCAATAATAAACGAAAATCCGTTTAGAATCCTGTCGGTGTTATCGATCTATAAAGTTATAGATGCAACAGTTCTTTTTTCGGTAGTAATATTTCAATCATTTTATGTGGCGATTATTTTTTTTTTCATTTATGATACACATTGTGTATACTTACAATACGATTTTTTTGAGAAAATAAAACCTGGTTTTTAGGAGAAAGGTATTGTTATCTTGAATATGTCAAGGTTATGCGGTAATCAAAGTAGCATACCAATCACTTTGTACATCATTGGTCAAAGATATTTATCGGTCTATCTCAGTAGGCTCAGATGTTAGACTAAATAAAATGCATAACTCACCATTGGTTGCTGCTGGTCAAACATGCCTTGCTCTTGGCGGTCTAACATGGAGTTCAAACGTTGAGCCTGTTAAAAAAAAGGATACATTAACTGAGAGTTATGTACTCCACCTTTTGGTTTTATTAGGGTTTCGATAAGTAGGTGAAGGTAAGGATGAACTGTGATAGTAAGGCAGTGGAAATAACCACAAATTATGTATTTCTGTTACCGCTCAACAAATGCTAAAAAACGGAATAAAATAAATATTTTATGGGCTCGGCAGTATTATAATAAATTACAAGCTATTCATATATGAATGGCTTGCCAACTTTCCGCCAGTTTAGAAATACTCAATATCCTGAATAAAATTTATCAATTATTAATCGATTTCTCCCAAAATCTTTGCGACAAAGGAGATCGGGCGGGGGTGGCCCAAGTGGCGGCGGATGATGACGTTTATTTTATTTGAAAGTTAATTAACTAAGCTTACTTTTTTTGTATGGGTGCAGAAAAATCTATCCTGGGAGAAAAAAGTTATAGTGTATAAAAGAAATACGCTTTTATAGACCTATTTGCAAATATTTATTCAATTAAATCTAGTTATTTGTTATGCTTGCTATTATCTAACATCCATGATGACTCAGGCGTGTGGTGTCTACTACGCCAACGTTAGAAATATGTAATAACTCCATTGTTAAATGGATTCTGGGTCAAGTGGTGTCTAAAGACGAACCTAAGTTCTGTTTTTGAGGAATGATTTAAAAGTGTTTATACAACATTATAATATATGTCATCGTAATTGCATAAACTAAAAACTTAACTTAACTATGGCATAGTGTGTCAAAAAAAATAAAAATAAAGCCTGAAATCATATTTTATTTTCAGCGAAAATATTAGCAATAAGACTAATCACAGTAAGCATTTATTAGTGCTGCTGCTATTTTAATGTTTGGCATTAAGTGTTTTAACGATTTCACATAATCTTGTCTCAAAAGTTTGTAGTCGCGTTTGAAACGTCCAATTACAGCTTCGGCAACCCAACTGTAAATAGTGACTTTTCTCTTATGTTGTTTGAAAGTTCATTAGCCTGCTAGGCTTGTTTTTTTGTAGAAGTACAAAAAATCTATCCCGGGAAAATCAAGTTACCGCGCGTATATTCATATACTTCAACAGTTAACGCAACATACATGACAGATCGTGCACGCCGGTGTCGCGGCGGTAAGATCCCTCTTTGAGGAGTGGCTGGAAAGGCGTCACGGCGTCCTGACCTACTGCATGACGCAGGTCTTCCCCGGAAACGGAAGTTTCGAGGGGTACCTGTGTCGTATAAGAAGGGAAGAAACGCCCGAGTTTCACCACTTCGAGGATCACCCAGACGACAAGGTGGAGCATACGGTGCAGGACTCCTGCTTGGGCAGAGCACCACCGTATTTTCACGACGGCGATAGGCAGGAGCTCTCGCGCCCGGCATTGGTCGAGGCCATAACGCGGAGCGTTACGGATCGGGAAGCGGTCGCCTTCTTCTGCAAAGCAGCCATGTTAGCGAAGGAGGAGGCAGGACGCGTATTGGAGAGGATAACGTCCACCTTACACCCCAGCCGCAGTGGTACACGCCCACGACGACAGACGAGTAAATGGCGAGTAACAGGCGTCTCACTGTCCGATCATGGACCATGCCCGAGTCGACGGCGCGTTGTGTTTCACGCGCTCCTCAAAGAGTGCCGGGGTCGCGGGACTACACGATACTACGCGGGATCACGGTAATTCGTAATTACCGTGATCCCGGAACGGAAATATAATATTGAAGGACAGCGTGGATTTTGGTCAGTACGAGTCTGAAAGTCCCACCTGATCTGCCCTGGATAGGAGGACTCATTTGATGATTTTACTACGATGAAAAAGAAAACGTACATGTTCTGTCAGATTCGACAGCTGACTACTCTCCGCTCGCTGCTGTTTGGTGTAATACTATTGTGTTTTAACTTCGTTATCTATTCTACCGGCTCTGTTTGATGTATTTGATTTCTTCCTGAAGACCTTGGCGTGTTTACTTGAACTGTCCGATTTTTCTCGATACCCTGGCTTGTTAAATGGACTGATTCTTCTTACTTGTTTTGGATTTGTTACTTTTGCAACATGATACGACCAAGTGCTGGTGTGATGTGCCTACTTTGCAATCGTTCTGTGCTAAGAAGAGAAAGACATACCGTGACTCAAGCTCGTGCTATTATAATGTTGGTTAAACACTTTTAAATCATTCCTCAAAAACAGAACTTAGGTTCGTCTTTAGACGTTACTTGACCCAGAATCCATTTAACAATGGAGTAATTACATATTTCTAACGTTGGCGTAGTAGATACCACACGCCTGAGTCATCATGGATGTTAGATAATAGCAAGCATAACAAATAACTAGATTTAATTGAATAAATATTTGCAAATAGGTCTATAAAAGCGTATTTCTTTTATACACTATAACTTTTTTCTCCCAGGATAGAATTTTCTGCCCCATACAAAAAAGTAAGCTTAGTTAACTTACTTTCAAATAAAATAAACGTCATGCTCCGCCGCCACTTGGGCCAGAGCCCATACAAGAATGTCCGATCTCCTTACTGAAGAATATAAATTAAATAAAAGAATATAATTTTTAGTAGTCGAGTGTTTTGTAAATATTCACTTATATTGTTTATTTATTTAATAGACGTCATAAAAAAACTAGGTTCTCTGGCACCAACGAATAATGTCACCCCGGAACGTAAAGGGCTATCGATGGACACAGTGGATTTTATTCTGTACAATTACTGCCGAATTAAAACGGTTGTATCTGTCGTAACCTTGGAAGGTACCGCCTCTCGTTCGGCCGAAACCTACGACCAGTTGATGTCGCCTGATTAGTACCATCCAGGGACGCACGTGTTACGTGTATGTATAGTACCATGAAGGGGTACTCTCCTATGGACAAGAGTGACATTTTCTGGTTAAAGACACTTAATTCTCATAAAGAAATTTGCATTTCACTTACATGAGAATACATTTAATGTTAATATTATTGTCCTTTGACACTCGGACTTACAATATAAACTCAGTTAAAAATTTAATTATTATAACTAGATATTTTAACTATAGTTATTATTAAATTTTCTGGCGATTCATTTTCAATGAGTTTAAACCAAATCTATGAGAGTATTTATTTAATATTCATTAATTTTTATTTAATTATCATTTGTAATGATACGAGTATCACACGAGTGTTATGTTTTCCGTATATCATTACTTCCCAGAATTTGATCCTTATTAGCAACACTATCGAATAGTGTAATAATACAGGCTGTGATTTTTTTAGCAAAATCAGTGGGTTTGATTCCCGGCCAGGATTGTTGATTTTTCTAAAATCTAATAATGTAATTTTAGTTTTCATCAAAATCGGCCTCGAGACTCCTTTCAACGTTTTTCGATATTCCTAATAGTTTCGGATATAGCCATCCACACCCAGTCGAAAAATTCACCCTGTATATTGTGCAAAACAAGACTAAACCCTTAACGTCTCTTATTATTGTTTACGTTGTGCTATGTACTACTTGAATGCAATTATGTATAATTATTGTGTATTGATTAGACTTCTTCAGTGGGAACCAAGCATTGTTCAGAAAAATCCTCAATGATCCTTCAATAGCTTATGTTATAGCTTAGGTTACAAGGGTCGCGGTTACCTGATGGGACAGTCCGGCGACACGTGGAACCGGACCCGAGAATGGTCTATGATCGGACGGCGAGTCACCCATTACTCGCCTTACCAATGCATCGCCTTACTGATTCCGACCCCAATTGTAATAATTTTATGGATAGAATTGAGCAAGCTACCAAGCAATGTACAGACTAAAATCGGACACATTGAATAATATGACTATGTAATAAGAGTTATAATAATAATTGTTCCTGTGTTATGTATTCCTGTTTGTGTATGTGTATATTATTTGTTGATGTTGAGAGATGTTCATTACCTGCACAAACAGCGTGTTCTCTTGCTGCCGACGACGCAGCTCGTCGTCCTGCTGGCGCATGCGCTGCGACAGCTCCTCCTCCTGCCGCAGCAGCTGCGCGCGCTCGGTCTCCCGGCGCTCCTCAGCCGCACGCTCGGCCATCTCCCAGGTTCGCTTCTGACGTTCGCGGTCCTGCTCGCGCTGCCGCAATTGTTCGCGGAGCAGCTCTGTCTCGTGCTCGTACCTGAAAAATACGAGTTTAATTTGTTGATATGATTCAGTACATGTGTTTGAACATTTTTTTAATTAAACTAGTCAACTCACTTGGCATACTCCATCTGTGCTTCTAGCTTTTCTTCTTCTGCAGCCAATTCTTTTTTCAGTGCCTCCTCCTTTTGGCGGTGAAGCTCATGCAGTTGCTTCCACCTTGTGCCATATTCATGCTCAAAGCTGTTCAGCTCAGAAAAGCGAGGTCCTAATTCACGCGCCCTAAGAAATTCAGGGTGTTTTTTGGGCAAATTTTTCTCGGGGTAACCATCAAACTCGTCAGGTTCCTCAAAACTTTCCACAATAACTGGACGAAGTGATCTAAAACAGAACATCACATTTTATGGTACTGAATATTAATTGAAGATTGTTAAGCATCTCACAACTAAGATTTAAAATAATAACTTACGAAGTCAAGAAGAAACACTTCTCAGTGCAATTACGAATGGCAGCCAAGGCACTAGGTTTTCGTGCAAACTCCACTACTCCTTCACCCAGAGTTTTTCCACGCTCATCTACTCTCACATATGCCCTCTCAATTTTTCCGAAAATCTCAAAAGCACGATACAAAAGTTCGTTGGACACAAACGGGGGCAGATTTTTCACCCTGACTGCACTATTATGAGGGGCAAATCTTACGCGAAGTGTTCTTCCATTTCTATTTTTACCATCCAATTCTCTCTTTGCCCTTTCAGCATTAACCCTGTAATCCTATTTAAAAAAAAGGATAATTACACAAAACCATATTTTATTTCATCTATAACAAATTTTCACTATGAGCAGTATAGCAAACATTACCATTTTGATGAATCCAAAGTTTTTCTCTTTGTTAATAAATAATTCAGCTGTTTCACCAAATGGAGCAAATAGACTAGTAATTTCATCTTCAATAACATCACTAGTAAGATTTCCAATGTACAAACGACTTCTGCCATTGAACTTGACTTCAGATTGATCAATTGTAGGCAAATCTGTCAACGGTCCTGCCAAGTCCTTAAGCTTGTTTGCTAACATATGTTCCTGCAATAATTATAAAATTGTTTTTACAACTAATAATATTAGTTTTGATGATGCCTTTTTAACAGTGTCACAACACAAATTGTGCAACCATTTATCAAAATATAAAGTATAGTGTAGGATGGTCTTAGGATAAAATGTATGAGCCTCAGTTACATAAACAACACCAAGAGCCAACATCTGCGCAAAGTACTAACCTCTCTCTGGACTGGTTTAAGTCCATCCTGCTGAGGTCCACGCATATTGTTAGGTCCACGTTGTTGGTTTCGAGGAGGTCCCCCAGGACCGGCCCCCATTTTGGGTCCAAATGGTTTATTACCCTGACCAAAGTTACCACCTCCTTGTTTGTTTCCGGGTGGACCACTTTGACCTCCCCATCCCCCCTGCCTGTTACCTCCAAAATTGCCATTGAAGTTCTGTGGACAAACATGTTTTTTAACTCTGTAATAGTAATACAGGTCTTTTGTTTTAAATTGGCAAACAAGGGGATTTCTAAATTGCCAAAAAAATAAATATGCCAAAATGTTTGATATCAAAAAAGCTAAAGCAAAGTTTTTTTGCATTTCATAAGGGTTCAGTTCAGACATCCCCCTGTTGGCCATTTAAAAGAAAGATCCTGTATAATTGTTCTGTTTGTTATCACACAGTGCATTACATACCCTCTGTTGGTTTTGATTAGAATTTTGGTTTTGGTTAGATTGCTGGTTGTTCTGCTGATTAGGAGACTGGTTTTGGTTGGAATTCTGGTTTTGATTAGAATTCTGGTTGGGCTTCTTTTGCTCAACATTTACTGATTTATCAACATGATCCTCATTCTTTGCTTGAGCAACAGGGGCAGGTTTTGGTTGCTGTTGTTGTAGCTGTTGTGGCTTCTGAGGTGCCTGCTGAGCAGCCTGTGGTTTAGGTTGCTGGACTTGCTGTGGGGGTGCCTGCTGAACTTCAGGCTTGGGTGCCAATTGTTGTTGAGGTTTAGCCTGAGACTGATTCTGTTGTGGAGCTTGTTGTTGAGGCTTTTCGACATTTGGAGTGGGCTTTGTCTAAAACCAAAGATGTTTATAAACATTTATTTGACTTCTTAAATACATCAATTGCTGTAGGTATGCTAGGTACTAAAGGCGCGCTTACACAGGCAACAAAAATAGCTCAATAATTATGAGCAACAATGGTCGATTGAGACAAAATATCTAGTTATCCTGCAATGGCGTCAAGCAGTAGTCTGCTAAGTTTGTACTGCTGCTACATTATATGTAGAGCGATAAGGAGCATCTCCGAAGAAACTGGACAACACTTCTTAGACAAGCAATCCAGTTGAAAAACTGCTCACCATGGACATTTTTCTTGCAGCAGGCTTGTGGGTCGCGGGACTTATTTCTTTACCGTGACCCCGGAACATAAAGGGCTATTGAAGGGCACCGTGGATTTTAGCCAGTACAAGTCTGAGTGTCCCTCCCACTCTGCCCGGGGTGGGAGGACTCATTTGAGGATTTTACAATGATAAAAAAAGCGGGTACACTACGATAATACGAAAAACTTAATTCCGAAATTCATAAATACGAATTTCAAAACACCGATTTTCATAATTCCGAATGGTTCGAAATTCCTAATATAACAACTCCGATTGATCATTATTTCTATTTTCATAATTCCGAAATTTCAATATTTCTAACATTTGTAATTACGATTTTCAAAATACCGAGTTTCAAAAGACCGAATATCAAAAATTCCGAATAATAATTTTCCGAAACATCAAAAACACGAATTCCGATTAATTAGAATTCCGACAATTTAACGTTTTAATTCAATTTGTTGACCACCTCCTACAAAGGTAGATTTAGGTATTAAGATATTCGGAGTTTTGAAAATCGGAATATCGAAATTCGGAATAAAATATTTCGGAGTATTTGGGTGTTCCCAAAACAAGCAGTGGCTTTATTAACAGATTTTCTTTGTCTCAATTTCAGTGGCTACCTTAGTTAAATTGCTTAAATAAGCATTAGGAAAAATGTTAAAGTTACTAGCTGTTACCTCCTGTTGGTCATAGCGTGATGTTTTATAAGTTACACTCTTCTTCAACAAATGGGATATCCAACAAAAAAAAAAACGGATTTAGTTGTTCCTGAGATTAGCACCTTCAACCAAACAAACGAACTCTTCAGCTTTTTCAGCTGGGCGTGGAAGGCTATGTCTGAAGCTATGAGGCCGACTTAGTAGAAAACTAAAACTGCATAATTGGAATTTAGAAAAATCTGATTGGATTTTAAAACGAGTCGCCTGAATTAGAGGGTATTGGTGGTGCAGGGGGCTTAAGGGAGTTAGTCATAATCCCCCAAAGTTATTTTAGTTGCTATTGCAAATTTTAAAAACGGAACTTAATTTTTATGCTTTAGAACAGTCTTAACCGACTTCATTCAAAGAATGGACAAAACGTCCCATAACTTGTAACACTTTCATCTATATATCAAATGAAAGCACTTGAATAGTGTATCATTTCATTGTATAACAGCAAACCTGTAAACCATGTGGGAGAAAAGTTATTGAGACTTGAAAGTCAAAATACCAACAATACATAATTTTAGGCAGAATTCATGTGTGTTAATTACACAGCTTATAGTGTAAATATTAGCAATTTGCAGTCTTCAGAATAATTGTAGAGTAAATATAGTTTAGTGGTGCTATATGAACGTCAATTTTGTCATCCACACAACGTAAAAAAAATATCGGTGCAAGAATAAAAATAAAATTGAAAATGAATACAATTAAACCTTATTATACGGTATAATCTTATTAATACGTCAACCAATTCTGTAGAGCGTGCCCGCCTGCTGGCTGTGGGCGAGTGGGAGTCGGGTCTATGGCTTCAGGCACTACCGTCACCCAACATAGGCACCATGCTGGGTGACGAAACCTTCCGGATCGCTACATGCCTGCGTCTGGGCGCTCCTTGCGGTGCTCCACATCGTTGTCAGTGTGGCGAAGGCGTCGACTGCCTCGGGCACCATGGCCTTTCCTGCAGCAAGAGTGCAGGTCGGCTAGCACGGCACGCTAGTTTAAATGACATTATCCGTCGTGCTCTTGTCACCGCCGGGGTGCCAGCCGTTTTAGAACCCAGTGGCTTGGCACGCGACGATGGGAAGAGACCAGATGGGATGACTGTAATGCCATGGAAGTTGGGTAGACCTTTGGTGTGGGACGCAACTTGTGTCGACACCCTTGCGCCATCCCATCTTCCTGGTACTGCATGCTGTGCTGGTGCAGCTGCTGCAAGTGCCGAAAACCTCAAACGGCGCAAATACAATGGCTTGACTAGTAGCTATGTGTTTGAGCCGTTTGGGGTTGAAACACTAGGGCCATGGGGTCCGAGCGCCCACCAACTTTACAAAGACATCGCCAAGCGTATAGTCGACGCCTCGCGTGACCAGAGGGCTGGCCTATATCTTGGTCAAAGGATCAGCATTGCAATCCAACGAGGCAATGCTGCCAGCGTTCTGGGCACTTTCCCCATTGACAACGATGTGGATGAATTTTTCGACGCCCTGTAACTTTTTATTTCAATCATTTTTGTAAATATTTTACCTTTAAGTTTGTTTTTAAATGTAGTATATGTATATATCCCCAATATAGAATAATGCTTTATTTGTAGTAGCTTGTATAGTATGAATAATATGATTATCAACCTTATTGAGTATGAAATGCCCGAAATGGTTTTCTATCAAGATTAGAGATCCCTAAGATGCTGTCAATAAACTTTCACTTTTACTCCTTTTAACAGTCACTAGAATAAAGGAAAACCATCGTACAGCTAGGGTACAGTTTCAAGTTAACTAATAGATTTAAATATGGATAATATATTTTATGAGAGAGTCAATGGAATTTAGTCAGAATAATTGCTGGATAACAAATTAACGCCATTTTAATATAACCAAATCAATTTCATTATGAATAAAACCACTTGTATCTATTAAATGTTTATGTTATTTGAGAGAGATTAAATTAAGAACACATTATTTCACTGTAACAAATATACAGGGTGAATTTTTCAACTGGGCGTGGATGGCTACTTTCGAAACTATGAGGAATATCGAAAAACGTTGAAAGGAGTCTCGAGGCCGATTTTGACGAAAACTAAAACTGCATCATTGGATTTTAGAAAAATCTAAAATCCTGGCCAGGAATCGAACCCGCTGATTTTGGAAAAAAAATCACACCCTGTATTATTACACCGTTTGATAGTGTTGCTAATAAGGATCAATTTCTGGGAAGTAATCATATACGGCAAACTTAAGGAAATGGCTGATTTTTATGAAATTGCTATTTTTCCATGTTACTTTACATCTACTGAGCCATAATTTATTCGAAATATAAAATTTCATTGTTTTCAATGTCTCACTGGATTTGACGTTTCAACAATTCCACTGTACTTAACAATACGACATTATTGAGTTGAACTAAAAATAGCATTATTTTAAAGAAGAAACGGTAACTTATGTTTCAAATACAGTCTTTGCCTTGAAGATTAATCAGTTTTTTTGTAATTATACGTTTTCCTTAAGTTTGCCGTATATGATTACTTCCCAGAAATTGATCCTTATTAGCAACACTATCAAACGGTGTAATAATACAGGGTGTGATTTTTTTTCCAAAATCAGCGGGTTCGATTCCTGGCCAGGATTTTAGATTTTTCTAAAATCCAATGATGCAGTTTTAGTTTTCGTCAAAATCGGCCTCGAGACTCCTTTCAACGTTTTTCGATATTCCTCATAGTTTCGAAAGTAGCCATCCACGCCCAGTTGAAAAATTCACCCTGTATATATTAATGCTCATTATAAAGAAAATAATTACTAAAATCCATGAATAATTCGTACACCGTATTTACTTTGTATAAAATGTTAGTAATACAATACTATTTCGATGGCGCGCGTTTTATTTGATAATATCACCTGTAATATTAACAGTAAAGTGGCAACCGCAGTACAATTTACCAATAGAGATATAAACAAACATGAAAAATTACCTCAAATTATTCTCCGCAGATAAAGTTATAACATATTGATGTAAGTAAATTATACTTCACTGCACAAAAGTTATTTAATGCTATTTCATGTCAGATTTAACAATAGCCGTTATTAAGACATGAACCATCTTTTAGCTGTCTAAGAGAATTCAAGGAGCTGGATAGAGGCCTATTGATAGCTGTCTAAGCCACTGTAAAGCCAATGTCAAGCTGTTACAATGCTCTGGAGTTCTGGACAGCTATTAACATGCTACTACTTCGCTCAGGGCTTGTTAATTTGGGGCCAAATTCAGAATTAATAGAGCTGTGTAACCAGGTTATCAGCCCTTGCACAGAAAGTAGAACAGCGTCGTGTTTTCAAAAGCTCTGTTGTTTAGTGATTCTACAGCTATGTGTGATACTTGGGTCTGAATACCTGTTGTCAGTTATGTGCGTTTCAGGATCACGCACGTCCACAAGGAAGATAAAGTGGACAAACGATAACGCTCTCGTTTAAACTAAACGCGGCTTCTGTGCGTATGAATTCAAGCTCCTATTTAACTAAACTGCATAGTATTAGTAGGTCAGAGATTCAGTAGAGAAATAAATTGATAGATCCTTGGAAGAAGATGAATAATACAACAGCATATGCTTCCATGATTTTTTCCATTCCACATCCTCTACAACTAACTACGCATTCAACAAGAAAAAAGTTTCAGTTTATCTTTCGAAAATCAATATCCGCAGGCAGACCACAAAGCTAACACAAAATGGCGTCGTGTGACACATAATTTTCTTGGGAAGTCGCTCCACTCCACTCTGTATTTCTCATGATTTAGACAAATAATAATATTAATACTAGACATGTTTCAGACATAATCTGTAAGTTTAGTTGGATCTGATAAACACAAATTAACTCGTTATGATTTATTCGATTTTGCACCTACCTCATTAGGCCGTTGACCTCCTGGACCGTGATTCTGGTTCCTCTGCTGATTATTATCAAATCTTGAATTACGAAAGCCTCCTCTGTTCATACCACGACGACCCTGTCTCTGGGGTTGCGGTGGGCCGCCAAATCCTCTATTTCCGAATTGATTCATGGCTTGCATTTGCATACTAGAAAAAAATTCGTGAAAGTATGTCCACAAAGTACGACAACGTAAATGATATAAAATGACAATTTGGAATTTATGCTTACCTACTCACTGCTGCTGATGATGATAAATTTAACTTTGTCGGGTTATTTTTATTTTATTTGTAGATAGAAACAAGGCGCACGCAACTTCTGCAACTAGCTAGCGCAGCGTCGCGATGCGAAAATCTGTCGGCGTACACAATATGGCGTCGTTTCCGTCTGTTTCCGCTTTTCTGGGATGGATTCTGGGCTTTTCTGCCAGTAATTTTATTTTTTGAAGGACACCGTGGCTTTTAGTCTGACAGTCTCTCCCGCCCTGCCCGGGGTGGGAGGCCTCATCAGATGATTTTACCACGTAAAAAAAACAGTTTCCGGCGTTGACATTGTTTAGGAAATACTTTCTACTATCTGTGTTATGGAAAGCCCAGTCCATCAGTTAGACAAAATCTAAATTAAATAAACAAAATAAACAAACCTAATTGAGGCTTTCAAATGTTTACTTTAATTATTATTTTTCTATGATTGTTCATATAAAAATCTATTTTATTCAAGGCCAGAATAAAAACAAACGTTTTTGGGATTATCAAATGACTTTTACACCTTTTACTCCATCCAAATGTTGCCATTTAGTATATTTATTTAATTTTCGTGTAAACTTGTAAAACCACCAAAATCACATTAAATACAACATGTATTTTTAATAGCTAAAAAAAAAACGTTTCTTGAAATGATTAACATTATCGCTATTATAATCTATGTAATAATTCCATTTAATGTTATGGCAACACCAGCTAAAATAAAATGTCAACTGTCAATGTCACATGAAGCGCGGAGTAGAAAGAGAAGGGTATGTCAATTTGGTCAATTTGGATTGGATTAGAATAGATAATCTATGGCAGGGTTTTTCAACCTGTGGGTCGCGACCCCCTGGGGGGTCGCGAAGCCTCTTCAGGGGGGTCGCAAAGCTTCTATAAGGGAATTGTAAAAGGTTGGAAAAGCTACTGCATTAATAAAAACAATTGAGTTTAAAAATATTTATTAAGGCGCTCCCTCACCGCGAACTTTCATGTAATGTTACGAATTCGAGCATTCACCTGTAATGTAACGTTACAAATTCGAACATTTTGTTGGTGAGGGAGTACAATCCAGCATCACAATGCGCATCTTGTATCAAATTATACTAAATATACGTGAATCGGGCACGCCGCAATCGTGGCGGTAAGACCCCTCTTTGAGGAGTAGCGTCACGGCATCCTTACCTACCGCATGACGCAGGTCCTCACGCGACACGAAGTTTCTGAAGGAGGAAACGCCTGGGTGTCACCACTGCGAGGATCGCCCAGAGGACACGGTGGAGCATACTGTGCAGGACTGCCCCGCTTGGGCAGAGCACCGCTGTGTCCTCAGGACGGCGATAGGCGGAGACCTTCGCGCCCGTAATTGGTTGAGGCCGTGCTGCGGGGCGAGACGGAGTGAGAAGCGTCCTCCCTCCACCCCAGCCGCAGTGGTAGAAGCCCATGGCGTCAGAACTCGGCAGATGATCTCCGGCCACCGTAGGCGCGCTTGCCCGCGCCAACGTTGGCCGGATATTTTTCTGCGCGGGCGGTGAGTAAAGGGCAATTCGCTGCCCGACCACGAACCATGCCCGTGTCGACGGCGCATTGTGTTCCACGCTCGCCTCAAAGAGCGTCAGCATGATAACGGGGCCCCAATCTAGAGGGCCAAAGCCTGCCGGGGTCGCGGGACTCATTAATTACCGTGACCCCGGAATATAAAGGGCTATTGTAGGACACCGTGGATTTTAGTCAGTACGAGTCTGACAGTCCCTGCCCCCCCTGCCCAGGGAGGGAGGACTTAATGATGATTTTAAAAAATAAAAAAAAACTAAAGCGACTGCGCGATGAGAATGACTAACTTTTTTTTGGATTGAATATTTATTTGTCACAAAATAAAATACATGTAAAAAAATCCAACGGGTAGGGGGTCGCGAAATATTTCTTCATACTAAAGGGGTCGTGCCATGTAAAAGGTTGAAAAACCCTGATCTATGGGATTAGTTTACTGTTTAGTAGGTACTCTGTGCCACTGTGCTTTACGTGATATTAAATACCTAAAATAAATAGGGTGTAAATATATATACCAAAACAAACGGTGTAACCAGTTAAGAAACGAGTAGATTACCAAGTAGGTATAATTTTAACGACATGCGACAGCTGTAATAATTTCCAGTGGTGTTAATATTTTGGGTTAGTTTAGTCTTGCATAGGTCTAAAACAACAGTAACGAATACTCAATTATCTAAGTATCATGAATAAGAAAAGAAACGTTAGTTTCATAAAACCGGAAGACCCAGAATTTCTTAAAGTGTTAAAAAGGCAAGCTGGTTATGATGACAAAAATCACAAGTTTGATGAACTGATGAACAATGAGGAAGATTTTGTAGAAGATGAAGACAGTGAGCAACCGCAAGTAGTAGTCCTTAAAGAAGGTGACCTAACAGCAGAAGAAGCAGAAACAGAGAGGCTAAGAATAGAAAAATTAGAATCTGAGACAAAAGCTGACCTAAGTCAACGAGTTGTGTTTAAGACCAAAGAGAAGCTATTGCCAGAATCAGCAACTTCTAAAAGGAAACGAGAGGATACCTCTAAAAAGAAAGTCACCAAAGAAAAAAAGAGCCGTCCAATTTTGTCATTTAATGAAGATGATGAAGAGGAGGATGAAAATGATGATACATAGCATATGAAATAATAAAGCAAAATTTTTTTTTTATTGTTTATTTATGGTCAGCAAAATTGTAAGAGATGATAAAATTAAAAACATGTACACTAAAAGTAATTAATTTTATTTACTGAAGTTTTAGAATCCTTATTTAAAATAATTATGGACGTAAATAGATAGACATTCATTTATTATGTGTGCCTGGTCTGTTTTAATATAATAAAACATCTCTGCCATTAATTTCTCGTGTCGTTTCAGGATGGTTACTATTTTTTATCAATTTCATTATCTAGTGTCTTCGCAGCTTTGCCTCTTCTTGATTTTTGTTTTTGAACCATTAGTTGTTATAATATTGTCATTCTTCATAAATACTTGTGACACTTCATTATCATTTTCATTTTCTAGTAGTTTGTGAAGTAAAAATCTTCTTTCATCTTTAACAATTAGTATACTTTCCTGAACTTTTGCCACCTCATCACACAATGCTGCATTCTCCTAAAATTAAGTTTCATTAGAGCTGGCATTATGGTATAATAAGCAACAATTTCAAAAAGAAAAGTGTGTTTAGTGGTGTCATACAGTATGAAGTATTTTAATACATGAATGCACAAAGTGCACCAAATGCGTCAAACCCGTATCATTATGATGCATGTCTTTGTGTATTGCTGTAGCTTTTAAAATAAAGTTGTAAGACATATGTTATTAGTTTGATTCAAGGGTTTTGAGGTCATCAGTTCTTTTGTCACACATTAGTTTTTTTCCTATTTCATTGATTAAATTAGCTCTACAATCTATTTTCAATATCTATGTAGGTAGCCACCAACAGAAAAAATTGCATGTTTTGGGAATAGTCTGTGACTGTTGTATACAGTACCTACTGGATACGAATAGTGAATGTAGCTGTAGTTTAAAAGTTGGGTTTACTTTGAACTTTCTCTGGGAACACCATACTATGCTTTACGTGCTCGAATCGAGAGCATCCTTACTTTAAGATCTAATTGAAAATACAAACAGTTACAAAAATCAGACTGAACGACGATACACTCACCAAACCTTGTCACGAATTAAGAAAACTCTGGTGTCGATATAAAAGAAGTACTTACTAATATTAAACTTTTTATCCTCATTTTCATGTATTTGTACTTTTTGCGATAACGTTTATTTTGTTTATCATTGTGAAGAGTATTCATTTATACTTAATTAAAAGTTAAAAAAAGTCTCGGCAGTTCAGTCAAAGATATTAGAAGTAATTCAAGGAATCATAGTCATAAACACAACAACATAGCACTTGACCAAACAAGAATGAATGAATGAGAAGAATAACGAGAAAGGATCACAGATCACAACAAGAAAAGAAATCAAGAATTCATGAGAATTCTGGATATTTTTTTTTTTTTTTTTTTAATTTAAGGCATGGCACGAGGCCTTTATATCAAATCTTTATAAAAGGATATTATTTGTGTTCACCAAAAATCTAAAGGTACATTATTGATCTCAAACCCGTTTTCTTTTGACTGTTTCCCTAGTCGATGGATAGATGGCGCTGAACTTGGTATGTTACTGCAATGAACGGAACGTCGTCATTTTTTGATTTTTTTCACTTGATTGTAATGAGAAGTTTTCTTTTTCGAGTATTAAAAAAAAAAGTAGTTTCCAATAACTCTGTAGATGGCGTTGAACTGACTACGTTAGACAGAATATTTGCAGCGCACTACAGTAAAAATATGTTATATCTTGGTGTTAATTTGGAATTTGTTTGATGTAACATATTTTGTTGGCCGAGTTGTTTTATTATAGTAAAACAAAGAGAACTTTTCTTTTTCAAGTAAAAAAAAAAGTAGTTTCCAAGAACTCTGTGGATGGCGTTGAACTGACTATGTTACTATATTTTTGCACAAATCCACGAGGAACAGACTTCTCTTCTTTTTCTCTTGGGACATTTTCTTTATGGCGTGGAAAACTCTTAATTAAAAAGACTGGTCAATGAATATTTTTTTCTTTTTCCTTGTTGTTATTTATTTCCAAATGCCAATGGTGTGATGTGAATTGACTGGCAATGACATGACATGTACGTTACGTTTTAAAATCTCAAAATTACAATCATGTGAAAAAAATAAAAAAAAATGACGACGTTCCGTCCATTGCAGTAACATATCAAGTTCAGCGCCATCTATCCATCGACTAGGGAAATAATCAAAAGAAAATCCCTCATTTTGAAATCTTTTTTTTTGTGGCAACAGTCTGTGACTGTAATGCAAAAAACGTAACGTATAATATCATGTCATTGTCAGTCACATCACATCACACCATTGACATTTGGAAATAAATAACAACAAGGAAAAAGAAAAAATATTCATTGACCAGTCTTTTTAATTTATGAGTTTTCCACGCCATTTTCCATCCCAAGAGAAAAAGAAGAGAAGTCTGGTCCTCGTGGATTTGTGCAAAAATCTAGTAACATAGTCAGTTCAACGCCATCTACAGAGTTCTTGGAAACTACTTTTTTTTACTAGAAAAAGAAAACTTCTCATTGTTTTACTATAATAAAACTACTCGGCCAACAAAATATGTTACATCAAACAAATTCCAAATTAACACCAAGATAAAACACTTTTTAACTATAGTGCGCTGCAAATATTCTGTTGTAACAATAACTATTTTATTCTTCCCCGAAAAATACTGATCGTGCACCAAATATTCTTGAATGGTACAGAATAGTAGATTGTATAACAAGGGAGCAAAATAATATTTTTATGGCGAGGGCGCTATTTTGAATCCAGAGCAAAGTGAGGGATTCTTTAGTAGAATCCTGAACGAAGCGAGGGATTCAACGTAAGTCGCCCGAGCCAAAAATATATTTTGTCCCGAGTGATACACTCTGCTTTTCATCACCCACTCTGAGAAAATAAAAACTCCACTCCACCCACTTCAACCACTCCACCCACTCGACCCAATGGACCCACTCGACCCACTCCACCCACTCCTCCCACTCCGGACTCCTCTCACTCCACCCGCTCCTCCCACTCCACCCAATCCACCCTCTCCACCCACTCCACCCACTCGCGGACATAATAAACATACAAACAGACCAAAATTCTAAAAATGCTGGAAATGGGTTCTATGTCTGGCGCTGAACACTAAGATGTTCCAAATTCAAAAAGTGCGCCGCAAATTACTAATTACTACAAAAATAATAATACAAATATAATAATATAATAATAATAATAAATAATAATAATATTATAATTACTACAAATTACTTTTACGCCCACTTATCAATAAGTGCGCGTAAAGCGCCGTATTTACGTTCCATCTTGCTGTACGTCCCGCCAAGGTCATACACGATGCACGACGCAAAAACATCGTGAATAGGCTTGACGTACGTCATAATAATAATAATTACTGACGTACGTCAAGCCTATTCACGGTGTTTTTGCGTCGTGCATCGTGTATGACCTTGGCGGGACGTACAGCAAATGGAACGTGAATACGGCGCTTAAAAGTAAATTGCGGCGCACTTGTATAAAAGATTAAAACCTCATTGTTGTTCGCTAAAAGAGAGAATTTTCTTTTCCTAGAGAAAACACCACTTTTGGGCGCACTTAAAGGCGAACCAAGTCGTCCTTTTCGAATAGATGTGATGAAAAATATTTAGTATGCATCCTAGTAGGTACCATATATCCATTTAAAACGGTTTTGTACAACTTCTAGGTACCAATACGGTATTTTACTGCATAAATAAATTGAAAATCTATTTAGTCCGTCAGTAATAATACTGAAAAATAATGGACACGTATTTTTTGTTTTTTTTTAAACAATGAATATTGACAAAGATAAAACGCTTTTAAATTCGGGAGTGGGGTCTTGTGACGTCATTACGCTTGTAAAATTGTACCGACTGAGTGACGTTTTGTGATTTTTAGAAGTGTTGTATCTTCGTCAATTTTGGTTTGCGTGAAAAAATACGGGTCCTATATGTTTTTTCATACCACTTGGTCAAAAAAGTGACATTCTATGCCACAAAAAGCGAACATAACAATAGTCATTTCTAATCTGTGAAAAACAGGGAAAGAATCTTGTACTGAATTTCATTCTCTCTCTAGGGAGAGAACGTGATTTAAATTTGGAATACGATTACGGTAGACTCGATCGAAAGCTAACCAGAATAATAAAACATTAAAAAATAAAGATTTCGAGTCGACAAAATATATCCGCAAAATTCGGATTGTCGAGTATTTTGAAAAATTTCTAATGATGTTCTGACCAGACAGATCGCAGCCGCCAATATTGACATCAGATATCACGTTGAGTTTTTTTTTTTCTTTATTTTCGGCCTATGACTTACCGTGACACCTACATTTAGTACCTTGATGTGTAGTATTTGGGACACACGTTTCACCCGAGCGAAGCCGGATTTCCATCTAGTTAAATAAAATTACGAAAACCGACGAGGCCGTATGAGCTTGATGACTTTGCTTTTTTAATTTGCCGCGTTTTTGTATTCTTCAAATACAACGTTGAGTTTATTTTTACTTATTTTTATAAATAAGTTAATGTTAAATATTAATGTTTAAAATGCGTATCTCATATTATTACTGTGTTATTTTTTCGCAAATGGTACGAAAAGTAGAGTATTTTCCTCGGTGATAAAGCTGTCTTAGTCTTGGGTGAACTTAAATCCCTCGCTACACTCAGGACTCGTCTTAAATCCCTCGCTTTGCTCGTGATTTAAGTTTTTAACACCCTCGCTACGCTCGGGAGTAAACCTCGAGTCCTTCGTTACGCTCGCGATTTAATTCGCCACCCGCGACAGAAGACCCTGCTTTATCCCCTTGGTTAATAATCTACTATTTCGTACCACTTGCTCAAAAAAGTGTCATTCTATGCCACAAAAAGCGAACATAACAATAGTCATTTTTAATCTGTGAAAAACAGGGAAAGAATGTTGTACTGAATTTCATTCTCTCTCTAGGGAGAGAATGTGATTTAAATTTGGAATACTTAGATTACGGTAGACTCGATCGAAAGCTAACCAGAATAATAAAACATTTAAAAATAAAGATTTCGAGTCGACAACATATATCCGCAAAATTCGGATTGTCGAGTATTTTGTAAATTTCTAATCATTTTCTGACCAGACAGATCGCAGCCGCCATTATTGACATCGGTTATCATGTTGAGTTTTTTTTTCTTTCTTTATTTTCGGCCTATGACTTACCGTGACACCTACATTTAGTTCCTTGATGTGTAGTATTTGGGACACACGTTTCACCCGAGCGAAGCCGGATTTTCATCTAGTTAAAATAAAATTACGAAAACCGACGAGGCCGTATGAGCTTGATGCCTTTGCTTTTTTAATTTGCCGCGTTTTTGTATTCTTCAAATACATAAACGTTGAGTTTATTTTTACTTATTTTTATAAATAAGTTAATGTTAAATATTAATGTTTAAAATGCGTATCTCATATTATTACTGTGTTATTTTTTCGCAAATGGTACGAAAAGTAGAGTATTTTCCTCGGTGATAAAGCTGTCTTAGTCTTGGGTGAACTTAAATCCCTCGCTACACTCAGGACTCGTCTTAAATCCCTCGCTTCGCTCGTGATTTAAGTTTTTAACACCCTCGCTACGCTCGGGAGTAAACCTCGAGTCCTTCGTTACGCTCGCGATTTAATTCGCCACCCGCGACAGAAGACCCTGCTTTATCCCCTTGGTTAATAATTTACTATTTTATCCTCTAGTACAGTGTTTCCCAACCTGTGGTCCGCGGACCCCTGGGGGTCCGCGAGTATATGTATGGGGGTCCGCGGTGTCATCTCTGGAGCTGGATAAATGCTAATGTTTCGTAATCGCTACTTTTTGCTTAGCGCGTGCTTAGTCAGCACGGCGAACATGCACCAAAGTGCGGTGAACAGGTCTGAATATGGGCGGGCTGTAACTTTTCCCTCTTTATTTTTTTAAGGGGGTCCGTGAAAACTATGCTTTATTTCCTAGGGGTCCGTGGCTGAAATAGGTTGGGAAACGCTGCTCTAGTGAATAAAGTAAATTTGAATTTAGAACATCGTATGAACAAAAGAGTAGCAGCAGTAATGGCGGCCGGTGACCGCAACAGCTGATCGCTTGCTGTGGGGGCACCACAGCTTGACGTTCGAAGGTTGTCGAGGAAACTGGTGGCTTTGGCTTTTTAGCTTCGGAATTCAATACGCCTCCCTTGGAGCGTAATCTACAATTATTTTGTTAAAATCTCAGACCCGGAACATTCTTGGCTCAGTACTTTGTTATACCTTTTTTTATTTGCTTTGCGCGGTTTTCATTTCACGTCTTATTGTTATGTTATGACAAACCAAGATAAAAATAAGTAGCTTAATAATACTTAGGTAGTAGTTTTCAACTATATACTACCTAATTATTATTTGTTTTAATTTAAAAAATATTCTGTTCTATAATAATGTCTTAGTTAATAACTAAACTGAAATAAAAGCCTATCTTGTGTTTATACGATTGTACATCTGTTTTTTTTTGTTTTTGCATTTAATAATTTCCTCGCTGAGGTGGGATGAAAAGTTACGTGTTGCACTCGAGTGCAAAGATTTTTCACCTTGTTATTTCCCTCGCTATCACTCATGATTCTAACTTTTGAATCACTCGTTTCACTCGTGATTCAAATTTAGAATCATTCGCTTGCTCGGTCATCAAATATGAGCACGCGGTTAAAAATCAACTTTGCACTCTTGTATAACAAATAACTATTTTTGTTTTTTCTTTGGTTCCTAGGGTTTAGGGTTCCTAGGATATTTCTTTAAAATTAAATTAAATTTCTTTAAAACCAACCTTGTGGCCAAAGACTTTCTCAAAGCCTAACAAAAAAAAATACAATAAGTGCGTCCACACACAGTGAACAATCTCTAATTTATAGATATAGCCATATTATCGCTTCTCATTGTTCACCAAATCCTTCAGATTTAATTTCTACTAAAAAAGGAGGAAAGTTCTCCGTAAATGATAATCCGTGGTCACCCTAATCGACATATTCAAAGCGCATTGAAGATTTTGTTCGCTTATACAATACACCATCCCAGCTGCATCCGAGGTAGGAGCAGCCAGGACGCTGTTAAGTACACACCCCAGTAAGGCTCAGTCTCAACAGCTCCTGAAATATAAACCTAGGATTTTTTGTTGTATTTTTGCTAGTTTCGACAAATTCAAATCTAGGTTTTACCATAGAATAAATAATATGGTTTTACACAAAACTTCAGACCTCTGCGATGCTTTTTCAGCGAGATATTGGCGAAAAACTAAATTTTCAACGTTTCGACGGCGCGGCCATGGCGTTTTAGTCTTGCAGCTCCTGAAATATAAACCTAGGAGTTTTCGTTGTATTTTTACTAGTTTCGACAAATTCAAATCTATGTTTTACAAAAAACTTCAGACGTCTGCGATGCTTTTTCAGCGAGATATTGCCGATAACGTGTTTGTCACCGTTTCAATGGCGCGGGCGCGCGGCCGTGAGGTTTTAGCCTTGTAGCTCCTAAAATATAAACACAGGATTTTTTTCTATAATTTTAAAAATTGTTTACAAATTCAATCTACTATTTCCCATAATTTCAGGTCTCTGCGACTCTTAGTTTTAAAGATCTCCATGGCCGCGCCATTCGCCGCGTTTCGATGGCGCGGCCACGTTCAAACCCTTATAACTTTTTAACCATTGCTTTGAAAAATTTAGGGTTTTTGGCAATCGACTTTTACATTTTAATACAAAAACTTGGGATGGTTTTTATTAAAAAAAAAACGTCATGGCCGCGCGGTCGAAACGGACACGCAGCGACTAATGGGCGACTCGCTGTCTGACCATGGAACATGCCCAGGTCGACGGCGCGTAGTGTTCCACGCGCGCCTCTTAGAGCGTCAGCTTAATGAATAGAACCTGCCGACGTTACGGAACACACGTATACCGCGACTCCGGTACACAAAGGGCTACCAAAGGATACCGTGGATTTTAGTCAGTACAAGTCTGACAGTCCCTCCCTGCCCTGGGTAGGAGGACTCATTCATTTGATGATTTTACCACGATGAAAAAAAAAGCGCCATTTATAGAATGGTGTTATATTATAATAAAGTGTACCTAGTTTTATTTTTCCAAAATCAAGGGGTTCGATTCCTGGCCAGGATTATTGAATTTTCTAAAATCCAATGATGCAGTTTTAGTTTTCGTCAAAATCGGCCTCGAGACTCTTTTCAACTTCTTCGGTTTCCGATATAGCTATCCACGCCCAGAAAAAATTCAACCTGTATATTTACCATCTTCGAAAAAAGGAGGAGGTTCTCAATTCGTCGCAGTCTTTTTAACCGACTTCAAAAAGAAGGAGGTTATCAATTCGAAGGTATGTTTTTTTTTTTTTTTTTTTGTGTGTTTGTTACGCGATTGTGGACCGATTTTCAAAATTCTTTTTTTGTTCGAAAGGAGATGCTTCCGGAGTGGTCCCATATTCACCAAGTCAAGATCTGATTATTGGATCCTGGAGAAATCGAGGGCAACCCTCAAATTTTATAGGCCCACATATAGTTTTTCGCAAATATTATGAAGTAATTTAAGTATTTGCATATGGTAATCATAATTTCATGTAGCTGAGCTGATGATGGAAGGTACAACTCCTTAACAGTAAGGAGTAGGCATCAACTGATTTAGTTTGTGTTCGCTTATCTCTGGAACTACAAGTCCGATTTAAGTCATTCTTTTTTTGTTATACTAGGTATTGTTCAACTGAGGGAACACTGCAAGTTTCATCAAAATCGGTTCAGTAGTTTTTGAGATAGGGAATTTTATTAGCTAATTTTGTAAATGAGCGATGTTATTACCGGTGCTACGGATTACAAAATTCTAGTGCACATGTAAGAAAATGATGTACCTATTTGACAAGAATTTGGGTTGAATATTTAAACTAAAAAGAGTAAAATAAAAGCTTTTTCAAAAAAAAATGTAACCGCCTTCAAAACCAACCACTAAAAAAAGGGTAAAATAACCTACAAAATAACTTTTCTTTCGGAAGTCGGTGGCAAAAAAGACAATGAAAAATAAAACCACCGACTTCCGAAAGAAAAGTTATTTTGTAGGTTATTTTACCCTTTTTTTAGTGGTTGGTTTTGAAGGCGGTTACATTTTTTTTTTTATGTACGTTCCCATATTTCTCGATGACCCCTGGACCGTTTAGGAAAATTCTATTTTTGTTGAAAAAGTACAGTTGACACGGAGTTACAGTCTGATCATACGACCGCGAGTCGTGGTCAACGCGCAGAGCTGACAGCAATATGAAGGTGCTCCCACAGGCAAACGCCTGCCGGGGTCGCGAGACCGTCTAAACAAGTAACTGTTACCCGAGAACAAAAAGGGATATTGGGGAGGCAACACCGTAACTTTTAGTCAATACGAGTCTTGACAGCGGCCTTTCATTCCATCCAGGGTGGGAAGGACTCATTTGATGATTAAGATGATTTTACCAAGAAAATAATAAGGTATGGAAGGTGTTTGTTAACTAGAAAATGTAAGTTTGATTTTATTATTCCACGCACTTGGCCGGTTTTTAACACAATCAAAAGGCACGCGTAGAACATTAGGTGGCGCTTTGCGCCGGAGACCGCGGATGGAAGACAGCGACCGGAGACCGAGACAAAGAGTCCGCGACCGAAGATCTCGACCGTATTTGTCTCCTGCCTGTGTCTCGCTCTCGAAGTGCCGCTCGCTCATTTAAAATATTTCCTAATGTTAAGTACCTGTCGCGGCCTCCGGCACGTACCGCCACCTTTTGTCATATTTTCCGTCATACTGGAGCCATCAAGCAAAATATGATTTAAATTTCTTTTCTTTTTAAATACCTATAATAGGTACTTACGTATAATAAATAGGTACTTATGTAAAAATAAACATCCTTTCCGATCGTGAGGTTGAGGGTGTTGGTTGGTCATTGGAGGAAAAACATCACATTTTAAAGGGAGCATTTTACTTGGCAATTATACTTATGTTATTTAAAAGCAACTGGAGATTGTCAAGATAGCCACTATCCAAGACTACATCTTCCGGTATTATGTGTAAATACTTAGAATTTAAAATTTAACTATTTCTCCTACTTTCTTAGTGAAGACTTAAGTATTTTTACACAGATAAAGTAGAAGTAAGTTATGAAGTTATTACATTCTTGTCATTTGTAAGGTCTTTGTACATACGAGTACCTATGACTAATTAATAATCTTAAGTAATTTTCAGACCTTATATTATTATTATATCTCACTAAATGCATTCTGTTTTTTTTTAACACACAATATTATACGACATTAAGCTGGGTGCTCACTTAGCAGTGTTGCATGATGTATCAGATACAGTATCAAGTGAGGCACCAGCCTCCTGCCTAGTGCCTACGTACTCACTTGATACTGTATCTCTCGTTACCCTTACCTACATGCAACGCTGCTAAGTGAGTAACCAGCTTTAGATATTTTAGTATTTATGCGAAACCCGAGGCACGTATCTATTATTAAAGAATCTATTGCAAAAGGCAATGCGTAAAATTGCTGCCTTTTTTTTAAGCGGCCGTCGATCTGTCGACTGATGTAGACAAAACGATGCAGAATAATATTCCGAATTTATTATTTTCTGGGGTCCTACACCATAATCTCAGTCTTAGCTGATATCATCATCATCATCATCTCAGCCATAGGACGTCTACTGCTGAACATAGGCCTCCCCTTTTGATCGCCACAAGTACCGGTTGGAAGCGACCTGCATCCAGCGTCTTCCGGCGACCTTCATAAGGTCGTCTGTCCACCTTGTTGGTGGACGTCCTACGCTGCGCTTGCTAGTCCGTGGTCTCCACTCTAGCACTTTTCGACCCCATCTGCCATCCGCTCTGCGAGCAATATGGCCTGCCCATTGCCACTTCAGCTTGCTAATCCGGTGGGCTATATCGGTGACTTTAGTTCGTCTACGGATCTCCTCATTTCGGATTCGATCACGTAGAGAAACACCGAGCATAGCCCTCTCCATAGCTCGCTGAGCGACTTTGAGCTTTGAGATGAGGCCGATAGTGAAAGACCACGTTTCGGTGCCGTAACTCATCACTGGTAACACACATTGGTTGAAGACTTTCGTCTTGAGGCACTGAGGTATATCGGTATAGACACTGCGTAGTTTCCCGAACGCTGCCCAACCGAGTTGGATTCGGCGGCTGACCTCTTTCTCGAAGTTGGATCTACCTAATTGGACTACTTGTCCTATGTAGATATATGATTATACAACAACTTCGAGTACCGAGTTTCCAACAGAGACTTGGGTGGGCACAACATTGGCATTTGACATTATTTTCGTCTTGTCCATGTTCATTTTCAAGCCCACCCGTTGCGAAACTCGGTCGAGGCCATCGAGCATCATGCTGAGTTCCTCCATCGACTTTGCCATGACTACGATGTCGTCGGCAAACCGAAGGTGAGTGATGTACTCGCCATTGATGTTGATGCCAAGTCCTTGCCATTCCAGGAGCTTGAAGGCGTCTTCCATTGCGGCAGTAAAGAGTTTAGGGGAGATAACATCCCCCTGTCTGACGCCTCTTCTCAATGGAATCGCCTTCGTACTCTGCTCCTGTACTCGGACCGACAAGGTGGCGTTATTATACAAACACTTCAACACCTCGATGTACCGACAGTCAATACGGCATCGCTGGAGTGACTCAAGCACCGCCCATGTTTCCACCGAATCGAAGGCTTTCTCATAGTCCACAAACGCTAAGCATAATGGCAAGTTATACTCCTCGGTCTTCTGTATAACTTGCTGCAGCGTATGGATGTGGTCTATGGTACTATAGCCTCTTTGGAAACCGGCTTGTTCGGGAGGCTGGAAGTCATCAAGTCTGTGTTCGAGACGGTTCGTCATAACCCTTGAAAACAGCTTATAAACATGACTCAGAAGCGTGATGGGTATGTAGTTCTTCAATAGGCTGTTATCACCTTTTTTGAAGAACAGCACCACCTCACCTCTGCTCCATGCTTCGGGCGTTTTGCCCTCGAACAGGACGGTATTATAGAGCTTCTGGAGGACTTTAAGTACCGGTGTTCCACCCGCTCTCAGAAGCTCTGAGGTGATTCCGTCCTCGCCCGGCGCCTTGTTGTTCTTAAGCTGTTTCAGGGCCATCCTAATCTCGTACAGACTGATGTCCGGGATATCTTCGGTATAATGTCGGGACAGCTTGGCTCTTGGATCTCCTACCAAGCTGTCAACGGGCTTTGCGACCGAAGCTTAGCTTTAGCTGATATAAATGACCTTAAAATAATAATTTTGAAATAATTACAGAATTAGCAGTTGAACCATAAACTTAGTTTTACCGTAAATGTTATTGACAACGACGATATATTACTAGACTCCTAATAACAGGCGACCGATGTCTGTCAACAAATTAGGCAAAAAAGTCTTATATCGACCACTCCTGTGAGCCGTAAACATACCTTGAGTGCCTTGAGACAGAACAGACCTTGAGTTAACCAATCGCAACGCAGAACCCCAACCCCCTCGCTTACGTAGTACCTCAGCGAGTTGACAGAATAGTTTTTGTTCTTTAGATCGTGCATGCGGAGTCTAGTAATATATCGTCGTTGCCTACTTGATTGAATCATTAAACTGACGTAATGATAATATGTGGTCATGGTACGAACTAGAAGAACAGTTCAGTTTAAGTCGAAAACTGGATTGCGTTAAGAGCTCGTGGTAAGCCTCCAGAATATTACTCTGCATCGCTTAGCCGATAATGTTGTCTTCACACCGCCCGCCGGCACAAGCCGGCGGTCAAGGCCGGAGGAGACCTGAGTTTGACAATTTTCCATTGTTCAATCAGGCCTCCGGCGGCTTCGGTGTCTAGACAGCTTTACAGATGGATGGCTGCTAAAAATTAAAGATGCACCGGTCTTCATACATTTTTAGTCATTAACTTTTAAAACTGTTTAACGAAAAATACGTCGCCGATAATGCCGGGATCGAGAGTTTGCCGCCTATTGCCTCCGCAAGGACACGGCAATGCTCTGCCCAAGCGGGGCAGACCTGCACCGAATGCTCCACCGTGTCCTCCGGGCGATCCTCACAGTGATGGCACCCAGGCGTAGCTTCCTTCCCAAATACACACAGGAAGCTCCCAAAGCATCCGTGTCCGGTGAGGACCTGCGGAAGGTGACGACGCCGCTACGCCTCTCCAACCACTCCCTGCGCCCTATACACATTGGGTTAACGCATTGGGCCAGCGTGTATGTACAGACCTACTTCGCTGGATGTTGGTAGTTGGCGAGAATACTGGCCGGCCAACCGACAGTTGTCGGTTTTTCGTGCACTAATCAAAGGATCCTGCACGCGTAGCATGGCGATTCTATCTCTATTCTACCACGAAAAGACAAAGTTATTTCATTGTTATTTTTATACAAATCGACCATTTTTTGCACAAATATGACACTATTCTTACACCATTAAAGAATAGAAACATATCCTTTCTGTTTAAACATTGCTATGCTTAAACCGAAAAAAAATCTTTTACGTTCAGTCATTTTGTCTATTCTCCCGTCGACAAAACGTGTTTCTACAGCGCCATGCTACGCGTGCTGGCGGGCTTCGCAAACAGTGTTCACACGTTGGCACAATGTGTACAGCGGCCTGTTTAGAGGTGACAACAATAAGTAATTTTGCGATAAAATATAACACGATGTATACATGATTTGACCGATTCAGGTACCTATTATTCTGAGCAACTATATTCAGGTTCCGCATGTACAGAAAAAATGTTGTTTAGTAACTCATTTATAGGTTAGCCGGTTGACTGAAGTCCAAAAGAAAAAAAAAATTGAGCCCTCGTACCGTAGGGTATCCGAGTCACCCACATGTATGTACCGCGTTTTTTTACATATTACGAGTTATTAATGTTTTTAAATGAGGGACCTAATCTTTTCTTTTGGACGACAATCAGCCGGCCACCCTGAATTATGACGTTGACATGTTACGAGAAAAAATCAAGGAATGATTTTGTAGACAGATAGTGGGTACCTAAGAACAATGTTCTCTATAATGATCAAATAATTGATCTATTTTTAAACTAAATTTAAAAAATATATTTTTTACCATAATCACATTTTTACAATATAACGTTAAAATTTAAACATTAATATGAACAATTCTGACGCCACACAGTGACAGTCTTAACATTCTATTTTACATTGATTTGTTTTAGTGCTCATAATACATATAAATATACAATTACTTTTATATTTCTAATGAATAAGACAAGTACTTGTAGGTAATAGGAAAATTATAAGGCAATAGCGCAGTTGATAAACTTTATAAGTAAACAATTTGTTGGTATGAATCATACAGGTTTACTACTACCAACGGTAGCGGCGATAGCGTTGTAGGTACCTATGTAAGTACATAGTTGATAAGTAGTGTATAATTGTATTCAAACAGATCCATTGTATGATAAGAATTAAAATCGTACAATTGGAATTTGTATTCGCCTTTTCAGAGCCACATCGCCAGGAAATAGCGGTAGGTAATGTCGCTAGATGACGCCGACGAGCGATGTTATTGAGTACTAGCGGCCCGTCCCGGCTTCGCACGGGTATAGGACCCGGTCTAAAACCCGGTCCCGATGGTTACAAACACAACAAAAAAATAATTATCCGAATCGGTCAAGCCGTTTTCATGTTATGTCGTGACAACGGAAAACGGGTTTCATTTTTATATATATAGAAGAAGAAGATAGAAGATTGTCTGCTAGAGCTTGTTGCATATAATAGCTGTATGCTATTTTAATAACTACCTACAAATAAAAGCAAGTATAAAAAAACTCTTAAAGATGTCAATAAGTACATTGCTACTTAATGAGGAACTATGGGTGGGACATTTATTAAATGCAAACATGAGCTAGTTTAGTCAATTGATCATAATATAGTACCGGCGATTAATATTGCACATGGATCTTTGGAAAAGGATAATCTGTTAGTTTGGTTTTGTAGAGCGTTGTCTCTGTCACACACTGCAACACTGGATATGTGTTTGTCGCTGGTTTCTCATTCGTTGGTATTGGTTAGTGCTTCATGCGATAGAGATAAAACGCTTTTAGAACCCGAAATTAGCCGATTACCACTTTTCAAAACTTGATTTATCTTTACCCGATGCATTTTCTCGGGAATATGCATGTATTTTTTTAAATTTATATCACTTATATTATAATGCTGAAAACTTTCTTTGTTACAGTCCATCTATCGAGGAAGGCTATTTATTGGCTATAAACATCACGCTACGATCAACAGGAGCCGCGCAGAGGTGTGAAACCACGGGTAACAGATAGTCATTAACATACGGTAGGTACTACAAAAACGATAAAAATATCAAAAATTAAATTCAACTTCTGCATGCCGCTTAAAAAAATACTGAACTCTTATCCGGACCACAAAAAAATAAAATAAAAATCCATTGAACGCTTGTCTAAAAAATGTGTAAGTGCCCATTAGCGCATTCCCATGCATCCGTTCACGCGTCAGCGCTTTTAAAAACGCGGCGTTGTTTTACAAATTATAAAATAATATTTCTTATTTCCATACAGAAACATTGCCAAATTAACTAAAACTTGTAAATATTTTTACAGTTTTTAGACAGGTGTAACTTTATCTTCCTTGTTTCAGGTTGATTTAAGGGTCGTTTTGCAGTTTCACTTTTTTTAGACAAGCGTTCAACGATGTTTATAGTTTTGTGGTAAGGCGGTGACAATTTTCTACAACACGTCCAAAATGTAAACGTTTGGGACTGTGACAGCCATTTTGTGACGTCATTATTCACTCTCTTTACATTTAATTTAATAAGTTTAGTAACAGTTTGTGCTTTAATCAAGCGAAAATCACAATTACAATATAATTATACATTTTTAGTGAAACATGAATCACATTAACGAATTAAGTGTTTCTTTGACATATGAATAATATTGTTTCGTCACTGCCGGTACTATCGAGATGTAAGCGTTTTAACATTGAGTAGTTTCGTTTCACCAAAAAACATGTAACATAAAATAGTAAACAGTAAAATAAGTGATGAATTAAAGAATCAAAATAAATTTACCACATCGTTTCTGTGGTTCAAAACAATGTATATTTAAAAATTAAAAGTTTTGAATTATTTACACTTCCTATTATGATCCCAGACACTGCCTAACCCCCGCATGGTGCGAAGACTGTATTATCATTATTAATTGCCGCATGATGCGTGATGAAAAATTCATGAATTTAGAATCGTATAATATACCTACAGAATATTTAGTTAACCACTTTGGTGGTACATTTTAAAATGATTATATTATTTATATGAAAGAGCTAATCAATACAAGCATTTTACCAATGAAGTATTCTATACTACCTATACAACAAACTGATACCATTGATATATAAAAACCCAAGATGCACAGTCACGAATAAAAGTAACGTATGAAAGTGTCCCGAAACTCATTTTCTGTCTCTTTCTTTCTTTTTATAATGCGACTAAGATAAAAAAGGATATTGTATTGCGTTGTTCTAACACTGAACAAGCAGATCTTTTTTAACCTTCTTGACGTAAAATTTTTACAATTTCTCAGAGAGCACTTCGACATTTTCAACGGCTGTTCCCAGACGCGAGCGACTGCGAGACTATTTGAAATGAACGCACAATTTCGAATGTTGCGCTCATTTTCTAGGAACGTTTTTTAGACGTTGTTTGTGCATCTTGGGTTTTTATATTTCAATGACTGATACGAAACCACATAATTTGGCAAGATTTTGGTGTAGTGGGGGAAAGTTCGCGCATCGCACTTAGGCGCCCATTAGTTAGACGGTCAATCGCATTAGTTAGACGATAGGTTTCCCGTCAGTTAAAATCTCTGCCACGGTTTTGCCAAGGCAAAACCTACCGTCTAATGGGCAACTTAGAAGTAAAAAATATGGTCAGTTCTTCTTTTTCTTTTAAAACGTTGCCCCACACTAGGAATTTCTCCTGTGTCGCGGGTGCGTTTACAAACATATAAAGTCAAATTACACAAACGCCCAGACCCGGAACAACTATTTGTAGATCATACATATATGTGCTCCGTGCGGGAATCGGACCCGCGACACGCAGCGTAGCAGTCCTATCGCTCAGCCACTGCGCTAACCGTGCTGTCACTATTATTGTATTCTACGGATCTTTGTCTTCATTTATTTATTTTTTTGTTTAGATAAGAAGATAGTTAAAGAAAGGAGGGGAATTAGTGAAGTTCATTACGAGTAATTAATATAAAAAAACGTCACTATCTCTTAGCAAAACAGTTACCATCGGCATCAAATTAAGAGTAAAGGGCATTGCCAAATCTTCAAAGAAAACGGCTCAGAACCCAACAAAGATTAACTATGTCTCAGTAAAAAAGAAAAGAATGATAGAACTTAAGAGTACATATAAATAAATGAGTTTTCATAAGAAGTACTCCGAAAAAAAATTATTGTATAGAGTTGACCACTAAATACTTCTAAATTTAACGTTAGGTAACATAAAAGAAACTTTCAAATGATTATTGATATTAATAATTTTTTGGACATTATTCTCGATTTATATGTTTTATTGTTTTGTGTTATGAATTATCGTTAATATAGAAATTCTGTTGGACACAACATGAATCGGGCCGATTTTTGTCATTCCCCTATAAAAAAATAATAACAACTCTTAAACAAAACTCGACAATAACGAAAAAAGGTACAACTTTCGTGCACGTAAGTGTAAACGGGAGCGAGCGTTATACGGAATTTATTCGGGGTGTGGGGGGGGGGGGGGGGGGGGGTCGCCTTACGCACCAATCGCGCTCTCGGATCGATCTACTTCATATCCCGCGACCGTCATGACCACCAAACAGATCTAAACAACGGCTTTTGCGCATCTTACGACTCTTGCCAAGTTACGTGCTGGGGCTAGGAAAAGTATTTGTTATTTAGTCTGAATACTGAACACACAACATATACAAGTTATTTAGCAACCCTTGATTGCAAACACTGAAGTCATAATAAATAACAGTAATTTTTAAAGTTCTAATAAAAAAATGCATTGGTAGGCGTGTAAGCACAATATTACGAATGTAGATTCGGGGCGTTGCCTTATACGATCAAAAGTTAAATTATTCCTTACTGAGTCCATGTTTTGGGTGATTTGTTGTTTTAAACTTGAATCTAAAAATACATGATAAGATAATTAGTATCACCCAGAATAAATAATGTTCTACCAACATTAACAATCTACAATAGAAACGCATAAACTACATAAAATACTTTGTATACATCACTGATTTAGGTACATTAGTACCAGTCTAACAAAGAAGCGTATTCGGTTCCAATTCAATAACATTGCCAATTCCTTCAACGTTCGCGACGTGCTCGCTTGGCGCGCGCCGTCGGTAGAGAAGCATTAGAGTCATCAACGTCTCTCTTCTTTGTGGGAGCCTGAGGGCGCTGCAGCTGGCTCTGTGCTGTTAGCTGCAGCTGTAGCGCGTGGGTATTCAATCGCTCAGCTAGAAGTAGAGGCCGCAGTGCTGCCATCTTGTGGCTGTACAGAGTCACACGTGGCCGACTGTTGACTGCAGCCGTAAGCTGCTCACGCACAGTCATCTCTGTATTCTCAGAATTATTGTTCCATTTGTCATTGTCACCTTTGTCTTTGTCAACATTCTCCGATGATTTATTTGACTCCGAGTGATCATCAGTATCAGTTTTACATATTATATTGACTTGGGCTCTTACTTCCGCATCAAACTTTGATATTGTGCTCACAAGCGGCTTTGCCCAACCAATATGTAGAATTGGTGTTTGACTACCTTCTTCCCATTTGCAGATGCCATCATAAAACCTAAAATTAAAAAGAACTTTTATGTTTAACAATTTTAGTAGAAGTAAGAAAAAAAGTGTGCTGAGTATTTTTGAAATACAAGCCATACCTAAGTAACGACGCAAAGCACTCTGGGTCCTTCAAAATTGATCTGGCAGAGTGACCAGAACTTTCAGCTTTCATCAACTGAGGGATTAGTTCATTTGCTATCTCAGAGAACTCTTTATATATCTCTTCATCATCACGGGAATAGTTGTAGCTATAAAATGAAATATTTTGTTATTATGATTGAGTGACAATTAGATGTTTGGTTAGATCAAAGAACCAGGGCTCGGAAAACGGTTTATTTTTCGAAACGATTTCGTCTTAAATGCCTAAGAACGTATTTGTTTCGGTTACGTTCGAACGTAAAATAAAACGGTTTAGGAGAAGAACAATATTTTATCGTTTTTGGTTGATAAAACGTTTTAAACCGTTTTTAACATTTTTTTGGGTTCAAGACGTAGGTACTAATTTTAATTTTAAAAACATTTTATTGATATTACACGCCTGCACTATTATTTCTTTCGTCGTTATTACGAGTATTATTAACTTTACTAAGAATAATGATTTTTTTTTTATATTAAATGCTTTTTTAACCGACTTCAAAAAGAAGGAGGTTATCAATTCGACTGTATGTTTTTTTTCTAAACCGGATTTTTTAAAGTTCAAATCGGTTCTTCCCATTTCATTCAAACGTTTCAAAATCAAAAGTCATTTATTCAAATTAGGCTGTTTTATCAGCACTTTTTGAAGGTCAATTTTTACATAAGACAGTCCCCCAAAGCGCCTCCCCTTCGACACTTCCTAGTGTTTTGGCTGGGAAGAAGTGGCGGAACAAACTCCCCAGCAACACATCTGTCTGTACGGTTAGAAGAACCAAGATTTAATACAATTTAATAGAACATTCACATTATACATCAATTCGAAATTACACCCCAATCGTTACTAGAAGGCACAATTCCATTTCGTTTTCGTTCCGAACAAAATTAGGTGCAAAGAACTGTTCTAAATGTTTTAAAAACGTTCTTTTGAAAAACGTTTCTGAGCCCTGCAAAGAACTAAAAACAAAAAGATGAGGCGCACTGGGCAATCAATCTTTAAACAGAGTCATTTTTGTCATCTTTTATGAGTAAGCTGACAAATACAGAGAAATCAGAATCTTCTATGGATTTTGGAAAGCTTTCATATTTGAGATTAACTATTTGTAATTTTTTGTTTGGCCCATTGCATGTTGTCATTTTAACAAGAAGTGTTAAAGACAATTAAAAAATATTGCCATTCAACTATCTTTTATGTAATGACAATCAGTTGTGGCACTGTTGGCTAACATAAAAGAAATGAGTCTGTCTGAATAACAAAAACATTATTTTAATCACTGCACCTGTATTTTTTTAATAGTCTATATTTTCAACACAATAAATAGAGGTGTAGTAGTGATCTATGTAAAAACAAAAAAATAGGAATTAGAGGACTAACTGTCTAATAACGTCGCCAGCACATGCCCATGCATGGAAAGCTTCTTTGTACATTTTATGGCGATGATAATGGCCTCCTTGGAAAGTGTACGGGTAAACATGGCGGTCATCATAGTTTGTTCTTGATGAGCGAATAGCTTGTGCATATAGTGCAGCAGGGTCTGGTCTCTGTGTGCCATCTGGGCGCAAATTATCCAAATCATTGTGGAGAGGCAATTCCACATCAGCTTCTACTGAACAATTGGCTATCCTCATGTATTCATCTAAGTCTCCAAGATTGCCTAATGCCATGGGATAAGCATCCAAATGACCTGAAAAATAAAAATGGTAATTGTTAATTATAATAATTATCAACATAAGGCCGAGAACACACGATATTAGTATAGCCGCGCTACATCTCGCGCGACTGCCGAGTGTTAGGACCTGGATTCGATTCCCGCGTCAGGAAAAAGTGCTATTGGGTTCTTCTATAACAATTTCATACTAACTAGCTAGTAGCCCTGACCTGACTTTGTTAGTTGGGGGTATGATACCCCAGTGCCTTGGAAAGCAAGTTAAACTGTCCTGCGCCTGATCTCTCTCGGGTCGTGTCGGATACACATTTGTGCACTATATTGCCTACGCAGATAGCTAATCTCCGTTGAGATTTGCCACCGTTACCGAAATCGGTCAGGACTACTATTATAGCACGAAATAATTGCCGCAATTATTACGGGCTGAAGGATGCCAAATCAAATCGTGGCCGTGGTCAAATGACACGGTTGGCGCAGCGGCTGTGCGTACCTGCTTCGCTGTGAACGCTGGTTTTATTCGCGCTTGGAAGAAATATTTGCATGACCTAGACGATGAGTAATTGTTCCAGGTCTAGCTGTTAGTATTATGTAAGTTTTAATGTTTGGAAATGCACCCACACAGGATTAATTTGGGAATTAAGTTGGGTAGCAACATTTTTTCTTTCCACATTTTTTTTTGTTTTGTTTTCTCTTAAGATCTGCCATCGGCTTTATAGCCATAATGAGATGAGGTCTTAGTTCGAGATCTTTCCACTTAAATAAATATGGATTAAATATTTAGTCTAATACGAAAGCAGAGCCTATTTCTTCTAGTACTTATTTATACCATGCAAAATAAAGAAATATTAAAAACTTCCTCATATTTACCACTGTCATACAATAACCACAGAAGCCTGTGTTGCATTTGAGCAATTTCGTGGACATCGGTAGTTTGAGTCAATGTGGGGTTGATTGAAGACACAAGTGCAGCAAGTTCCATTACTCGGTTGCATATGACTGGTTTGCCGGCTACATACAGCCATGAATGTGCGGACACTCCATCACCAATTGATCTGCCACGTTTGTCTTCATTACCTTTGCCATGCCAAGTTACCTAGAAATATATACTATTCTTCATTGATAATAAATAATCAGCTGTTGAAATATAACTACATAATATCCTATAAAGAAGAAATAGAAACAAGACCGTGATAAAAACAGCAAAAAAAATTATGGCTTTGGTATCAGCACCTTTAATAATTATTTTATTTATATTTTTACTTTTAGTATTTCTTGTTATAGCCACAAAAGGAATACAGTGTCTGTGAATATTTCAACTGTCTCACTTTCACAGTTCATGAGACAGACAGACAGATAGCGGAGCTATTTTACCCTTTCAGTAGGGAATTCAAGAATGTTCAATTGAAGCATATAAGGCATTTTTTTGGTACACAGATTGACAACAGAGATATTTTTTTTGAAAACCACAATAACCTATACTAACACTTGCGGCCCGTCGCGGCTTCGCACGGGTGGAGGACCCGGTCTAAAATTTGAGATTTAAACTATCCTATCTCTCAAGTTGGATCGAACCGCACATGGTGTGCGAATTTTATTATAATCGGTTAAGTGGTTTAGGAGTCCATTGAGGACAAACATTGTGACACGAGATTTATATACAGAGTGTCAAAAATACAGTAATGTTCCTTCTTACAGCATGAACACGTATTATTAGTACTCAGATTTGACCCACTTCTGTTGCCCATAGATTTTCCTTCCCATACAATGAAATGATCCTTACATGACACTCAATCAAAAAAATCTTAAAAAAAATAGGTCATTTTTTCCTTCATACAATTTGTATGAAAAAATATTTTGCTAAATTTGACCAACTTCCGCCGTCCCGATTTTTTTCTTCTGATACAATGAAATGATCCTTACACGAAACAGAGTCGATAGGCTTTAAAAAAAAATTTGGTCAATTTTACTCATTTTTGGGGACAACTCACACTTGACCAAAAAAGTAAAAACGCCAAATTTGTCAACATCAAAAAAGAGCTAAAGGTTTCTAAGAAAGTTTTCCTGTATCTCTTATGGATAAGGATTTCTCCCTTTTGGCCCATTTTAAAGAAACACCCTGTATATTAAGATAAGATTATTAAGTGGTAAAGTTAATTAGTTTGGGGTATGTTAGTGGGAACTAGAAAGTATTAAACTCTCTGGAATTACCAAACTACTTAAAAAATTTAAGGCTTTTATTATCTCCCTTTCATAGTTTAGTTATTTATTTATTTGTTTTATAGGTATTTATAATTAACAAAATATCATAAATATAAGTACATTTTTTTTCCTGATTTTCTTTTGTTTTATAGTGTTTTGCAGGATGAAAATGAGAAAAAACTATAGTACCAACTAGGTACTATAGTTTTTCTACATCATCCTGTATACTTTTTGGGAGCAAAGCATTTCTGTGATACTTACCTCAGCTGTTTCTGTGCCATCTTTACCAAACACTACCCAAGCATGATCTTCAGATAAAGCCAGGTGAACATCTGTTTTACCAAGAACTTGACAACCGGCAGTTACTGCAAAAGCGACACCAAAGCAATCAAGTTTATTTCCTGTTAGAAAACTATATATAGATTGCAAATGTGCTCGGTCCTTATAGTAACTGCGAGTCAAAGAATTCCAAACTACATCGGCAACGCGCTTCACCAAATCTCTTGTGGTGTAAGCTCCATTTAGCAGTTTTACATCGACGCCTCCACGCATCAGTGCTACAAAACGTTCATGCAGTGATTTCACTTCTTCGTATTCAACAGACGGAAACTTCATTTTCCCTGTTTTACTTGCCCCTAAATTCATTTCTTTGTCGCTGTTTTTTATGTTAGTTAAATTATTTTCAACCGCTCCTACAATAATAGAAAACAAAGCTAAATCTGCCTCCTTCTCACTGCGTAGTTGTTCTTCAAACAGATCACATATTTTTTGTATGCTATCTATCGGAAAATATTGTTTATAATCTAATAACGACATTGTTCTGATTTAGATTATTCACATATTTTGTAAAAACACAATAATAATGATTAAAAATCAGATATTTTTGCCGGCTTGATTATAATTTGATAGATTTGTGTTGTGTTTATGTTCAACGTTTTTTTTTTTTAATTGACATTCACTCTGAGACATGGGATATTGGGATCATAGACTTAAAGTACGGACTCAAACTGCGCATTAGTCCTAGTGCCTAAAAATTGCCCTACTCAACCACAGAAGGTGCACTTCGCAATAACCGCAATAACAATCAAACAAACGTAAATTACTCGAGAGAATAATGGACATTTATGTCCGTGGTTTAACTGTGTGTATTTCGCTCGGTATCTCCATCTCTATCGGTAAGAGGCCATTCGGACAAGTGATAAAAAACTTCGTGTTGTTCCAGCGACTGAAGGAGCTTGGAGCTTGTAGCGTACTGATTGCAGCACTGGTGAAATCGTCGTGTGAATGCAGTTCCATTTTTTTTTTTTAAGGTCAACGCCTAAAGCGCCGTATTCACCATCTGTCACGGCTGTACGTCAGCTCAAGGTCGCTGTGATGGATGTAGCATACACACCATCGTGCACGCATCCAGCGAGCAGAATCAATAGAACTAATAAAGACGTGTTTTAGAAATTGCCAGCAGTTTTAACAAAACGCCAAAAAATGGGACTTCTTCTGATGTTGTCAGCAGCAACAGAAAAGAGGAAAAGAAAAAGGAAAAGATTTTGGATTTAAAAAAAATATCATAAACGTACAGAATACACGCAAGTGCGGAACTTATATTTTTCAATAAATCTTGAAAGTGTTTCACTATACATTTTCACGTGCAGTCTTCTCTCCAGACAAGCTCTAAATGTTAAATCTGCTGTACAGCAAGCCTATACACGGTCCAGCATGCACCATGCTGGACTGCTCTGACGTACGTCCGCGTTATTCACTGTCCATCTGCACGACGTTCGCGGTGGTGGGGGTGCTCGCTGGATGAAAAATGGGTCGTGCACGTCCAGCAAACAATTAAAAAAAAATATTGACGTACGTCAAGCCTATTCACGGTGTTTTTGCGTCGTGCATCGTGCATGGCCTTGGCGGGACGTACAGCAGATGGAACGTGAATACGGCGCTTTATGCACATGGTATGTAGCAATTTGTGCTCTATGGCCAATTGACAAAATCGGTCATGACATTTATACACTTCTGGACACATCTATTGGCCCACCTTAGAGTTTAGGTTTCGATGGCCCCTACCGAAATATAATTGCTAGATTAAACAAAAACTGTTGATGCAGTTTTAAACCTGATACATTTTACCATCTTTTTCGATCGTATTGTTTTAAATTTGAATTCAGAATACCATACGACATGGAGCTACGCCTAACAAGTTGGATATGCGCCTTGTTAAAGGCAATTGATTTTTGAATAAAAAACATGTTTTATCAAATAAAGGTTTAATTTAATAACGCGTGTTGCCTCCATGGGCATCTACCACAGCTCTCATACGATTAGGCATAGAGTTTATCAACCGCTCTATGAAATTTTGAGGGATCATCTCCCATTCCTCTTCTATGGTAGTTTTCAACTCCTGCATCGTCTGGGCAACTGGCTGACGAGCCCTAACACGTCTTTTTAGCTCGTCCCACATGTGCTCAATGGGGCTCATGTCTGGGCTTCTGGCTGGCCAGTCCATAACTGTGATGTTCACATCCCGAAGATATTCCCTGACGATGCCGGCCGCATGGGCTCTTGCATTATCATGCATAAAAAGGAAATTTGGGCCCACATAGTCCGCGTATGGTATCACGTGAGGTTCTAAGCACTCACGAATGTACCTTTCAGCATTTAATGTTGGCAGCCGTGGTCCTGTAACAACCTCAAGTTGAGTTTTGCCGCTCGCGGATATACCGCCCCAGACAGTCCATGAGCCACCGCCATAAGCAGTCCTCTCTTCAAAGCAGCATTGTGCGAAACGCTCTCCCTTACGTCAGTAGACCTTCTGCCTTCCATCATTGCCATGTAACACAATTTTAGACTCATCAGAAAAGAGTACACGGCTCCAATCTTGCTGTGTCCAATTTAAATGACTGCGTGCGAAATGAAGGCGCGCTGTTCGGTGGGCTCGCGTTAGTTTGGGCCCATTGGCTGGCTTGTGTGGTACCATATCGCGTTCTTTTAACCTTCTCCGAACAGTTCGAGCGCTCACGGATACTCCGTGGAAGTCGCGAAGTTGGTTTTGTATCTCAATGGAGGTAAGGTGACGATTTCTCAAGCTGGTCGTCACGATGAATCGATGCTGCCTTTCAGTTGTGACCCGAGATTGTGGCCTTCCTTGGCGACGAACAAAGCCGCCAGTCTCTAGGTACCTCCGATAAACATTTCGGACCGCAGATCGACTTAAATTAAGTTGAGCACTCATGTTTCTTTGGCTGTGTCCGGTATGAATAAGTACCACAGCTTGGGCGGCGACTTCAGGTGAAGTATCCATAGATTATTGATAGAACCTCACCTTAATTTTAAGAATAAGTAATGTTTGTTGCAAAACCAAAGATATCAATCACTTTTACAAGAATTAAATCCAAGTAAACCAATAAAACCAAGTTTTCTTAGTATTCAATTGTTTGATATCAACAAACAGACTCCAAATTGTCTTTTGTTTCTTTAAATTCTGTGTTCGAAATTCAAAAAAAGACTATTGAATTAAATTGTGAATGTGCCAGGTTCAAAACTGTATAAAAACTTTTTGCTCGACCTAATATAAAATTTTAGCTAGGACCAAACGAAACTGAAAATACAAGGTGGGCCAATAGATGTGTCCAGAAGTGTACATTCACCTGTGCATTTCACACGAAAAATTGACAAATAATGACAAACTAATGTTTGATATTTTTGTTGTGCTTGTTAAATACAAATAGCTTTATAAATTTTGTATTTATTTTTAAATGGTGTTTTGGGTTATGCATCAGTTGATATGTATAATTTGTACATTGATCAAACCATTGGACACGTTAAGAAAATAGTTGAAAATATTCAATGTGCTATTTGGTAAGTTACGGAGTACCTTAACTTGTTGACTGTGGCTAAACAAGAATCAGACTTGATTTAGGAATGTGTTCTGTGTTCTTAGGATTGCCCTCAACATCCTTTTATTTCTTAAAATAAGGTGCTGCTCTGCGCAAACGTAGACACTTTGTTGCTGACACGGCAATCGGCATACCATCGCGGAACCGTAGTTCATGTGTGTTATATGGATGAAAGCAACTGTATACAGAGTGTTTATTTTAAATGGGCCAAAAGGGAGAAATCTGCATCCAAAAAAGACTCTGTAAATATTATGTGTGTATAATTATGTGTTGTGAGTGGATGATTTCCTACTGGTTCTAATAATAATCAAATATTCATCCATAGCTTGTATCTGGCTCAAGAGAAAAGTGTCTTAGGTTTGCACTCATCTGTTACAAGATTACTTTTCAGCTTTACAAGCTTTATATTTAACCGATTTCAAAAAGGAAGTGGTTATCTATTTTGATGTTTATGTAAATATTTCTAAATCTATGTCTCAAACATAAGTAAGTCATTCTAAACAAGGATTTGCAAAATCAAAATTAACAACAGGTGTGATGATATATAGGGGCTTTTCGTTTGTACACTCTCAGAAACGTTTGCTGTCATTTTTGTATTTTATAAGTTAGTGCCATCTCATATTTGTGCATTGTTAAAGTTAGTTGTACGTTTTGCATTCTACTATTCTGTGTATGAATATTTAAACTAAAAGAGTAAAATAAAAAACTTTTTTCAAAAAAAATTTAACCACCTTCAAAAACAACCACAAAAAAGGGTAAAATAACCTACAAAATAACTTTTCTTTCGGAAGTCGGTGGCTTTGTTTTATTATTTCGATGTCTTTTTGCCCTTTTTTGTGGTTGTTTTTGAAGGCGGTTAATTTTTTTTTGAAAAAAGTTTTTTATTTTACTCTTTTTAGTTTAAATATTCAACCCAAATTCTTGGCAAATACATCATTTTCTTACATGTGCACTAGAATTTTGTAATCCGTAGCACCGGTATTAACATCGCCCATGTTGTGTACATTAAAGAAAGTTCCAATAAAATTCCCTATCTCAAAAACTGCTGAACAGAGTTTGATGAAACTTGCAGTATTCCCTAAGGTGTACGATCCTTAGTACAACAAAAAAAGAATTTTGAAAATCGGTTCACAATTGGCAAAATAATCGCGTAACAAACACGCAAAAAGTAAAGATCATCATGTCGTCCAAGTAAGCGAAATTAATAAAAATGCACACAAAATAAAAAGTACTGAACCAAATTTGATGAAATTTTTATGGCACCAAACTGCAAGTATCTTGCATCGAACAAAAAAAGAATCACACTAATCGGACTAGAAACCTCGGAGTAATCGATGTACATACATAAAAAAATAAAAAAAAAACAAACCGACCGAATTGAGAACCTCCTCCTTTTTTTGAAGTCGGTTAAAAATGACATAAAGTGTGACCTAGTTTATTAAATTTTTATAATTTAATAATATTTATGTGTTTTGTTATTAGTAATCCATAATACTCAGATTTTTTTTTCAGTGATAAAAAAGAAGGTCAGCGAATGAGGTATGCATGTGGCCATACTGCATGTGATGAGTGTACTAATGATGCAGCAGACTGCCAGCTTTGTCTCACTCCACCTCCAGTCTCTAGTTCACAGCCCAAGCTTGACAATGCTTTGACACAGAGAGTGAAACATGCATCTGATCTACTAAAAGTGTGTGAAGATTTGTTTAATACAGATGGTATGTTATTATTTATATATTATTTTGATCAATTTAAATAAACAGGGTCTTTATTTTATACTGGCCCAAAGTGACAAATCTGCATCCATAAGAGATACAGTAAAACTTTCTGAGGCTCCTTTAGCTTTTTAAAGATTTTATTTTATTTATTTATTATTTATTTATTTTATATGCTGTTTGAATCTGTTTCATGAGAGGATCATTTCATTGTATTGGAAGAAAAACATTGGGATGGCTAATGTTGGTCAGCGGATTTCTGCCTTTTGGCCAATTTAAAAGAAAGATTCTGTGTATCTATTCATTTGCAGTGATATATTTACTTGTGATGCTTGTTTTTAGTTTTCAAACATAAACGATTATCAGAGCAATTAAGGATTGAAAAAGAACTGTTCCCAGAATGCATTCAAGCTCCTGTGAAGTATGAGAACAGAAGAAAATCTTCATTTATTTCTCACAAAAATAAAGAAAACAGCAACAGAACATTGTTTCCTGGAGAGGATACACTGCTTTCTAGCGAAATTACAAAAATGGAAAGCTCCGTAAGATATGTACAACAGTGGCTCAAAAAAAATGACTCAGATTTTCGAAGAAAACCATTTAGAGATTTAAATGTAAACACTCAATTAGGTCTTAATACAATTCTTCCCAAAATTAATAAACCAGAAACTAAAAATGAAAATCAAAATATATCAGTTCTCAAGACAAACAGAAAGAGATCACACTATAAAACTACTGTGAAAAACAATTCTTCACAAAGTGGAAGTACGAAGTCAATTGTGAACCAACATTATAGTAGCTCTAAGAAAGTTAAAAAAGAATTAAATTTGTCCAATGCATGTACTGTAAGGAATAAAACAAAGACAAAATGTGATAATGATGAAAGTGGCATTTTTATGGATGATGATCCTATTATAATAGATGACTCACAAGAAACAATCATTGATAAAGATAGAAATGCATGGCTAGCTGTGCTGAAAGCCAATGAAAATGAAGAAATTGAATCTACCTCACTAGTTAACTTAGATAGTAGTCAACATAAAACTTGTAACAATAAAGAAAATCCAATGCAGTCTGATGGTTTACAAAGCAAAACAGATCCAAATATAAAAGTACCTTTTTATAAGAAAAGTAATATCATAGAAACATGTACATATTGCAATGTTGACACTGATAAAGCTATAAGTCAGCCTGAAAATGTGGAAATAACCATTGATAATGCCAACTTTACAGCTACAATAAGAATCTTAAAAAATGTAGATTATAGTTCTAAACTGAATAAAACAAGTTCAGTTTCAGTTCAAACTGATGTTTGTGAAACTATACCCATTGATAATATTGAATTAAGAATGTTGAAAGAAAAAGATGCTGATAATGATGTAGTTTCACTGAAATCAGATACACGAAGCGAAGATTTGTTTGACGATGAAGAACAACTAAATACTGGCACTGACTGCAAACAAAGTAATCTCCATGACATTTTAGTAATCGCAGAATCAGACAGTGATGTGGAGCTGGAAGTTAGTGGCCCATTGCCAGTCAAAGTTGATGTCCACCGGTCTTGTGATGAATCGTAAGTTCAATAATGTAATTGCAATATAACTGTGGCACAATTTGAAATTTAAATGGATTAGTCATTTTTAAAAATAAATATTTTCAGATTTGATATAATCCTTTTAATTCCAGGGAATATGGTGTGCTCAGTGAAATAGTGAACATTCAGGAGCATGATGATAAGCCAAGGCGTGGACCTCGAGGACTCACTCCCACAAGCACTGATTCTTCCGATAAAGAAAATTACAATCCCAATAGGATGAAAAAAAATACATCTAAAAAGAAAAAAAATATGAAAAAGTGAAAAATGTGCATTTTTTGTATGTTGAAGATGTTGCCACAGTGTTTTAAGCTACCATACTTGGGTTGAAGAATATTATTTTATTTTAGAATGTTAATCAGTAAGTTAGTTTTATAAAATTAAAATGTATTTCAACATTGTTTAAAAATAAGTATTCATAATTTTATAAGAATTCTGTTTGTGCCTTAATTACCTATTAAGTGCAATGATCTTAAATAAAAAAAATATTTATTAAATTTTTTTTTTGTTCATTCTCCGGAACATCAAATCAAATGATCTGCCAATATTTTGCGACACAAGTGCTGATAGAGCGAGAGAGAGAGATCGACTATTAGAGAAAATAATATGGAAGCAGATTTGCATTACCGACCCTATATTAATTAGCATAGGGTGTGTGCTTGTTTTCTGCCTATGGATGTGATATTCATAGGTGGAACCGTGGAAAACAATTGTCTTGTCACGCATGGTATCCCTGGTAGTAGGTGTAGGTAGTGGTCGCTGTCCCCCCTAGGGCTCAGCGCCCGGGTGCACCGCACTCTTTGAACCCGGTAAAGTCGGCCCTGTTCGTAAGCGAGCGATAGTATTCTTTTAGTACAAAATGCCTTGGGTCATGCTTTTATAACACTAGCTGTTACCAGCGGTCACCACATCCATTCAAACAAACTTTCTCGTTTATAATATTAGTAGGATAGAATAGTTAATGATGGGGCACCCCTTTATAGGGCCAAAGTCTACCGGGATCGCGGGACACACGAATTACCGTGACACCGGAACTTAAAGGGCTTTTGAAAGACACCGTGGATTTTAGTCAGTACGAGTCCGACAGTCCCTCCCGCTCTGCCCTGAGAGGACTCATTTGATGATTCTACCACGCGAAAACAAAAAATGCTTTGAAGCCTTTCTCAGTTAGAGATTTGCAGAACAGGCATTATTAATTATAAGCCAGCCGCATTAAAATTGATGCGAGTCTACTTTTTAGACATAATCAAAACAAGTGACATTTTGTTTCGTTTATAAATTATTTAAGGTCCGAAAGTTAGTCACAAAAGGCATTGTTTGTGAGATGGAACGTGAAGCGTAAGCGGAGAATACGCATGAACGTAGCGAATCACACATACTCGTTAGATACATCATAAATAAAAAATCCGGAATTATAGTGTCATTTCTGAACATTGCACAATACACGATATTCCAGGACAATCCTGGTTTTCCCGAACTTTTGCCAACCCTGGTCTGTCTAGATACCATAAAAATCTGTTCCTTATCCGTATTTATCCGCAAGAGAAAATTTGCCAGTTAGGATTTTGATGATTTTTATCAAAGCACAAAATTTTGTCATACATCCTGCTACAACTTACACATGGCCTGGTACGTAGCTGAATTTTTTATATATTTTTTTAAAATTTCTTTTTAACAAAGGAAACCGTAGATTGTTCTTTTTTTACTGAGAAAGGGTTTGGTATGAAGAGTAGTATTAAAACAACAAGATCGGAGGTATCACTGTATTGTCGGAAATTTCGCTATAAGGTTAGTAGAGACGGATCACCACCAGCCGCCGCCGCCACCACCGCTGGACCAGCCGCCGCCGCCGCCGCCGCCGGACTTCCAGCCACCGCCTCCGCCTCCGCTCGACCATCCGCTGCTACCACCGCCGAGCTTCCAGCCGCCACCGCCGCCGCCGCTAGACCAGCCACCGCCGCCGCCGCCAGACCTCCAGCCGCCGCCGCCGCCGCCGCCGCCGGACTTCCAGCCGCCGCCGCCACCACCTGCATGGCCAAACAACAATGATTAATGGTAAGTACTTAGTAATAGTAGTAGTAGGGGTCGTCAAATCAGGAGATGGGCAGATGACTTGAAACAGACAGCGGGTCCACTCTGGTTGAGAGTGGCAAGGGACAGGACACATTGGAAGGAATTGGAGGAGGCCTATGCCAAAAGGCACACCGAACTTAGGGACCTTTTGTAACCTTATGTTCAGGAATAAAAGGCTATTATTATTACTTAGTAAGTATTGCAATATCGTTAAGTAATGCCTTGTGAATAAGTCAAAAACCTAGACTATGTGTAGCGGTCAAACGCTCTAAAACATTGTATTGAATTAGGTATATTAAGATTGCGTAAAATAGTTAGTAGGTACTATTGTATACTGCATATTCAAGTTCTACAAAAACAACACACAGACCAACTAATGTCCAGGTTGAATGCAATCATTGCGAAATTCGTAATAGCTGCCGCTGAGCGAATGGATGACCCTAACTGTTGGTGATGTGTCTTGACCTCTAAGCGTTAGATAGATATTAAATTGTCGGTAGATATATATAACCGACTACTACCATATTGTGCTACACCTATTTATAGTTATTGATTATGAAAAAGGACATAGCAAACACTGCATTGCTAACACCTAATTACTAATTATAAAAACTGATCAAAAAGTTAGTGGGAGGGAGTGGGAGTTTTAGGTTCATCGACATGTCGTGACTTCTTTGTTACGAGGTCAGTAAAACGTGGGTTTGTTCGCTAAGTTCTGCAGTGCATAAATAAATATTTGCATCGTAGTTCGTAGACTTGGTAGCGTGGGGGAAATCTAAGTAATAATATCTATGAACCTAAAAATAACTTGATTCAGAGGAACTTTAACATGATTAAGCTACGTCTGTTTTCTAGGTTTAAAAGAGAAAAAGATATAAAGTAATGGAACTTACCGTAGCCTCCACCACCACCTCCTCCAGTAGTGATGATTTTGATGATTTTCACCTCTGTGCAAACAAAAAATGAAGTATTAGTACAAAACTTATCATTTATTACGATCTATAACTAAGTATCGCAATGTTGGGTATTGGGTCTCTCTGTGTGATGCAACCGCTTCATTTTATTATAATATAAGTTAAATACACAATAGATAGATTTAAATGGAACCTTGGACTACCGCTAGCCAGGGCTGGGAGGCACAGTTGACCTCGTAATTGCTTTACTTACGTTACATTTGACGAAAACAAGCAATTAGCAGCTTCACTTTACGATGATCATCCAGTCAAATCGGGTCTTAATACTTTTCGGTTATTTCACCTTATGGTGGTAAATGAATGGCGGGACTGTCAAAACATGTAACCGTGACCCCGAAACGTAACGAGTAATTGAAAAAACACCATGGATTTAAGTCAGTACGAGTCTGACAGTCCCTTCCGCTCCACCTTGGGCGGGAGGATTCATTTGATGACTTTACCACGTAAAAAAAATGGTGGCCAACCAATTACAACGACGACTATACGACTCGAGTTGTTTGGAATAAAAAAATGGTACTTACTCCTATGTTCCAAAGCTACGACCTTATAACCTTCAATCAAACTAGATTTTTAACACAGATATGATCATCAGGTCACATAATTAGGTAGACACACTTTTCAATCGGAAGACTGGGTATGTCACAGAAGAGCTAGTATTAAAACTATCACGTCATAACAACAGTCGAGTCAACAGGAGACAACAGCGAATGGAGATATTCCGACTGTACACTTCCTATGAGCTAGGAACAGTAAGATTGACTCACGTCCTCCGCTACCGCCGCCGCCGCCGGACCAGCCGCCGCCGCCTCCACCTCCGCCCAGCTTCCAGCCGCCGCCGCCACCACCGAAGCCTCCACCGCCGCCGCTGGACCAGCCGCTACTACCGCCCCCGTAGCCGCCGCCACCGCCGCCGCCGTATCCGCCTCCACCACCGCCGCCCGACCAACCACCGCTACTGATGTAGCCGGCTTTGGCCGCGACCACGGCTAACGCTAACAGACAGACGAACACCTGTAAAAGAAATACTCAATATGAGTCAAGGAGAGGCTTCCAGTTTGTGGTTTCTGCAGTCACGAAACTGACTATGACCTTTTTGTAAGCGACAGCATGATTATTAGTCCAACATTAATAAGAGATAGGTAAATACAGATGATAGATACAAACAAGTCAACACAATAACGTTAACTGATCTTAAAATAATTATGAGAAAAATTGAAGGTGCTATAAGAGGTCACAGTGGAATGAAAGGAGGAAAGATTTAACATTTGCGTAATAAGTAATAAAGCATAATAAATTCAGTCTTCTTTACGTACCAAATTTACTATACTTACTAATTACAGTTGTACCTACATCACTTCTGATTTAATGCATCTAGCTAGGTTTTCAAATAAAGATTCCTAGCGACATATTTTAGGCACATGGGGACTTCAACACTTATTTGGGGACTTCAGTTATTTTGGGCCCTTTGATTATGATATTCGTCTTAATTCAGCTAAGTTGTTATTTATGAAATTTTGTTACTCATTTATACCCATAGCCCGTTACAATCACAGGTCTAAATAAGGACCTTATCCGGCTACGGTCCTTCAAATGATTTAGTTAATAATTGAATCACTTTTATCCTAAATGCTAAAGTTGTTAAATGAATATTACCTTCATGGCGAAGCTGAGAGCAAACTGCTTGCTGAGGGGTCGTTGTTATCGCATTATATATGTGATGTAGCATCTCCCACTCGGGTGCTCCGCTCGCGGCCGCCAGCGCCGAGCGGCGTGAAGAGGCGAACGGAAGCTGCTCTGCGGCCGTCACTGACGCAACCCATTGTCCCTGCGTCCATTTGCCGGACTTACTTGCATTAGTCCATATCCCGCGGAGCTTTACTGACATTCTTAGTGTTGTTGATTAGGTCACTTCTTTTTTAGAACATCCATTATTTTACGTAAAATGTACGTAATCGTGTGTCAGTGTAATCTCTATAATGACGGGTACGCGGTCTTGATGGCACGGCTGCCCCAATGTTGCGCTGCGGGTCGCGGATTCGATTCTCGCACCCATATAATATTTGTATCATCCAAATAGCTATTGAAATTTCTGTGTCAATGCAACCCACAAAACAGGCAATGTTTTTATAGCACAATTAAAGTTTTAGGAATGCACATCCCTTAAAATGGAATGGAACTGCACAGTTCCATCAATGGCCAAAGGTACTGCTGAAACTTCACACCTTGAAACATAACAAAGCGAATATAGACATGAAAATATAAACTTCTTCCGTCTGTCCGTCTGTCACCAGGCTCTCATGGTATCTCATGAACCGTGATAGTTTGACAGTTGAAATTTTCAGAGATGATTTATTTCCGTTGCCGCTATAATTACTTAAGAAGGTACTAAAAACAGAATTAAATAAATGTTTAAGGGGGCTCCCAGGCAACAGACATAATTTTTGCCTTTTTTCATTTTATAGTTAAAAGTAGTACGGAAACATTCGTGAAAGAACAGAACATAACCTACTCTATAGAGATTTTCCGAGGCAGAGCAGTTCAATCAACAAAGCCTCTTCCAAAATTTAGGAAAACAGTGATCCTATAAGGTGGAGACAAATGCAGGTAGACGTTAAGTGTGGGTTTGCTCAAATTGCTTAAGGTAAAGCACTGATTGAACATGTTCAACTAGAACAGTTGCTTAGACGTGATTTAAAATATCTCTCAAGACTTATTTGAAAGTAAGCCGCAAGAAATGATGCCGTAATAATACAAATGTTACTTCCGGGATTATTTGAAGACCTCTATCTAAATTCTTGAGTGTTTACTTACTTATTTGGGCAGGTACTTCAAGATATTATTAACTGTAAAGAGGAATGTGGGGAGACAACCGACTAGGTGGACAGAAGTGTCCGGAAGAAACTGGACAGCCATGACACAATACCGCCAGAAGTGGAAAGATTTCAAAGAGACCTACACCCCCCCCCCCCAAATGACTGACAAACAATATTAACATTTATTTAAAATATGATAGATATTATTATTAACCATGTTTAGGTACCTACTTTCTTGACTTGTTGCGTACCAGAAAACTAAATCTTGTCAAGGTAGAATGGTTCTTCTCGGGCTCGGAACACTCGTTCATTCGATTAAAGAATTTGCTTTTTCAAGCCTCTGAAAGCCCAAAATATAGTCTTCAAGTAGGTACTGACGCAGAAACGTTTTTTCGAACTCTCTCGATCGCTCCTAAATCATTGCCCAAATGAGCTCTAATTTTTCCAGGTCAATTTTTAATTTTGTAATGAAATATTGTCTTGTCATTAGAAAGCTGAAATTTTTCGAACTCGTTTCGCTCATTCTCCTACGAAGGCTAATGCACCATAATCCGACTCACCCTTGGCCTGTTTTATGGCATGGGTGGCTATGCCCACAACCTTATTTGACGGATGGATCCACGCCTGAGACAGACCTGATCGCACATGGGATAGCATTATTCTAGCGTATGTGCATGGCGTGGCTGTTACAGTTTATGCGTAGCTATGAAAAAGTTAGGTGTTGGGTAATTCGATTATGGAGGGTGGATCCAGATAGGTATTGATAAATGAATCTAAATTAAAATATTGGTTTTCAGCTGCACTCTTTTAGATTGGAAGCCGACCCCAATAGATTTTTTATAACTTATTTATCTTGATTAAACAATGTTATTGATATTGTCAACTCAGATATTATTATTTACCTACTAATTTTTAATATTGTTAAACCAATGACAACATTTCTCATTTATGAGTAAATTAATTTAGAAGGTACTAATCCACCGTCTGTTAAAATACGCAACGCAAGGTTAAAAATCTCAACTTACAACCTTACTAATACATAGTTGTGCGATGAGATGATGCATTTGAACTCGATAATTAAAACGGAAAGTTTTTGAAATAATATTTGGGTATAATTCTAACTTAGTAAGTAGTAATAAATTCTGAGTTTTATTGTGCATTTGGTATGCTTGTAAATATTTTATTCATTTATGAAACATTAAATTACTTCCATTCAAATATGTAACTTAAGCGAAATATTAGGTAAAGGAATTAATTTACTTACGATATTTATTGGGCAGGCAACTTACATACTTAATTTAACCTAGCTTTTGCCCGCGGCTACTTACGGGATATTAGAATCAACATCTGTAAGAGTTATAAGTATAAGAAATTTTCATGCGTAGTCGTGTCGGTTTCAGCGGGAGAAAACTCCCGGATGCTACCACTGTTGTGTCTGTACAGTTGGGAGGACATGGTGGAGCATACGGTGGAGGGCTGCACTGCCTGGGCGGAGCATAGCTGTGAAGTCACCTCTCGGAGGCAATCCATGATCGCGTCCGCGGCGGCCTCACGCGTCAGGCACTGGTTCAAGAAATTTTTACGAAGTAGTACGGAGTAAGGGGGAATGGGAAGCAGTCACCTCCTTTTGATTTTAGCGAAGGAGGAGGCAGAATAAATGAGGGTGAGGAGTCCTAATCCTCATGTATTCCTCTCTCAGAGGGCATCCTCCATCCCGCGACCCAGCCACCGGGAAACGCCCAGCTATTCTATTACTCTACTTATAAGACATCTCAACGCTGGACTCTACGATGTGCTAGACGAGCGAGACTTTGCCTTTCGATCATGCAGAGCCACAGTGCTCTCCGCTCCTCGTGCGCGATTGGATATCTAAGTAGGTACTGTTGCTGTCAGTAGCTTAGTGAATAGCAAACTTTAGTTCCAGCGGTGCGTGAGCGCTGCGGCTATTAGGCCTTCACAAGGCTGTGTTAACAGAGAGTAGCATATTGCAGGACTTCGGGCATTGCGGGGTGATTTACGGTCCAGGTGGGCCCAGGGGAAGGACCGGATCCTAGTCATCGGCGGCGGCGCTTCGTTTATCACGCGGCATGCGTGGGATACGAAGGAGATGTCGGCTAACTGACGGGGCAATAGAAGGAACTGGGGGGGTATTACAACGTCTTAAAACCAGGCTTATTCCGGCGAGTGAAAGTGACAGAGCTATACAAGTCATCTAGCGCCATTTCTTTCACTCACTGGATCAAGCCTGGTTTTAAGACTTTGTAATATCCCCCCTGGTGGTCTACCATGACGTTTTAAAGCGTGAGTAGTTCCGCTCAGGGAACGAGATGGCGCTAGACGACTTGACTCTTTCCCACAGACACCAAGACTTCATGGTAGTAGGCCACCAGGGTGGATTTGAAGTCGGTAAGACTCTGGGAGTCCCTTCTGATCTACCCAGGGCGAAAGGACTCATTTGATGACCATACCATACAAAATAATAACGCTAGTTACATATCTCGATACATCAGAGAAAACCGAATTCAATTTTATTCCATTCAGTAGATTTTGCGTGATACGTACAAACACACAGACAGACGAAATAGGTACCGTCTATGTTTAAAAGTTACCTTAATGCTCGCATCGCATCTACAAATACCTAGTACCTACTATTTAGTAACTCAGTGCAATTTATTTCCTAACATTATTTATTTGCTAGCTATGTGAATCATGCCCAGTACCTTTTAACTTAATGGAAAAGCGGTGTTTACTCCATAGATAATTTAGTTTTTAACCCTATGCATTGGGGTATCTGCATGCAACATTTTTTAAGAATATAATTTATTGGGAAGAAACAAATTTTAGCATATACAGGGTGTTTCTTTTAAATGGGCCAAAAGGGAGAAATCCTTATCCATAAGAGATACGGGAAAGCTTTCTTAGGAACCTTTAGCTCTTTTTTGATGTTAACAATTTTGGCGTTTTTACTTTTTTGGTCAAGTGTGAGTTGTCCACATAAATGAGTGAAATTGACCAATTTTTTTTTTAATGCCGTTCTACTCTGTTTCATGTAAGGATCATTTCATTGTATCGGAAGAAAAAAATCGGGACGGCGCAAGTTGGTCAAATTTAGCAAAATATTTTTTCATACAAATTGTATGAACGAAAAAAAATACCATTTTTTTTTATTATGCTGTTTGACTTACTTTCATGTAAGGATGCGATAATTGTATGGGCAGAAAAATATCTGAACAGTAGAAGTTGGTCAAAAGTAGAGTAATGTTTCTTCTAACGGCATAAAGTCGTATTAACAGTGTCAGTATTTCATAAGATTTGACCCACTTTTGTTGTCCGGGCATTTTCCTTCCCATACAATGAAATGATCTTTACAAGACACTAAATAACATGGCATCATAAAAAAAATTGGTATTTTTTTTCGTTCATACAATTTGTATGAAAAAATATTTTGCTTAATTTGACCAACTTCCGCCGTCCCGATTTTTTTCTTCCGATACAATGAAATGATCCTTACATGAAACAGAGTCGAACAGCATTAAAAAAAATTTTGGTCAACTTCACTCATTTCTGTGGACAGCTCACACTTGACCAAAAAAATAAAAACGCCAAAATTTTCAGTATCAAAAAAGAGCTAAAGGTTCCTAAGAAAGTTTTCTCGTATCTCTTATGGATGCAGGTTTCTCCCTTTTGGCCCATTTAAAAGAAACACTCTGTATATGCTAAGACTCGTGAAGTGTGTATGTTCCTTTATATTGTTAGTAAGTATGCTCCTTTATATTAACGTATCATATTATTGTTTACGTTGCTCTATGTACTACTTGAATGCATTCATGTATAATTATTGAGTATTCATTATACTTTTCCAATGGGAACCAAGCAGTGATCTTCTCTTTTATTTCCCTAACCATTTACATCTCATGGCGACCCTGCCAAACGCTACATTATTAGGTAGCGATTACAAAGTTATTGAACTTCTCTAACTAACGGAAAAAAAAAAATGTGTCGGTCTGCGATTGAAAAAGACGAAGTTTTCATCACCCAAAACACGGCCGGTAACAATGAAGCAACATTGAAGGGTGTCGGTGAACACGTGGAGCGCATGAACATCGCCGTCTTCACAATGCTGGCTATCTTTAGCGTGGTAGTCTGCTATTTTTTGGTACGTGTCTACAAAAGGTGCCATCAGCGCTGGATCCAGGACGAAATTGGTCTACAGGCAATCCAACGTATCCGCGCATCACTCAGGGGACGCCAGACCGTCGAAGCTGCAGCATAAGCATCAGTGTTGTCCACATAACAGTGAGTTACTTTTCAATATGCTAAAGAAAAAAAAAAAAAAAAAAGTGAAATAACCGATTGAGCAAATCAGTGTTTTAAATATCGCGAGTGAAAGTTCAAACTAATATTTGACCTTAAGAACTTTAAGTACGTAGATACTAGTTAAAAATGTAGTTTATATATAAAAAAAAAAAAACCCACATTTCCTTAAACGTTATTATGTTCTTCGGTAAATTGTCTAGAATCGTGCACAAACACTCATGTAATTTGATACAGTGCTGCAAATATGTAAACGTGTGACATTCTTTACGCCAGTGCATGTAATTTTACACTTTTGTTTGTACGTAGTTAGTACAATCATGTAACTGATTTAATTAAGGAAATTTATTTTTAGATTATGATTGAGACCTTGGTAGAAAATTACAACGATTTGAAAGAAATAAGGAAATATTTAGTTAAAAAGGGTAAATCCAGATATGTTGGAAAAACTATTGAAATTAAGTTAGGCGAAGCGAAAAATATTTTTGACAAATGCAGTGAATTATTTTTACTTTTAAAATCAAAACAGGATATCAAGGTTATATCCTCAGCATCAGATATTTTCAAAAATATTAAAGAACTTTATGAAGACATTAATAATTTGTGTATGGATCCAAATATTGAAATAGTCAAAATGGAGTTCGACCTAAAAACGGCTTGTAATTTGTTGCCAGTTATGGATGGTACAGAGAATGTAACGAAACGACTGATTGATGGTATTGAAATGTATTCAGAAATGATTAATGCGTCAGATAATGATTTATTAATAAAATTTGTTTTAAAAAATAGGATCACAGAAAACGCTAAATTACGATTGGCTGGGACTTATAAATCTATTTCAGAACTTGTCAAGGACATGCGTACTCATCTAATTACTAAAAAGTCATTCACGGCAATTCAGTCGCGACTTCAAAATATTTCCCAAGGGTTTAGATCAATTGATGAATATGGGACAGAACTTGAACAACTTTTTACGGACTTGACAATTTCTCAAGCAGATGGTGAGTCAACTAAATATAATGTTTTAAAGCCAATCAATGAAAAATTTGCTATTAGAAAATTTGCAGACGGATTAAAAAGTTCTAGGTTAAGCACCATAATTGCAGCCCGCAATTATAATTCACTAAAGGACGCTATACAGGCCGCAAAGGATGAAGATTGTTTGATATCATCAGGTTCAGGTGACGTAATGCATTTTACCAATAAATCAAATAATAGAGGACAAAGAGGAAACTATGCCAACCATTCGAGATATCAGCAAGGACATGGAGGAAGAGGTACTCAAGGACGAGGACAATCATCAAATAGGTATGTACGAGGACAATATTATTCTAAATATTATAATTTTCGCGGTAACCATAATTCACGTGGAAATTACAATCACAGGGGATCGCAACAATCTTATAGAGGCAGAAATTTTCGAAATAATAATAATTATCGAGGAAATAACCGTAGAATTTATTCGGCGCAAGTAACCGAGTCAACAAATAACAGTGGTCAAGAAACAGAACAAAAAGATCAATCAAAATTTTTTCGTGAATCAAAGTGAAATATTTGCTTTTAATGGACTAACGAAATTAATTTCATTTAATTTAGGAAACAACGCATATTACTGGTTATTAGATACAGGAGCTTCTTTGTCAATTATACGAAAAGAAAGTTTGCCACAAAATATAGATATTTTCAGAAATAATGTTTTAGTCAATGGCATAGGAGGTCAAATACACTCACAAGGTCATGTTTATCTAACATTGTCATCGGATAATGGTGAATCATTTAAACATAAGTTCCATATATTTAAGAACTTACCTCTTAAGGCCGATGGTATTATCGGGTTAGACTTTTTGAGCAAGTATCTAGCAAAAATAAATTTAGAGACGAAAGTTTTAACACTACAACTAAATAAGAAAGAAATAAAAACGCCGATATTTGATAAATCAGAATGCAATTCTGAATTTTTAACAGTTCCGGCGCGATGCGAATCTTTCCATTACATTAAAATAAATACATGTTCGAAAGAAGATAGTGTTGTTTACGCCGAAGACTTAGGGAATAATTTATTTTTAGCTGGTGCTATAGTAAAAGCAAACGTCGATAAAATACCTGTTAAAATTTTAAATGTAAGTGAAAAGGATATACGAATTCCAATATTTACACCAATCTTAAAACCCTTATCTTCATTCGATTGCTATCAATGTGATAAAAATAAAGCAAATGCAACTAGAGCAGAAAAATTAAAAACATTATTAAAATTACAACATCTTAATTCTGAGGAAAAAACGTCTATTGAGGACATTTGTGAAAAGTACTCTGATGTTTTTCATTTGCCTAACGATAAATTAACAACAACTAATATTTATGAGCAAACAATAACATTAAAATCCAATACTAGTCCTATTTACACAAAACCTTACCGATTACCACAATCTTTAAAGGCAGAATTAAATAAACAAATACAAAATATGATAAAAGATGACATTATTGAGGAAACTCAAAGTGAATGGTCTAGTCCAATATTACTAGTACCAAAGAAAAATACTGAAAGTAGTGAGAAGAAATGGCGTTTGGTAGTAGACTATCGTAAACTTAACGAGAAAATTCAAGATGATAAATTTCCACTACCTAACATAACTGAAATTTTAGATTCTCTCTCAGGAGCTATTTTATTTAGCCATCTTGATTTACATTCAGGTTATTATCAAGTACCTTTAGAACCTTCAAGTAGGAAATTTACAGCATTTAGTACAAATTCAGGACAGTTTCAAATGAAACGTCTACCAATGGGTTTAAAAATTTCCCCAAGTGCTTTTAGTAGGGTAATGACAGTGGCTTTATCTGGTTTAACTTTTGACAAATGTTTTGTTTATCTTGATGATTTAATTGTTTTTGGTCGTAATTTAGAAGCTCATAATCGCAATTTAATAGATATATTTGAAAGATTAAGAAAAGTAAATTTAAAACTAAATCCTACTAAGTGCCAATTCTTAAAAAAGGAACTGTTATACCTTGGTCATATTGTGTCAGCACAAGGTGTCTTACCAGACCCAGAAAAGATAAAAGTTTTGCTTGAATATCCTGTACCTCAAACTTCTGAAGAAATAAAAAGATTTATTGCCTTCTGCAATTACTATAGAAAATTTATTCCAGCTTTTGCTGACATAACAGCACCACTTAATAAATTGTGCAGAAAAAATGAACCTTTTATTTGGTCAAAATGTTGTCAAGAATCATTTGACAGCCTTAAGCAACATATGACTAACCCACCAATTCTACAATACCCCGATTTTGCAGATGATAGTGAATTTATTTTAAAAACTGATGCTTCCGGGTTAGCAATTGGATCAGTTCTTTGTAACAAAAATATGAAACCAATTGCATATGCGAGTCGACCACTAAACAAGGCTGAAAGAAATTATCCAACAATACAAAAAGAATTGCTAGCCATTGTTTGGTCTGTTAAATATTTTAGGCCATACCTTTTTGGCAAACATTTTATTATTGAAACGGATCATAAACCACTAATATATCTTTTTGGGATGAAAGATCCTTCAAGTCGTTTGATGAAATTTAGATTAACATTAGAGGAATATGATTTTGAGATAGTATACGTTAAAGGAAAAGACAATGTCGCCGCGGATGCATTGTCGAGAATTGTAATAACATCGAATGAATTAAAGAATATGCTAAATGAAATAAATGTATTAACTAGAGCTCAAAAGAAAAAAATGACGGATGCGGACAATGTAGAAAGTACTGATTTATTTAGTAAGTCCGACGACACGAGGTCTGATCAACCAAGAGTTGCGGAAATACTAAAGAAACCAAACGATTCTGTCGAAATGAAGTTAATAGAAGGAGATGAATTAAATAAGTTAATGAAAAATCATATGATGTCATTCCAAGATGAATGTTTTGCTTATGCAGAAAATAAAAAGATTTTATTCATAAATCTCAATTTTAAGTCACATTTTACGCGAGCCGAATTTGTGTCAAAGTTGAGCAAATTTTGTAAGAAATTAAGTATCAAAGAGATTTGTGTGATTAAAGATAAAATTAATGCTAACTTTCTAGAAGAGTTATGCAAAGAAATCGATTTATTAAAAACTTGGTCCGGACCACGAGTACATGTACTAAGAGGTATTACGAGAATTACTAAAGATGAAGACATAAAGTTTATATTACACGATTTTCATTTACTGCCAACCAGTGGTCATGCTGGTATGCGCAGAATGATAAACAATATTAAAAGACAATTTTACTGGCCAGGACTTGAAAAAGACGTTCAAGAGTTTGTAAAAACTTGCGATAAATGTCAAAAGATGAAGCATAGTAACTACGTTAAGGAACCCATGTGCATAACTACCACGGCGTCGTATGCATTCCAAAAAATATTTTTGGATATAGTAGGTCCACTACCTCAAGATTATGAAGGTAATGTATACATTCTTAGTCTTCAATGTGAGCTGAGTAAGTTTGTAGAGGCCTATCCACTTAAAGCTAAGGATACCATAACTGTAAGTAAAGCATTAGTAGATAATTTTATTTTAAGGTTTGGTTTACCAAAAACCATAGCAACTGATCGAGGTGCTGAATTTATGTCGTCAACTATGGAAGAGGTTTGTAAGCTTTTAAATATAGAAAAAATATCATCTACGGCATATCATCATCAATCAGTTGGTTCATTAGAAAATTCACATAAAAATTTAGGAGCATTCCTTAGAATTCAATGTCAAAATAATCCACAATCATGGTCACATTGGTTATCATATTGGTGTTTCAGCTATAACACAACCGTTCATTCGGCAACTAAATACCAACCGTTTGAGCTTGTTTTTGGCAGACCATGTAATGTCCCTTCTAGGTTAAGTAATGTAATTGATCCTTTATATAATCCAGAAAATTACTGCAGTAACCTTAGATATAAACTTCAAGTAGCTAGTAAAGACGCTAGAAATAATTTAATTTTAAGCAAATGTAATCGTAAAACTAATTATTATGATAAAAAATTGAACTCTGTTCACTACAATAAGGATGATTTGTTGTTAGTAAAAAATGAAGTTGGAGGAAAATTGAGTCCTTTATACAATGGTCCATTCAGTGTTCTTGAAGATTTAGGATGCAATGTTAAAATATCGAAAAACAATAAAATAGATATTGTTCATAAAAATAGAACCAAACCATTTGTATCAAACACATAAAAAAAAAAAAAAATTGAATGATTTCTTTTTTTTTTTTACATTGTCGGAGGTGAAGTGTGTATGTTCCTTTATATTGTTAGTAAGTATGCTCCTTTATATTAACGTATCATATTATTGTTTACGTTGCTCTATGTACTACTTGAATGCATTCATGTATAATTATTGAGTATTCATTATACTTTTCCAATGGGAACCAAGCAGTGATCTTCTCTTTTATTTCCCTAACCATTTACATCTCACTCGTACTCACAAAAATCCTCGGTGGTCTTCAATATCCCTTTACGTTCCGTGGTCACGGTAATTCGTAAGTCCCGCAAGGGGCAAACAGAACTGTGCGAAGAAGTAGACAAGACACACAACACAATCCCAATCGCAAAGTTGGCAGTACGTTTGGCGCAGTGGCTGAGCGATCGGACTGCTGTGCCGCGTGACGCGGGTTCGATTCCCGCACGGAGCAAATATTTGTATGATCTACAAGTAGTTGTTCCGGGTCTAGGCGTTTGTGTAGGTATGTGAGTTTACTTGTTTGTAAACGCACCCACGATACAGTAGAAATTCCTAGTGTGGACTTGATTGCAAATTCATCAGGATCATTCTCCTGTTCTTAACCCAAATTATAAGGAGTTGGCCCAGATTGTCTTCCTCTATTACAAACTTAGTAGCAAACTATAGGTAGGTTGCAAGTAAACATCATCACCTTATAATGTTCCTACTGTTGGGACACAGAGGTCTGTGTCCCAACAGTGGGATCTCCTTCTCACTGAGAGGAGGTCCTCTCTGTGAGAAGGAGATAATTAACGTATGTAAGTATAATTATAGTTGTGTTATTTCTGTGGAACTGTCAGTATTTATTCAGGGCCCCGCATCAGTTTTCCATTGGGCAATCTGGCCAAGGAAAACCAGGGCCTCCCAATCCTTGGAACCCCGAGTTTCAACATCATAAATGGGGCTTTGAAAACTTACTTTCCCTAGGGAGGTTCTCTAAAAATAATCTTCTATGAACTCATGATTTTTTGCACAGTCGTCAATAATTATGTAGGTACAAGTATACTTACTAGCTGACCCGGCAAACTTCGTACCGCCTCTGAATAAATTTACCTTTAAAACCTTCCCTGGACTTCCACAAATAAATCGAAATTAAAATTAGCCATCTGTCCAGCTGATCTCGAGTTTTAGAGGGAATAACGAACATCAATTGATTTTTATATAATAGAGATTTTGTTGTTATATGAATGAATCTCTTTAAACAATAGTTAGGTTAATATTTCAAAAAAATTAAATTAGCAGTTCTTAGGTCCGAGCCCGTGTGTTTCTAAATTTGAATCAGTCATGAGCCCCATCGTCCTAAAGTACCCACCACCCAGAGCCTCCAATAGGTACGGCCCTGGAAACATTAGTCTGTCAGTATGTAGATCAAATGCGTGATGCTGCGATTTATCATCACGTTATTGTATGACATATTCATCTCGCAACATACACACAATGATAAGCATTATAAATGAATATTGCGCTCAGACGCGAAACATTGCAATTCGCACTCAACTGCCTGTGATGTAGTAATTGCAGACAGTAACATTAGCAACCATGCTACCACATCCACGAAGATTTAATGATAAGAACGCAGGCTTGATTAACATGTTTTAAGGAAACCAATTAAGTAGGTAGGTATATTATTATTTATTCAAGGTAGAATAAAAGTAAGTTATAGGTATCAAAGTTATACGTACGGCAGCAGCTTCGATTTCTTAAAAACGCATTTTCTTTCGAGTAAACTATGGTACCTAGGTACTTTTACTGTCATCAGGATGTATCGGATGTATCATGGAGATAGAATTTCATGAAAATTATTTGCCGGAAATACATAAATAATGCCCCTGAGTAAATCACGGGTTTTAGATTTCCGGCAAACAATTTTGCACTGATCGAACGTGAGCATAAATCAAATAACATCAATTAAAAACCACACACTTCAGTCAAGTAACTACTCATAAATATACGTTGAGGAAGGACGGATTCGGAAATGGTTCGTAATTGTACCGAATGCAAGTAAACTTTACCATTTGTCGAGATCGAGATGAGTTAGATGAGATCATTACGGTGAGAAGGCCGTAGAACCGTGTAAACATTAATTTTATTATGTACATAAGATTCTCAACAATATGTGGTAATCTAAATGTCTTGTAGTTTGATTTCGCAACAACCTCACTGTTAAATTACCTTCGTTTTGTATAATTTAATACTTAATAATTAGCAAAAAGATAGATGGATTAGATTGAATAAAGAAATATTTTACCTTCATAATACGTAAGTAAACAAATTATGAATTCGTGAATGTTTGCGTTTTGTCAAATTAATTATATGAAAACTACGTAATCGTCCAATTAAATAGCGGAGGAGTAGGAAAATCATGATTTCTTTTTCAGAGACCCTATCAATTCCGCAAGGGATTTGATGAAATCCCGGGAGATGTTAAAATAACAACACGATTTTATCATTTCCATAAACAAATCTAGTGATTTGATCAAATCCCTAAATTGGTTCAGTGAAATGACAAAAATTGCTTTTCTGTGGTAGGTATCTACTTTAAAACTAAATCTAGGTGTTTAGCGGCGCGGCTGCGGCGTCGTGTACTTACATGCCCTTAGTGTTATGTACTATTTTATTTATTTGAAACTCTTTTATTAACATTGACTGAATCTGACACTAAATTAAATAACCCGTAAATCAGCTAGGTGATCAAGTGTCTTTTTTTAGTTAAAATTCCGGCTTGAATCCCGCCCTGAAGAAAAAGGTTTTGACAGTCCATTGACGCCAAACACGGTAACCTAAAATTAAGTAACAGACGTATTATTTGTTAACGTATTATTTAATTGATAATAATAAGAAGGTCACAGTCATAACTCATCTTGACGATCAATCATTTGAGTCCGTCCGTAAGTCCTCACTATCCATATGTCTCGGAGTTACATCCGAGTAAAAGGCAAAACTTACGCAACTAAACGTAGGATGATTGCGATTTTGGTGATCGTTCAATAACAATTTGATACGATTCATTGTAGGTAGGTATACCTACTCGTACCTAATTCGTACAGGTAGATATTGTACCAACTTCTACGATTTAGGACTATGTCACTTTTTCCTTGTATCATATTTAAATAGGTACTTATTGCGAAAGTAATTTCAAGTAGTGTACGAGTAAGCCTGCCGGGGTCGCGGGACTTATCAAATTACCGTAACCCTGGAACGTAAAGGGCTTTTGAAGGATACCGTGGATTTTAGTCAGTACAAGTCTGACAGTCCCTCCCGTCCTGTCGTGAGTGGGAGGACTCATTTGATGATTTTACAACTATAAAAAAAGGTGTACGAGTATTAAATTACTAAGCAATCTATCAGCTAACTAAGCAATCAGAATTCAATAAAATTGTTAATCATTTATTTTTTGTTGTAGTTACTTAATAGATTATTTAACAGTATGTAAGAAGATGATTATTACAAGGTAATATTAATCTGTGCGTCCGGAGGACACGGTGAAGCATACAATGGATGCAGGTCCGGCCTTCTTGGGCGGAGCACCGCCGCGCCGTGTTCTCACTGAAGCGGTATGTTGAGACCTCGCCCGGCACTGGTTTAGGTTAGCTACGGAGCGAGAGAGAGTCGGAAGGAGGTGATTGCTTCCCACTCCCTCTCTCCGTAGCTGACCTTAACCCTTCAGTGAAGCAGTAGTTAATACTATAATAGCAAAGGAGGCCTCCTCCTTTACGTGAGGGAGCGATTATCCTCCACGTAAAGATCCAGCCGCCGCTAGATTTGTCTATGCTGTTAGAATTATCCACCTGAAAATGCCAGATTTTTCCATGAAATCTATGCTCAGCATTTCATTTGGAGAAGGGGTTACCTATCATGTTTTACGAGCCTAATTAGTGTCTAGAACCTTCGTTATCGTGAAATCGTGACTCGTTCAGATCATGAATCTACTTATATTTTAATTAGCTAAGTGGTATCGATCATAAAACAATTTAACGGTCAAAATGTGATTAAATCAAATGCATAATAACAGTGGCACGAAAATTCCAGGTACCTAGGTAGCTAGGTAGCTAGGTAGCTAGCTATCGGTAGCTCTAAAGAAGCAATTCAGGTAATTATTTGTTATGTTAGTTAATTATTATGACAGAACAAAATCTGATCTAATTTTGTTCTGTCATAATAATTAACTATAGATAGATAATTCCCGCGACCCCGGCAGGCTTTGGCCCTCTGTGAGGGGGCCCCGTCATTTGCTGAGAGCTCTTTGAGGCGCGCGTGGAACACGACGCGCCGTCGACCCGGGCAGTGTTGTTCATAACTTACAGGAAATTTCAAACAAAAACTTTGTATACATATACTCGTTTTTTTTTATAACGAGCCATTTTAAAAAAAAATCTGTTCGGCAACAACAAAAAAAATAAAATAATAATTTGATGCAAGGATCGCGCTGATGATGATACTTACATTAAAAGTTGTATCGTGCAAAAAAGAAAAATAAGCAGAGAAAGAGGATAATATCTAAGTCAGCGTTTTTCAACCTGTGGGTCGCGACCCCCTGGGGGGTCGCGAAGCCTCTTCAGGGGGGTCGCGAAGCTTCTCTAGAAAGTTGGGAAAGCTACTGCAGTAAAAAAACAACATAGTTTTACAAAAGATTTATTAGGAAAAAAAATCCCTAAAATTTTCCCGGCTCGCTACGCTCGCCCATTTATGAAGGGTGTGCTTGTGAACGTCAAAAAAAGTCAACGATTTCAGGTCACTTTTCAGTGAAATCTTGTCTTATGTTGGTGCAGAAATAGTAGATTTAATGTGCACGCCGCGCTCGTTCTTCAAGTCTTTAATTTTTTTCCCGCTTTTAGATTAAAACTTTTTTGTCGTACTACGGAAACTTTTAGAGTTCACTGCGTTCACCCTTCTATGTAGATATGGCTTTTCGTAGCCCCGAAACGTAAAAATTTTCGAGCTTGCTGCGCTCGCTCTTGTAAATATGTTTTAAGTTTCCATGACCTAATGACCTCGATTTTTATCGTTTATTTTGCAATAATACTTTTGTGGAAACTACAATTGAAAAATAAACTACGCAGCAAACTCGCTACGCAGCGAGCGTACTCTCACCGTTTACAAACCATAAAAAACTTATATTTGTAGTACAAAATGAGGGTCTTTTAAGTGTTTCTTTAAGAAGGCGGTGTTTAAATGTCGGTGCACAGTTACTCACACTAGACAGTTTTTTTTATTCAATTTTTGGTGCGGCAAGCTGTACAGGTCCAGGGCGCTGAATTTTAAAATACGCCACTGTAGATCATAAAAATATTTGCTCAGTGCAGGAATCGAACCCGTAATACGCAGCATAGCAGTGCAATCGCTTGGCAACATCGCTAACCGTACCGTCAAATTGAATGCTTGAAAACAGCAACCGGTAGGGGGGTCGCGAAATATTTTTTCATACTAAAGGGGTCGTGCCATGAAAAAGGTTGAAAAACCCTGATCTAAGTAATCAATTTCTAGCGCGATAACATTTAAGTTTCTTGCATACATACCGTATTATAATATTTAGTTCAGCAGTTCATATAGATAAAAGCTTGCTTTTATATATTTTTTTAATTAATACATTTTATTCACTTCCAACTATATTTTTGAAGTGAAGTTTAATTCATACGTAATAGCACAAACCTGTTGCAAATGTTTTAACTATAGTTTTATTAAATAATCTGCATTAGATCTCCACCAGCAGAGGAGTTCGTGGCTAAATAATTACAGTCGCACGGGCCGATCTTCCGGGTTAAGCCGCGCCTGCCAAGGTTGGTCTGTGGATGGGTGACTGATGATCTGTCATAGCGAGTTTCCTCCGTGCCTCTGAAAGCAAGTAAAGCCGTTGTCCCAGCTATCATTTATAAATCTTTGACAGTCGTTACTGTTAGTCAGAAGCTCTAAAGTCTGACAACCAGTCTTACCATGAGGTATTGTATCCTCCACAACCCAGTAACTGGGTAGATAATAGTCTACCCAGTTACTGGGTAGTTAGATAATAATCTACCCAGTTACTGAGATGTTAGATAATAATCTACCCAGTTACTGGGTTGTGGAGGTCCGACAGGCAGTAGTTTCATGTAAAATACTGATATCCAGCTGTATTTGGTTCCACTGGAAGCCGACCCCAATATAGGGAAAAAGGCTAAGCAGATGATGAGGTCTCTACCAGCAGTATGGCGATGTGAAATCCCACCTCCACATCACTTCCCTTTTCTCTGTGTGATTCTTCTCCCCTTTTTTTGTGTTTCTCCCCATTTGTGATTTCGTAAATTGGGACGGAAAGAAATCAGGTGAAATGCGCTATTTGATTTGACCAATGAGTGCGTGTCTGCGTACGGTGATGGAGTTGGCCGTTAGGTAGAAACTGTTCTGTGGTACAGACAACGTCACGATGAGGTTAACCCCCTTGAAAGCACCTACGCTTTCAAGGGTGTAACCAAAATTCGCATCACTTTCGCTCCTGCAACGGGGAATGGACATGTCCTTGAAGTGAGATTCCCTCGTTTTTTTCTGGTGCTTATTATTTTTCTAATAACATATTAATATTAAATGAAAGTGCGCTTGTGGTTAGCTTTAGTACCTAGTTACCGCAGTATAAAAAATAAAACCGTTTGAAAATTTAGTTATCTATACATATAATAAAACAGTAAAAAAACTGTGTCTGTACATTGAATAAATAAAAAAAATAATAATTGAGGGGGATTTAGAAACAGTAATAGAGCCCGAAACGAAAAAAAAAATCTGTCTGTTTGTCTGTGTGTCTGTTTGTTTGTACACGCTAATCTTCGGAACTACTGGACGGATTTGAATGATTATTTTTTTGTTGTATAGGTATTTAGTCTGGCCATAACATAGGCTATAATTTATTTTGGAAACTTGAACACCTGGCGCAGAACCGCAACAGACCAGCTAAACTATAAGAGATACAAAAATGGTACCATAGCAAAAATTGTTTCACGTGATGAGCATTTTCTGCTAAGAGAATAAATTTGAAGATCTGGAACACCTGATGTGGAACTTCAACAACCCAGCTGAACTATAACATATATAGGAATAACGTCTTAGCAAGAGTTGTTCAGCCTGATGAGCACTCTCTGTTATCGTATAAAATTTGAAGATCTGGAACAGCTGATGTGGAACTCCAAGAGCCCAGCCACACTATAACATATATAGGAATAACATCTTAGCAAGAGTTGTTCAACCTTATGAGCACTCTCTGTTGTCGTATAAAATTTGAAGATCTGGAACAGCTGATGTGGAACTCCCAAGAGCCCAACTATACTATTACATATATAGGAATGACGTCTTAGCAAGAGTTGTTCAGCCTGATGAGCACTCTCTGTTGACGTATAAAGATTGTAGATCTGGAAAACCTGATGTGGAAATCAAAGCAGTTAGTAATTTCACTGTATAATTATAAAGTAACATAAGCTGCAAGTACCTACACGCGGTGAAGGCGGTAACAGTTTAGGACTGTTTTTCGATGAAAATTCTATGAATCATTCAAAATTTGACTCTACTGGCAAAAACTCCCATTTATTATTTTATTTTATCGAATAAATATGCCTTCGGGCTTATGTTATTTGAGTGTTTAATTTCCTTTTCCATTTATCTTCGTGACTCGGTAGCCTACCCGGTAACGCAGGATAGGCTACGAGAATGTTAATAAAACTATAACCATGCCTAGAAAGAGGTCAAATCTTTCCCAACGTTCCAAAAGAGCTAAAATATTGAGGATCATAAGATCACAAGAATGTACCGAAGAGCGTCAGGATAGACTTGATGCTGTTCGAGAGCATCTGGCTGTAACTCACTCCGTAGAAACCTCTTCGGATCGCGAAGCTCGCTTGCATTCTCAGCGTATTTATGCATTACATCCAGGTCTCTAGAGACCAGTGAAGAATATGATGCGCGACTGTCCGCTGATCGTGAACGTCACGCATTGTCTCGCGAGTCGGAGACGTTCACTGATAGAGAATTGCGCTTGAGTTTAAGAATTTTGTTTAAAAGTTATTTGCAATATACACTTCTGGACACATCTATTGGCCCACCTTAGAGTTTAGGTTTCGATGGCCCCTACCGAAATATAATTGCTAGATTGAGCAAAAACTGTTGATGCAGTTTTAAACCTGATACATTTTACCATCTTTTTCGATCGTATTATTTTAAATTTGAATTCATACCATACGACATGGAGCTACGCGTAACCAGTCGGATATGCGCCTTGTTAAAGGCAATTGATTTTTGAATAAAAAACATGTTTTATCAAATAAAGGTTTAATTTAATAACGCGTGTTACCTCCATGGGCATCTACCACAGCTCTCAAACGATTAGGCATAGAGTTTATCAACCGCTCTATAAATTTTGAGGGATCATCTCCCATTCCTCTTCTATGGCAGTTTTCAACTTCTGCATCGTCTGGGCAACTGGCTGACGAGCCCTAACATGTCTTTTTAGCTCGTCCCACATGTGCTCAATGGGGTTTATGTCTGGGCTTCTGGCTGGCCAGTCCATAACTGTGATGTTCACATCCCGAAGATATTCCCTGACGATGCCGGCCGCATGGGCTCTTGCATTATCATGCATAAAAAGGAAATTTGGGCCCACATAGTCCGCGTATGGTATCACGTGAGGTTCTAAGCACTCACGAATGTACCTTTCAGCATTTAATGTTGGCAGCCGTGGTCCTGTAACAACCTCAAGTTGAGTTTTGCCGCTCGCGGATATACCGCCCCAGATAGTCCATGAGCCACCGCCATAAGCTGTCCTCTCTTCAAAGCAGCATTGTGCGAAACGCTCTCCTTTACATCGGTAGACCTTCTTCCTTCCATCATTGCCATGTAACACAATTTTAGACTCATCAGAAAAGAGTACACGGCTCCAATCTTGCTGTGTCCAATTTAAATGACTGCGTGCGAAATGAAGGCGCGCTGTTCGGTGGGCTCGCGTTAGTTTGTGCCCATTAGCTGGCTTGTGTGGTACCATATCGCATTCTTTTAACCTTCTCCAAACAGTTCGAGCGCTCACAGATACTCCGTGGAAGTCGCGAAGTTGGTTTTGTACCTCAATGGATGTAAGGTGACGATTTCTCAAGCTGGTCGTCACGATGAATCGATCCTGCCTTTCAGTTGTGACACGAGATCGTGGCCTTCCTTGGCGACGAACAAAGCCACCAGTCTCTAGGTACCTCCGATAAACATTTCGGACCGCAGATCGACTTAAATTAAGTTGAGCACTCACGTTTCTTTGGCTGTGTCCGGCCTGAATAAGTACCACAGCTTGGGCGGCGACTTCGGGTGAAGTATCCATAGATTATTGATAGAACCTCACCTTAATGTTAAGAATAAGTAATGTTTGTTGCAAAACCAAAGATATCAATCACATTTTCAAGAATTAAATCCATGTAAACCAATAAAACCAAGTTTTCTTAGTATTCGATTGTTTGATATCAACAAACAGGCTCCAAATTGTCTTTTGTTTCTTTAAATTCTGTGTTCGAAATTCAAAAAAAGACTATTGAATGAAATTGTGAATGTGCCAGGTTCAAAACTGTATAAAAACTTTTTGCTCGACCTAATATAAAATTTTAGCTAGGACCAAACGAAACTGATAATACAAGGTGGGCCAATAGATGTGTCCAGAAGTGTATATTGTTAATTCAGTGTACCCTTGGGATCCGCTGCGGAGTAACGGAAAGATTTTTAGTTTTTTTTTTTTTTTTGTGTATACAGGATGAATTTTTGAACTGGGCGTCAATGGCTATATCCGAAACAATGAGGAATATCAAAAAACGTTGATAGGAGTTTCGAGGACGATTTTGATGAAAACTAAAACTGCATCATTGGATTTTGTAAAATTCAATATTTCTAGCCAGGAATCGAACCCGCTGATTTTGGAAAAAAAATCATACCCTGTATTATTACACCATTCGATAGTGTTGCTAATAAGGATCAAATTCTAAGAAGTAATCATATACGCAAACTTAGGGAAAACGTTTAATTAAAAGAAAACTGGTCAATCTTCAAAGCAATTACTGTATTTGCAACATAAGTTAACCGTTTCTTCTTTGAAATGCTATTTTTCGTTCAACTCAATAATTTCGGATTGCTGAATACAGTGCGATAGTTGAGAGGTCAAATACTATGAAACATTGAAAACAATGAAATTTTATAATTTCGAATAGATGATGATTTCGATTAGGTATGGCTCCGTAGAAGTAGGTATGTTTATCAGTTGTCTAGTACCTATAACACAAGCTCTGTTTAGCATTTTTTTTTCGTGGTAAAATCATCAATCAAATGAGTCCTCCCACACCTTACTGTCAGACTTGTACTGTTTAAAATCCACGGTGTCCTTCAATAGCCCTTTATGTTCCGGGATCATAGTAATGGAAATAAGTCTCGCGACCCCGGCAGGCTTTTACCCTCTAAGAGAGGGCCCCGTCATTTTGCTGACGCTCTTTGCTTTGAGGCGCGCGTGGAACACGACGCGCCGTTGATCCGGGCATGGTCCATGGTCGGACAGCGAGTTGCCCTTTAGCTCTGCTTAGCTTGAGACTAGATGGCGTTGTGTGATAGTTGTGGAATATTATTATTATTATAAAATGAACAGCCAAATCATAAAAACTATGATTTTAAGTGACATCGTGACAAATAATCTTTTGGAGTCTACTGTAGGTTTAGGTGTAATTATGCAGTTATATACTTATGTTGTATTATATTATTTTGTTTGTCTTTAACAGACAGAAAGGTTGCCAACTCAGAAAAAAAGCCTTCACCTTCAAAAATATGATTTCAACTATTCGTAAATTATTTAATTATCCCACTTGACCGTTGAGTATAAAATGTACAAATTACAATGAGTGCAGAAAGATTTACCTACATTTTTGTTACGCTTTGATAACTGAACAGGCGTCTAATTAGCATAACGAAATAATTTCAAGAGCCATTAGGTGGCCTGCTGCCGCTGTCCGAAAGACCATTCAAAGAGCATAAAGCCTTCAACCACAATGAAGAAATCTCAGTCTGTTGAAGGTCATAGTGCAAAATTAAGAGGAGGGCCTCCCGCAAGCCTACGTTAAATGTGGAGGTTACTACGCGGCCTGAATACTCAAGTCCAGCTCATAGCCGATTGTATATTAGACTAAATAGTTAACTTCTCTCTCTAAACGCATACGCACTAACGCACGGGTCATGGATAAGTTTGATGACAAATAATAATTAGGTAATTTATAATGTTCGACCGTAGGTTTACTACGTAGACTGTGCGTCCGTTGCAATCAGAATACAACGTGAGATTGAGCCTACTCGGAGTTTAAAGCAGTAATGGACCTCATAAATGCTTTACCACCGTAAGGTTCAATGTCATTTGCACGTTATAAGACAACAAGGTCTTTTTTGATTCTGAACTTTTGTATAATGTGGCAGTTAGATATTCATTTCGTAATCCGACCTGCCATAATTCGATAGTCCTTACACGAAAAAGTGTAAGAACTCAAAAAATACTTACCCAATTATCTTGTCGATCACGAAATCTGTGACACCCCCAGTGTTGCAAACTAGGCGATCAGTTTACCGAGCAGGGAAAGGATCTAACTCAGTGATTACTGAGATACTGCGATATTGTATTACATTGCACAAACAAATTTAAGAGGTTTCCTTTCATAATAAGAGACGTTGAGTAAAGCCCATTTAAGGAATTGTGTAGTACCTACTAGGTATACTACACTACACATATAATTTACGCTCCATTTAAAAGCGACATGAAGTAATTTTAGAGACTCTTATTTTTCAGTTAATCGAATTATTTCAGTTATCGAAGTTTCACATATAAGTCGTATAGAGAGAAACCTTGAAAAAAGTTTGAGTTCCTGCTTTAGTAGTGCCATTCTTCGAGTTGAGTAATCATCAAAACGTACCCTGTTCCTTCAATTGCTATTTGTGTTCTTCCAATGCCTCCGTCAGTCATGCTGACAGTTGGTTGAGGCGCGCGATGGAATGTAATGGCCAACCATGGGAGTCTCCCGTAGTTACGGAACCCGCCACACCGACACACACTCGCCTGTTATTTTATCTATTTAAAGTAATTACATTCAACACGTTCTTATTTTCGGTAGACTAGACTAGATAACATCTAGATCATTGCTGTTAGTTACCAAATGTAGTCATTACTTGATCGCATTAAGTAAGTCTTAAGCACACATGGAAATCTGTTTGTATTAGTTGCGTATTTTCTCACTGTTTTATTCCATTGTGATACTCACAATGATTGTCAAGAGTGCACCAGATAGTGTAATTGCATGTGTCGCAACCTACAGCAATACCTGCAACCTCTATTAGTATGAGTACAGAACCTACACAAATTAGTGTATGTTAACTTTGTCGGTGGATGTTACCAATTCTATGTCGGCAAGTAAATAACTTTAATGCCTCTATGTTTTGGAATCTCATAGGTTACTATAATTAAGCAGTCGGTATGTACGCATTTGTTGATCTAGTATGAATGTGAGCGAAGGCCAGTGACGAATAAATGCCATCCTTCCGATACATGTGTTTTATATTATGTGTTTAGTACACTACATGTATGTACACCTTCGAAAAATGCGCCGTCAGTCACGAACGAACGACCATGCAGATGATATTGTTGATGGCAATCCACAATCCAAAATCACGATCGGAGATAATTAAGTTTTACGTAACTGTTGTTATTATTATGTTATGGTCGGTAGCATTGAAGATTTCTGTTAAAATGTTAAAGGCTGAACATTAATGTGTTAGACTGTTGGCATTACTTTCATTAATTCGCATAACATTATATATCTTACGACGCAATGTTCAAATTGTATTGCTGCGCTATTGATGGGCAGGGACAACACTAGGTACTTGTACTGTACAGGGTTTTCTTAATTTTCTTTTGTCGACAGGCGGACTGTCGCGCAGCGTGTCCCGCGTTCTATTCCCGCACGGAACAAATATTTGTATGACCTAAAAGTAGTTGAACCGTATGGTGTTTGCGTATGTGCGTTTCTATGTTTGTGAACGCACCCACGACACAGGAAAAAATTCTAATGTAAGGGAAACGTTTAAAAAAATGTACTTTTTTCAGACAAGATTTTTAAGAATACTTACACAATTTTTGTCTCTTATATTTATTTTTTATAGTCACTTTACTACTTAGATCTTAGTAGGTGTATAGTTCTTTATGACATCATAGTATCTACAACCGAAATACATCAATTGACCTTAGTGTTTGATGTTACTCATGTACGGGCAACCATATAGGTATTTATAAAACATAATATAAGAGTCTGTGTTTCCTGATAGCTACAACCTTGAGGTCTTTAAGTCAAGAGTTAAGAAAAGGTTACGTGTAGGCAAGCATGCTTCGTCGACCACATCAATAAGTACCATTAGGCGAGCGAGACAGGTCAAGCGCGAGCTTATCGCTAAATACGACGACGGCGACGTGTCGCGGGATCGAATTCCACACGGAAGAAATCTACATGCAGTTGGTCCGGGTTTAGCTGTTCTGTTTGTGAATGTGAGTTTAAATCTTTGTAAACGCACCTACAGCCAGAAATCAGACGTCAATCACACAGCCGCTTGTCCAGCTTACAAAGTCAACAGTTCTACGGGACTCTACATTGCCGCGCGGCCCGACACAAGTGTGGAGTTCACGAAAACTCTTCAAGTTGCATTCAATTTGTAACTTGTATAATGGAAACACGGACATATTTACAGGTCCAACTCGAATTAACACAGTCGAGTTGCAGTATTATGTTACATCTTAAAATACTTGCCATAAACCTGCCTTCTTCTGCCCTGCCTTTTCCCAATTATGTTGGGGTCGGCTTCCAGTCAAACCAGATGCAGCTGGATATCAGTATTTTACATGGAGCGACTGACTGTCGGACCTCCACAACCCAGTAGCTGGGTAATACCATACCCCGTGATAAGACTGGTTGACAGACTTTTAGAGCTTCTGAATAACAGTAACGACTGTCAAAGATCTGCAAATGACAGCCGGGACTAACGGCTTTGCGTGCTTTCCGAGGCACGGAGGAAACTTTCTATGACAGATGGTCACCCATCCACAGACCAACCTCGGCAAGCGCGGCTTAACCCGGAAGATCGGCCTGTAATTATTTAGCCACGAGCTCCTCTTGCCCAAATGGTAGGTCCATTGGGGTTAATTATGTTGCAATGAAGGTAAATAAGTCTGTGATGTACTCAATGTTGTGTGCTAGACCGGTGATGGCAAAATATGTGTGCCAGTGAACGTGTTGAGACTTTGATATCGATGAGTAAGTAGTCGATCGCTGCATTGCTAGCGTGTCGCCGACAACCACCGCAGATAAAACAGCTGCTAATTCACCCTTTATTATGAGTTTCTGACCGAAACCGAGGTCATATTTGACCATAATCAAGGGAGATGGTGGCCAATCGCGAGAATGTCATAAATAAACAAGAAATCAATACTGATTCCTGAATCACAGACGTGGACTTATTCAGATTTGATCGAAACCAAACTTTTTAGAGACATACAATTCATCGGACACGACACAGCACAGTTGGCGCAGCCGCTGCGTGTCGCAGGTTGGATGCCCGAATGTGCATGACCTACAAGTAGTTATTCCGGGTCTGGCTGTTTTTGTATTTGAATTGAAATGTACGTAAACGCATCCACGGTACAGGGAAACTTCATAGTGTTTTGACGTTTAATTCATTATTGAATTCACCTACTTTGGTATAACATTCCGTTAAACGATATTTGGTTCCTTCTAAAAGTGTACCTAACTTGCATTTAAGAATTGCTTAGTTTTATTTAGTGAAAACATGCAATTGTAAAATCATCAAATGATTCCTCACACCCAGGGCAGGGGGTAGAAGGGACTATCAGACATAATATGAATAAAATCCACGGTGTCCTTCGATAGCCCTTTACGTTCTGGGGTTTACGTTTTCGTTAGTCCCGTTACCGTATATTACACACTTACTTAGGTTTATTTAGTTGATTAGATTAAAAATCAATGGATTTAGAAACAAATTGAAGCATTGATTACTTAAGGCGAAGCATTTATCAGATCGAAAGGTGTGAATTCTTATTAAACTGTGGTGTTCGGTAAGAGTTGAGTAAGTTGTTTTTGTGTGTTATATCTCTATTGTTATTAGCTTGTGAATAACGATCATTAATGATCGAATCGGATGCCGGGAAGCTGAGCAGAAATCACGCAAGTAGGTAAGGTAGACGGGTGAAAGTGGAAACATTTGCGAGTTTTTGCAATGTCGTGTACTTGTGCTTCATCCGGACGTAATCATCATAATATTTATGTAACTGCTTGTGTCATGAGTCGTGGTCTTTGTATAGCAGATATAGATAAGCTAAGATTACATAGTACCTAACTAACAATACGAAACTTCTATGACGTTTTCTTGGTTCACAGACAACGGAGTAATTACGGAGTGGGCAACCAAGGAAATATTAACGTAACATAACTGTACGTTCGTAATCCTTGTAGGATAAGTGAGTAGTGCACAGATTTCATCAGTTATGTTTATGTTCCATGAGGTAAGGGGCAAGCTTGCCATCAATCAGGCACCAGCACCGACTCTGTGGATGCTGTTGAGAAATTCCTAATGAAAAATCGCGACCATGGAATGTAACACTCGTGGTTAGCACCCTGAGGGTACGTTCATATTTGACGGAACGTCCGTCGAGCGGATCATCGAATGTTCTAAAGTACGATTTTTAATTGTAGTCAGTGAAATGACAAGTGCAACTGTCACTGATACAAGGAAATTTAGTACATTTCTTTATGATTTCTATAGTGAAAAAAATTCATTTTATTGTCATTTTACTGACTACAATGAATAATCTTACTTTATGACGCACGAACGGATCATCCGTTGAGTATGAACGTTCAATTGTTTTTCTATACATTTGTCTGTTCTGGCGTTCCGCGACCGATGATCCGCGGCGGATGTTCCGTCAGATATGAACCCACCCTAACTGAATTATATCTGAATACTAGCGACCCGCCACGACTCCACACGCGTATAATTTCTGCTATATTATGCTTTTTATATACATACAAACCTTCCTCTTGAATCAATCTATCTATCAAAGAAAATCGCATCAAAATCCGTAGCGTAGTTTTAAAGATCTAAGCATACATAGGGACAGACAACGGGAAACGACTTTTTTATACTTTGTGTGATTGTGATAGTGATAAGCTCTAACTTTAGTATATTTGTTTGTTAACTTTCCACGCCTAAATCACTGAAGGATTTGCAAATACGTTGTCGGGTTTAGAGAAATGGATAAAGGGTACTTTTCATACTAAAAAAAGTAGGAACTCTTGCCGAGGACCACATGCGTACAAATCAAAATGGTTCTTCAAACGACATGAAATCGTATTAGTAGTGGTCAATGTTACATAATATTTGACCCACTTCTGCTGCCTAGATGTTGAATGAAAAGTTTTCTAAGAATGTTTTCCGTATTTCATGGATGCAGATTTCCCCCTGTTGGCCAGTATAAAAATTGACCTTGTAAAAATCTACAGTGTGCCGTACTATTAAGTACATTGAGTAAAATCTTCATCAAGTGTGTAGTTTTTCTTGGGATCCAACTGTATGCAATTGTTTAGTAACTAACTTAAGAACAAAAAATAATGTAGAATACGTTTTTTTTTTTAAATTCATATAGGTAATTTAAACAGAATTGAAAAAAAAGGTGTTGGTACACGTTTGGACTACAATGAGCTATAGTATAGTGTAAGTAATGAAGTACCTACTGTATCTACATAAGAGGTTTCTAAAATAACCAAGCATACATAACATATAACATAATTTATTCTATTGCTGCTAAGATACAAACTACATATAAAACAAAAATAACAAACACTTCATTTTTTCTTCTTTTTATCAGCGCGACTGCCGCCCATGTCTTGAAGTTGCTGCTTGAGTTCCAATAGTTGGTTGTCGGGCACGTACCGGACCTCTTCGTGCGCGATCTCGTGCTCGTGCACGCGCAACGTGCAGCCCTCGGGCAACACGGCGCGAGACACGCGCAGCAACGTGCCCAGGGCCCATGCTGGCACGTCACTTACCTGGAACATCATCACCATTTTATTTATATTAATTAGTTCGTTTAATCCATTCTAAAGTTGCTCAAGTTGTTGTTTTCAGTGCCTCAAGACGAAAGTCTTCAACCAATGTGTGTTACCAGTGATGACTTACGGCATCGAAACGTGGTCTTTCACTATCTCCCTCATCTAAAAGCTCAAAGTCGCTCAACGAGCTATGGAGAGGGCTATGCTCGGTGTTTCTCTACGTGATCGAATCCGAAATGATGATGAGATCTGTAGACGAACGAAAGTCACCAATAAAGCCCACCGCATTAGCAAGCTAAGGTGGCAATGGGCAGGCCATATTGCTCGCAGAGCAGATGGCCGATAGGGTCGAAAAGTACTAGAGTGGAGACCACCGACTAGCAAGCGCAGCAAGGCCTATGTTTAGCAGTGGACGCCCTATGGCTGAGATGATGATTCTAAAGTTGTACTCTTGGAAGGAATAAGTACCTTCTAGCGTAATATTGTTTTATTTTAGATTTATTCAAGTCGTTAGATCTAGAAATCTCAAAAACTCAGTTAAACATGAATAACTATTATTTTGGACGTCGCGTCATGTTCCTGCTCCTCTGAATATCTAATATTAGTAATGTTACTACAATCTGAACATGAATTTACGCTAACTAGACCATCATGGTGGTTTGCCAACCTGGTTACCTACATACTTATAAAACTCTGAAAGGATTATTTTTGTTTTTATTACCTGCACATTTCTCTCATAGACATTAAGATGATACTCAGCATCAAGTGCGGTACCTCCTGGCTTAAACCGTTGTACTTTCAACTGCTTTGCTGGTGTCGCCCAACTGATAAAAACAAATAATTGAAATTATTCTAAAATGTCATGGTAAGATGCCCTTCATTCTAACTAAATAAAGACATATTCTAAGGTCTGAAAGTGTGATAAGCAGTGTCTTTACGTGAGGACAAGCTGGTGAGATCCATGGGAACACGACTGACAATCGCGCGTGCGATGCGCGTCCAAAAAATGGTTAAATCATTGAAAAATTAGTTAACTGAAGCATCCGGCCGAAGGGCCTGGCAGGCCAATGAGCTACATGATTATCTAGTGTAGTGGGCAATGATTAACTGAACCAGACAGTGACTGCTATCACAGCTGGGTGCCCTATGTGTTTCTGCAACTTATTATTGCATTGGACTGGTCACCACTACAATGCACTTTTGTATGGAGCCCTGCAGGCAGCCAGGACTTGCAACAGAAAACAATGAAGTTTAGAAAAAACTTATTTGAGTTAAAAATTTGTTACACAATCTTGAGACATTGTGCCAACCCTAAGAAAACTGAAATTAGGGCACGAAAATGATGATTGGGAGGGACAAATTACTACTTTTTTTTCATGGTAAAATCATCAATGAGTCGTCCCAACCAGGGCAGAGCGGGGGGGTGCTGCCAGACTTGTACTGACTAAAATGAAGGGTGTCCTTGAATAGCCCTTTACATTTTGGGATTACAGTAATTCCGTAGTCCTCATCCTGGCAGGCTTTGGCCCTCTAAAGGGAGCCCCGTCATACAGGTATTTGTTTTAAACCTGCTTAAAATAAATTATCTGTGTATTTATAATAATTTACCATTCATCTACTTGAATTCCCATAACTTCAGCATATCTATGGATCTGGCTTTGACAAGCCTCCAACACAGCAAAGTCATACCCCTTCAGCTGTAGATTCAGGCAATCATATACAGGCTCGTCAGGCTCCATGCTCTGAAAACATAAGCATTCCACTTTTATCTCACTAGCTACTAGCATGCTACCCTGAGGGGCTAGCAGAGGTGAGTAGTAGTAGTGGTGGTACAACCACATTTCACCAGATATTTTTTCAGTCACTAATCCAATGTCATGGCTACTTAATCAAGACATCTTTCATGCTGTTGCTTAGTGATGATTGCCAACGTCGATGGGGCAGTCTCCTACTACTATGCTGTGTCAGGTAATGTTGTTGTTATGAAAGTTCACAGCTTCATATGAGGCACAAGTTACATAAAAGATGTGAATGATTAATTATTACGACTGAATTGAAGTAAACACTAACAGGATTCCAATAAAGATTCAAAAAATAAAAATCACTAAGTTGTAATAGGAATTAACATAACTTTATATAGTTAGATATCAACCTAAAACTTATAAATACTTACTATTAAATAATCAGGTTCATATAAATCACTTTTAAATCTTTTCTGTTGATTTGAAACTGCTGGTATGCTGAGATTGTGTAGGTTGTTAGACTTGAAACATTGACGAAGTTTTATCTGAAATTGAATAAAAACATATATTATATTCTTCAATTTCCGTGAATTATGGTTGGTCAATCGGAAAATACTTACAAAATTTATTGCTTTTCTACTTAACATTTCTAAATATAATTAAAAATAGAAATTAAATATATATAATTATCCCACACGAGAGGCAGTTCACCGAGTTACCGCAGGTTATTTAACTCGCACAAATCGGAATATTTAATATATTTATGTTCAGATGCGAAAATATATTTGAAACGGTTTGGTACAGAGGAGAAATTATGCTGAACTTCGAAAATATTAATTCATAATTTAATAAAGGGATGCAAAGCTTGACATTTAATATGTTCGTGAGTGACAGTGACACTGACACTGACAGATAGTATTACTTTTTATTTTCTCTTTTGACTTCAAGGCCTTTATGACCTCTATGCCAAGAAAAGTTACTTTAGATGATATTTTTCTACCATGGCTTCTGGGTCTTTAAGCCGTTACATGTAGTGGTGATGGTGATGCGGTCGATAATAAAGCACGCAAACAATTTTTGGAATGGCGTGTAATCTGAGAAGCTCAAAGTAGAGGGCGCTAGTGAAGTTGGAAGTCATGCTATCTGTGAATAGTATAAAATCTAAATCAGTTGATTATCAAGTAAATATTGTGTTTTCAAGTAAATATCTATCGATTTTGTAAAAATAGAATGCCTCAGTGTTATATTGTGCCTTTATGCTCATAGAGAACATGGGGACATAGGTTTCCCAAAGATATACCTACATATGAGGAAAAAAGGATTATAGTTATGAGAACAGATAAATATACACCAACAAGTAATGCACGAATTTGCAATAAATATTTTGTCCCAACAGATTATGTAATGCCGCTGGATTCTGTTCTAAAAAGTTGTAATTTGTAAAAACATTTTTTTTTTTTATATATACAACATTCCACAGCTTTGTCAGAGTGGCTTTAAGCACCGTATTCACGTTCTATCTGCTGTACGTCCCGCCAAGGCCATGCACGATGCACGACGCAAAAACACCGTGAATAGGCTTGACGTACGTCAATATATTTTTTTAATTGTTTGCTGGACGTGCACGACCCATTTTTCATCCAGCGAGCACCCCACCACCGCGAACGTCGTGCAGAATCAGATGGACAGTGAATAACGCGGACGTACGTCAGAGCAATCCAGCATCGTGCATGCTGGACCGTGTATAGGCTTGCTGTACAGCAGATTTAACATTTAGAGCTTGTCTCGAGAGAAGACTGCATGTTAAAATGGATAGTGAAACACTTTCAAGATTTATTGAAAAATATAAGTTCCGCATTTGAGTGTATTCTGTACGTTTATGATAAAAAAAAATAATCCAAAATCTTTTCCTTTTTGTTTTCCTCTTTTCTGTTGCTGCTGACAACATAAGAATAAGTCCCATTTATTGGCATTTTGTTAAAACTGCTGGCATTTTCTAAAACACGTCTATAATCGTTCGATTGATTCTGCTCGCTGGATGCGCGCACGATGGTGTGTATGCTACATCCATCACAGCGACCTTGAGCTGACGTACAGCCGTGACCGTGAATACGGCGCTTAAAGCGCCGTATTCACCATCTGTCACGGCTGTACGTCATGCACGATGCACGACGCAAAAACAACGTGAATAGGCTTGACGTACGTCCAGTACGTCATAATCACGGTGTTTTTGCTTCGTGTATCGTGTATGACCTTGGCGGGACGTACAGCAAGATGGAACGTGAATACGGCGCTTAACATAAACTCATTACTTACTTTTTAGCAAAACCTCTCAAGAAGGATGCATACCTAGTTTCAAATTCAACGGACATTGAGAAGTTTTCTTTTTCGAGAAAAAAAGTAGTTTCCAAGAACTCTGTAGATGGCGTTGAACTGACTACGTTACTAGATTTAAGCCTTAATTTTTGCACAAATCCACAAGGCACAGACTTCTCTTCTTTTTCTCTTGGGACATTTTCTTTATGGCGTGCAAAACTCATAAAATAAAAAGACTGGTCAATTAATATTTTTTTCTTTTTCCTTGTTGTTATTTATTTCCAAATGCCAATGTTACGTACGTTACGTTATCTCAAAATTACAATGAAGTGATAAAAATCAAAAAATGACGACGTTCCGTTCATTGCAGTAACATACCAAGTTCAGTATCTATCCATCGACTAGGGAAACAATCAAAAGAAAATCCCGCATTGCAAAAAACGCAATAAATGTAATTCGCATTCCCCTTATGTAATGCTACAACCAGCCCTCGACCTCGACGATCCACCCTTTGGCATAGACATAATTTTAAAACACGAGCGGTTTTAATGGACGTGAAACAAGCGCCGAAATAGAACAAATGTATTCCTATTTAGCTGTTTACACGTCAGCGCTTTAAAACTGCGGTGCTTCTTTTCGTGCTGGGCGGGGTGATATCAACGTTTTCGTTCGAAGTAAGCGTTTTTTTAACGCTCTTTTAAATTGGCTAATGCAGGGGGCTAAAGACCTTTATGAAACTGGCAGTGTAGATCCACATGACATGACTCATTCATAAAAAAATAAATGTCAAAAAATTGTCTATGTTTGGTCTACCTTCGTGCGTGAAGACATCAATGAAATGGGAAGAATGGTAAAGAAAATCATAAGTTAGGTGTTCTGTATTGATGGTAATTTAATCGCGATAAAGTTAATGGTGATTCGTTTATGGTTTAGTATCTCTTGAAGCAATTTCTGAGAAGAAATGGCGTCTACAGGCAGTACACCCTTTCCGAAATGGCAATTGGCAATTCTTCTTGGCGCACCTCTTGCCATTGGTTTAGGTTACCTTTATCTCAGAAACAGATTAGAAGACCCAGAAAAGAAAAAAGTGTCTGAGTTAAAAGCCAAGACTACTATTTCATTGGATAATGAAGAAAATAACGCAAAAGTTTCTGAGAGCGCTATCGACCGCGCGATGAAACTGAAAGGTGCCGGAAACCGGGCCTTCCATGCAGGAGAATATGATAAAGCTATAGCTTTATATAACGAAGCAATCGAGGCTTGCCCTCCCGACCGTCGCGTCGATCTTGCTACTTTCTATCAGAATCGTTCAGCATGTTACGAAAAACGCGAAATGTGGGAACAAGTCAAAGAAGATTGTACGTTTGCTCTTAAACTGAATGAGAAATACGTTAAAGCTTTTTTGAGACGTTCTCGTGCTGCTGAGAAAAGTGGTGATCTTGTTATGGCTCTGGAAGATGTTACTTCTGCCTGTATTCTTGAAAGGTTTCAGGTACAAAGTTCTCTAGTTAATGCTGACAGAATCTTAAAGGCCCTGGGCAGACAACATGCTTGCGAAGCCCTTGCTAAACGTCGCCCAGTCATGCCATCTAAACATTTCATAAAGACATATTTCTCTGCTTTCTCTGAGGATCCCATTACTAAGTTGCAACTTGAGAAATCTACTAGTGGCTTTGCTAAAGCTAAGAAGGCTCTTGATGCTCAAGATTATGATTCCATTGTTGAGGCATGCTCTGAGGAACTGAAAGAAGCTGATGGTAAATACAAAAATGAGGCATTGTTGCTGCGTGCCACCTTTTATCTTCTATTAGGAAGACATGATGAAGCTCAAGCAGATCTTGCAAAGGTCATTGATAGTGATGCTTCTACTAAAGTTAAGGTTAACGCCTTGATCAAGCGTGCTTCATTATTTACACAATTGGAAAACACTGAACGCTGCTTAGAAGACTTTGAAAAGGCTGCCCAGCTCGATCCTAACAACTCTGATATTTATCATCACCGAGGACAAGTTTATTTACTCCTGGAGCGCATGGACGAGGCCACAGCTGAGTTTGCAAAGGCTGTTGAGTTGAACCCAGACTTTTCTATTGCTTACATACAGAAATGTTATGCTGATTACAGACATGCCCAGATTAATAAGAACGTTGCAGCTCTGACACAAGTTCGAGCTGACTTTGAAAGGGCTTTGGAGAGATTCCCTCGCTGTGCTGAAGCATACATCTTGTTTGCTCAAGTATTATCAGACCAGCAGGAGTGGGGACGTGCTGAGGCGCTGTTTGATGCTGCCCTCTCAGTGGACCCCAACAATGCGACACTATATGTGCACAAAGGGCTAGTGCAGCTGCAGAAGAGCACAGACTTTGATAAAGCTGTGAAACTGATCAACAAAGCCATTGAAATGGATGACAAATGTGATTTTGCATATGAAACATTGGGTACAATTGAAGTACAGAGGTGAGCTAACTATTTTTTTCATTAAATTTTATTGCATACATACCTGGCAAATCTTAAAATAAAATAGCCTGTCTTGAACAGACCACTGTGGTCTGTTCATTTAAAATTTATCCAAACTAACTGTAGTCAGTTTGTGCTTTGTTGATACCTCCAGTGCATACCTCTGTTTATAATGCCCTGCCAATCTGCTGCACTCCTGGCACAGATTATCTTCCCACCTTTTGTGTAGCCTGGCGACCCTCCCCAGGCACCTTTTCCCATTGTGTGGCCCCTCCATCTTCACTTTAGTTTCTTGACTCAATTATCTATATCTAGCATCCTTTGCATGCCTTACACAATAGTTCATGTCCTGTGATTCATAGTCATTAATATTATCTATGAATAAATAGCTTATGCCAGTGGCTCTGCCTGTGTGATATATGTATAATGCAACAAAGGGATATAAAGTATCCTATTAACGCATAGGATACTTTATATCTCTTTGTTATATAATATCCGTACGAAACATCCTAATCCTGTGTGTCAAAGTTCAGTAGTTATTTTTCGAAAGAGTGATAGACATTCATTTCATTCTAACAATCTTTTACATTAAATTCATAATATTAGTGAGTTTTATAAATAAAATTTCTTCACTATTGATGTCCTTTACTGGTGTATTATCCACTGTTATCAATGAGCTGTTTTATCATACTAACTAATAAATATATACATGATAAGCCGCTTTATCTCACACTATCTTGTAAAAAGAATATTGTTGTAATGTTATGTAACTTACAATACAGGACCAGAAACATTTGAAATACAGCATTTAAAAGTAAAAGTATAAGTAAATAACTATGATATGGCATAATAAAAACTAAATCAATTTAACTAAGATTCAAAATATGATTTATGAACTGTAATTGGTTAAAAATTATTGTACTGATATTCACAACAAAAAAATCTTTTTCAGAGGAAACCTGCGACGATCCTTAGAATTATTTGAGAAGGCTATCTCACTAGCCAAAACTGAGCTAGAGATGACACACTTGTTCTCTCTCAAGGATGCAGCTGCAGCACAACTGAAGGTATCGGAGCGCTGGGGACTGGACTGGACTGTGAGCTAGACTAATGCCATCCAACTTGCCTCATACTCAACGAGAATAGAACCTGGCCGTCCAAGTTAGCCAGAGAGCTCAGTTTATTCGTAATTTATAATTCTCAGTGTATGTATCAGTATAATATCCTTTTATGTTCATTATCCAAATTTTTTAATTTGTTGAAGCTTTAAGACTGGTTGGAATACTATGATTTTAATGTGTCATATTAAATCATTATAATTACCGATATATTCGACTTTACCAAAAACCGTGCCAGATGGTATTCTCGTTGCGGACTACTGGTACCTAGCCGCCGCCGACTCGCATCGCATCGTTACAAGTCCTTGGTGTTAATCTTTCTAGAAAGCTGCTTTTTCAATAGGGCTTTATTTCTCAATATATTGTGACTGTGTAACATGGAAATGACCCTCTATAACATGATTCTTCAATTCAGTAGATAAACAAAAAATTTTACTAAATGATTCATATCAGTTCTGTGCTTTTTAAATGTGAATCACAAAATAAAATAAAACAATATTTTGCACAGGGCTGTAGCCAGTGAGGTTTGTTGTTCAACCTACTTCAAAATTTCTGCAATTAATACAAATATAATCCTATTTCATGTGGAATTTTAAAATTTTCCCGCCTCCTATGTATTTTACACTTTACGACTTTTGTATAGGTTGATAAACATTTAAAAAAATACCTAATTAATTCAAGGATGTGTTAAAAATATCTTCTGCTTTGCTTCCTCTTGCAATCTCTTAGTACTCAAAACCAATAGTTCGAAAAACAAGGCTTTATAGCATCACACTGCCGCCTAAAAGGAGCCGAGCGAGGTGAAACCGCGTAATAGAACTAGTAGCCTATACAGGGCAAATTTTGCAACTGAAAGTGGTAGGCAAATTCCTGAACTATGAAATATAGTGAAAAATACATAACTTCTTTATGTATTTTTGGCCTAAAGACTTCTTCTTTAGGCCGATTTTGATGGAAAGTAAAACAGCATCATGGGATTTTTGAAAAATCAATATTCCAGGCAAGGAACAGAAACACGCTGATCTTGAAAAAAAAAAGACAGTGTCGCTATTGAGGATCAGATTCTGGGAATGATAAACGGCAAAATTTACATTATGAAAAACGATATTGTTATATAATATTTATTTTTTAAATGGGTTTTGACAAACTCTTTTCTCATCATTAAAAAACAGGCTGTTTCTTACAGACTGAAAAGAAATAGCTGTAACTTGTATCAAACTTCGAATGTGTCTCTTTTAAAGTCCAGACATTTTTGAATAGAGATACGAGAAACTTGCAGGTGTCTGAGATGGTATTTTGAGTAAAGAACCACCCAGATTTGGGTGGACCAGTCCAGTCAGTGCAAGTATGTGTCGGATATAGTGTAGCTCGACTCATTAAAGGCGCGTTTCCATTATGCAAGTGATTTGCATACTAGTTGCAAGTTGCATGCAAATTGTATGGTGGAAACAACAACTTGCAAACAAGTTGCAACTTGTATGCAATTAGGTTTAAACTTGTATGCACAATAATCAAGTCGGCACATTTGCACGCAAGTTGCAAGCGCATGCGATCGTGCAGAGAGGATTAAGTACTTGGTTTGACTAGAACTTACTTGTATACCACTAAAATCTTGTATGCAAGCTGCAAGTTGAACAAAATCGTGTTTCCAATTCAAATCACTTGCACACAAGTCTGACGTCATACATGTATGCAAACACTTGCATAATGGAAACGCGCCTTAACTCGAGGAGCTCAAAGATACGACAAAAATACCAAAAAAACGATGTGGCTTCTGTATCAATGCTCAAACGAAAATCAGTCTAATACAATGCTAAAATTTTGAGTGCTCAACTCTTAACATTCTGCACCCCTTTCTCTTTTCTTTTCGGTATAAATTTACACACATATGATTATAAAAGATGACCGATCATAGAATTCCGATTAGGAAGAAAAAAAAAACTCGTTTTCAACACTTAACGAGTGGCAATAACCCTCTATAAGGGTTACCTGGATAAGTTCCTGACCCCTTCGTTTTAAAGGTATTTTTAATGACCTTCTTTCGTCGGTTGTTCTGCATCTCTATTCAGGTAAAATCGACCTCTGAAACTGTAATTCCTGGCTACGGCTCTGAGTCAACATACTGTAGTTCACAAAAATATCTTGTAAATATTTATGAAATTCTATTAAAAGCAGCCTACAGACACATTATAGATGTAAATTGATTTATTGGCATTTATCAGATACTTGATTTAAATGTCAAATCTTTATGTAGGTTGTATACCTGCTTCATATTGAAGTGGTAAACTAATTGTTTCTCAAAAAAACTATTAGTTTAGATTTTTATTTACATTTCTGCATTTAATATGAACAAAATATTATATGTAGCTAAATTGTTATCTAAATTTCAATCGTTGGATGTTTAATTAAGAAAAATAAATTAAATCCTGTAATAGAAAGCTTCTACATAAATATTTAGTGAATAATTGAGTAATGAGTGAGGCTGAGCGCGAATTTGTGTAGGGCATGTTTTGTTTTCAATAAGTTTGTTAACTTATCGACTTTACATTGTGATATATTATTTATTTTTTAATTGCATTTATAGCGACTTAGTTATTTGGATTGTATATTGAGTTTTAAATTGATCTATTTGTAATATTTTTAAAAACATGTATAAACAAAATATCGCTCAGTCCCATACATTGAAATTGTATAATATTTAAATGTTGAAATATAGTACTCAATTCAAATAAAACTTTAAAATATTTCTGGAAAGTGGGCACTTACGATATGCGCATGTTGAAACTTGAGCACGCATATCACGCAGGGTGGCTATTTGATCGATATTATTACTTACAAAAAGAAGAATTAATGTTAATTCCTGACTTGAGTTGTCTAACATTATTGATAAATGTGTATTTAGTTTTTTGGGTCCAAAGTATGACTGCAAGTTAGTAGTGCTGCAACACTTATAAAATTTGTCGTTATGTATTGTTGCTATTTACGTAGTTTTGGGAGTGCGCCTTGAGTTTGTGCGGCGGTGAACGAGTGCTGGGTGCGTTCAATACATTTACTCACACATGCAGTGCAATCAAATCCAGATATAGAGTAATATAATAAACACTAACTCTTCAATACTGATAGTTATTTTTACTCAAACATAAAGAAAAACTGTCAAGAATAGTCTAATAATCGCTTTTATAAACATAGATTCTAGTTTGAAAATACTTGATTAAGATGTTTTGGATGCACCCTCAAATTATCAGTTAGATTGTGAATTTAGATTTGTAGCTCGCTGAGATGGTTCTACAAAAGTTGTTACCTCACCGATAGTGGATAGTTATCAATTTATGGAAACTACGAAATACATTATTGAAACTTAATACAAATTGGTTTGTTTTACACTTATCTCCCTCGTCCAGCCCTGGTTCAGGCCATGTTAAGGAGTAAGGGAAACGGGAAGCAGTCACCTCCTTCTGCAATACAATAATGTTAGCGATGGAAGAGGCGGAACATGACGTCATCCGTCGTGTTTCACGCGCCTCAAGGAGCTTGCTAACAGATTGAAGTGACGGGGTGGGTCTATTGGAGGAGTTTTTAGATTAAGCTCGAAGCAACCACAAAAGCTCGCAAGGAAAGAAGTTAGACTTTACTAATGTATCATCAACAGAAGAAAATCATGAATATCACAAGGTTAATTTTGGGTTGATTATTTGCTTCCCAAAGAGTGTAAAAAAAAGTATTCCACTTCAAGAAAGTATCAAAATAACTTTTCCTTTGGACCAACCGATTTGTGGCAAAAAAGTCAATGGAATACCATAGTATAATAGTCACTGACTTCCAAAAGAAAACATATTTTTAAAATAAGTTTGTGTTTTTTTTTTTTTCCTGTATCGTGGGTGCGTTTACAAACATTTCAATTCACTTGCACAAAGACCCAGACCCGGGAAAATTTACTTCCTAAATCAAACAAATATTTGTCCGTACGGGAATCGAACCTGCCGCACACAGCACAGCAGTCAAAAGGTGCGTTTTTCCGCGCGAGGAACCTGTTACGCACAGAGTTAACTATAATATGCTGTTGCGCGAGGCGGCTTGCTCTGTATGGACGCGTCTATTGTTTCTCGACCGAGACACGAAACAAATTCGCGAGCAAAACAAAAGCCGACACTTGATGACTCGGGCGCGGCGCTCGGTCGCTAACCCGCGGTTGCGCGCGCGGTTGCTTCGGCCGAGACTGCTGCTTCGCGCGGATTTGCCTCGCGAGGCTGCGCGCTCTGTGTGGCTGCACCTTATCGTGTATGCGCCAACCGTGCCGTCAAATTGTCTACCTATGAGCTACAACAAATTCTTATCAGTGACGGTCCTAACTCCTAACCGCTATTAAATAATGCAGGCCGGTTTGCCCCACTTTACAAAAATCTAGTTGGCTGTACATACCTATATGTGTATATTATCCAATGTCACAAATAACCAAAACAGATATTGTCTACATGCGTCTATTTGTAATCTTGAATTTCATTGTAATTATCCATAAAACTTATCCTTTACTATGCTATAATGGCACGTTCACATTTAGACGATACGGACATGACCCTGTGATTTATAGAGGACTATTCGGACCCAGTCGGACAGAAGCAGCAAGAACACGATGTTCACTGACGACACGGTGTAATATAAGTTCAGGTTACCCGCATAATATACCTACGTATTGAGCCCAAGAAAATTATGAAGAATTGCCCAGAAACTTTCCACTGTTAGTTGCTTACACTGGGGGAATCCGGAGACGAAGGTAGACGAAAAATACAGAGCTAACAGCACAGTAAGCGCTGCAGGTGCTGATCGGTAGAGATGTCACGAATTTACGTTTATACATATACTTCCGCGTGCCTAAAATCGCGAATGTAGCTTTTACGCTACTCGCCAACTACGCAGGTTGCCAAGACTGCTAAACTTACCAAGTTTCGTCTGGCCTTTTTACATAATAAGAAGGTCGGCCTCATTCCATTATTCTATGGCATATCTACTCCGTGTTGTCTTTATGTCTGTCTAACATTTGTCAAAACGTGTATAAATTATCACACGTCTCATTTCTACCGACTTGAGTATCCGACATAAATTGGACGCGAATCCTTTAATAACAGATACTTACTTGTTCACTTAACAGTGCAGCGCTAGTTTCTACAGATTTCAAATATGTACACACATGTTGTTGATAAAGTTATGGCTTTGGTTGTTTTTCTTTAATACAAATGAGGCACTGCTCTGCTATAACTGTTCGTCAACCCAGAGTGATTGGGAGCGGTGTGGAGGAGACTTCGTACCGTCGCCTTTTACATTTAACAGCACACGGATGTTTCTTATTAATTGCACAGGAGGTGTTTACAGTCATGATACCTACTGATCACTTTGAAATACAGTAGAAGTTGGGTTCGTAGTTTCAATAGGCTTCTGTTTTCCAGAAAACGCTATGTGTTTTGTGAGATCGTGGAGGGCGCGGGCGCGTCATGCCTGGATAGTGCAGAGAGGATGTTATCATGCTACAGCAGAGGACGTCCTTCCTCGATCCTTGACGTTACCCACTAGAGCTATGTCTTGTAAACAAGAAAGGTGAGTAAAACATATCTTGAACGGTTGAATCTATTGATACCTACTATACGATACGATACTACTAAGTATGTGGATTGCAAATTATTTGTCCTATTACACAAAATAAGCACTTATGTACAATAAATAAGCACACAGAGAAAAATTAAAAGAAGTAGATATTTGAAAATAAAGGAGAATGCTCAGGCTTCATATAAAAAAAACCCAGGCTCCGGCAGAAACGAGTTATATCTCAAATTAACAATAGTGTAGTGTAATAAAATAATAACCGGGTATGATCGTGATCCTTAGGTACTGGCAAACATATAAAAATTGTCAGTTTTGTTATTCAGCCATCCATAGAAAAAGTAGGTACTTCGTAGTAGTAGTTCGTTCCCCTATTTCTCAAAGACGCCTTTAGCGATTTTGAAAATTCTTTTTTTGACTGACAGGATTTACTTTTCGTAATCAACAAGGGAGAAAAAAATGGGAGAAAAAATTCTAAAAAAAAAATGTCTGGACTTTTCATTATAGGACCACCAGCAAAGAATAACCTTTCAAACAAAAATAGTAGATTGTTATACAAGGGTGGAAAGAAATCAATTCCCGTACGAGGTATTTAGACGCACGAGCGAAGCGAGGGCGGCTATAGTCCGAGTGGGAATTGATGACTTTCACCCGTGTTAAACACTCTACTTTTCATTTCAAATATAAGGAAAGTAAAAAATAGTATTTTTTCTTAAATATTTATTGATAGTAACAAAATGAGTAGTACCTATTTAATAGTCTTTTTTAATTTTTTCAAATATGGAACACACCGCCCGCGTCACCGCCTCTGGCCATCCCGCTTTAATAGTTTTTTTTTCTTAATTCAAATTGGCCGTATACACTCACAAGACCGCAGCATTTTTTTTTAATCGATATTTTTCTTAATTATGTAATATAGATGGAAATCCGGCTTGCCCGGACCTCTGTTGCGGCAATCGCTCCCTCTATATTATCGCCCTGAGATCGCGCCGGAACTCTTCCCGCCGCACTAAACTTGTCGAGGCACGGTTTCAGTTTATAGGTTTTTCTAAGGAGGTTTAGTAACTACATAATACACCACATGACACTGGCCGAAAATAAAGAGAAAAAATAAAAACTTCTCAACATGTCATCCGATGTCAAAAATGGCGGCTGCGATCTGTCTGGTCAGAAAATCATTAGAAATTTGCAAAATACTCGACAATCTGAATTTTGCGGATATATGTTGTCGATTCGAAATCATTATTTTTTAATGTTTTATTATTCAGGTTAGCTTTCAATCGAGTCTAACGAAATTATTAATATAGAAAATTATAGCCAACTAAATAACCAATTTAAGTTCTATTTTTGAAATTCATTCCCGCCCTAGGGAGGGAAGCAATTACTATGAGTCTTTCCCGCCCAAGGGAGGGAAGCATCGTTTTCGACCCACTGCTCTGATCAAACAAACACTACTTTCCGAGTATGAGAAATGAAAAAGAATTTTCCAAATCGGTCCAGGCGTCTTTGAGAAATAGGGGAAGATTACTACTATTTCGAACTACTTTTATATTTACGACTGCATAACAAAACTGTCATTTTTTATATATTTGCCAGTAAGGATCACGACCAGACCCGGTTATTATTTTATTACACTACACTATTGTTATTTTAAGATACATCTCATTTCAGCCGGAGCCTGGGTTTTTTTTGAGCACCCTCCTTAACAGTGGAGATTAGTTTTGTCAAAAATGTGCCAACCCCATGGAAGGATGATACGATTGTCGCATTGGCTGAGCGATTGGAGTGCTCCGCAGCGTGGCGCGGCGGGTTCGATTCCCGTACGGAGCAAATAATTGTATTATCTACAAGAAAGTGTACCGGGACTGGGCGTTTATGTGTTTCTAAATACCCACCCACGGTTCAGGAAACTCTAACGCTACTTTAAAAAAACTGTTTAGGGTTCCGTACCCAAGGGGTACACACCACGTACAACACGGGGTCATATTACTAAGACTTCGCTGTCCGTCATTCTGTCACCTGGCTGTATCTCATGAACCGCGGTTACAGATGATGTATTTCTGCTGCGGCCGCAACAACAAATAATTAAAAAAAAAAACAATAAAATAAATATACAGGGTGAATTTTTCAACTGTACGTGGATGGGTATATTCTAAATTATGAGGAATATCGAAAAATGTTATTTGCTAAATAGGCAAAATTGGCCAATTTTTAAATGCCGTTGGATTCTGTTTCATGTTAAAATTATCACGAGGTTTTATTTTTGATTTGATGTTAAATTGGGCCTAACGGGCAGCGTTTCCGCACATCCCAAATATATTTCTTCTAACCGGTTTATAGATCCAGTTATTTTTAAATAGTCTCACTCCACCTTAGTTCTCCTTCCTCGCGTTTTCAGTTAAATTTGTGTTTTGTACATGGAGTGACTGCCTATCAGACCTCCACCTACCATTCCTATAACTTGGTAAAATTGGTTGTCAGTCTTTAAACCTTGTGACTAACCATAACAACTGTCAAAGATCGTCAACGGCGCGATAGGAACAGTGGAACATACAGCCTCCTCCTTTCTTTTGAAGTCGGTAATGTAATTTTGTTGCTTACTAGGCATAATAATTAGGCAGATATCCAAGTAGTTTTAGGCCAAGTCCCCACAAAATCGCAGTACGATCCAGAGTAACCAAAATCAAAATTGGATTATCCAATATTTTAATTTGGTAGGTACTAACTTGGTACACGTGTGTGCGCAAAACATGAAATTGTTTTTCAAATTCAGCTCTTAGATACCGCAGTCTAATAGTCTGGACAGCAATTCAACTGTCTAACACGACTGGTAAACGTTCAGCATCAGCAATGCTATTCTCTATACATATAAACAAAACCTTGTTGCGACCGCACCGCTGACGCCACGCTATTAGACTATAAGTAGTTTGCTATTCACAGCGACACTAGCGCTTGCCGCTCATGCTGCAGGATCGGTCGTTCTCAAAGCCGTCTCTTCGAAGAGCATTCGTAGAATCCAGTGATGAGATTCATGGCATAGCTGGCGTGGACTTGGGTGCTATGATTTAACCTGCTTTCCAAGGCAGGACTAAAATAATACTGTCCACTTCCTTATATCTACTCTTTTCGCTTCCCTCGAGTTCGAGGGTCTCCAATTTTTAGCCCTGGTTTGCTAGCTAACTAATATGCCACTGCATAAAACCCTACATTTTGTTCCACACGCGACCCACGTGCGCTAGTGTAACGTGTGTCGCGTGGGGTGGATGAGATGGGTAGATACAAACTGAAGCATAGAAATGAATAGCTCAAACTATTCTTCCAAATAGTGCTACCTAATAATAAAATTGAGATGGAAATAATCGGTTGGTACACCTTAAGTCCCTAGCTCAATGCTTGAGCTTAGAACTGTAGCGACGTGTCTGTATTAACACTGCCATCTTATTTCAGACATCCTGAGGCCGAGTACAAGGTGTGTCTCTGCCAAGCAGACTGGTGTAACTCAGCGTCAAGTGAGGTTCCGTCTATTACACAACACTTCACTAAGTTGCTCACGTTCTTAGTTGCTTGCATTATTACTTTCTGATCGTTTAAGTTATCCACGTTTCCATAAAAAGGATGTTATGTTTAAATGTGTACAGGTGTAGCAAACTATCCATTCACGCTGTTTTACTTATCTGCCATTGACCCTCCATCATAGATGTCTCCTTATAGGCTACACTGGATCGCAATAAATGTGACTTTATGGGTTTATAAGCAGCTTTCACTTTATCTAAGGTGTCTCTGTCTATTTCTACGAAAAGGATGGTAAGAAATGTGTGTGTTAGTGGGCCGCGTCCGCTGCTCGCACGTGTCTTTTTTGTAGACGTGCATCAATCTAAACCTACATACTTAATTAGAAAAATGGAATATTATCTAAGCTGCAATTTACTAAGGATATATAACGGAAAAACAGACGCAAAATATGTACACGATTAAGAGTAAACGTACCAACGATTTTTAATGAAAATTACTTAGAGCTAAAAACATGCTCCTCATAGTTATATGTATACCTACATAAATAAATGTAGGTATATAATGCAAAGCTGTCTTTATCAGACTGACTCGTAAAAAAAAAGAAAAATATTTCATTGGCACACGCCGCAAGTGCACACAGAGGAAGAGAAAAACAATAATAATAAATAAAAAAAAAACAATAAAAGTACAACATCGGTCAACGCACAGCTCATAATTAGGTTAGCATCCGCTGATGAGGGGTTTTTGGAAATTACTCTTCTGTCTGGGTAAAATAGGGCTTGAAAGTATTAAAGTTCGTTTTTAAAGCTAGGGTTTTCAAATTTTGTGTTACCCACCGCTTTTAACATTCCACCCCGAAGGAGTAAAAGGGGGTATAGATTTGTGTGTCTATCCATACACAAATTCTTTTTTAAAACAAAACTCTTTAATTTTCAAAATAAACCCTCCCTCCCTCCCTCTGTGGGTTGCTTTCGCGTAAGCTCGCCCAGCAGTTTAGTGATCTTGGAAATCGCACAACTAATAGTAGTAGTATTGTAGGTAATGTGCGTATAAAAAAATGGAGAATGGAGTCGTTAGAGTTTTCTAGTAATTTATACAATCCAATGCCTCATATCTGAAACAATTCTTAAATTAAAGATGATTTTTTTAAAGAAAGAAAAATTTTAGATTGCATGTGGGATTCGAACCCGCGTCTTCTGGATAGGTACTAAAATTTTTCTTTCTTTAAAAAAATCATCTTTACGATGCGCATCGCATGCGTTAATGCGTATAAAAATAATTAATTAGTTTGGTAGACGCTATCTCATTATACAACATTGATTTGGCTGTAATGTCAACGTGTTGGGTGGAAGTTAGTTAAACACGCTAATCCAAGAGATGGCGCCACGCTACCATGAAGCGTAAACAAGGAATAGAGATTTTCGGCTTGCATGTGTGGATTGCAATGGCCTAGTTGGTTAAGGCGTCTGGAGTGCCTATCCAGAAGACGCGGGTTCGAATCCCACTTGCAATCTAAAATTTTTCTTTCTTTAAAAAAATCATCTTTACGATGCGCATCGCATGCGTTAATGCGTATAAAAATAATTAATTCTTAAATTATTTTCCCGGTAAGGCCATGTAACCAAACTCCACGCGGACGTGATCGTGGGCAATTGCTAGTTATAAGTATAACTCTTGTGTAAAAATGATGTTTATAAATAGACGTGTTGGTTGGTGATGGGACCTAGCTCTAAAATGTACGTAATAAATTAAATAAAATCTTAAATTTATATGAAAAGTTATATAATTATTTAGTTAAAAGTATCGTATATCACTAAAATAAATACATTCACTAAATAGGTACTAACATACAAAATATTCTATTAAGTCCAATTTTATTATACTTCGTCACTGATCCACTCCCCATCATTCAGCGACTTTTTCACTAACTCTTTATTTGGTAAAACAGGGTATTTGTAATGGTGTACCAATTTTATCCATTGTAAACATGATCAATTATTAAATTATTATCTACTTATATTATTAAGGAACGCATAATTTTCACATTAGGTATGTTCGTTTGGGCATTACATAAAGAAAAATATGTAAGTGCATTTACAAATCCGTAAAAAACAGATACTTACGGATTTCAAAACAAGCCAGTACTAAAGTTGTGCGTTAGTGAAGTACCTAAGAAATTAGTAGATTATTAACCAAGGGGATAAAGCAGGGTCTTCTGTCGCGGGTGGCGAATTAAGTCGCGAGCGTAACGAAGGACTCGAGGTTTACTCCCGAGCGTAGCGAGGGTGTTAAAAACTTAAATCACGAGCGAAGCGAGGGATTTAAGACGAGTCCTGAGTGTAGCGAGGGATTTAAGTTCACCCAAGACTAAGACAGCTTTATCACCGAGGAAAATACTCTACTTTTCGTACCATTTGCGAAAAAAATAACACAGTAATAATATGAGATACGCATTTTAAACATTAATATTTAACATTAACTTATTTATAAAAATAAGTAAAAATAAACTCAACGTTTATGTATTTGAAGAATACAAAAACGCGGCAAATTAAAAAGGCATCAAGCTCATACGGCCTCGTCGGTTTTCGTGTTTTTTTTTAACTAGATGAAAATCCGACTTCGCTCGGGTGAAACGTGTGTCCCAAATAGGGGAAACCGGGGCAATGCGGGCCCCTTAAGGGAAAACTTGAATAAAATCTGAGATAAACGAGATAATGAAAAAAATCAACAGCCATTAATTAGTCTCATTATTCCTTATCATCATTAATCTTTAATAATCATCTTAGGCTACCAGTCTTTAGTGCTATTAGAACTTTAAAAAAATAGGGAAACTGCCTGTTTTGCCCCGTGTCTGGGGTAAAATGGGCATAACAGGCATGTACATCTAAAACCGAGCACAAAAAGTACAATTATTCATTTTTCTTCGTCTTTTTCTTCCTTCCGTTTTTCTCACAGCCACTGGTTTTCTTGTGCGGTCTTCTTCTTTATCCTTCTTAGTCGGATCAAAATTATGGGGGATGTTATTTTTTGTTGCCAATTGATAGGCCCGTTTATAGCTTAATCTGCCACTAGCCACATCCTTTACGGTTGCTTCCATATCCTCCAAGCTCCATTTGGCACCTTCTGTCTTCGTTTGGTAGTGGCGAACCATAATTATATCTGCAGAAAAAATATCAACTGAATGACAATACCTGAGGCAAAACGGTCCCCTGCTCATTTTGCCCCGCCTATAATGCCCCAAAGGTCAAACAAAACTAATTATATCGAAATCAAACGAATATGTGGTGGTTCGTTCACAACTCTTTGTAGTTATTTAGACACATAATTGAACATAGCAATTTACTTAATAACTGGGCATTGAACACAAACATGAATTAGCTATACCACAGACTTAAAACCAAAAAATTATATCAAATGCATCAACTTACGTAATTTCGTGCTGTCGTCGTACGATGCGCATCTACACGCACAAAATCACTTTTCTCGCTAGCGCTAGGTCGACTGGAACGCGACCCGACTAGTTCCGAGCGTCTCGGTTTATTATCCTTGGGGGAAAAGAGGGTGCCCATCTTACCCCGGGTGCCCGTAATGCCCCGGCTTCCCCTACTACACATCAAGGTACTAAATGTAGGTGTCACGGTAAGTCATAGGCCGAAAATAAAGAAAGAAAAAAAAACTCAACATGATAACCGATGTCAATAATGGCGGCTGCGATCTGTCTGGTCAGAAAATCATTAGAAATTTACAAAATACTCGACAATCCGAATTTTGCGAATATATGTTGTCGACTCGAAATCTTTATTTTTTAATGTTTTATTATTCTGGTTAGCTTTCGATCGAGTCTACCGTAATCTAAGTATTCCAAATTTAAATCACATTCTCTCCCTAGAGAGAGAATGAAATTCAGTACAACATTCTTTCCCTGTTTTTCACAGATTAAAAATGACTATTGTTATGTTCGCTTTTTGTGGCATAGAATGTCACTTTTTTGAGAAAGTGGTACGAAAAAAAATTTTACTGGTTTTCTCATTCTTCATTTTACAAAGGTCTCAAATTAGTCGATTAAACCCGCTTGAATGAGTCTACGGCGGCTTAGGATTTTCCCAAATCTATTTATGGAAAAACTGTTTATGTGGGATTGAATTGATCCGTCGCGTCGGTGGGGTTATTGTTCAACAACTAAAATTAAGTTTATTTTATTAAATTATCAAACTTTGCACCAAAATCTTTTTTTTGGTATTGTGCTGTGAAATTTATCCTATTAGGTCTCTGATAAGCACTCAATAACCACTCATCTTTCTTCCTCTTGTTCACTTTCATCGTCATCTTCTAACTCGTCGACGGCTTGTGCTGCATCACTAGTGACAGCTTGTGCTGCATCACTAGTGACAGCTTGTGCAATTAATCCTGTGATACCAGTCTCATTTCTTCTACCCTCTAAAAAATTATAAACGTACTCTTCAACATCCTCTTCATCAAAGGGTAATAAATCTTCGAGCTCAATTTGTCGTTTTCTCCTTAATTCTTTATTATTTTTCCTAGTGGTTGAATAGTTGTTTTCATCATTGTCGACAATGCCTTTCCTGTATATTTCTATAGGCACATCACTACCATCACTAACATCGTATTTGATCCCAACATCAGTTTCTTGTATTTCTATAGATCCGAGTCCACTATCAATCAAGGACTTTAAATTTTTTGCTATGTTATTCTGACTGGGAGCGGTGAAATCCATTTTCTTTGCAGATTTTTTTATTATTGGATGGAGATGTTTAACTTCATTAGTTTCCAAAGGTTTAGAAATCTCGTTGTTGACTGTCTCCTTGCTATCAGGCACTTTTGGTTTAGAGCCATAAGTTTTTACTTTTGAGTGCCCCTGTATTATAAGATACATAGGCATGGTAGGTGTATCAGTTGTTTGCTTGGCATTCTCCGAGTACTCTTCTACAGTGGTTGGGATCGGTGTTGTAAATCGATTATGTAAATATGGACCATGTGTATAAAAGGTTGTTTTTTTATTTGTAACCTGTGAATTCACATGGAATTGTTGCTTCTGAGGTCCTGGTAAACTTTCGGGGAGTTTAACTGGCGGTGGCGGATGCATGGTTTGCATTGTTTCAATTTGTGGGTCTTCCGGTTTATTTTCATTAAATATATTCACGGTCTCAGACGCGTGAGCATAAAGATTGTCTTCGGGCCTCTCTGGGCCGTTGACCATTGGCATCGACATCATCGGTCCAAGCATGTCGAATAAGCTGGTTTCGAGTTTTGTCGTTGTAGTTGGAATAGGCGTTGGTTGAAATACACTTGTAGTTCTTTTTTCGGTAGTCTCATGTGGAGTCTCCGTCGTAACTTCAAGCATTTCAGTAGTTCGCTCTGTTGGCCATGTCACTTGAGTAAAAGCGACAGTAGCTGGTATCGCAGTAGTAGTTGGTAAAACAGTTGGTGTTAATGTTGGTGCAACTGGAGGGTTTAAAATTGCCTTGGGTGGCGGTGGCGGCGACTCAGACAACATTGGTTTGTAGAAGGAATAGGGATGTCTTGAAAATTCTATGTGATGGTCATTGAGAATTAAGTTATGAGTGTCATTCGCGGCATCATTATCATCGACTGGTGTCGTTGGTCCCCAACCAGCGTAATCACTACTTACAGCATTTTCTAGGATTTTAGTTTCATTCGAATCCCTTATCCAATTTTGCGTGGTTGTTGAAGACTGATAAATAAGGTTTGATTCTTGTAAGGCATACAAAGACGAAAGATGTTCGGTTGCAGCTGTAGAATCTTGAATAACATTCTGAGGCGAGTTATTTGGTTTTATTGGTGATGGTGCATTATTGTTTGTCGGAGCTTTATCATCAGAGAGAATAAAGAGCGGTGGTTGGTGACCAGGTGGAGGTGGTGGTGGTGGGACTAAAATAGTCATTGGATAGTGGTCACTTAGTTTGTAGGTGAAGTCTTCGTACTTATTTGGTTGTGGTCGATGTACATGTCGCCTTGGTGGCAAGGGAGGCTGTCTGGAGGTAACACTAGGTTTCCGTGAAGAGACACCTAGCATAAGCACTTCTGATTTTCTTTCTGGGTAATGCTCCCGTTCCAATCTAGTTTCTTCAGCCCAGTAGTGGACTCTTTCGAGTACTGGAGGCTCGTAGTCATACGTCGGATCGTTGCGCAGTGGGTCCCCACGCCCAGTCAGCGGCTTCCATTGTTCAAAGTCCATACGAGGAGAAAATATCGACGTTAAACTGCCTTGATTTTCTATTTCTGCTCCATCTGAAATTAATGAGCAAATGTTTACAACAAAAGCCAAATACGTTTAACCCCTATCCCCGTTAATAAATAGATACTTACAAGTTAAATTAGCAATTTGATTAATCGGCACCGAATTAGTTGCAACCAAGTCCGAAGCAAACGAGCGAGACGTTGTAATTGTTACAAGGAACAGTAACAACAAAATATGTGGCTTGATCTGGAAATAAAAAATAAAAAATGTAAGTAGGTATTCTACATGGTATAAGTAAATGTAAAACGATGACTTCACCTTATAATTAATGTAATTTCCAAAAACATACAATTACAATCATTCTTTTTTTTCTCATTGACTTTCATTGTCCGACCTGTACATGATTAATATTTAAGTTTTTTGTCGCCTGCGTCGTTTATAAGTTATAAGTACCAACCTATTGAAAACATGAATTTCACCCAATTAGTAGAATGGAGGCGAATGGTTTTTGGAAGGTTTTGGACACGACAGTACCTCGTTAAAATGCCGACTACCTCGGCGGGAAGAAAGACGAGCTAATTTAATATTTTAACCATCCTCTTTATTTATGTATACGGAATGCTTGACCTCAATAACTTTTTATGGAAAAAACTGGGCAGCTTCAAGACGTTTCCTTGTTGCGTTGTTCCAAATTTAATAGTTAATTGAAACATATCCTCGACTTGAATGCGTTTTTCAGACAAAGGCTGTGGTGGTTCAGTCTCAGGTGAGTTCAGATTGACCGCGAAGGTAAGTTATAATTATATCGTAGTATACAATGGTGCTTACAAAAGTATCTTGAAATATATGAATTTATCGTATCTATCTTAAGTGCAGATTAAAAAGTATCGAAATCCATTGACACGACTACCGTCATCGATATAGCCTTTATTATAATTCATTGGGGATGTAAGAGCTACTGCTATGCCTCGCAACAACACCTCAGGTAACCAGGATACAATGGACACAGCAGCAGTGAAAGCGGCGCGTGCGCCGAATCACTAACATACGCCGTACTTGACGGGAATCATATAAAGGTGTTTTGCATTTAATTTATCCTATTTTAAAGTGTCCTTTCACTCTCTTGTGTCACCTATCTACACAAGAGAGCAAACCTTGTTGTAATCGTATATACAAGCAGTAAACGGGTAAAGATAGGTAGGTATATAAAAATTGCTGTGGATGTAGCCCATCTTTATTTGAAGTGTTGAACATCGAAGGAATAAAATAATCTTGTCTAGCCAATGATCAAAATAATTTAGCGTGTATTTATAAAACTTAAAAAAACTGTATTTTTGTAGGTAAAACTAATATAATATAATATATCAAATCAGTACTTATAAACTCAGTTACATCAGCTCAAGCCAAAAACAAAAACCCTATACGGGCGTTTGCATCAGGGCTAGATGAGCTATCTCTCACATAGAAATTAAGCTAAAAGGTTAATAAAATTATGACCTCCAAAAGTTTTATTAGGAGGAAAATAAATGTTTCCAGCTTATTAAACTTCACATAAATTAAAAATTATAAAGAAATATAGCTTAGTAATCATTGCCAAGTGCAATGTTAATTTGGTCGTCGCGCTCATCCAATCACGTTCAGTAGGTAAACATTTGTTCGGACAACAAACGCGGTACAACTTTCCTTTTCTAGTTTTATAAGCATTGTGGTTAACCAAGTCCTCTGGTCTTACTAACTCAATGAAATTATATACGTACTGACCACCAGCTTACTCAAGTTGCTAGTGAAAACAACATCAATTGACATCTGTACATAGTTCATAAGGATAGATACCTAATTACCAGTTACTACTAATGTGGTATTTATTTACACGGGTCGCCGTGCGGCGAATATCGACGTATGTAAGGCTTTATTCATACAGACAAACTTGTGTGCTCAAGCAGGTGCCCGCCGCCACGTAGTTACTAATGTATTAAATCCTTGCCTGTTTTCTTTTTCACTAAAAAAGGAAGCAAGATGGTCGTATATGATGTTTTTAATTTTTAAGTCACCGTGTACTTGCACGATGATTACTTACCTACAGGTAAGTGAACTTTGTAAGTTTTATGACACATAATGCATCTGCGAACATTATACGTCGTTACTTTTTACTTACGCCAAGTTGCTCCGTTACTACAAGAGCATGATGTATCAAGTAGTACCTACGCTCTTGTAAATTACTGCATTACATTACGTGCACTTATAATTATGGCTAATACTAACTTACCAGTAGTTAGCAAAATAGCTGACTTTAAGGTTTTTTTTTTTCCTTTCTTCTTTGGCAATTGAGTCCTTCGACTACGACTTTAAGATTATCTACACCTTACCTAAGATAATATATCTATCTCTGATTTTGAGAACTTTGTCACTATTACACGAATCCAAAACGAAGGGCTACGCAAAGGAAGGCTCGGTTGAAGATTGTCAAAAATGTTCTTAGCTTTGCAAAATGTAATACCTTTGTCAATAAGCAACTCATAGAATCTTATATTATTGTCATCTAAAAAATAACGTAAATTAATAAATATTTTGAAAGAATCTTAAATCTCCTTTTTTTTAAAACAAATATTTAACAAATAGTGTAACTAATGATCAAACAACGCGGCCGAGATGTTAATGTAAAAATATTTCATGTCTTATGCCTTGAAGATTTTATTTTTTAAATATTTTTGCTTAGACGGAAACACCTCCAATAATGTTGTATATATAGATGGGTAAGCTCAACTATCCACTTAATTTTAATAGGTAGGTATGTAGGCATCAAGAATTACCTGCGTACACCTCTACAATGGACGTGACATAAAACTGCCTTCGAACCTGTCTCCGACACAGATTCCGTTAGGCTTTGGTGCCAGCGATGCTGCATACGGATACTAACATAAGCGCATGCATTATTTACTTATGCATCTGCCAGTTATTATATTAACCAGCTATACTTTATACCAGAATTCAATGATGCCTTCGATGTAAGCATGATAAGATGTAGCAATAAAGTAGTTAACATTCGGTCAGCTTCTCGGACTAAAACCAGAAAATTCCATCATTTCAGCGCAAATTTCGCATTAACCTTAAGATATAGTTTTTAGTTGAATTTTCAGGCATTATTCACCTGCTAGGTTTTTAAAGTTTTGTTAGATATTGAATATCTTACGAGAGTGCACCGGTTTATAAGAATTTATTTAGATATTTTATTACCTACGATTAAAAAGTAGCCAAAAATAAGATATTATATGTGTTTCGTAACACGTCACTTATATTTTGAAGAAGCGATCCAAATTTCAGCCTTTGACGCTAGTTAATTAACTCTTTACCTTCATATATCCATAGTACAAACCAGGAGTCCACCTTTCACCTCTATGCAGACAGCGCCTCTGCGCCTGTGAATGTCAAGTTTGACAGTTCACGTCATAGCATCTAAATTTTAGCGCGAAACGGACGCAAAATTTTTCCTTCCCTCTAATTTTCATGGAAAATTAGTAAAATTTCAGTTAAACTGTACAGAAAGTATTTAAAAGTGCTCGGAAAAGTGTTATATTGTGTTCACTCCGATTATGATTCAGTATTAGATCGAAACGAAGATTTAGATCTTCGTTTTCAGAAATGTCTTGTCGGTTCTGATAGGAAGCAAAATTCCTTTCAAGTTACTTGTTATCCTCGAAGGATAAGTGTTTAGATGGCACCGTCTTCTGTGTCGGCTTATTTACCGAACATAAGGTTTGTGATGACAACGATTTCTAGCACTCCTCACATTGTGTGAGTTGGAACGAGGTGAGTGGTATATTTAATGTTATACGTCTCTCAACTCGGGGTTGGAGTGTTTATAGCAGCAATGGCGTAAGAACAAAGAAAATTTTCGTAGAAATTTTCAAAAATCCCTTATTACGACTGACCCAACCCGGAATCACTGTGTTGTTAAACAAAGTTCAAAGTAGCGATTTCTGGCTTGTGATTCTAGCAGAATGGTAATGGTGAATAAAGCATATTGCTTTTTCCTTAGATGAAGCTTGTGTCTAAAGACCACAAGACTTTCAGTGTAAAACATGGTGCTAGTAGGAATTATTCCTCAAGTAATTTCTGAATGTCTGGAGAAACTAAAACTGCTTGACATACTCCAACATGAAAACTAATTCTTGGATTATTAATACAGAAACCTTGCAGTCTCAGTCACTTAGCTATAGCACAATCAAAAGTGTATAAGTAGTAACACTAAACAAGCATATATATGCACTTATACCTCTGCGGAGGGAGGTTTTTATACAGAACCTAAAACAGCTGTGACTAAGCCTATGCCTGTGCTGGAGCCAGTTGCTAAAACATCTGTATTGCTAACTGTGCTAAAAAGCTTCCTACTTATTTATAAATGATGTCTGAAAGTACAATCAGAACATCCCGGTGAGAGTCCTATCTATGGATCAAAGAACCCACATGATGTTAATATTTCTTGGAGCCATTGTCTGATATAATGACAATTATAATTTTTTTATTTAATTTAAAAGCTAATAATAATATGACACGTTCATTGAAATATAAAATTATCTAATGATTTTTGTACTATTTATCTATATCATAACTAGGCCATCGCTATAACAGTTCCAAATAAGAGAACAATCAATAACAAATTAATTGATGGCATAAATATAAAACAAAAATTAAATAATTTAGGATATCTTGGCAGTTTACTAAAATATTAATTACCACTATACTAAAATAGTGCTAGAACCTAATTCACATGTATTACTCTATGTGACTATAAAGTGTGTTGACACAGTGTTGTCTGTGTAACAGATTTTATTTTTGTTCAGTCTTACAAGGCTTACCGTTTACAATCACCAATTACAATGGTGCATTGGTTATAAATTAGTTTATAAAAATATCTTATTAAAATATAGCACACTTCTAATTCCTGAAAGGATGCCCAGTGATGTAAATATAAGACAATTATCATAGAGTGCATGAACTTTTAGTGAAATTGATCAATTTCTTAATGTTGTTGATGATTTATATTCAGAAAAATGAATAATTAATAATTTTTAACAAACATGTTTTGTTTATAATGAAGATTATGACAGAAGGTCAAATCCTTTTTATATGAGAGTTGAGTAAAATAGCTTGTTTAAGCTTTTGTGATGTATGCATTACTTACCTATTTGGGGAATAGGTCATGCCAATCAAGTCTGAGATACTTTTAGGATTAAAAGTATGAAAATTGTCAGCTTGCTAAATATTAAACCAGTTAATTACTGACAAAGAATCCGTTAGCATGAGGTATCTGCATTTATGTTTATTGTTTGGGATTGTACCTGTAAAGTTTTACATGGATAGCTTAATCATTATTAAGACCCTAGGATAGTGAAAATACTAAGGAACCCAATCTGTGACAGCAGATTATGTTGCGAAGTTATTAAGACTTTCAAGGATAACTTGTATTGCCCCCCATAAGCTTATTATTATTAGTATGGTGGCATTAAACAAATAAATCTGAATTAATTATTAAGTAAAAACTAAACCATGTGGCTCTCTTCTATATTGCCTAGGTGGCGCTACGAGTTTGCCAGGTGGTGTGCTTGTGATACCATGAGGTTATCAATGTACCACTCAATTTCCTGAGATATGGGTAGGGTAACCTTCTTTTTTGTCCGCACAGCGTGTGAAGAAAAGGTGAACCCATAATACCATTTCTCTTCAGAAACATAATGATATCATAGACTCAAATCCAAGTGTCAGAGAATATGTGCATGTTGGAGATTTAAAGGAAAATGTGACGGACACTCTTCTGCCTATCAGAAGTCAACTGATTGACATGGGCTATCCAAACGCACAATTCAGCTTATGAAACTTGATATCTAGTGCTCTTGAATGTGAGATGCAAATTGTTGAGGCTAGCAGATTGCTGAATATCACTCTGACAGCGGTTTCCCTCCCGGGGAGGGTTAAGAAGTAAACTGAAATCTCTTACCGCCTACCTACTAGGAACAGATAGCCAGATTGGCTCCTGTTGCCTCATGCCCCAGGCCTCGGAGGCTATGTTTTCAAGTGGGGTGTCCCAAAGTGACCATGTTCGTGCTAGTCAAGTTGGCCTGTGAGCAACTGCACGTACCAAGGGACTGAACTCATGGATTTTCGAGCTTTACGTATTGTATAATGGCTAATGATGAGTCATCTCAACTTGTTGGAAAATAATGAATTAATTGTTCCATTCTGAACTGTGTTGTGTTCCATACTATAAACAATGCTGGCCCTCGAGTCGAGAGCTCTCGGAGAGTGAAAGCCACAACCTGTACCTTAAACCTAACAAACTGCTACCCTTAGGCTAAAAAGTTGGGGGGGGGGGCAGTTCAAGGACAGGTGCATCAGTAGAATAAAGAGGTTACAAGGTTATTACAAGGAAAGTTCTGAGGCATGTCATGGCTTGTAGATTACATGACGTTCATCCTCAAATAATGTAATAAGTGTATTACAAGGAAAATACTGAGGCGTGTCATGGCTTATAGATTACATGACGTTCATCCTCAAATAAGGTAATAAGTGTATTACTTGTGTTAATCTGTTGAAAAACATGTGCAATTTTTACCTTTTTGTCTATGCATGGATAGGCAAAGACTTGCCAGATTGGTACCTGTTACCTCCAATTAAGGGGCTCGGGGCCAATGTTTTCAAAATGATTTTTTGAGCATCTCAGTGGGACTCCTTGCTGATGATTTTTTCATTTTAACAAGTATTTTGACTTGGCTAAACCTACCCGTTGATTGGTAGAGATGTACAAAGCCCAATGTTGTAAGATTATGAACAACTTACATTGCTATGAAGGGCCGATAGAACTCGTCTGTTTATTGTGTTGCCTTTTTTAAAATCTACCCTGTTCCTTGATGAATTTGTTAATGAGATCAAAGCCAGGCTGACCTGGAAAGGTTATTCCTGTTGTTGTGGATGGTTGGAAAATCCATCTTTTAACAGATTAAGAAGCTTAATTCCCTTCTAGCCATCAGGAGGTTATCTGGAGAATAGAATTTTAGATGACACAAAATTGGAAGATCAGTTATTCTACCAAGATAAACACTTTGTACTAATATACAGTCATCAAAGAGAGAATTTCCTCAGGATAATTATCCTGGAATGTGTCCAATGAAAGGTTGGAGATGAATCTTACACAGAGAGGAGCTCATTTAATGAGCAGGAGGATTTATTACATATCTCTACTACATAATAAAATACAAATGTATAGGTAGTAGAAATACACAATGTACAGTGTACAACGAATTTGAAAACTTTAATAAAATAAATTGTGTAGGTACATTGCTACTCGCATCACCTACTGTGTTTTCTATGGCTAGGTTTTAATGAAGTAAATGTTGTAATAGGTCTAATAATAGTCAAGTTCACAAATAATATTTATTGGTTATTCTCACATCTTGAGAGAGTATTCTTCAGTCATGTAAGAGATACATTTATCTAGACTGACTGGGAGTCAGTAATGAAGTAAATTAATGATTAATGACCCAGTGATTCTGGCACCATAGTGGTACTCTCTGAGAACTAAGCGATTCCTTACATTTTTGATAAGGTCGTCATCGTTTTTAAATTTAAATGAATAATCATTTTAGTAGTTTTTTATTATTTCACAAATAATATTATAAATGAGGCATTTGCTAGGAGTATAACTTCAAATGGGCAATGTGTTAATTTGTGGATTTATTTAGAGAAGTTCCAGATCACCCAATGTTCTATAGTATATCTGTCGATAAACTGTACAGCAGTTTGGCAGAAGATAATGTTAAATAAAATGTTATGTATTTTTGATTAAAAAAAAAATGTACGAATTTAGGATAAAAGGATTCGTTTATTCTAAGTTAATTCACATAGCATCTAAATCTTTCACCAGCAGATAACAAACAGGTCTTCAAAATATAAGTGACGTGTTACGAAACACATATAATAGAACTGTTTTGCATAAAAACAAAACAGTTATTATGTGTGTGGAGTAACACGTCACTTATGCAAGGTGCTTGCTGGTGTTTGAAGAAGACTATGACGTGAACTGTCAAACTTGACATTCACAGGCGCAGAGGCGCTGTCTGCATAGAGGTGAAAGGTGGACTCCTGGTTTGTACTATGGATATATGAAGGTAAAGAGTTAATTAACTAGCGTCAAAGGCTGAAATTTGGATCGCTTCTTCAAAATATAAGTGACGTGTTACTCCACACACATAATAACTGTTTTGTTTTTATGCAAAACAGTTCTATTAAAATTGAATTTGATAGACAGTTACCTCAACATTTTTAAATATTTTGGTCCAAGGTCCAAGCTACCGGCTGTCAGGGCCCCAGAGAAAGGAACCTCCTAACAATATATTACTAATTGTTATTTTCAATAAATTATTACGTGTAGGAAACGGTTTTTTCAGTGCCGATTCCTTTTATATAAAGTACTTAATACCTATAATATGTTCAGTATTTAGGACTTTTCTTAGAATATTATTTTCTAAAAGTAAAGTTACACTTGCTTATGTTAGGCTTTTATTATTTAAATTTAATGAATAGTTATAAAAAATTAAATTGTACTCGTCAATTTTCAATTTGTAGATACTTTTGTATTACGTACTTAGTAGTAACTAAAAATAAAAATCACCCTTGCCACCACTATAATGATGCAATTCGACTGACATACGTCGTCGTGGTGAGCGTGTTTTGTTTTTCATCGACCCATAGAAAATCGCACGTTTTATGTCATATGTCATGTGGTAAGGACGATTTTCACTTGTAGTTGGAATTGGTCCAATTTGGTCGCATCGCGTCACGAGTACCTTAGTAGATAAATTGGTGATTAAGAACTGATAGGCACCCATTTTTTTTTCTACGCGTATAATATAACGCCTTGCGAATCATTAAGATTTTTTCAGAATGTATTTTTTTGAAAAATATATGTCCTGCTCGCACTCAGATTTTTCATCGATACAATATTCAACATGTTCAACAGACATTTATATTAGGAATCAGGTAATTAACAGAATAATAGTATATTGTTATCCAACAGGTGAAAGTTACTTTTTTGTACCCAGACAGGGGTTTGGCGCCCGCAACGTTGGGAGGGTAATAGTTCGAGAGACTAAATTTACTTTTGCCCGAGTTAACCATTGTGTTTTATGCATTAAGCGAATTACGAATACGAGGAACTAAAAATAAGAACATAACTTTAAGCTACATAAAAATGAGTGTAGATCGGATTGTCACTTTCCCGCAGAAATAGTTTAGGCTAGGCGTATGCTGAGACGCAGGTTACGCAGGTCCACACAGCGCAGAGCAGAGTAGATTTTGTAAAGCATTGAACGTCATTGAACTACGTACGCTGCGGCGCAGGCACATGCCACGCAGACATGGGTCTGTCCTGCTCTGCGTCTCGTTGCAGTGCCGGCACAGAATCCTGCGCGACGCGTGTGTTGTGTATGCTGGATACATTCGTTGCTAGGTAACTTTGTTTATGATGCGAATGTCAGTTGCGTTGCAGCATGCGGAGGGGGCATATGTCTGCCTCAACTACCGTGCCCTGTACTGTGCTGTGCTGCATTGCCTGCGTCTCAGCATACGCTTAGCCTTATTTTTGTCTTGTTGACGGCATGGTCCACACAATTAGTTGTTCCGGGTCAGGGTGTTGTACCCACGACAGGAGAAAAAAAGCGCATTACGTCAAAGATTTTGACGAAATCTATATGTAATTTCAGAGGAATAGTTGAAACTAAATAAATAAAATCATATTCTTCTTAATACTTAACTTAAATGATATTTTGCTATAATTTAGTGGCTGTGTAAATGGTTGAATGGAAACGTCAAAATAGTTTATTCTAGTACCGCTGCAGCAGCAGCTGTCAGTTAAAGGCGAATCTCCTTAGGGCTGCAAAGTATAACTTTCGACCCGCTTCTCAGGCATATGACCCACTTTCAGAGTATTGGAAATGAGCAGATATAAAATGTGCTAATAAAAATCAGTTTAGTCTGTGCTCATATTTTTACGGTCATTTTTAGATCATTGTGAATGTGACATTCTTTCTTCGAACCTTATAGTCATTATTACTTTTCAATAATTAAATATGTAAATCAGTTCATTATGGCAAAGCGAAAACGAAATCAATCTACAGTTAACTAATGGACCGATTTTGACAAATGTCCATCAGTGTCTATGTATATCTATTTGATCCACAATAGGGTCTTTATTATAGTGACTTGCGGCCATCACTGGCTTCGGACACATCCAAACAACTTAGTGAATTTTCCGATATTTTTTTTACATGCAGCAAACCTTGTTCTATTCATTCATTTCGGAGATTTTATTTATTCTTAAAAAAATTGAATCTATTTTATTTTTGTAAATGAACCTACACAATACGCAATTTTGTAATCAGCCTTTTGTAAAAGTTACAGCTGTTTCTCAACTTTATTTAGGTAGACGAATTTACTTGAAGTGACGACCTGCGAAAGGCGGTCGGCAGAGACTGGATGAAGAAAGCTCAAGACAGGGCTCAGTGGAGCACATTGAGAGGGGCATATAGGGGGGAGAGGGAAGAAGAAGCTTGAGGCTATAAGCTTGCCTATTGAGCTTATAAAAATTTTCAAGCACTGGTATGGAGGCCAGGTCAACAATGTTCGGTGAGCGGGTGTGCTGTCGGAGCCGTTTCGATTGGAGTGCGGAGTAAGACAGGGGGGATTAACTTCCCCTGCCCTGTTTAATTTGTATATAAATGCCCTGATTGAGGCGCTTAGCAGTCATCATGTCGGTTGTCATATTGACGGAGTCTGTGTCAATAACTTAAGTTACGCGGACGACATGGTACTGCTGAGCGCGTCAGTCAGTGGTATTAGAACATTACTAGCCACATGTGAACGATACGCAACTGAACATGGGTTGCTGTATAATGTTATCAAAAGTCAGTACATTGTGTTTAAGGCGGGGACTAGGTACCACCATGATGTTCCACCCATGCTGCTAAATGGAGTTCCACTTGACAGAGTGGAACAATTTAAATACCTCGGTCACCTGGTCTCCGCCGAGCTCAAGGATAACGCTGATATTGAAAGGGAACGGAGGGCTCTGTCCGTGCGTGCGAATATGGTAGCCCGTAGGTTCGCACGCTGTACTGCAGACGTAAAGGTTACGCTGTTTAGAGCATTCTGCACAACCTTTTATACGTGCAGCCTCTGGGAGAAATATTCGCAGGCGTCGTATGGGGCCCTCCGTGTCCAATACAATAACGCCTTCAGAAAACTGATGGGGTTGCCATGGCGTTGTAGCGCATCAGGTATGTTTGTGGCGGCTAGAGTAGACTGTTTTTATACTATAATGCGGAAACGCGCAGCATCATTGGTCGCTCGGGTCATGGCTAGCCCTAACGGGGTTCTGAGGATGATTGCTGGCAGAGTGGATTGTCCATATATAACTCACTGCTGTCAGTTACATGTTTCTCCATATCGTGTTGTTTATTAATACTATTTTTTAAGGGTTTGACGCATTTGGTGCACTTCTCAACTTGTACCCCATTCTCAAATGGTGCATTTCGCAACTGGTGCACTTCTCAAATGGTACACTTCGCAATTGGTGCACTTCTCAATTGGTGCACTTCGCAAATGGAGCACTTTTTAAAATGAGTGGATATTTGGAATAATTGTCTAAAAATGAAAGAATCTTTGGTTTTGCTTAGGTCATTTATTTAAAAAATAATCAGGAGACGGAGGGATGACGTAGAATTAATTTTAAAATTATTTTGTTGATTGATGATACTTTCATTTTTAGACAATTATTCCAAATATCCACTCATTTTAAAAAGTGCTCCATTTGCGAAGTGCACCAATTGAGAAGTGCACCAATTGCGAAGTGTACCATTTGAGAAGTGCACCAGTTGCTAAATGCACCATTTGAGAATGGGGTACAAGTTGAGAAGTGCACCAAATGCGTCAAACCCTTTTTTAAGAACCATGTTACTAACCCCCTCATATGAGTTTATAGCTCGAAATAAAGAATTTGAATTTGAATTTGAATTATGTCCAGCAGGTCGGCGCTGATAAGCCAAAATGTAAGGCCTAGCGCTGACGACCGGTTGGCATTGGGTATCCTAAGCAACAATACCTACATAGTATTATTGGGTTGTCAGTGCAGACCGTCAGCGTGATTATAAAACCAACATAACATTACAGATCTGATTATTAATCCAATAAGACTCCTTTGGTGCAATAACATAAGATGTTAAATGTTCAGGTCGACCAATTATATCAAAAACCACGTTATTCGTGTCATAAAATCATAAAAAGCTTAACAGTCTGTAAAATCAATTTGATTCTAAATTCTGAATAGACGTATCATTGACGAGTAGCGTGAAGAGAACTGCCGCACGAGCTCGACGGATGAGGCAGAGCGGGCGGCGCGGACGCAGATTGATGGGGTTTCATCACGTGACAAGTTGTTGTAATCATTATTCGACTGTCTTCGGTTTATTACTCTCGATACTTACCTAATGTTACGTTAAACATATAATGCGAAGAAAACGTTAACGAATTATAATTTCACTGTTCCAATTGTTTGTTACCATGTCATAAGCTGCTTCTCAATCGGCGATACCAATATATTTTAAGCGGTTTTAGACATAAATCATTATTCATGTTTCTTCCAAAAAGTCGTATATATTTGTTAGTGAAAGTTTTTGAAGCATTTATTTATAAAAAGCGACATTGATTCACGAGAGGCGGAGAGGAGCCAGGTGTGCGGGGGGTAGCGGGGCAGGGCGTGGGAACGGTGCGCGCGCAGACTGAGTGGCGCCACGGGCGGTTTGACGCCAACGCGCAACAGCCACCCCACCGCCCTCACTCACGCTTTTATGAATCTTTCGAGGATATACGTATACAACCACGATAAGATTGAACACGTCAATGACCTCCATCTGTCATCATTTGCTTGGAAATCACGAATAAAATTTCAATTATGTATAGGTATCATTATTGTATTGTTAGTAGCGGCCCGTCCCGGCTTCGCACGGGCGGAAGTCCTCTAAAACCCGGTCCTGATGGTTACAAACATTGGTTTCGAGTTATGAGCTTAGACAACACACAGATTTTGCGATCCATTTTTCTGTTATAGAAGAAGATTTATTTTCATATGATAAAAAAAAAAATATGAGTGCGTACTCGTGTGAGTGAAAGAAAAGCGCGTATAACGTCATTCACAATAGGTGCCATCACACTTTGGTTCAATCAATGTCGATCTTGGGTTTGCGCCGAATTCGAAAATATAGTAAGTGACTATAAGTTCTCTACCTAACGCTTCGATCTTGACCGTGATCTTTATAAACAGATCGTGTATGTCTTAACATTACCTAATATTGTTTAAATTCTCATTTCCGACAGAATCATTAACGACATAATCATTCACAAAATGTTACAAATAGGTATCATCGTTAAAACGTACTTATCACAAAAAAACAATGACTTAATATTTGTTTCATTACTGGAACTCTGGGACTCTCGGAAAAGCTCTCGGCCGCAGTTGACCGCTTTAACATAGGAGTACGGAGGTAAATTACTTAAGCATTAAAAATTTTTCTTGTCATTTTTAGGAGAGTGGTATTGACCAATCCATAAAATCCTATTGTTTTAGTCGATCGTGATAGTCCGGCACAAAGAGGCGACACCGACCTCTTAGCGTGTGGGTGCAGAAGGAAAGATATAACACTTTCACACGCTTTATGTGTCGATGACCTGTCGGCTCGACGGCTCGTCCGCTTGTCGGATCTGGGAGGCAGAAGACTTGCCCACGTACCGGCGCGCCCGCCCGAGGCGGCCGCCCGCGTCCCACACAACACTTGATTTCCCTGGATTTTAATTGACAATGGACACGGACGACAGCGAGGAAGCTGTTGATTTATTTATAACGTTAATAGTTATGTACGTGTGTGTAATGATGAAGGACCCTACGACACTTAGACAACTATACCTAATATAATTTATAAATGACTAGCGGCCCGTCCCGGCTTCGCACGGGTGGAGGACCCGGTCTAAAACCCGGTCCCGATGGTTACAAACACAACAAAAAAATAATTATCCGAATCGGTCATGCCGTTTTCATGTTATGTCGTGACAACGGAAAACGGGTTTCATTTTTATATGTATATATAGATTAGTGAGAGTGACATTTGTGTTAATTTGTAGATATTAAAAAAATGGGCATCATGTAATTTTGAGCAATGCATAACTATACTAAGGACTGAATATTTTATTAGAAAACTTTTTTTTTGCTTATACGTACTTAATAGTGCGCAGTTACAGGATTATAACATTGGCGTACGATACTTCTACAGTAGACATAGAATTACATACAGTGATATTTGATCCTAATTGATATATCTGAAAAGGGGCCATTGTACCCATTAAAGTCGACTATTATTATTCAGAACAATAATAATAAATACATAAATTACGCAAATTCGTTGAATCCGACTGTCTGTAGTCGTGGCGCGGCTTTATTAATTGCATTCAGTGATGATCCCGTAACATTCGAAGAGCGTTTTAAGTTTCTATACGATGCACACACTAGACATTTGAGATCACCAGAAAGTTTGATAGCCTACTTATGTCACTTGACCACTTAACTCAATTTTATGACTATTCCTCGACAATCGGATAGATTGTGGAATAACGTTGTCAGCGACGTATATTATTAATAAGTAACACGCAACTTGGCAGCATTACGTAACATCAATAATGACCAAAACTTTTTGTTGACAAGTTTTCCAAAGCTTGTTTAGAAGTAAACCCGCCGGCTGGTTGTTAATACTGGAACGGCTAGAGTTCACTAGACAACTCAATTTACTTGTCTGCTACTAAACTTTACTGCACGCCTTTGACCCACACTTGACCGGTTTTATTGTCGTCGTTTGGATACCGCGTAAATATATGATTTATGACTAATCAGTTTATGACAATTCTCACTTTTTATGAACAATCTATTGATAACAAATAATATTTACGATCCTTTTCAAATCTTCTAAACGTGAAGATAAGGTGTTCAATTACTCTATCGTAATAACGATTGCTTAGATTGTTGGTTGGCTGATGATAATAACGATTGGTAAAAGTTTACCTTGCTCTCTTTGATATTATTAACTGTGTAACGGAATCTAACATCTAGTACACAAACTAAAAGAATGAACATTCTATCTACTTATCTATCTATTTAGCTCTCGCAGTTTATAAATTGTACCGACTTGTACTAACAGCTTACAGTCATTGAGATACTCGTCGTAGTAAACACTGAAGTACTATTTGTTTTCAGGAAAAATATTCTAAACTTGCCTGTATAGGTAGACATAGAAAGTCTCGTATATTCATTACACAATAATCACAACTTCATTGCTTTAAAAACATTGCAAAAACATTGTTGAAACGGAGAGATTGATTAATTAAATAATTATACAATCTTTAAAACTAGAAATTCACAGTTTGCTGAATGAAGCTTCTCGCGCGTTGATGTCTTTTGTACGGAGAATTGGAGGGTCTGTAGCGCGGTGCAGGATAACAAGTTTTTTGTTTTTCCTATTTCTTTAATGAGCTGATACTATTTAATTTTAGTCATGAACTGGTTTTATTTTTCATGTTATCAGATACAGTGCTTTAGTTATTTCAAAATGAATACGATTTCTGGAATTTGTTAAAAACAGAAACCTTAATAAATTAAATGAAACCTAATAATAATATATACTTGTCTTCATATTAAGTAAGGTGTTGAACGAGAGGTTTTCTTTAGCACAATCACTTATGAAAACAGAATAAAAAAAACTTAAGTTCCCTACTTACCAGAAACATGGTGTTCGTACGTCTGTCTGTAAGGACACCACTATACACGAATGTCACAATGAGCGTGCGCGCCACTCCAGCGCGGTTCCCGCACGACGTCTGCGCAGAGTCTGCGTGCGACCGCGCGCGCGCCCATTCATAGCGCACGCGCACTCCGCACGCGCTCAACCGACCTGACCCGCGACTTCTCCTGCCCATACACGTGATTTACTTTAATGAAACAATGATCTTATGGCAAAACAGTCAAGTATAGTAATTCTTACCATCTAACTTAAGTAATGTAATGTAATGTAATGTCAGGCGTTAATAGGATTGTAATCGATATAACACTACTACAACATTATGGTAGTGAAACTCTGCATTTCTGATTGTCACATAACGTCATACCGTCCTAACTAAAAGGATATGTTACCGGTCATCTCTATTACCCGCTTTATTTGCTTGACTGCTTTATTTTTGATTTAAAGTAATCCTGTATTCGCTACGCTAGATCTTGTGGGTGGATTCACCGGTACTCGCACTTACGAGTAATAGTAATTAAACCAAATCTATTTACTTAAGACATTACCGTGGACCAGCAAGTGCGCTATACAATCCCTGGCAAACGTATTCATTTGCTAGCTACTTTAGGTATCTATAGAATACCTGAATTATACAGATTGCCGGTAACACACACATAATAAGTAGGATGTGTACCTATAATAGCATCCCACATCAATTTAACTAACCATTATTACTTTATTAGTATGCACACAGAAAGTTCATAATTGTATTACAAGAATAACAGGACAATAGGAGGAGTTGTTAATTTAATTTACATCGACTGACCTCCTTGAACAAAATTTTAAATTTTACGCTTAATCTGATGTTTTCGTTTTCTGTTTGTAATTTTTGAGACCGCTAGTTTAGCCGATTGTATGTAAATTTAGTTAAAGAATGGGGTGACATGGAGACTGTGCGTTAACCATTATACTGTGACAATACAACGGAGCTGCCGGTGGTCTGACTGCCGCCTGCCGCCCGCCGCACCGGCCAGTCGCCGCGCCGCCGCTCCTCCCGTCCAACATACATTTTATTCACTATATATACATTTTATACGTATATAACTCGTTATTAAAAATATTACTACACTTAAATTACCTAATAAGCTAATTAACCGCTTTCAAAGACTAACATCACAACAGACCTTCATAACTGCAAGATTACAAAAATGAAGATATCGTATGTCTTTCGAAAGATTACTAACATACATTATATTCCTTAAATTCCTTTTGTCTACTCTTCAACTTTATTGCAACTTGTCTGTCGGTATTCCTGTAGTTATTACTGCAACTGCTGGATTCTTCGACACGGTGGGTTTTACAGGGTATTCCTCAGTCACCATCAACACTATGGAAACCACAGAGAGCTTTGTAACTTAATGTCCTCACTGCCATTCTCCTAGCATGTCTTGTCTGGAAATTTACTTGTTTATTACATTATGACTTTTATTATAATGAGGAACAATGAGGAAGAAAACAGCCTTCGTCTCACTGTGGGTTATTTTTAATTCAGCCAGCCACGCCAAGTCTGTACGATTTTTAATTCTTAGAAGACAGAAGAGATTCGTTCGATGAAAATTGGTGTCAACGTTAGAAAATGTAATATGTTTTCGGTCCTTACGAAGGGTTTAGGTTATGTAATAAATAATATCCCAATCTTAGCTCTTCACGGGTATTCGGAAACCAGAAATTCCTACCGCTTAACTGAGTGCATTCAGCTGCATTCAATAAGACTTGAATCGACCCAGAGAAGACCCAAAGCCCACGTTTTAAACACAGACCTTGAGCATTTTCTAATTGTCTGAATCTACATAGGTTTTGCACAAATCTAATTCACTTTGTAGGTATAAATCGTGATGGAGCCCTGACACATCTAGAAAGAAGGTATCATGGGTGACCTAGATGATGGGATAAGTTGGAAAATCAATCCTAATTTCCTTACTTTCTTTGAGTCAAAGCCAATGTGCTCTATATTGAAACTCAATTGGACATAAATGAGGGAGCCTGTGCCTAACATTGGGATGATATCTACAGGTTGATTTGGATGATATAGTCTAACAGGACATCTTCATCAATAAGATCACACTAGCGGTTTTTCCTTCTCGATCATTCTGGTGCTACGTCCATTAATGCTAATGGATACCATTCGATATTTATAAAGGAAAAGTTATGTATAAAAAAAACTACTAAATATAATATATCCTTTGATGAAAAAAATACTGTCAATGGAACAAAACGTAGCCATGTAGAGGTATGTTATGTGAAATTTGCAGTTCACTTCTTAGTATGCATACCACGCGTCGGCTACCTTAGAAAGAGTCCACAACAACAAATGCGTTAGGCAGTCGCGCCAGTGAAACGCACACAGTATTCGAAACGATCAATTAACTACATCTATAGTTATAGAAAAGCTGGTGTATGCGATACTAACTTCGTTGTGCAACGTCTCCAATTAGATTTGAAATTATGTTTATTAGATTACATGAGTTATGTAGGGTTATGCAGGAACTAGAAATACGTTTAAGGAATATCGCTGATGTAATAATAGCTTAACCACGCACAGTGTGGCTAAATAAAAACCTACTGATGTTGCTGTGTCTCACGAAAAGATGTTTGTACACAAATCATTTATGACATTTACAAAGTTATTTTATAAAAATCTAGATAGGTAGGTAGGTACTTATTATTTTTTATGTAGGTACCCAGGTAACCTTCTAGTTAGTACATAAAGACGTAAGTATTTCTCTTACGTTCATACATAAATGTTGAAAAAATTCAAGCATCTATTTCCTAAAAAATACATATATTGAACCATTTGATACATTTTTTTAAAAAAAGATAGGTATATTGGCCCTATAATATACATATAGGGCCCTTATCTATCTATACTTATAATAAATCTGTGAGAGGTCAATTCTATACAGGGGGTGATTAGGGATCGATACTGATGCCAAAAATGCAATTAATAAAATTATTGTCTGTCTGTCTGTCCGTCTGTCTGTCTGTATAACCGTTATAGAAACAAAAACTACTCGACGTATTTTGACGAAACTTGGTACAATTATTTTTCATACTCCTGCGCTGGTTATAGTATACTTTTCATAACGCTACAATCAATAGGAGCAGAACAGTGAAGGGAAATGTTAAGAAAACGGGAGAAGTTACTCCATACACGCTAATCTTCGGAACTACTGGACGGATTCGATTGTTTTTTTTTTTTTGTATAGCTATTAAGTCGGGGCAACATATACGCTATAATTTATCTCGGAAACTTGAACACCTGATGCAGAACTGCAATAGATCAGCTAAACTATAAGAGATACAAAAATAGCGCCATAGCAAAAATTGTTCCGCCTGATGGTGTATTCCATATCTTCAAATTTATTTTCTTAGCAGAAAGAGCATTTTCTGATAAGAAAATAAATTTGAAGATATGGAACTCCTGATGTGGAACTCCAAGAGCCCAGCTACACTATTACATATACAGTAATGACGTCTTAGCAAGAGTTGTTCAGCCTGATGAGCACTCTCTGTTGACGTATGAAAATTGAGAATTTGAGATCTGGAACAACTAATGTGGAATTCCAAGAGCCCAGCTACACTATAACATATTTATGAATAACATCTTAGCAAGAGTTGTTTAGTCTGATGGGCATTTCCTGTTGCCTTTTTTTTTTTATCGTCGTAAAATCATCAAATGAGTCCTCCCACCCCGGGTAGGGCGGGATGGACTGTCAGACTTGTACTGACTAAAATCCACGGTGTCCTTCGATAGCCCTTTATGTTCCGGGGTCACGGTGAAGGAAATAAGTCCCGCGACCCCAGCAGGCTTTGGCCCTCTGTGAGGGGGCTCCGTCATTTTGCTGACGCTCTTTGAAACGCGTGTGGTACACGACGCGCCGTCGACCCCCGGGTCTTCAGCGAGTTGCCCTTTACTCGCTGTCCGCATACCAGCGCCTACGGTGGCCGGAGGTCGTCTGCCGACGTCCGACGCCGTGGGCGTCTACCGTCGCGGTTGGGGCGGAGGGAGGACGCTGTCCTCTCCCTCTCGCGGCCCGCCTCCTCCTTCACGAGCATTACTGCTTCGCAGAAGGAGGCGACCGCTTTCCACTCCGTCTCACCCCGCTGCATGGCCTCGACCAGTGCCGGGCGCGAGAGGTTTCCGCCTATCGCCTCCCTGAGGACACGTCGGTGCTCTGCCCAAGCTCGGCAGTCTTGCACCGTATGCTCTACGGTGTCCTCCGGGCGATCTTGACAGTGGTGACACCCAGGCAAATCCTCCCTCCCTATCCGACACAGGTACGTCCCGAAACTTCCGTGTCCGGTGAGGACCTGCGTCATCCGATAGGTCAGGACGCCGTGACGTCTCTCCAGCCACTCCTCAAAGAGGCGTTTTACCGTCGCTATTGCGGCGTGCCCGAATTTCCTGTTGACTTACAAAAATGAACGATCTGGAACGTCTGGAATTGTCATGTGCGTCCCGTTGTTAAGAATTCGACATCAGACCGTTTCAGATCTTCAATTTTGACGACCCCATTGTCGCTGGCATAAGCAACAGGATCCGCGTACGAAGTCGCTGGCAGAAACTAGTCTATACTATAGTACTAGACTTACTATAGTACTAGGTATACTTAATGTTATAAAGATCAAGTGTTTTTTCTTTGAAAGAAAGAATAGTTATTTGTTTGTATAACATAGTGCAAAGTTGATTTTTAACCGCGTGCTCAATTTTGATGACCGAGCAAGCGAATGATTCAAAAATTAGAATCATTAGTGATAGCGGGGGAATCAAAAGAGCACAAGGTGAAAAATCTTTTCACTTCAGTAGCTCGAAAATGTAGGTTTTGCTGCCTGAGTGAGGCAAAGTAACTTTTTAATTTTTGTGTTTAGCAAGCCACGGCGAATATCTTATTCAGCCTTGGGTTGATCATACAATTCGAAACATTTACACTCCATCTCTGTCCCGCCATTAGAAAGAGAGAGAGACAATAGTTATATGTGCAACAAGAGAGCAAAGTCGTTTTTTGCTGCGAGTGCTGATTTTGAATCCTGAGCAAGCGAAGGATTCTACGATTGAATCACGAGCGTACGAGACGTGTGACGAGGGATTCAAAGGCACGAGATGCAAAAAACTTTGCTCTCGTGTAACACACATAACTTTTCACTTCAGCAGCGAGAAAACTTTAGGAGATAAAATAATAAACAATCTTTACGCCAGACACGTATTTTATTTTCGCTCTTTTATTTAAATTAAGACGTATTCGGAAATAGCACCCATGATATTTTATTATTCAAAATATTTAAAAAATGGTCTTGTCACTTCAGTAGCTCAAAAATGTAGGTTTTGCTGCCTGAAATCAGTGAGCAAAATGCGATTTTGCTCACTGAGTGAGACAAAGTAACTTTCTAATTTTTGTTATCAGAAAGCCATGGCGAATATCTTATTCAGTCTTGATTTAATCATACAATTCGAAACATTTATACTCTTTCCCGCCATTACTACCTCGCCACACTCAGGATTCAAATTAAGAATCACTCGCTACGCTCGTGATTCAATCGTTGAATCCTTCGCTAGCTCAGGATTCAAAATAAGCACTCACAGCAAAAAACGACTTTGCTCTCTTGTTGCACAAATAACTATTGCACTCGAGTGCAACACGTAACTTTTCATCCCACCTCAGCGAGGAAATAACTAGATGCAAAAACAAAAGAAAACAGATGTACCTACATTGTACAAACACAAGATAGGCTTTTATTTCAGTTTAGGTATTAAATAACTAATAGAGAACAGAATGATTTTTAGATTAAAACAAATAATACTTAGGTAGTAGTTTTAAAAAGTTACTTATTTTTAACTTGGTTTGTCATAGCATAACAATAAGACGTGAAAGGAAAACCGCACAAAGCAAATAAAAAAAAACACCGGACAAGTGCGTGTCGGGTAACGCACAGTGTAGGGTTCCGTAGTTGCCCATCAAAATACTTATGCGAACTAACTAAACTGATACGCTGAATTTAATTTTAACTTATTTAAAGTTGACAAACTTACATTTGCAGTTGAAAAACATGTTCTCCGATACATTTTGTTTGGTAAAATATGTTATCCAAGCACGTTTTATAAGTTGGTCGACTATTACTCGTAAACTTGTATAGCCTACTTAGTCATGATAATTTTCCTTTAAACTACGTTAAATATTCTACTATTGTGATTTTTTCACACCCCCAAACATAACCGTTTAGCTAGTAGAGGGTGGGACAGGGACACTCGAGTCGAGTAATAATTTAGCACTTTAAAGCTTAATATTTCACAAACGAATCTTTTTATCAAAAAATTGTTAACGGAAACTATCAATGTTTTTTAAAGACCTATTTAATGATACCCCACACTAAGGGGTACGCAAGAAAAAAATAAACATCCCCACTTTACGTGTACAGGAGGTACCCTAAAAAAATATATTTTACGAGATTTTATTGTACCACTTTTACGGCACAACAAATCCGTATATTTACACCAAATTACAGTTTTCTAGGACAGGGCGTCTCTAAGCTAAGCTGCGGACAGACGGACGGACGGATGGACATGGCAAAACTATAAGGGTTCCTTGTTGACTACGGAACCCTAAAAAGGTAAAAAAAAATCCTGAATCAAGAATGTTCTGAGCTCCAGAGGCGTATTGAATTCCGAAGCGATACTAAGGATTCTGGGGGTGAACCTCCGTCCGCAGCGAGGAAGTTCAAGTGTTAATTCCCGAATGAAACGAGGGAATAAAGTTAAAAATCCTTAGTGTAGCGAGGGATTCAAGTAAGCCCAAGGCAACGCAGCCTTACTCCCGAGGAGCGTACTCTGCTTCTAATTCTGTTTATTGGCACAAACTTAAAAATAAACAATACAAAAAAGTTACCTATGAAGAGAGAGTACGTAGTAAAAGCAGGAAATAAAAAACAAGCTCAGCATTTATGCCAGATGGCAACGCAAAGTTTGCCAACTGACGCTGATTTTCAGCCCACGAGTGGCATACGCTCAAAATTAAATACGTTTGTTTGGTAGGATCTCAGGAACTAATGGTTCGAATTGAAAAAATATTTTTGTGTTGGATAATCCATTTATCGGGTAAGGCTACAGAGCAGCAATTACAATCGTCAATGCAGTAGGCATTACCTCGATGGCTCGGTTGGAAAGAGCGTCAGATGTAGGTACTGAAGCAGGAGGTCACAGGTTCAAATCCTGCTCGCGGTTTGATTTTTTCTTAACTAATTTATTTTTAAACGTAATGACGCATGCGATACACATCGTAAAGATGATCTAACTTATTTTGACCAAATCTTTGTGAGAGCGAAGGTATTGGTCATTCTTATAATTTTTTAATTATACTTGTTGTTGTCGCGAATCAAATTTTGATCAAGTTACAAATTATCACTGATCAGCAAATTGAACAAAAAATCCAAGAAAATTTGAATTTCACGGTGGTTTACATTGTGTTGGCTTTGCCCAGCCCAGCATCGTTTGTTCTGGTATTCTTTGGAACTCATTACCTAAGATATTCTTTGAAATCAAATGATGTCATTTGTTCAGAACAAGAAGGTTCAAAATTAAATACGTGTGATGATTAACGTATTTATTTGGATTCGGACGTTAGGACTAAGATCATGTTTATAAAAACACCTTCGCAAAAAATGAAATGTTTCAAAACAATTTTTTCATTATTTGCGATTTCCACAAGATCCCACGACGGCAATCCGGCAAAGAGGTTTGCCTTGTAGCTGTAGAGTGTAGACTATGTTAAATTCCAACTCTAGGTTCTGTTATTAATTTATTTATTTTGTACATGCACTTTTGGCGATTAGCAGTATGGAATTAAACACGTTGGTCTTTATTTTTTTTTGTAATGAATGAGTTTTATGTAAGGAGAGTCCAAAAAAGTGACGAAATATTTGATGACAACATGACTTACTTTGTAGGTAGGTAGGGTACCTATCCTATAACTGACCCTGAACGAATTTTCATAGCAATTTTATATATATCAGACTGTAAGATGGAGTTTTCAAGAATTGCCATCTTGGTTGTTTAAACCTACGAATTTCTATGACGCGAGTGATTTTTGATTCTTGTTTTTTGTGCTTCAGTTTTTAAGGATCATTATTTATTTTATTTCGCGACGCTATAGTTAAACCGACAAAATGATAAAATAAAATCATATACCTCCCCTGTATCCGCGAGAAAACAATTTTTCGATTAAGGTATCCGTTTTTTATAATTGAAGCTTTATAGTGCACATTGCACCTAATTTTCCTAATTGATGGGCCTGTGTAAAAATCGTTGTAGTCATAATATTCGGGCACGCCCCAAACACGACGGTAAGATCCCTCTTTGAAGAGAGGCTGGATAGGAGGCACGGCGTTCTCACCTTCCACCTAGGTGTCAATCCGGAGATTGGGTGAGCTCCCGGAGGATACGGTGGAGATCAGATCTGCCGCGCTTGGGTAAAAAACCGCCGTGGCCTCACAGAGACGATAGGCGGCGATAACGTTTCGTGCCCATTGGTCGAGGCCATGCTGCGGTGCGCGACAGAATGGAAAACAGTCACCTCGAACTGCGAAGCAATCAGGCTAGCGAAAGGAGGTGGAACACGTGAGGGAGAGGACAGCCTCCGTCACGACCACGGTTGTATAGCATGGCCACATCCTCTCATAGAAAAGAAAAAAGACTAAATAGGATAGTACTTAGTGCAAGTAGAACTATTTAAACTAAATAAAATGTACTAAGTGTTGTATCAAATATAACATTGATGATTTGACTGTAATGTCAATTTGTTGATGTAGTTTGACACTACTTCATTAGATAGTTCTTGCTTGAGTGGCTGCAATAGCTTGGTTGGTTAAACCCTTGGAGTATGTACTTATCCAGAAAGATGGAAGTTTGGCAGACAAATTTTTCTTTCCAGAAAAAAATTAAGTTTACTGTTTTAGTATATGTACTGCCAAAGCAAGTACAAGTAGTTAAGGGTCTTGTTAAAACAAAACGAAATATAACATTGGTCAAGTTTATTTGAGAGGTGTTTCATGAATTCATCTAACGGATCATCATGTAGGCTACTTCCTGAGTTCTTTCGTCCATATTCTTGAACAAGCTTCATGTGATCTTCAAGATTTTCTATATCATTGGATTCTGAATCAAAATATCTGTCTTCTGCATCTTGTGAAACTTGCTGTAGATCATCATATTCCTCATTATTATCAATAGTATGATAGTCAACATCTGTATCTCGTCCCTCTATAAAGCTACAATACATTTCCTGTAAAAATTCTTCTCGAAGCAAGTTCCTTTCGGGTGCAGTAATCATACATTGTTTTCTAGGTTCAGGCATGTAACTTGGCCTTGTGTCAGGGGTTTCAAAGTCACCCCATTGCTTTTTACTTTTTAACTCACTGCTTTTAGAATCATCTTCAATGTTAGTTAACTTCATAGATTCTAGATTTTCTTCAAGCATCTGCTCATTTTTCATTTCTCTCATGTCATTGCGGTCAACCGTTTCTAAAATCATGTTCAGAAAGGTAAGGTTTTCATTATCAACACCATCACGTTCTTTAATTTCTTCATCAGATAGATACTGGCCAACTAGCTGTTCATAAAGCAAGGGATTTCGATACATCATTTGTTTTTCACTGAAGTAATCTGTTTCATTTTGAAGTCTCTGTAATGCATTATATCGCCTATTTCGGATTCTTTTACATTTGCTCTTTTCAGAATGGTAAGTTTTTAATTGATTAATACACTCTTGAAAGTTTTCATCTTCACGAGACAGTAAATTCTCAAAGTAACCAATGTGATGAGGAGCTAGATATTTTCCGAACTGTAATAAAAAATTTGTGGGTGATTGCTTGTAAATTTCGCAAGCCATTTTAATTTTATCGCTTGTGTGAACTTCAGACTCATCCATATGTGCATTTTTGAATGATATTTTGGCACATCTAACTAAATAGTCAATTATATCATTGATGGGATCAACCTCAATTTCTTCGAAATCTTGTACGGTATCATCAGCTGTTGTCCTGTATGGTTCATTTATCGCCATTTTACGAAATGAAGTCTATAAGAGCCGGTGTCCAATCCAAGTATCCAACTATTTATTATTTTTATTAATGCAAAAATAAATATACCTATTCATCTCAAAACTGACACTTCTCAACTTTACTTTACCACAGATATTTTTTTTTGTTTCTCTTCGCTTTACCACAGATAACTATTAAAATAATATGCATAGATTGACATTTTTGAATCCATTTTTTTTTTTATGAAATATGGCATGTGTGTTTGAATTTCAACCATAAACTAAGGCAGGCCCACTGATATAGAGAATGGAGTGCGCCAGCTGAAAGATTGCCAACGCCGAATGTGTGAGAAATTGGACAAACTTTCCAAACTGTCTAAGGAAGGACCATGGAAGGACACTTCTACCCCTTGTACATACCTATCTCTTTCCTTTAACAGAAATAATAGGACCCGCTTTCCGATTCCTGTCTCCAAGTTGAGTGGGGTCAATTTTATGTTGCGCAAAGTCTATGGCAATTTAAGAATCACTCTGGCAACACAGACATCGGTCTAATGCCGCCTACACACTGGGTCAACAAATTCCTTGGCTGACCGTCAGTGCACATCGAATGGTATAATTCCTTTCATGTTACCGCCACTGCCACACTTCGGTCCTTCGGCTCGTCGTACGCCGTCTGAGAAACGCCATCGCCACACAGTGGTCCGGATTTTGAAAAAGGTGGACATAGGATCGAAAATGCATATTTAAATGAACAAAAAAATGTTTCGAATAGGAAATCTAACGCTGATTAATACTTATTACTACAACTTTTCAAAAAAATTGCTCCTTCATGTAAAAAAAAATATTGAAAAAAAAAATGTATGGGAGAAAATCTATTTTCGATCGATCCTATGTCCACCTTTTTCAAAATCCGGACCACTGTGCGCCATCGCCATCCCTATTGAACAACGAAGGCAAACGAAGGCCAGCAAAACCCATGCATTTGACCCGGTGTTTACGCGGCATAATTAGAAGGTTGCTGACAGTGATTTGACATATGTCACATAATGACAGTTCAGTGAATGTGTCAACAACAGACAGTGACAGAAAAATATCTTCAGCAAATTGTAAATATTCGCATTGATAGAAGGAAGTCCCGACTTTTTAAATAATTACTCGAATTATGACGTGTATTCATTGTTTAAGCCATTAAATAGCAATATTTAATTTAACTTACAATATTAAAAGTTTGGAAATAGTAGTTATGAATCTAAGCAGAAGTGTTAAAACGTAGTGATGGTAAAATTACTGCATAGACAAAGATAATTCAAAATGCAGTGGAAATGGGAATACATGTGTGGCCCTCAGGGCCTAAGCCCGTGGAACGACGTGACAAAAGACTTCGGAGAATGCTTTCAAGAATTATTTTTACAAATACCAGTATTCTTTATTATTGCAACTATATCGGGCTATTATGTTGGGTATAGAAAAGATTGGGTAGTACGCGAAAAAGCACAAGAGCGGGCATTAGTACTCCGAAGTTTTATCGCATTAGCTCTAGTGTTTATTCCAATAATTGAGTTATATGTTTTTATCACAACTCCTGGCTTTGTTTTGTACCCCGTTACCTACTTTGCGGCCGGTGCGTCATGCTTGGCGTGGCTGTTTCACTTCGGTTATGTTTTGGCTTTGAAACATAGACTGGGTCAGAGTTCCCGAGGTCCTACTTCTCAGCTTTTGATGTGGAGCTTAGCAGTGGTTGTCAATGTGATAGCATTACGCAGCAACATTATTTCTGGGACCACTATAGGTTTCAATATTGCTATAATGTGCTGCCATGTTTTGTATTTCCTCACTCTACTACCAGCAAGTGATTCAAGGCCTACCTTCTATTCACCATGTCTGGTTGGGTCACAGCATTCTCATGTAAGTATCAATCTTTTGTTCTTTTAAAGTGTGCTCTGGAGTGAAGTTTCAATGGTTAAAAATGATATTTTTGTTTTTAGAATGAGTATACACCTTTGCTGCCACATATGGATGAAGGAATATTGGGAACTGCCATGCAGGGGGCTGGTTTTTTATCAAGATTAACATTTTCTTGGGTTGACCCTCTTTTGCAAAAAGGTAAATAATTATGTTCTTCACATTTCTTAACCGTGTTTTATTAACATTGTTCATTCATTCTTGTGTTCAAATAATATATTATTTATATTGCTCAAAGTCATCATATTTTATTTATTATATAGGTCTGGAAAATAAATTAAACGATCCAGAGGAGTTGTTTGACATACCAGCAAAATATTGTTGTTCTTATGTGGGAGCAAGGATGGATCGATCACTTATAGGCAATGTGGACAGTTACCAGCAGTATGAAGAAGTACCACATGAACCTTTTATAGGTTCAGGTATGTACATTTCATCGACATAATACACACTACGAGTTTTCATCTCACAAGTAAATAAGGCTTCTGACTTGAATAGCAATATAGAACTTGAATAATATCATCTTTTGCCTCTCTAATTTTACTTTATAGTTTGAATATTTTAAACCCTTTAGCACTAACAAAGGGTACTTAGTACTTGTATTAGGTGTCATTTGATTTGAACGGACAAAAAAAACTGTAGGCATTGATAACACATTCAATAACAATGAATCAAACTACATAAACAGGAATCAAAATACAGTAGAATCCGTTTATTATGACTCCGCTTATAATGACCAACTGCTTATTATGACGTATTTCACAGCGAAGTTTGGTTTTCATAGAAAATTCTTTCAACAACTTCGACAAGTGTTCGGAAGCGTCACGTGATACCCGATGATGTTCGGCGCATGCATGGTTGTTTTAAGTCTCAGTGGGTAATAACAATTAATATTATTGACTTAGTTCTATATTGTCTCTCTGTTAAAATAAATACATACTGACAAAAACAGGAGGTGGTTTATTTTGTACAAAATGCTTTGTATGACGTCCGCTTAGAATGACCGTCCCTTCAATGTCATAATAAACGGATTCAACTGTAGATAGTCAAGTATAGCAGACTGTAACAGTTTGTATTATGTGAACTTGCTGTTGCTGCTAATTATAGTTCCTGTTTCCCTAACCCTAATGTTAGTTGTTGCAATGTTGTTAAATATTATAAATCAAACTGCTTAGTTGTGTAACAGTTCATTAGAAACTATATTGAAAGGAAACTTCATTGTTAAATATTTATTTTTATCAGCCAAAGCACATTGATAATAATGATAAGATTACATGAGACAGAATTTCTATGCTAATAAGAAATAAACTTTGTTTATGTTGTAAAATATATAAACAAATCAGTCTTCTTTAAAGGGTTTACACAGGGTACAATAATATTATGCAACCTTGGACTGCATGTAACTTGGAAAAATGTTTTCGTATCTGTTTGTCTTTGTATTTAAAAAGGGCAAATAATAGTATTAATTATAAAATAAACATGCAAATATAAATTTTTTTATTAGGATATGGTGCAACAGGAGAATCAGCACCACAAGCATCGACCCCCGTAACGCCGACGACACGCGTGCTCGTCCGCTCACCACGGCGACAGAACGTCACGCTACTACGGGCCTTGCACTCATGTTTCGGCCTGCAATTTTATAGCATCGGAATACTCAAACTAGTTTCTGACATGGCTGGCTTTGCAGGACCAATACTACTAAACTATCTTATTAAATTTGTGGAAGACGAAAGTATCGATCAACATTTAGGGTAGGCTTTATTTGTATTTCTATGAATAAAGTAATTTTCATGATCGGCATTCTATTACCAGATTTTTTTTTTCAGTTATGTCTATGCTGGATCTCTGCTGGGGGCTACACTGATATCAGCTCTCTTTAATGTTCATTTCAACTGGTTGATGTCGATCGTTGGCCTAAAAATGCGCGGCGCTATCGTTGCCACCATACTCCGAAAGACTCTCAGCGTCACCTCTACAGAATTAAATAACGTATTCTCAATTGGTGAGATTACGAATTTCATGTCGACTGATACAGACAGGATTGTGAATTCATGTCCTAGTTTTCATGCATTGTGGAGTATACCATTACAGGTAAAAGACATATATTAGTGATTCATTGCATCATGGCTAATGCATAGGATAAATAATACATTCATACTTATTACATTTCCAGTTGTTCATAACACTATTTCTTCTGTATCAACAAGTGGGCATATCTTTTCTCGCTGGTGTTGCTTTCTCGGTGATTCTCATTCCAATAAACAAAGTGATAGCGAATAAAATTGGCCAACTTAGCACTGAGCTCATGAAACACAAGGACACTCGCGTCAGCTTGATCAGTGACTTGCTGAAAGGCATTAGAACAGTCAAAGTTCACGTTTGGGAGGATTACTTCATTAATAAAGTATCAGGTTAGTGGAGTTACTAAAAAGTTCGGTTCTATTGCATGAAGGTAGATAGTTCAGTTTCATGTTTCAGATAAGAATGCCAATTTTTTTTAACAGCAAAATTAGTTTTAAGAATGGGTGTGTTTTCAGAGGCGCGAGGTAAAGAGCTGCTCTACCTGCGTGGGCGCAAGTACTTAGACGCGATCTGCGTGGTGCTGTGGGCCACAACGCCCGTGCTCGTGGCTGCCTTCACACTCGGCACGCACTCGCTCAGGGGAATACCACTCGACGCACCCACGGTATACAGCTCAAATTTAAAGCATTTCATTCAAATAATTACCAATTAAGGGCACTTCAAGCTACAGTCCCGTCACGCCCTTTGTTATAAAATAATTACATGTGCTTTAATATAAGCAAAATATTGGAAATTTAATGAAAGTGTAGTCACCGATAAGTTTCGGGAAATACAGATGCTGGCAGGGATCATACATCATCATACGTCGGCCATGACAGTAGCAATACATCATCAACCTTATTGTAATGGAAATAAATCACTGTTTTTAAATAGATTCTGAATATTAGTGTGAGAGGGCTATAGATTTATCTGTGCTTCTTAGTGATGAAACTATTCATAAAAATGATATCTTTCTATGTATCTGTCTTGAAATTATCTCAGTCATGTAATCATGTTATGTGAAACAGTAATATTAATTACAGGTTTTCACTACAGTTGCACTTATTAACATGTTAATAGCACCACTAAATGCCTTCCCTTGGGTGCTAAATGGACTCACAGAAGCCTGGGTGTCTATAAAACGTATACAGAAGTTGTTGGATGTAAGTAACTATAAACTCATCAGATGCATTGATTTCTGAGTTAAATAAAGTTGTAAAACACAAATTCATGTTTTTAGCTTCCAGACATGGATGCCGAACTATATTACGACCGTCTTAACAAAAATCACGATGAAGACAAAATAATCATATTTAAAAATGCTACATTTGCATGGGCTAAGCCTTTAAAGAAGAAAAAGCCTCCAAAGAAATCTAAAAAAAATAAAGGAAAATCTAAAAAGCGGTTATCAAGGGGCAGCATACAGAGGCGAGATTCAGCTTCCTCATCTGAACAGTTGGTACAAGATGAGCCGTTTACGTTGAAGGACATTTCTTTTGAAATCGGTAACGAAGAGTTGATTGGTGTTACTGGTACCGTTGGCAGCGGAAAATCTTCGCTGCTGCATGCCATCATCGGAGATATGATTAAGAAAAGTGGTTATTTACAGATTCCGGAAAACCTTAGCAGTGAGTGAAATTATGAAATAAATTTTAAAAATGCTCGATTAATTAAAAATTATAACCACATTTTTATTTTTTCAGGCTTTGGGTATGTGTCCCAAAAACCATGGCTAGTGCGCGGAACAATCCGTGATAATATCCTATTTGGGAAACCGTACGAAGAGGCGAAATTCCGAAACGTGGTCGACGCTTGCGCACTTACTGGTAACTACAAGTCTTTAGTATAAAACGTATGTCTTTAGGTAACTCATTTTACGACTAACAACCAAACTGCAGATGTTTTATAATATCATTAACAGAGGACTTGAACGTGCTCGGATGGAATGCATATGTGGGTGAAGGCGGCTGCACGCTGAGCGGCGGGCAGCGCGCGCGCATCGCTTTGGCGCGAGCAGTGTACCAAGATAAACAAGGTATGTCTGTAGCTTATTGGTATGTAGTAGCGTAGCCATATGAAGCTAATAGATGTACTTTCGTGCAGTGTATCTATTGGATGACGTTCTGGCGGGCGTGGACGCCACCGTGGCGCAGCACATAATGCAGCGCTGCATCCTGGGCCTGCTGCGACACACCACGCGCGTGCTGGTCGCGCACTCGCCGCGCCTGCTCGCGCGCACCTCGTATACCGTGCTCTTGCGGGATGGCCGCATCGTCAGGCAAGGTAGGTGCACGCGTGTCTTGGCTTCGCACTTACACCAACAGAGTAAAATAATATACGTCTCATTTTTGTATTTTCTAGCACCGACTACCATTAATTATGCCACTATCGGTAGGTCCTCCCGAAACCGTACTGAATGACATTGAAGAATTCATGCCCAGTGAGTCAGAGTCTTTGGGAGAGGAGCCGCCGCAGCCAATCGAGCCCGAGCACCAGGATGACCAGGATGCAGTCAGCAGGAACAGCCTGGATGATGAGGTTACTAAACATTTGCATTGTTTACTCTGTTGTGTAAGAAATTATCCTATCATCATTTTGAAGATTTGACAGTCCACACATAGTTATGGCCGGGAAGTCTAAAAACCAGTTTTAGTAAATGGTAATACTAGTTAATAGTGTGTTGTGTATACTTCACTGTGTTATGAAGTGTGTTAGCAGTCATCAGTCCTTGTTAAAGATTTATATTCTGCTTCTGCTATAGCGACAGTCCCATTCGGTTTGATTGAAAGTCGACGGGAAAAGGATAGACAGAAAATGATGATGACCCATATTGTAGGTCCGCCTTTTAATAACACAATGATCTTGTATGGCCCTGACCTTATATTCAGTATTTTTTCTTAACAGGAGTCAATGTCTGAAGGAACCGTTGGTTGGTGGGTCGTCGGCTTGTACCTGCGCTCGGTCGGAGTGTTTCTATCTATCGCTATCATTCTATCGCTGATACTAATGCAGCTCTCACAAAACTTCACATTCCTCTGGCTTACCTACTGGGTAAAAAACAAAACTAAAAATTCAACTTCATTGCATGATGTTGAATTTTCTGTTCACCCCACGGAAAAGACTTCCATATTGGATCATGGAGTGCTTGCTATTGATAATGTGATACACACTATAATAAATACAACAACTCAATGGTTGCAAAATAACAGTACTGGAACAGAAATTGCTCGTGATAACCTAGACAGTAAACCATACACAGTATCTGACGTAGCGGCAAATGTGACACCAATTTATACCGACAACTTCTACTTGGAGATGTATTTCGCGCTGGCGGGACTCAACTTGGTATTCACGATAATGCGAGCGTTCCTGTTTGCTTACGGTGGCGTCAAGGCGGCAACCAGAATACACAAGGTTTTACTGAAAGTCATCGTCAAAGTATGTATACTACTATTCAAGCGATGTTACAGACATTTAACTATCTGTATTAATAACACCAAATACGTGTATTTCAGGCAAAAGTGAAGTTTTTCGACGTGACGCCGCTTGGCCGTATTGTTAACAGATTCTCGTCGGATACTTACACCGTGGATGATTCATTGCCTTTTATTTTAAACATTTTGTTAGCTCAATCGTTTTCTTTAGTTGGTAAGTATTCAAATTTTCTAATTATTTGTATTTTGGTCTCTATAATATAGTGGAAATGAATGATAATTGTTAAATGATCCCGCGTCCCCTTTTCTGTGACCTGTCCGAAGATTCTGCGCCCTAACTGCCCGTACACGACCTTGCCGCTGTAAGCGATGGCTAAGCGCGAGGCGGCGAGCGGTATCATCAAATATATAGAGATATTTGAAGCATGCTACGACACTCTACCCATAGCCAAAACTTGGATGGTCTTCTCCTAGGGGCTATAGCGAATGACTATAGCGGTACATGGTGCTAGGAGCGGCGAGAACGAAACTACAAGCAAATGATTGTTAGTGGTAGTTGAATTGGGGAAATAAGAATATAGGCGCGTAAATGAGGAAGTTCCATTTCAGGCGCTGTAGTAGTGACTCTGTACGGTCTGCCGTGGCTGGTGGTGGGCGTGGTGCCTCTGGCGTTCGTGTACTACCGGCTGCAGCGACGATACCGCGTCACATCGCGCCAGCTCAAGCGCCTGCAGAGCGTCACGCTCTCGCCCGTCTACACACACTTCAACGACACGCTTGACGGTTTGTAACCTGCATTATACCTAAACTTTGTTACGCTAATTCCTTATATAAAACTTCAGCTAGTCTTATTTAGTTAAGTTTATTGATCTAATACGTGTGTGAACGCGTGGTAGGTCACGACACGGTGCGCGCGCTGGGTGCGGGCGGCGCCTGGGTGTCGCGCGGCGCGGAGCAGGTGGAGGCCTGGCAGCGCGCCGCGCTCAGTGCGGCCGCCGCCGCGCAGTGGCTGGCGCTGCGCCTGCAGGCCGCCGCCGCCGCCGTGGTGGCCGCCGCCGCGCTGCTCGCCGTGCTGCAGCGCACGCTACATGCCGCCGACCCCGGTGAGTTCGCGTGTGTATAACACGCCTAAGTTCAGTAGTCACGACAGTCAATTCGTGGTGCCTATCAAAGGGGGTTCCTAACTGCTAGAAGTGCGGCCCAAAGTCCCACCAGCTGTCAAGATCGAGTCCCAGGTACTTCGACGTCGGCTCGACACTAATTCGGACATCTATAAAAACGGTGTTCGCCCCCGGAAATGGTGGTTTCTGAAGCCCATTGAAACCGAATGCCTTAGATTTGTGCAACATCTGCAGACGCAATCAGCGACTTGCGCCCCAGAGCTTGTCTAGATGATTACCTACAGGTATTTCTTCCCCCGTGCCGTGCGGGTCGTGCCTGTTTAAGATGATTGAAGTGTTTTTTTTTTTACATAATTCGCTTTATCCACTGAACAGTATAGTTTATACTACTTGTATGAGAAATGTGTGCTGTTTCTTGTACGCAGGTCTCATCGGTCTCGCAATATCGTACGCGTTGTCGATGACGTCCATGCTAAGCAACCTGCTGAACTCCTTCACCGAAACCGAGCGGGAAATGATCGCCGTGGAGCGCGTCGGCGAATATATCCAGAAGGTACATCCCATGAAATATAAGTAGAAAAAATAACGAAATATTGTTAATTTTCTTTAGTTATGGCAAATTTATATTTTGCTACTTTTACAGGTGGAAAGCGAAACTGTCGATGGTGATCCACCACCATACGGCTGGCCCTCGCAGGGCGTGATAGAGTTCGATGACGTTTACCTAAAATATAGGTATGGGTTTACTTTTAGCTCTTCTATCCGCAAGTGAACTATATATTGCCTGGCGTTAAAACACAATTTGTTTTCATGTGTAGCGGTCGGGAGAATGCTGCAATGGCGTTGAACGGCGTGACGTTCTCGACACACCCGGGCGAGAAGTTGGGCGTGGTGGGACGTACCGGCGCCGGCAAGAGCTCGCTGCTCACTGCTCTGCTGCGCCTGGCGCCACTCGCCCGCGGCCGCCTGCTGCTGGACGGAGTCGACATCTCCAGGCTGCACCTGCACGCGCTCAGGTAACAAGAGCGAAGCACAGTTTGATACGTGTTTTTGTAATTGTAAATTATAAATATTAAAAATCATTTTCACACTGCTATAATTTCACACTCATGCCTGCAACCATGATCCATAATTTTGCACTTCATCAGGTCCCGCATTGGCGTGATTCCACAAGAGCCGTTCATATTCGAGGGCAGCATCCGCGAGAACGTGGACCCCCTGCGACAGTACCTGGACGCAGAGGTGTGGCGCGCGCTGGAGGCGTGCGGCGCGCGCGAGCTGGCAGCGGCGCGTGGTGGCCTGGCCGCGCCTGCGCGCGCGCAGCAGCTGGCCCGCGGACACCGCCAGCTGCTGTGCGTCGTGCGCGCGCTACTGCACCGCCCCAAGGTACGTGGACCCCCTGCAGCAGTACCTGGCCGCGCCTGCGCGCGCGCAGCAGCTGGCCCGCGGACACCGCCAGCTGCTGTGCGTCGTGCGCGCGCTACTGCACCGCCCCAAGGTACGTGGACCCCCTGCAGCAGTACCTGGCCGCGCCTGCGCGCGCGCAGCAGCTGGCCCGCGGACACCGCCAGCTGCTGTGCGTCGTGCGCGCGCTACTGCACCGCCCCAAGGTACGTGGACCCCCTGCAGCAGTACCTGGCCGCGCCTGCGCGCGCGCAGCAGCTGGCCCGCGGACACCGCCAGCTGCTGTGCGTCGTGCGCGCGCTATTGCAAACCGCCCCAAGGTACGTGGACCCCTGCAGCAGTACCTGGCCGCGCCTGCGCGCGCGCAGCAGCTGGCCCGCGGACACCGCCAGCTGCTGTGCGTCGTGCGCGCGCTACTGCAACCGCCCCAAGGTACGTGGACCCCCTGGCAGCAGTACCTGGCCGCGCCTGCGCGCGCGCAGCAGCTGGCCCGCGGACAACCGCCAGCTGCTGTGCGTCGTGCGCGCGCTACTGCAACCGCCCCAAGGTACGTGGACCCCCTGCAGCAGTACCTGGCCGCGCCTGCGCGCGCGCAGCAGCTGGCCCGCGGACAAACCGCCAGCTGCTGTGCGTCGTGCGCGCGCTACTGCACCGCCCCAAGGTACGTGGACCCCCTGCAGCAGTACCTGGCCGCGCCTGCGCGCGCGCAGCAGCTGGCCCGCGGACACCGCCAGCTGCTGTGCGTCGTGCGCGCGCTACTGCACCGCCCCAAGGTACGTGGACCCCCTGCAGCAGTACCTGGCCGCGCCTGCGCGCGCGCAGCAGCTGGCCCGCGGACAACCGCCAGCTGCTGTGCGTCGTGCGCGCGCTACTGCACCGCCCCAAGGTACGTGGACCCCCTGCAGCAGTACCTGGCCGCGACCTGCGCGCGCGCAGCAGCTGGCCCGCGGACACCGCCAGCTGCTGTGCGTCGTGCGCGCGCTACTGCACCGCCCCAAGGTACGTGGACCCCCTGCAGCAGTACCCTGGCCGCGCCTGCGCGCGCGCAGCAGCTGGCCCGCGGACACCCGCCAGCTGCTGTGCGTCGTGCGCGCGCTACTGCACCGCCCCAAGGTACGTGGACCCCCTGCAGCAGTACCTGGCCGCGACTGCGCGCGCGCAGCAGCTGGCCCGCGGACACCGCCAGCTGCTGTGCGTCGTGCGCGCGCTACGGCACCGCCCCAAGGTACGTGGACCCCCTGCAGCAGTACCTGGCCGCGCCTGCGCGCGCGCAGCAGCTGGCCCGCGGACAACCGCCAGCTGCTGTGGCGTCGTGCGCGCGCTACTGCAACCGCCCCAAGGTACGTGGAACCCCTGCACAGTACCAGCCCACTGCAGCCAGCAACCCCACAAAAACAAACACCCACAACTCCCCCCACACCCAACCCTCACTGCAGCAGTACCTGCGCCGCGCCTGCGCGCTGCGCCGCAGCTTGGCCAGGCGGACACCGCAAGCGCGTGCGTCGTGCCGCGCTACTGCACGCCCCAAGTTAAGTGACCCCCTGCCAGGCAGTACCTGGCCGCGCCTGCGCGCGCGCAGCAGCTGGGCCCGCGGAAACCGCCAGCTGCTGGCGTCGTGCGCGCGAGATACTGCACCGCCCCAAGGGTACGTGGAACCCCTGCAGCAGACCTGGCCGCGCCTGCCGCGCGCGCTGCAGCTGGCCCGCGGCACCGCAAGCTGCTGTGCGTCGTGCTCGCGCTTACTGCAACCGCCCCAAAGGTACGGGGACCCCTGCAAGGCAGTACCTGGCCGCGGACTGCGCGCGCGCAGAAGCTGGCACGCGACACGAAAAGGTGTGGCGCCGCGCTGAGAAGCGTGCGGCGCTCGCGAGTGGCGCGGCGCGAGAGTACGGCCGCGCCTGGCGCGCGCGCAGCAGCTGGCCCGCGGGACACCGCCAGCTGCTGTGCGTCGTGCGCGCGCTACTGCAGCCCGCCCCAAGGTACGTGGACCCCCTGCAGCAGTACCTGGCCGCGCCTGCGCGCGCGCAGCAGCTGGCCCGCGGACAACCGCCAGCTGCTGTGCGTCGTGCGCGCGCTACTGCACCGCCCCAAGGTACGTGGACCCCCTGCAGCAGTACCTGGCCGCGCCTGCGCGCGCGCAGCAGCTGGCCCGCGGACACCGCCAGCTGCTGTGCGTCGTGCGCGCGCTACTGCACCGCCCCAAGGTACGTGGACCCCCTGCAGCAGTACCTGGCCGCGCCTGCGCGCGCGCAGCAGCTGGCCCGCGGACACCGCCAGCTGCTGTGCGTCGTGCGCGCGCTACTGCACCGCCCCAAGGTACGTGGACCCCCTGCAGCAGTACCTGGCCGCGCCTGCGCGCGCGCAGCAGCTGGCCCCGCGGACACCGCCAGCTGCTGTGCGTCCGTGCGACGCCGCTACTGCAACCGCCCCAAGGTACGTGGACCCCCTGCAGCAGTACCTGGCCGCGCCTGCGCGCGCGCAGCAGCTGGCCGCGGACACGCGCCAGCTGCTGTGCGTCGTGCGCGCGCAACTGCACCGCCCCAAGGTCGTGACCGCAGCAGTACCTGGCCGCGCCTGCGCGCGCGCAGCAGCTGGCCCGCGGACACCGCCCACTGCTGTGCGTCGTGCGCGCGCTACTGCACAGCCCAAGGTACGCAGCAGCTGGCCGCGCGGACACACCGCGCAGCTGCTGTGCGTCGTGCGTACGCCGCAGCAGTACCTGCCGAGCAGACGCGGACAGCCAGCTGCGGTGCGTCCGTGCGCGCCACTACTACACCGCCCGCAAGGTAACGTGGCAACCCCCCTGCACGAGTACCTGGCCTAGCGACTGCGCGCGCGCAGCAGCTGCCCGCGGACCCGCCAGCTGCTGTGCGTCCGTGCCGCGCTCTACTGCAACGCGCCCCAGGTAATGGACCACCTGCAGCAGTACGCTGGCCGCGCCCTGCGGCGCGCGCAGCAGCTGCCCGCGCAGCCGCCAGCTTGCTGTGCGTCGTGCCGCGCTACTGCACCGCCCCAAGGTACTGGACCCCCTGCAGCAGTAACTGGCGCGCCTTCGCGCCAGCGAGTCAGCCTTGCCCGCGAGGACACCGCACTGCTGTGCGTCGTGGGGCGCGCGCTACTGCACCGCCCCAAGGTACGTGGACCCCCTGCAGCAAGTACACTGGCGCGCCTGCGCGCGCGCTGCAGCTGGCCCGCGGACCCGCCAGCTGCGTTGCGTCCCCGTGGCGCCGCGCTACTGCACCGCCCCAAGGTACGTGGACCCCCTGCAGCAGTACCTGGCCGCGCCTGCGCGCGCGCTGCAGCTGGCCCGCGGACACCGCCAGCTGCTGTGCGTCGTGCGCGCGCTACTGCACCGCCCCAAGGTACGTGGACCCCCTGCAGCAGTACCTGGCCGCGACTGCGCGCGCGCAGCAGCTGGCCCGCGGACACCGCCAGCTGCTGTGCGTCGTGCGCGCGCTACTGCACCGCCCCAAGGTACGTGGACCCCCTGCAGCAGTACCTGGCCGCGACTGCGCGCGCGCAGCAGCTGGCCCGCGGACACCGCCAGCTGCTGTGCGTCGTGCGCGCGCTACTGCACCGCCCCAAGGTACGTGGACCCCCTGCAGCAGTACCTGGCCGCGCCTGCGCGCGCGCAGCAGCTGGCCCGCGGACACCGCCAGCTGCTGTGCGTCGTGCGCGCGCTACTGCACCCGCCCCAAGGTACGTGGACCCCCTGCAGCAGTACCTGGCCGCGCCTGCGCGCGCGCAGCAGCTGGCCCGCGGACACCGCCAGCTGCTGTGCGTCGTGCGCGCGCTACTGCACCGCCCCAAGGTACGTGGACCCCCTGCAGCAGTACCTGGCCGCGCCTGCGCGCGCGCAGCAGCTGGCCCGCGGACACCGCCAGCTGCTGTGCGTCGTGCGCGCGCTACTGCACCGCCCCAAGGTACGTGGACCCCCTGCAGCAGTTACCTGGCCGCGACTGCGCGCGCGCAGCAGCTGGCCCGCGGACACCGCCAGCTGCTGTGCGTCGTGCGCGCGCTACTGCACCGCCCCAAGGTACGTGGACCCCCTGCAGCAGTACCTGGCCGCGCCTGCGCGCGCGCAGCAGCTGGCCCGCGGACACCGCCAGCTGCTGTGCGTCGTGCGCGCGCTACTGCACCGCCCCAAGGTACGTGGACCCCCTGCAGCAGTACCTGGCCGCGCCTGCGCGCGCGCAGCAGCTGGCCCGCGGACACCGCCAGCTGCTGTGCGTCGTGCGCGCGCTACTGCACCGCCCCAAGGTACGTGGACCCCCTGCAGCAGTACCTGGCCGCGCCTGCGCGCGCGCAGCAGCTGGCCCGCGGACACCGCCAGCTGCTGTGCGTCGTGCGCGCGCTACTGCACCGCCCCAAGGTACGTGGACACCCTGCAGCAGTACCTGGCCACGCGCAGCAGCTGGCATTTTCTCATAATGTGCTTCGAGAATACTCCTAAGTTTCCAGCCAAGCATTTCTCAATTGAATACTCAAGTATTCAATAACGTATACAAACTTAAATCCGGTCTTAAGCTCTACAACCCGTTTCCCACCAGATCCTCCTAGTTGACGAGGCGACCGCCAACCTGGACCCGGAGGCCGAGCGTCAGATCCTGGACGCCATCCGCTGCTCGTTCGGCGGCAGCACCGTGCTGTTCGTGGCGCACCGCCTGGCCGGCGTGCTGGAGAGCGCGCGCGTGCTGGTGCTGGGTCAGGGACAGGTGCTGGAGCTGCGCGCGCCCGACGACGCGCTGCAGGACTCTACCTCGCATCTCTACTCTTTAGTTTACGGCTCCTAAATACACATCGATTTATTCTACCGTACCCAGTCTTTCGAGCTCCGACTTAAGTCATTCACGCCGGTTGCCACGGCATACGCGCGGTTCAATCAGGTCGCGATCCAACATGTGCACATTCCATCAACTTCATTACTGCAACATTAGCTTTGATGCACTCGACAGTCGGTGTAAATCGTACTTAAGGAGACAAATATTTAGTATTGGTGGCTCTCTTGTGAGTCAACATGACTCCAAAATCGGGATTGGACACTATTGTAAAGAGATGTGCCGACTATTCGGCCAATAAGTCGGCGACTAGTTGCCCAGAAGCGCAAACAAGTCAGTGGGGGCGATTAATATGAAATTATATACATATATTGTTAATAATTTTTACTTTTGTTCAGAATGTCGGTTATTAATCATATGTAAAATCTATAAACCAGCCTCAGTCCTTGTTACTCAATAATTTAACTTAATTCAAGAGAAAATATAATTTTAATTTGTAAAAGATCGCGTGCGGTCAAATGCACTTTACAATGTACTCAACACCAGTGACAAAACGTTAAGAGAAACGTCACTGATATTGCTGATAGCCCCAGAGCTCGAACAAAAATAATGAATCGATTTAGTTGGCAGTTCGGCGTGTTCACAGCCGATTAGTCGGCTAGGCAGCCTATCATGTATTTCATATTATTATTTTTTTAACGAGACGTAGCGATGGTCATTGACTCTATTAATATACGGGCTATTCGCGTTGGTAAGACTGAAAAACGAACATAGAATGTCCTGGATATGACTTCTAGAGCTGATTAATCCAATTTTTGACTTCTATCATGCACTTGCCCAAATTCTAGATATTATACTTTTTAAATTATTTAATTATTGTGATTTCTTAATAACATAATTTAAATTCTAAGTCAAAAAAGAATTATGTGATTGCTAGTTCCCTTCAAAATAGCTTACATTATTAAAATTAATCCTAGAAAACTTAAACCGTGGTCGCATTTACATTAGATACTTCGTTGACTTGTCAAGCAAGTTTTTCAAACTCTGACCCCTCTTGTTATGATGTTCCCCTTTTGGTTTGCCTCATACAAAAACAATAGGGCAATACGTTTTTTGCCAATGAAAACACCAATCTGTTTTGATATGACGACTTAGAAGCTTGCACATTCCAATGAAATGAAGAAAATCGTCGAAAAGCAGGTTTAAGTTTACTTGGATTATTATAAATTGATAATATATACAAGCGGCGTCACAATGAATGCCAATATGTTACTATTTCTTATGAACTGACATATAAGATAATATTGTTGAGTAGTTCTAGCTAGACTGAGAGATCACTTTACTCGCAATGACGTTGATTTGTCATGCTGCAAGAAAGTATTAGTGTTGTTCTAGGTATAAAATAAAAAATGTTTTCCTTTATTAGAGCTATAAGTAACTCCAATAAATTAGTTACCGACGGCTTATTCTCTTAGTAAAACTTCGAGAACGTATGTTTATGATTTGTAGAACCGCTGGCCGCTGGCAAACATTAACAGGAGACTAGCACCAGTGTCAGTGCTTATGACGAATAAGATTTTAAGATAAATGTGTTTTCCTTGTATGTTTATCCTTACCTCATATCAGACTTAAATCGATTTCCGTTATTGAATAATTATATAAAACAAAGTCGATTCTTGTGATATTGTAATTATATTGAAAGGTGTACGTAGTTTTCGCATTTTATAAACAACAAATATTGGAACACTCAACGGATTTCTGTTGTAAGTATTTTTTTTTCAGCAGTATAGTATTCCTGAAACTGGTAATATCTCATAAATTAATATTAATTTTGTGAATTAATGATAAATACGAAAATTACGTATATCTTCAGATAACTATTATTGTAAGGAAATATTTTTGTAATATTAAAAAAATTCGTTCATTCTATTCTTTATGTACTTATTTTTTCCTGTTATTCAATATTTTTATTAGGTACTATGGTAAAAATTGTACCTACGTAAACGACAGAATAATATTCAGGGTGAAATTTCTAACTGGGCGTGGTTATTCTCTGGGTGCGAAGTACTAGGTGGGGGTAGTACTATTCGATTGCTCAGGAAATCAGGGTGGCGAATAGTAAAACTAATGTAGCCTACATTCTCATGTCTAAGAGGACATAGCTTTGCCAACTGTCAAAAACGCGCTAATCTCAGGGACTTCTTCATTCGTTAAGCGAGTTCGATTCCCGGTTCAACCATGTAACTATTTAAAAATCTATGAATGCAGTTAAAATATATCTTAGTAGTTTGTAGTAATGTCATGTTTATTGACAGAAGTCAGTAAAATGTTCCATCTACAATATTTAAGGTACTTTCCCTCCATGTGGCATAGCAGTGGGACGCCCTGTATATCGTAGTCAACCTCACCATGTATCATCAAGGAAATGGTGCAGCTAGGCGGGGGCGAAGTGGACTCTAGCCTGACGCTCAGAGGATAAAAAAAATCTTAAAACGGCGATCACCAGTCCGTAAAGCAGTGCAACTTATGAAAACATGACCTACAATTATAATTTATACTTCTGGTATCTGATGAGTGAGGACTCAAAGAACCTAAGAGGCCTGACAAAACTGATGTCGCCGACGATCACGTTTAAGTCAAGCGCCTCCACTGCTCGCACAAAGCCCTATGTTAAAAAAATACTTGATATAATATGCTTTATTAGTTACTGGGAACAGATAGTCCGAGAGGCCTCGCAAAGCTGATGTCGCTGTGATATCACAATCATATTTGTTATAGACGACTTGGGGGAATCCACATCATCTGCCTAGCCTTTTCCCAATTATAATATTATAATTATATTGGGGTCGGCTTCCAGTCAAACCAGATTCAGCTGGATATCAGTATTTTACATGGAGCGACTGCCTGTCGGACCTCCACAACCCAGGAACTGGGCAATACAATACCCCATGGTAAGACTGGTTGACAGACTTTAGAGCTTCTGACTAACAGTAACGACTGTCAAAGATCTAGAAATGACAGCCGGGACCAACGGCTTTACGTGCTTTCCGAGGCACGGAGGAAACTCGCTATAACAGATGGTCACCCATCCACAGACCAACCTCGGCAAGCGCGGCTTAACCCGGAAGATCGACCTGTGCGGCTGTAATTATTTAGCCACGAGCTCCTGCTACTTGGGGGAAACCAAATCTAACTAAAACAAAGGGGCCTCGCGCGAGCAGTATAGGCATGTTATATTTTGCTTTCTGAAAAAAAGGTACTCGTACATGCGTCTTGCCCCGTCTATTTTCGGTTTCGCTAGGCAACTGAGGAATAGGGTGGTCAAAAATACCCAAAAAATATCACGTGGTTAATGGACGGCAAGCGGAGGTTGCGAGTTCAAAAATCAAGCCCAGCCCAACCAATGTGTATTTTTAAATTCTTAACTAGGTACTTTCTAAGTTTACCTTGAATATCATTGACATCGGTGGCGGAAAACACCTGAGAAACCCTGAAGTAAATAAATAAATAACTGTAACCACAATAGACTTTTTAGTCGACAAGTTTTTTCCATTGAGAAGGATTTTTCTATGGATTTTTCTGAAATCTATGGTTGTCATAGATTGTGGTTGTGGGAAAAAGCGCGGGAACTGCGAAATAATAGGCGGTCCTTTTTTTACTTCTTGAAATTTTATTTCAATTTTAATTTAGTTTGTACATATTTTCCTGTTTTTATTCTGCTAACGATTAACTTAGTTTATAAAACAAGTAGTTTTCATAAGAATTAAGATGCCTAAGAAAAGGAAAAAACCTAAACAAGATCCTGGTGAAGAAATTGTCACTGGTCTTCCGGATTCATCTTCGGAGACAAGTGAATCAGACTACGTTGACTCCTGCACTGCGGAAGAAAAGACTGCAGAGAAGTATGCCCCGTATAAGGTGACAGACTATAGTCGCAGGTACCCTGAGGACGCCGTAGCTGGGTATGACTTTATTGTTTTTATTGAGAGCACTAATGAAGAACAACCAATAGGCCAAAGAGATATGATGTACCTGAGTGGATGCTTCACTAGATTTGTTAAAGGGATTAAGTACTTGAAAAAGATCAACAGATACAAAATCGGCGTAGTTTTCGATCGCCCGAATTTAGCCAATTCATTCTTGGATAATGTTACTTTTCTGAGAGAACAGTCGATCAAAGCGTCGATTCCGGCTGGAACGACAGAATTGTCTGGAGTTATCACGTCAGTACCTACGGATATGTCAAACAAAAAAATTTTTAAAGCAATATCAAGTTCAAAAAAAATTATAAGCGTTAGAAGAATAATGAAAAAAGTTAGAGTAGGTAGCTCATCTGAACTACAGCCTACCCAAACTGTAGTTATTACTTTCGCTTCATCTACATCTTTACCAGATTACGTACATATTAAGATGTGGCGGCTTTCAGTACTGCCCTATATTCCACCAGTCAAGCAGTGTTTCCGTTGCTTACGTTTTGGGCATTTAGCCAAATTTTGTAAAAATTCGCAAAGGTGCTCAGTATGTACTGAGGGTCATTCCTTCAAGGAGTGCTCTATACCTGCTGAAAAAGCTGTATGTGTCCATTGCAAAGGTAATCATCTGTCCATATCTGGCCAATGTCCCATTAAGAAAAAAAAGATTGCTGAAAGCAGAAACACATTGAAAACCCCTTTTTCGGACTTATTTAATAAAGTTAATTTCCCATCACCGAACAAATCGGAAAATTCGACGGATATTATAAACTTGATGTTGTCTAATAGCACAGCATTAAGTTTGCTGACAGAATCTATTGTTAACTTGATTAAGTTAAATAAAACACAAAATGAAAGTATTTGTACACAAACTATAACATCTGCTATTAGAGAGACTATTAAAGGTAAAAATATTATTATATAAAATTCACTAACAAAATTTTAAATATTGCTCAGTGGAATGCACAAAGTTTGCTAAGTAATAGACTACAGTTTCAGCAGTTTCTCTATAATAATGACATTCATTTAGCCTTAGTTTCAGAAACATGGTTAAAACCACACATACAATACAACATTCGTGGCTTTACCACAGTTAGGAATGATTGTGGTAATGATCACAATGGTGTTGCTATATTTATACGTAATGGTATTGAATTTAGTTTATTAGACACATATTTTGACGATTCTATTCAAAATATTGCAATTAAAATTAAAATTAATAACAAATACATTTCAGTAGTTAGTTTTTACAGTCCTGGAAATTGCAGCCCTACTTTTGAAAAGAACAAATTTGATTCACTAATAAATAGTATACCTAAACCATTGATAATTGCTGGGGACTTTAATGCCCATCACACTTTTTGGGGTTGTTGTAGTGACGACTCTCGTGGCAGAGCTATAATGAATTCCATGGATGAAAACGACTTGATACTCTTAAATGATGGTCAGCCAACTACTGTAGGGTCTCATCTATGGAGACCAAATGGTCTTGATTTAACTATGGTTTCTTCTTCCTTGGCTTTGTCTTGTGAATGGCAGGTTTATCAGGATTCTATAGGCAGCTATCATTTGCCTACCATTACAAAATATGTTATAGATACTGCTAATGATGTGGATCCTTCTAATGTTTCAAATATTCCTCTTCATTGTAATCTGAAATTAGTTGATTGGTCTATTTATAAAAAGATTGTAAATGACATGATGGAAAGTTTTCAGTATAATAACTTGAGTCATATTGATACATATAATAATTTGTGTTCAATAATCCTACAAGCAGTTCAGAAGTCAGTAATCAGTTTTAATAAAAACAATACCACTTGTGACTCTCGCAGATCTAAGAGGAAGCTTCGACTCCCTTGGTGGAACGAGAAGTGTACTAGAGCTGTACAAGATTGTAAGCAAGCATACGTCTTATTTAAATCAAATTCTTGTTTAGACAATTTTATAAGTTTCAAACAAATGCAAGCTCGAAAAAAACGTATTCTGCGACAGGAGCGTCGTGCATGTTGGTTAGAGTTTTGTAATTCTATTAATAGACTCACTCCAATGAGTCAAGTTTGGACTAAAATGAGGAAGTTAAAAAATGTTTCTACAAATAATAGCTTGTTTTCTAGTAATGAATGGATCTCTCAATTTCTGCATAAGTATACTCCTGATTCAGTTCAAAATGTTTACACAGTTAGTCACAATAACTTACAAAATTGCACAAATAATTTCATGGTAAAAAATTTTTCTATTGATGAGCTAAAATCTGCTTTAAGATCAAGAAAAGATTCAGCATGTGGCTTAGATTGGCTCTCATACAAAATGTTCAAATTATTAAATTCACACAGTTTGTCTATATTTTTAAATATTTTGAATTCACTTTGGCATTGTTCTATTATTCCTGAGGAATGGAAAACAGATTGTTTAATACCTATCCTGAAACAAGGTAAAGACCCTAACAGCGCTGACTCATACCGTCCTATTACTCTAAGTTCGTGTGTTGGTAAAATATTTGAACAGCTTCTAAAACAACGTTTGATTTTTTACATTGAAAGTAATAATCTATTACCTTACAATCAATTTGGCTTTCGTTGTGATCGTTCTGCTCGGGAAAGTCTTAGTCATTTATTTCTGGATATCCATAGTGCTCTTGTCGAGCATAAAATGTTGGGATGTGTTTTCTTTGATATTGTTGGTGCTTTTAATAATGTAAATTTAAGTACATTGTCATCCATTCTCCTTTCACTAAATGTTCCTGAAAAAATAGTAACTTGGATTTTTGAGTTTTTAAATGAACGTAAACTGTATGTAAAAGTCAATAATCAATTAATAGGACCTAGGTATTCTTATAGGGGAGTTTCTCAAGGAGGAATATTAAGCCCCCTATTATTTATTTTATATATTTCTAGATTAAATACTGTGTTAGGTAATGATGTCTGTAATTTACAATTTGCTGATGATTTGGTTGTATATTGTTCAGGAGAAAACCTTAATAGCATTGAAAGCAAACTCAATGCTAGCTTGAAAAAATTGGGACATTATTTTGAATGTCTCAGTTTGGAAGTCAGCAATGAGAAAAGTAAGGTTGTTGTCTTTTCCAAAAATGTTGTTGGTTCTAATAGTATTAAAATTTATTACAATAATAGACTTATGTTAGTGGATAGTTCCATAAAATTTTTAGGTGTTACTTTTCTCAGTAATTTTAAATGGAACGTGTATGTTGACTACTTAGCAAACAGAGCATTAAAAGCTTGCAATATTTTGAAATCTCTCGCTGGCACTTATTGGGGTGCTGATCCAGGGACATTACTGATTTTATATAAGTCCTTAGTAAGAAGTCACTTTGAATATGCATTTTTTTGCTATAGTGGTGTACAAAAACTAGTTGAAAAACTAGAAAAAGTGCAAAATAGGTGCTTACGTGTTATTTTGGGAGCAATGTGTTCAACACCTATAGTGTCAATGCAGGTTGAATGTAATTTGCCTCCATTGATAATTAGATTCAATTATCTCAGAACAAAATTCTTCATTAAGATTTCTTCTATCAGTGATCATCCTCTTCTATTGCAATTAAAGAAGGCTATTCATGTGACCCCTTTTCTAGTACAAGGTTTATCTGAAATTTTAAAAGATTGTTCTAATCAAAATTATTTTTCTAGCTCCATTTGGCCCTGTTATTTATATTCCTATGAATCAAAGTATTGTCCATTTAAAATAGTAATCAATGAATCTTTGAAGTTTAAAGAGGATGTTTACAGAATGCTTGAGGAATGGAATGGTTACAATCAATTGTACACTGATGGCTCAAAAAATGATAATGCTGTATCTATGGCTATTTATGACGTTCAGGCTCGAAGTGGGTTTGGAAATAGGTTATCTTCAGTAGCAACTGTGTATACAGCAGAGGCTATGGCAATACTCAGTGCTTTAGAGTATATTGAGTCTAGGCAAGAAAATAAATGGATCATTATCAGTGATAGTATGAGTGTATTGAGAGCACTAGAAAATCCCAGTTGTAATGCAAAAACAAGTTACATAATTTATAATATCAGAGAAAAATACAATAATTTACATAAGTTCAAAGATATCGTCCTTTTCTGGACTCCTTCACATATTGGGGTAGTTGGAAATGAACAAGTTGATTACCTGGCTAAATTCATTGTTAATCATCATCAGGAATGTCCAATTTTGAATAATCCCATTCCAAATTCAGATGCGGTGACTTATTTCAAATCAAATCTGGCACGTGAATTTCACAATTTCTGGCAGCAGGTAGTTGAAACCAAAGGAAAGTGGCTAGCTGAAATTAAAACAAAGATTTCTTCTCCTTGGTTTACAGGAGGAAATATCTATCGGAACAGAAAGTTTTATACAACGATTTGTCGTCTACGGCTAGGTCACTGTCGATTTAATGCACATCTGTTTCGAATTGGCATTCTGTCTTCCCCAAATTGTGATTATTGTAATTCTGCTGTACAAACATTGGATCACATTGTATTTGATTGTCCTAATTTTGCTCTTCAAAGGATCATTTTAGTTGATCGCCTGTTAGGTATTTATGAAAATGCTGAAGATATCCCGCGCTCGCTTCAGCAACTTTTGAGGAAAAAAGATTGTTTTTTACCAATTTACGATTATATTGTATCAACTGTTGATGAAATTTGAATTTGACATATCACACTTGACATAAAATTATATGAGATTGAGATACATTGAGATAAAATGATAATGTTGAGATACTTAAAAATAAAACATGAAAGAAGACTTGGCTCCGGCCTAACAAATGGCACTGAACTTGAATATATCAAAAGAAGACTTGGCTTACGCCTAACTATTGGTTATTGAAGACATAGAAAAAAAAATAAGACTTGGCTTCGGCCCGACTATTGGATATCGAAGACATTGAATAAAGAAGACATGGTTTCGGCCTTGATTTTAACATAGAAAGACAAGAAAGAAAAGAAGAATTGGAAGAAAAAGAAAACTAAATCAGACTTGGCTGTATGGGCTCAGCTCCCTTTGCCTGTCCTAAAGAGGACGAAGAGAAACAAAAAAAAAAAAAAGATTGTGGTTGTCACTTGCTATGTCAAAATTGTCAATGTCATCGTGGTGTCAAATTGTAATCGTCTTATTTAGATACGAATTCATTTGAGGTTGTTTTTATTCTTTATTTATTAAGTTAAATTTACCTTTATTTTCATACAACTATGCCGCCAGGCTTGTCACGGTTAAAAGCATTCACAATTTGCGTGCCATAACTTTGCTGGTGTAGAGAGAGCAAAAACAGCTTTCACGATGGACAACGTAACAGAAAAATTATTCCAATGTTTTGGACATCGCAAATTCAAAAGTGAACTTCAAGAGCGTGCGATAAGGGCAATTGCAAGGGGTAAGGACTTTAAATTCAACTAAATACTACAAAAATTGTCACCGTGTTAGGAGTGCGCATTAAAGTGTAAAGTCTACTAAATTTTTAGTGAAAACAAGTAAACATATTAAGTGTCAAACTAAAAATAACAATTTACCGCATTGAACACTGGAGTTATAACTACACTAAAATATCTACATTCCTTTTTTATTATACTATTTGACGAAATTAGCTCATCCGGACACTAATATCTTTTAGACCAAACCAACCTTAGAAACACTGGTGCTGGAAAGTTAACATATTTTTTTACAACTAGGTTTTTATGTGTATTAATAAATGGAATTATTAGGGCATAACTATAATACTTATTAATATTAGGGTTTGTTCAAATTAACTAATATTTTGATATTTCATAGTAATAATAATTTATTATCCTTTTTCAACTTATATGATTTTATTTCAGGTGTTCATGATGTATATGTATCAATGCCAACAGGCTCTGGAAAGTCTTTGTGCTTCCAGCTGCCAGCAATGTTGCAGGATAACAAAGTTGCAATTGTGTTCTCTCCACTGTTGGCTCTTATCAAAGACCAAATTGACCACCTCTCTAAAATTAAAATTACTGCAGAGTCTATTAACTCCAAAATGACATCAAAAGACAGAGAGAGAGTTCTTAATGATTTGAGGAGCATGAAACCTAACACTCGATTTTTATATGTCACGCCTGAACAGGCTGCCACTGGCACATTTCAATCTCTAATGGAGCATCTTGTCAAATACAAGAAAGTTTCTTATGTAGTTGTGGATGAAGCTCATTGTGTTAGTGAGTGGGGTCATGACTTTCGGCCAGATTATTTGAAATTAGGTAATCTCAGAGAACAGTATAAAAGTGTACCATGGGTTGCTCTTACAGCTACTGCAAGTGCTGAAGTAGCAAAAGATATTCTGTCTAATCTCAAGCTGTTGTTACCTGTGGCACAATACAAAACACCAAGTTTCAGAAGAAATTTATTTTATGATGTAATGTATCAAAACTGTATAGATGATGAAGTGGGACATTTATTGGAGTTTCTAAAAAAATGCTTAAAAGAGGATGATAATGTTAAACCAGTTAGTATAATTTTGATTTTCCTGTTAAATTTTATTTTTATTGGCACATGTTTTCAAATTATTGTTTAATTTACCATATTTCAGAAAGATAAAAATGCTGTTATTGTTTATTGTCGGACACGAGAACAAACTGAAGATTTAGCTAACATGTTATCTAAAAGGGGTCTAATATCTTTAGCTTATCACGGAGGTATGCTTTGTAAATGCTTATAAATATAATATTTAGGTGTGTGGAATTTTTGTAAACAATACAGGTGGCCTAACATGACATCTTAAAGCATGAATAGTTCCGCATAGGGAACGAAATGTCACTAGACTAATTGTATAGCTCTGTCTCTTTCCCATGACCTAAACTGGATCGCGTTAAGAGCTCGTGGTAAGGCTCCTGATTTTGTTTTGACAAGTTTTTATTTTTGTTATCAATCAGCTTAGGAAAATATTAGCAGCTGCATTTGTTTTACACTGAAATTTCAGGTATGAAGTCTGGTGAGCGCATATCAGTTCAAGAAAAATGGTCACACGGTGAGGTCCCGTGTGTGTGTGCGACCGTGTCGTTCGGCATGGGCGTCGATAAGGCAAGCGTGCGCGCCGTAGCGCACTGGGGTATCGCACAAAATGTCGCCGCCTATTACCAAGTAAGAGACCTCAAAGTTCTTAATCAATTTTTACTCAGAATAGTAGACTAAAAGCTCTTGTTTTGTGCTTATACATGGATGGAGCACCAAAAATAGCGGGAAAAATCTTTCTACTATTTACAAATATTGATTTTCTATAAAGCTCTAAAACTTCTTATTTTCCTGAACCACTGATTCACATCAGAATGGCAGCGGTCAGCAGGGTTTCTGATTACTCTAGTTTTTTTTTGCTCCTTATATCCTTTTTCATTGTGCAATAAGCAATTTAATCATTTTCACTCAAAATATATCGGTTTCCTTGCCGAATGTAAAAACTAAACAGTTCAAGATGAGACTAAGTAAAAAAATAGTGTTGGGAGGTCGCCGACGGTGTTGTGAGCTGCCTCGAGGCTGCGTGGTATTTTCATATTTTACAAGCAATACTCGTCTTTAAACTATGTAGATAAAGTTTAAAATTAATATTAATTCGTTATGAATAAATGACTTAAATGGCTTGCCCTTCTAGTGTGTATCGGCCGTAAAAGCTATAATCGGCACACGTATGTTAATAATTCACAACATCAAAATCGCCCTCAGCAATTCCACCTTGTCCTACCTACCCATGCCAAAGGTCTAGCAAGCTGTTTAATATCCTCAATTGTTCATCTCATACAGGAATCTGGTAGAGCGGGACGTGATGGCAAGCCAGCTTTTTGTCGTATTTATTATTGCCGTAATGAACGCAATGCAGTTGACTTTCTGTTGAAAACAGAGGTAGGAAGAGCAAAAACACCAGAACAAAAGAATCGGTGTAAAACTGCCTACAAGAGTTTTGAAATTATGGTGAAGTACTGTGAAGATATCAAGTAAGTTATTCATTAATAAATTTTCAGCCTTTTGTAAAATACGAAAACATTAAGAAAAATGTGATAATAATCAGATGCCGACACAAAGTATTCGCGGAGTACTTCGGCGAGGAGGTGCCGAAGTGCGGCGGTCGCTGCGACGTGTGCGCGGACGAGCGCAGCGTGCGGCGCGCGCTGGAGCAGCACCAGCGTCGCGCCGCGTCCGCGCAGCTGCGGGCCGGCGGGCTCGTCGTGCACCAGGACGTGGCCGACCTGTACGGGGAGGGGCGCCAGGGACAGAAAAAGTTATTATATTTTTAATAGTCTTTACAAACTCCCGATCAGATTCAATTGAATACCTGTATTTTATCAGCCATGGTTATCCATGAAAAGGACATACAAAATTTTGGGGTAAATCCTAAATAGTACGTCGTAGTTGTAGTTACTACTGACGTGCCCCTGCTATGAGATTCTGAAAATCTTTAAGAACGTATGCTAATTTGGGTGAACAATATAAATCTAGGTAGCTAAATAAAATATTTACATTTTATTTCCATTACAGAGAGTCTGAGTCTTATTACGGTGGTGGAGATGACACCGACTCGGATGGTGAAACTAACAGGCGGCGTGTTGCACAAGAAACTAAGGCTCTCATTTTGCAAGAGTTCGCTAATAGAAAAAAACGCACAGAAGACAAGAAAGAAAAAAACGAAAACGAATCTGCCAAATACTCAAAATGCAAAGCAGCGGAAAGTACAGGGAATAAAGTAAGTCTTGAACATCCAAAACTATATTTGTAACTGAAGTCTTGATAATATTAACTGTTAACTCTTTCTTAGTGTTATAAAAGCCATCAAATGACTCTTTGTGAAAGTAGGTATAAAACTCTTACCAACTAAAAACCACTGTTCCTTCATATGCCCTTTGCTTTCCAGTGCCGTGGTGCCCTTTTAGGAAAGTCCGATGACCTTAAAAAAAAACTACGTCCTATACATATAAATCTACAAAAGCGGTTCTGTATTTCGATTTCTGGTTCAAAGTATCGCTATCGAAAACCCTAAACATCGATCTTTATTTATCGAGAATCCCTGCTTGGCATAGACAAGAGCTAGTACACACGATAAACGATCAGCTAATACTGGCAACTTATCTCCCATCATACCATCTATGTTAGCTTCCTTTATACCCTTGCAGATAGGAATAGGAGCCACGCGTAGTGAAGCCCCTTATAATGGTCCACTATTGACATTGAACTCTGTGACACTGGATTGTGATTTCACCAGCAAAATGTAAAATTTTACTTTTAGGTAAACGGATTAACAGTAGCAAGCCGCGATGGCTATCTCACATTACTTACTGATGCCCTAAATAACAACTTTCAAAGCACGAAGGAAATTGACCATATTGAGAAGCCAATGTCGAAACACAACATAGAACAGTGTGCTATAGAATTGGAATATGAGGCATTTTCTAGTAGCACGGTCATCAGTTTGTACAGGCGAGCGATGTCCAAATTGGTAACGATTTTTTTTACTAATCATAAACATAGAAAGCATATCCATACAATGCTAATAATGATGTTTTTTAAACAGATTTCAGCCGTTAAAGCATGTAAAGATCAAGTGTATCCACAGTTAAAAACATTTGAACCTAAGAAAGGCAACACACTCGAGCAACAAAGAGGGAAAAACTGCAATGGTTTTATTACAGCATCACAATTAGGTAAGCTTGAATTCGTAGGATGAATTAACTTATATGTACTTTAATCAAGTTGACCGCCTCATTAATCTAGTGACTGCTGAGCAAGAGTCCTAGGTTCGATTACTAGGTCGGGCGATGTCGCGGTGTGATTGTTGAAATGTTTGTAAACACACCTTTATTGCAGGAGAAATTCTTAGGGAGGAGTTAGTTTATTAATGAAAAACCGAAAGATATCTCCAGAAACTAAGCTCTGTATTGCACTTGACCCACACTGGTTTTTCGAATTTCTAAGACGTTTAACTATTGACTACAATTAAATTATGCTTGAGATGACATTATTGTTTTTTTTTTCAAAGAAATGGACTTGAAAAAGGTTGCACCGCAGTTATCTAAAGCTGAAAAAGAATCAAAAAGAAAAGCAAATTCTTTCAGAAGAGACCCATTAACACAAACGAAATTAAAAAGTTTTTTTAAGAAATCATCAGAAGCGTCTTCTGACAATACACCACATGATAGTGAAGATGATGGTAGTGGTCTTGTAATTGATGAAAATGACGAAGACACGAAAAACAATGACAACAACGAATTTCATGTAAATTGTAATGATACTACACTCAAATTAAAAGACACTGATGATGATACTGGTGATGACCATACAACAACGGTTAAATCTGAAGATAGCAGTAGCAAATATACATCTGGAAAAGATTCGAAAACATTTGTAATAAATATAACGTTACAAGGTATACCGAATAAACATAAAGAAACTTCTGATGTTAATAATGAACAAGGCATTGACAACAATGAAAAGCAAAATGATGAAAGTAAAATCAAACAGGAGATAGATCGTAAAGTACACAAAGGGAAACCCCCTTCAAAACGAAAAATCAAAGCTCTTTTTGGAGAATCTTCTGATAGTGACGGCGAAACAAGATCATCTAAGAAATTAAAAACTTCGCATCATGATAAAAGCGATCGCAAACATAAGCACTCTAAGAAAAATAGCGCCAAAGAATCTAACAAACAAAATAACAAGAGACACGACATTTCTACAGAATCGACATCTTTATATCGTCAGTCAGATGAAGAATCTGAAAAGGAATTAATAATAGATGATGGTACGGACTTAACGATAAGCAAAAGCGCAGACGATACGTTAATAATTAGTGACATTAAAACTGATCAAGTTCATAAAAACGAGATTAATTCAGATGACATGAAAAATGATAATGAAACGTCTCTAGGAGACAATAAATCCAGCAGTTCCTTAGACCACATAGGAAGTGATGATGCAAATTACAAAAAAGCACGTAAATTAAGTCTAGAAGCTGACGCTGTTTTGCAACAACTGCAAATGTTCAAAGATCTGCCACACGAATCTGCACCTCCTGAAATAATGCCGGATGTCGAGCAAATAGAAGCATTAGTTACCATAAACTCTTCTCCAAAAGCATCGAAACATAAAGACAAAGATAAACATGCAACAAAACACAAACTCAGCTTAGGTAAAAAAATCAAGGATGAACGAAAGACGAAAGAAGGCAAAAGTGAAAAACATAAAACAGATAAGCCACATCGTAAAGAAAGCAAGCACAAAAGCAAAAACGATGCAAGTAATGAAACTACAACAAAGAAAACAGAAAAAGTGGATCTTGCTGGGCTAGTAGTTAAACTACTCATGCCTTATTATAAAAAGAAAAAAATAAGCAGTCGTGATCTGTTTAAAACTACTGCACGTCATATTGTTCATCAATTACTGGCTATACAAGTTACAGGTAAGTCAGAACAACAGTTTTATGCCCACAAACAGTGCTCAAGGATTTATTACGTCTCAGATACACTTGCACAGATATTTACAACCCTAAAAAACACTGTTCTCTATGAACTTGGAGGGTTGTATTGGTGATTTTGATGATAATTCTGTAACTACATACGTCTTACAACCGCGAATAATATTTTAATCAACATAAAACCCAGCAATGGCCTGCAAATTGCAAAAAACGCAAGAAATTTTGAATTTCGCGGGCTGGTTGGAGCATTCACCTTAAGTTCATAAATTACATAATTATAAGGGTTGAGTTTTCCGCACGCAAAATACGCGCATACGACGTGGACTGTGGATACCAGCCCGTTATACAATACAAGGGTTGAGTTGATAATAAACTGCAAGTGGTTATTTTTTAGAGAATTTTTAAACTAAATTGTGAAAGCACTTTGCAAACTTAAACGAAAAAATTAATTCTTGAGCACTGGTCCAAGAAACCTAATGCCCGTTATCACTGACCATCAGCGACGTATTCACATTTTAAAAAGGTGTTTTGTATTTGGGTGATATGATACTGAGAAACTGAGCCAAAACATGTTTTTCTGTTATTTGCCAACCAACACTCTAACATAACATTTTTTTTTAATATGGCCTGCAAAACAAAGAAAGTTTTAAGAAAAAATCAACACAGGAACTTTCTGGCACTTAATTTCCCAAAATATGAGTAGTTTTGTAACAAACTTGTATTCCCTAGATTCAGTCATGCATATGAACGACTGAATCTAGCTAGGGAATACATCATCAACAGTAAAGTCTCAATTCAAAGTCGTGATTGTCGTTGATTTCTAACAATAAGCACTTCATCACAGACTGGAAATTTTTTGAAAATCTTTAAAGTACAATATCATGAAAACGAGTCAGTTTGGACTCCCCGTTTTCGTGGTTAAAATTGTTGCAAATTAGGTCTAGTATCACCCATGTCAAGCATCTAATTACCAATCACCCTGTATATTAAGACGTTGCTTTCATTCGGTTTCTAAGCTTGTAGCTGGAAAACTGTGTGGACCGTTGCCACACAGTATTCCAGTTACCTAGTACTAATAGCTACCTAGTACTCCTATGGCCCCATTGCCTATGAAATAATAAAGGTGGAACTTACTTATCTCCTTGCTAAGTTTCGAGAAGCCAAATTGACCCCTAATAAATAAGTTGCAACTTGTCTGGTCTTTGGGCTAAGTTTCAAAGGGAAAATTGTCTCCTAACCCTAAATATATACTTTTTTCACTATTCGCAATTTATAAAGTGTATCAATATTTTTTTTTTACAGAGGAAGCAGCTATTGAGTTATTGTTAAAGAAAACGTTTGGTAAAGAGTTTAAAATAGAAAGTGAGAGTGATTTAGTAGATAAGTTAAATCTGAGCAATGTTGTATAAAATATTTATTAAGTTTAAAAGTCTTATTAATAATATCGTTATTCTTGTACCCATGAATAGTTAATAAAATGAAAAGGAAAGTTTAAATTTTCTTTGGTTCCTAATAATATGGCTTGTACTGCTTATTTCCCAGTCTATTGTATTGTCTACATATTCGTTACTGATTATGGTCTAGATTAGAGTTAAGCCTGGTCCAGACTGGTGTAACGTGTAATGTAATTTATGTGGACGGTACTACGAGCCATCCACACTTAGAATTCGCGTTACATTACACGGTGCATAACATTACGCGTTACAGCAGTCTGGACCCAGCATTAGAGGTGACAGAAAAGAGCAGGGATATTTACACGGTTCGATTTGTCTGGTGACTAGCCGTGCTGTAGCTTGTAAATTTCACACGGGGCCAAGCTGGGGAAACTTACTCAACTTCGGCCACCAATACACCTGATTTCCGGCTTCCGTAGGCGCGGGTGCGGACAGCCAGTAATGGGCGACTCGCTGTCCAATCATGGACCATAATACTGGTCGACGGCGCGTCGTGTTCCACTTGCGCCTTTAGTAACTGATAGCACAATGACGGGCCCCCTCAGAGGACTAAACCCTGCCGGAGATGCGGGACTAACTAGCTACTTGACTTGAAGGACACCGTGGATATTTGCCAATACAAGTCTGATATTCCCTCCTGAACTGTTCTGGGTGGGAGAGAAAGACTCATTTGATGATTTTACATCGTTAAAAAAAAGCATTACATCATTTTGTATAATTATTATTTGCATAATTAATATTTATTTTTCTTACAAGCTTCTAAATAAAGCATATAATTTTAGAATAATTATAACCTAAATTACGTTTTTATTAATGTATAACACCTAAAACAAAACATTAAATGTTGTTCTCTAGCCTTTGTTGAATACCTAAATGTATTTCTGTTTTTAGTATTTTAAAAATGTTTTATAATATTACTTAGTAATTACAATACACCGATCACCCTTGTTTTTAAAGGGCATCCAAAGGTTCTCGTCTTGAAAATATCGCTTTGGGCGATAATAATATTGTAAAATTTAAACATAATTTTCTATCTATTACACATACAATAGTTCAAGAATGTTTCGCCACGTACTAGGACCTAATGAAGTACTCAGTTCAGCATGTGACGCAGCAGTAAAGGAGAAATGTGGTGTGTCAGTGTGCGGTGACGTGCGCGGGCGTGTGCGTCAGATGCGGAGCGCGCGCTTGCGGGGGGGGGCGGCGGAGCGGGCGGCGGGGCGGCGGCGCGCGCGCGGCGTGTCGGGGGAGGGGGGCGCCGTGCCCGTCACCAGGTTGCGCACGTTCCCAAACGTCACCTGCACACCGATGGTGCTCTGGAACACTTGCACGCTTTTCATCAGTTCCTCGTTGTCCTCCAACAGCTCCTTGATCTGTGAATACGACCGCTCTTCAAAAATCTACTAACAAAATCAAAGCACTTTTGAATTGTCAAATACAAAAAATATATAATTAAACACTACAGAATTATAGTGCTACAGTCCCAGTCAGAAGACATATAAATGTACCGTAGATTAGCGATGGGCCGAGTCGACGTTTTGGTAACTCGAGTTGCTCGAGTTGACTCGTTAACTAACTCGAGCTGCAACTCGAGTTGACTCGACTCGGCCTGCCCGCGTCTTTGCGTCGTCCGACCGAGTCAGTAAACGCTCAACTCGGCGCATTGTTCCGCGAGTTGCGAGTTTGCTACGTTCACAGTTCATCATGTCGAGTCCGACGGGCTGTGTGGCGTCGAGTCAATGATAGTTTCGTTACCGTTCCACAATCAGATGTCACAAAACGAACTACTTATGTCAGTACATAAGTAGTTCGTTTTGTGACGTCTGATTGTGACATTGTTTTGCAGTCAAAACAATGTTAACATTTTTACCTAGTAAATAATAAGAAACTAAAGAACTTCCACGCAACACTTTTTTCACTTCCATTAGCCATTCTAAACTTATTAAAGTTATCAAAACAAACAACAATTGTACTAATAAAACTGCAACAAAACAATAAACAACGTAATAATAACAAAAAAATAAACAAAACAAATTAGCGAGTTGGCTTTCTAACTCACAAAGAGATTATATTAAAGAATTGGTCGTTTATATTTTAATATTCTTTGTCGTCTGATAAGAAACCACCAACGAGAACTTTCTCTTTCACTCGCGTCTCGCACGTTCAGTCGTTCGGGCTGATTCGGACTCGCTCGTAATCGTTCGGGTCTCGTAACTCGCGGACTAATCGGCGCACGCGCGCGCTCTTCGGGACAACTCGAGTTGCAGATATATTGACTCGAGCTGACTCGCTCACGGTCTGACTCGAGTTACTCGAGTTGGATAACTCGAGTTGCCCATCGCTACCGTAGATGCCACCCATCCATTCCAAGGAGTAGATCTGTATGGTGAAGAACGGGCAAGAAACTCCTTGGACACTCTTTTTAGAATGCCATAAATTTTACGGAACCTTTGTTACATCATTAGTTTTGAGATGTTATTGAATGCATTACCCACACATTCATAGTGTGACTTTTTGATTTCTTAAGTATCATATAGTCATTTAAGTAATGCATTGAAACAACATTTAAACTGATTACAATGGTTAGGTTATGGTTATGGGTAGAGAAACTAAGAGTCACTCAACGAGCAATGGAAAGAGCTATGCTCGGAGTTTCTTTGCGGGATAAAATCCGGAACACGGATATTCGGCGAAGAAATTTTACGCGCTATGTCGGTGACTCTGGGTCACCGACATAGCTCGTAAAATTTGCAAGTTGAAGTGGCAATGGGCAGGCCACATCGCTCGTAGAACTGACAACCGATGGGGAAGAAAGGTTCTCGAGTGGCGACCACGGACCGGAAGACGCAGCGTAGGTAGGCCTCACTGGGCCTCCCACTAGGTGGACCGACGACATCGTGAGAGTCGCGGGCAACCGATGGATGCAAGTGGCGAATTATCGTTCGGCGGTCTAAGGGGGAGGCCGATGTTCAGCAGTGGACGTCTTCCGGCTGATGATGATGATGATGATGATGATGACAATGGTTAGAATATTTAAAAACAAAATCTTTGTTTTTTGTAATAAAATTCAAATCATTTACTAAACTTCGCGAAAACTGGTTTCTTTAATATTACTGCAACATTTTAAATATAACTGATATGGGCAAGTTGAGCTCTATGTCCAAAATGGACAAAGCTTCCAAAATGTTAGTGTAATTACATACTTTTTTCTTCACAATCTGCCGTCAGCAAACCTTATTTTCTGATAGAGCGGCATAGTGCACGCCGTTATCACGGTAATATAATAATACAGTACTCCAACTTCATACAAACGGACGAAAAGCGAGCTATACCTACGCGCCTCGATGTCGGGGCGCGCTCGGGGTGCAGACAGTCACGGCTGTACCGCAGTGTCGAGCGGACGGTGTGTTGGTTTTTTAACAATAACCGCGTGTTTTTATCTCTAAAATTTAACAATAAAGCACTTCGTACGACTCAGTCGTGGCGCAAATATTTTTCGGTCTCAAATACTTCTATAATATATCGGACTTTATAAGCCCGATTTGTTTTTCAAACAAAAACATGATTTTTTAAATGAAATCTACCAATCAAAAAACAACACGCATTTTTATTGAACACTTCCTATTCAATAGACAAAGTATTTCATTTATTTATATAAAAAAGTATATTTACAATCACAAAACTAAAATAGAAACAGAAAGTACGCAAAGGCAAATGTTATTAAAATGTTGTAGACGGGTAGCCCTAACGCATGTTTACGTACCGCGCGGCTGTAGGTATTTAAATCTGTCTGGCGGCCGAGTTACGCTACTGTATTATTATTATACTGTGCCGTTATCGTTTGAAATCGATGAGTTCGTTGGATATTTTGGATTTCACACAGAGATTGGAAATCAGCCTTAAAAATAATTATTTTAGAAAGTTCACATACCTCTTGTTCGTAATCTTTTAAGAGATCGTTAGCAAATTGCACAAGGTAGGTGTTAATCTGGCCGCCGCGTGGTCGCAGTCGAGTGTACAGCCTCAACACCGCCGGTACTAATACTTCTGCCACTTGTATTTTCATTTTCTGTAGTAAGAGATACAAAGACAAAGATTTATATATTTTACAAACTATTGGAGGTCCATAGATTTGAACCATGGGGCCCGATACACTGTTTGGGATACGCACTTACGGTTTTCTACTTATTACTAGTTTGTACTACAAAATAACGCAGCTTTCTACTTGATTCAGTAGCTTTTCTGCTTAGAAAAGCTAAAGAATCATGTGAATGTAGGTCTCCGGTCTGTAAATCGAGCGTAGAGAGCTCTAAAATCTGGGATATGTACATTTTTCGGGATAAGACGATAGTTACTGATTTGACTCCCACGGGTTCCTGGGACCCTATGGATAAGGGGGCCCTAGTCCAATGCCCAAAGTGCCCATTGGAAGAGATGAGCCTAGCAAAGAATCACTTAAAAAATAACCTAATGCTGGAAATGATTTAAAGTGATTTCCGTATTTTATGAAGAATATATCAGAAAACTTACGTGAGATACAATGTTTGTAGTCACCCGCTCTTGCAAATCATCTATATCGTTCACCTCGCCTGACTTTTGGGGTCTTTCTGTAACACAAAATAAAAATAGTTTAGTAATTCTTACTCAAGTTATAACAAGTCTTTAAAATTAAAATATACATAACTAATTATAACGCAATAAAAGTCAAGATATTGAACGATCATATAGCTAGACGCCTCAAGTGCGTGCGTCATGCGGCATTTCAGTATATCCTCCTCTATCTCAAAAGTTTTCCATAAAAATTATATAAACAATTTACTTGGCAGTTTCATCCTAGGTCCGCAAAGCAGAGTGATTGTATCCAGTAGCGCTGCATTCATCCCGGCAGGCAGCTCCTCATCACCTTCGTCGGTGAGGTCTGCCGCATGCTCCAGCACTTCGCGCGCCAGGCGACACTGGATGTTAAGCTTCTGGACCAGTGTCATACGTTGCAGCATCACGTCATAAATGAGCTGCCGGTCGTCGAACTTTATTTGATCTGTGAAATATGTACGGGCTTTTTTTAAAGGCGAGAGGAGCAATTGTTCTAAAAGTCTGCTATTTTGTCTGGCTGCCGCGCGTGGGGGATTTGAAATTGTAATAAAAAACAATTAAAAATGGCGTATTCTTTGCCTTTCGATTGTGCGTTAAGGCAGATCATTCTTTTAAGATTTATTCATTAAAATCCTACGAATCTATGGGACGCAGTGACACTTACTTAGTTTATAAAATTGCCATTTCTATACAAAAAAAAAAAATGAATAGTACATGACTGTGTACATCGTAGTCAAGAATTTGGCCACGGAAGAAAAATATTGTAGTATTTTAAATGCTCTTACTGTTCTGATCATGGTTGTAATGCAGCACGCACTCCACAAAATGATGATAGATGACATCCACGGTGAGGCCGCACGTGACGTAATACTCGACCGGCTCTCTCACTTCGCCGTCTTCATCCGCCAACAGGGCGCAGTATCTGTAAGAAATAATCATATTTTTAATCTCCTAACAAAGGTTTTTCGTATCCGATTGGGATTTCTCCCTGCCGGCCAATTTAAAAGAGGCCCTGTATATGGCGGCATAACATAATCTGCATCTAGTTGACATGTGTTCTGTTCCACTATATTGTAAATTAACCTTAATATCGTGATATGGTCGGATATATTGTCTTACCGGTAATAGAGCGGAGTGCGCAAACGCAAGAATCCGCCCAACAACAGACGTGTAAGTTCGCGCGTGCCCATGCGACGCAACAACACGGGCGAATTCTCTGACAGGCAGTCGCTCATTATGCCTAGTAGCGGCTCTACTATGCACGTGTACCTGAATAGATAAAAGTTGTGTTTAAAATAAATCTTTTATAAATCCTTTTTATTCCATTCAAACTCAAAGAATTTACATTTTCAATTTCGCGGCCCGACATACCTGGCACATATGTCACCCAGCGCCACGAGCGCGTTGACCCGCACGGCGAGCGGCTCGGACACGCGCGCGAGCAGCGCCGCGAACACCGGCGCGCACGTGGCGGCCACCTCCCGCGAGCGCAGGCACAGCCGGAGCGCGCCCGTCACCGCCGTGGCGCGCCGGGGACCGTCCCAGTCTGTTGAACACACTAGTCACTAGTATTTTTGACAATTGGGTGCGGATAAGAAACTGAGAATCTACTAACAAAACAAAAAAAAAGTTAACCCCTTTATTTGGTACAGATACGTTTTAGTAGAAGACCATTCAAACGATGGATGGACTTTAAATGGATGAAGGATGACTCCAAATAATTTGGGGTAAGGGAAGGGGAATGACACAGTATCAGGTGTACCTGGCGGCGGTTTCACGACTGAGAGGAAGACGGCCAGCAACTCCGAGGAGGGCCGCGCGGGCGCCGACAGCGACAGGTCGGCCGCGCGCACGGCCTCCGTCACGTCTCCCGTCACCACAGCGCGCCGCTCCGCTGCCACACAACACACAAATACCCAGCGTTTAAGCGAGCACAATCGACCTTTGGAAAGTGACTATTAGCTAGTTTTGGCTAGGTACTAAGAATTGACTCTGTCATTTAAACGTACACTCGTATAAGGCACAGATGACGTTTGTCGTTAGTTTCATCCTTTGTTGTGGTTGGTTAGATACGTACCTTCGAAGGCAGCAAGTTTGCTGTAGCGAAAATGAAGCTGCGGTAACTTAGCAACGTTTTGTAACTATCTGTTTCTATTCAAATTACAAGGATCGCCACGATTTGAGCACTGATGCTTATAACTGCTGGAGTTTGGGAGTTGGACATTTTCAGAATTGGACGTTTTAGCCCAGAACGCAATAAGATATTATATGTGTTATAATTACTTTACCGACATAAAATAAAATAGATCCATAGCTACATAACAATTTAAAAAATAAATAAAATTGTTTTATTTTAGGGATCTCGTGTCGTTTAATTTCCAGCCAATAAACAAATTAACCATGATTTGCTAATTCAAGTAAATATACATTTTATACTTACACATCTGCATCATCTCGGTAGCCCATGTTAAATTATCAGGACATAGCTCATATGCCAACTGAATGCACCATATTCGACATGCTGCAAAAAAAAACAGGAACACTTATACATATAACTTGCCTTGTCGAAATAAACGCTACACTGAATATTTCAAAACTAGCTGTAAATAAAAATACAGTCAAGAGTGCGAATGACACAAAATGATTTAGTCGCTATTATTCGAGAGTGGTCAGTTTCATGCTGTGGCTTCATGCGACTATTGCTCTGTCCATTCTCTTTAGGTTAGAAACTTGGAACAAATTATTTCGGCATCTTCAATCTCAATAGCCATGTTGAACCGAAGTTAAAGACCATAAGCAGTGACAGACCATTATTTTGAGCAGCTGCCAGCCGCTGCACGAGATGTTCGCGCAGCTGAGTCTTGTCGGGCGCGCTCATGAACCGAGACCACGAGCCCAGCAGGTCTAACGTCAGCTTCATCAGGCGCATGTCGCGTAACTATAACATGAATATTGAAACCGACAATTGCACAGGTAAGCAGACACGTCTTTTTTGCTTTTAGGAGAGGAGGTATTTTTTTTACGTGCTATGAAGCGCAGTATCTTGTAGGTGAACGCAGACTTGGCCGCACCGCACGCGCCGCAGTCTTCGCATTACGAATTCTTTACATAAAGTTCTATGCAACCTCGCACATCCACCAGCGTCGCAGTCGCCGCAGAAGCGGTAAGAAAACGATCAATGCAGGGACTGCGGAGACTAAGGTGCGGCCAAGTCTGCGTTCACCTTAAGCCTCATTGAGACGATGCAAGAACTCGCACGCGAGTTGCGTTATATACATTGCGGATTTTATAGGTACAGTAGGACCTCGTTAATCCGGAGAGGCAAAAACAAGACCCCTTGCGGATTAGCGAGGCGTCCGGATTGTTGTATGTCATATTTAATGGTAATAAAACACATAATAAATTAGTTAGCTTACTTTCTTTAAACTTTTAATTCCTATAAATGTTTTTCGTAAACCTCCCGGCACGTTCTGTTGTTAGACCAACAAACTTCAAGATTTTGTCTTTGTTTTTCTTTGTGACGCCGACAAGTGACCTGCCTATACCAAACTTCCGACCAATGATAGGGTAGCTATCACCTTATTGCCCGGCCGGATTACAGTATCACCGAACAAGCGGGAGTCCGAATTAACGAGGACCTACTTTACAACAAATCCGAAATCATCGGATCGGTTCATCCGGAATATCGAAATATAGTGAAACTCGCATGCGAGTTCTTGCTCCGTCTAAATGAGGCTTTAGGTGTTAAATTAACAGATCACGATCGAAAGTTCATAAGGGTGCCCAACTTAAATGGGACTGGTCGGGACATGACTGTCGCAACTCGCATGCCAAACGAGCCTGCAAAGTTCAGGATTGGTGCCCTGACACAGCAAAGCGGGGTCGAGGCAGACTACGAAGGAGCTAAGAAATGGCAGGACGAACTGGATGCCTTACTCGAGTATTGGAAGGAAATAGCGGAATTATTACTTCTTATAAAGAAACTTATAATATTAGTAAAAAAATACCTGTTCGTTTTCGGAGAGTTTGTAGTAATACTCGAAAATAAAGCCGAGGTCGGTGTAGTCGACATAAGGCGCCACGCTCGTCAGCAGCAAGAGACATTGCACGTCGCGGTCGTCGTCCAGAGCGCCCAAGTGCGAGCTCAGTATGTCCACTAAGCGATGACTGATAAACGAACATCATTCATCTCAATAAAGGACAACATTTTTGCTTTGTAACTTTTTTATTAACTTCCTCCGACTTTGACTAAATTCTAATACTCTTCCCCGCGGTTTCAACCCCGCTGCTCGGCTCCTATTGCTCGTAGCTTGATGATATACAGGGTGAATTTTTCAACTGGGCCTGGATGGTTATCTCCGAAACTATGGGGAATATCGAAAAACGTTGAAAGGATTCTCGAGGCCGATTTTGACGAAAACTAAAACTGCGTCATTAGATTTTAGAATAATTAATAATCTTGGCCCGGAATCGAACCCTCTGATTTTCGAAAAAATCACACCCTCTAATTATTACACCTTTCGATAGTGTTGCTAATAAGAATCAAATTCTAGAAAGTAATCATATACGACAAACTTAAGGAAGTCGCAGATTTTCATGACATTGCTATTTTTTATGTTAGTATGTTCTACTGAGCCATAATTTATTCGAAATTATAAAATTTCCTTGTTTTTAATAATACTCTGGATTTTATGTCTCAACAATTCCACTGTATTCAACCATGCGAAATTATTGAGTGGAACAAAAATAAGCGTTTTTTACAAAGAAGAAACGGTTAACTTATGTTTCGAATACATTGTGTTATCGTATTGAAAATTGATCAGTTTTTTTTTCAATTATACGTTTTTCTTTAGTTTGCCGTATATGGTTACTTCCCAGAATTTGATCCTTATTAGCAACACTATCTAATGGTGTAATATAATAGGGTGTGTTTTTTTTCATAATCAGCGGGTTCGATTCCTGGCCAGGATTAATGATTTTTCCAAAATAATGCCATTTTACTTTTCGTCGAAATTGGCCTCGAGACTCCTATCAACGTTTTCCGATATTCCTCAAAGTTTCGACGATAGCCATCCACGCCCAGGTTGAAAAATTCACCCTGTATAGCATAAAGCCTGCCTCGATGAACGAAGTTTCCAACACAAAAAGATTTTTACAAATCGAATCAGTAATTCCTGAGATAAGCGCGCTCAACCAAACAAACAAACTCTTCAGCTTTATAATACTAGTAAAGATCAGCAATATTTATTAAAAAAAAAAAAGTGGAAATTAACTTAAAACGGCTCGGTCACGACTTTGGTCTAAGCGGTGATCGGAGCGGCGCGGCGGGAGGCGCGACTTGGACATAATTCTAGAAATTAATTACTTTGTAAGTGCGCGAATTCGCCACTGGCGGCGCTTTGTGGTGTGTTTCAAACATTTACATTTTACCTTTCCACTTGCCGGCTCGGACTAAGTCACCGCTCACAGCGGCAAGGTCGTGAACGGGCCGTTACCAGGTACTTATTTAAAACCTCCTTTGCTTTAATTTTGAAGATTGTGGAACAGCTATAATCAACTTACTTTATGCATTTTGTGGACTTTTTTAGCATTAAACAGACTTTCTGCAGGTTCTTCATCTTTTTACGTCGCGCGATTCCTGCGAGAAACCTCCAAGGCATCGGGTCTTCGGATCCTATCGAAGTAAATTTACGCAGTCGATTGATTAACAGTTTTTCAATGAGACCTAACACCTGTTCTTGTACCTGGAACAAAAGAAGATACATGAAACAGTTACTGACAAAGAACTATTTAGCAATAGTACTTTTATTCTGTTGCTGAATAGTATTCACGGTCCTATTTCCACGGCCGAGACGGCTGTTTCTTGCCTCAAAGTATCGTGAGATCTATCGGTCAAGCAGCCTATCATCGTAATAATTCTCCGAAATAAATAAATGGATACCTTGGTCTCTGGGTCAGAGACTTGATGCAGAGGTCCTTCAAGGAAGGCATCGAGAACCGGTTCGCAGGGTTGCACCGCCAGTAGCTCGCCAAGACCGGTAATGGCAGCAGACCGAACAATGATGCTCGCATCGTGACACAAGCTCACCAGAAACTGTTGACAGAAATGAGTTGTATGCGTAAGGAGCAGCGGGCTCGTCCCGTGCGGGAGTGAGTTATAGAACTCCGGAATCTTTGATCATTTGTTCCTCACAAGTAAAACTTATTACCGTGTAATACTGGGATTTCACTTACTCTTCGTCTCTCTAAATATTCTCGTATACTAAGAAATTCAAAGTATATTGTGATTATATGTATGTATTAGTAAATATAAATGTACTAAGAAATATTCCTGTAATTATTCGTCCGATAAAGTGGTTACCGTGAGCTCCCCCTGCATGAGCGGCGGCGGGCCGGGCCGCGCCAGCAGCTGGCCCAGCAGCTGCTGCAGCAGGCCGGCCGCCGCCTTGCGCACCACGGCGCGCTCGTCGTTGGAGTTCTTACCGTGAGCTCCCCCTGCATGAGCGGCGGCGGGCCGGGCCGCACCAGCAGCTGGCCCAGCAGCTGCTGCAGCAGGCCGGCCGCCGCCTTGCGCACCACGGCGCGCTCGTCGTTGGAGTTCTTACCGTGAGCTCCCCCTGCATGAGCGGCGGCGGGCCGGGCCGCGCCAGCAGCTGGCCCAGCAGCTGCTGCAGCAGGCCGGCCGCCGCCTTGCGCACCACGGCGCGCTCGTCGTTGGAGTTCTTACCGTGAGCTCCCCCTGCATGAGCGGCGGCGGGCCGGGCCGCGCCAGCAGCTGGCCCAGCAGCTGCTGCAGCAGGCCGGCCGCCGCCTTGCGCACCACGGCGCGCTCGTCGTTGGAGTTCTTACCGTGAGCTCCCCCTGCATGAGCGGCGGCGGGCCGGGCCGCGCCAGCAGCTGGCCCAGCAGCTGCTGCAGCAGGCCGGCCGCCGCCTTGCGCACCACGGCGCGCTCGTCGTTGGAGTTGCGCGTGGCCACGGCCATCATGCGCGACACCGCGCCCGAGCCGTTCAGGTGCTGCAATACGAACACGCCCAGTTAGCTGTCGGCACTGGGAAATTTTCAGATCAGCTTAGCACAAGTTTTCAGTATTTGAGACGTAAAGTAAACTGAAAGTTTGACAATTTCAAATTGACAATTTTCAAGGAAAAAACTAGTTCCTTCTTCGCACACCAGAAGCGCTGTTCCATTTTTTCATACAAGAAACGCTGTATTATACTGGAAAGGCTCTGTAAAGAGTGAAACCTCGTGCTAAGGGTCATGAACTTTTTTTATCAAAAATTTCACATCAAAGGGTCCCGACACATCTGCGCAACGTATACGGTACCGAGCGTTCGGTTGAATACGCTCGCAATGTTTTTCGTGCCGTATCAACATTTCTGCATGTTCTCTGCTTACCTGTATAGCATTGATCAAAGGCACGTGTTTACTGGTGAGCAACTTAGTAAGTATAACGAGGGAGCGCGTGCGCAGTGTGCCCGAGTCATCGTTCGCACGATCAAAAATGGCACGTAACATCGGTAGGTGCAACACTTTATGCTTGCGTTCACGTAAAAGGTTTCCTTGGTCTTCATCAGTCATTGCTGCATTTATTACATTATTTTCTTGCTGTAACAGGTCAAAATAAACGTTATGAATACAGTATTTTAAACACACTTAAAAAATGGTGTATGTTTGGCAGGGCCAGTTTAGTAGGAAAATATTTGGCATTTATTTGTTAACCTTTTGCCCACCCTACAAATTTTGAAGGAAATCTAGCTCATGAATCGCAGCCATGTATATTCAATTGTTGTTCCATTTATGTACGTTCACTTGTTCAGATTATACTTATATTTACTGATTTCTCGAAATTCTTCCTATCGACAATAAGCTTATCAATGTATAAGCTACAATTTAAAATTATGGTAGACAAGTCATCGTTCTAATTAATTTATACGTACCTCTGCGGCGACGTTAGCTTGTTGGTTGGTTATTTGATCATGATTTGGTTGAGGATTTTGCTCATCATCACAGTCTAAAAATATACAATGTCCAGTTAGTAAAAATTTACTCACTAACCTTCTAATTTTGAAGTAATTTCGATGTTTCTTTGCCTCGTCGGCAATCTCAACGTTTCCAGTTAATTATAACGGAAAACTGAAATATTATTAGCATCTCCTCGTCCAAAGCGTGTTTTTGACGTGCGGATTCTCAAGAAGATTCGAAAAGACAAGCAACGTACACAAAAAATTATAAGAAGTCAAAGAAACTTACTTTGTGCACCAACTTCAGACTCATCTTCATCATGTTCACCATCTAACAATTTAGCCAGGATCTCCTGTAAAGTAATAATGAGATAAAATACATGAGGACATTCATAAAATTTTCCCTACAGAACATCTACAGAACTTTTTTTTTTCATTGAACCTTTATGTAAAAATTAACATAACACACGACCTTGACAATATAAATCAAGTAGTGGTTTCAAAGGTGATGTGATGGATTATCAATTTTATTCATTTACACAGGGGGTACGTTTTTGAACATCAAAATTAAAATATGCCCTTTGGAATACAATATAATAGATTTTTATTTTGCAAAATGCAGTTTTTTTGTACTACCCATGGGTAGTACATAAATGTTAATAAAAAGTCTTTATAGTTCTACCATATTTCACCACGAGCTATTCAAATATTTTTTTTAAACACTTTACAGACTTTTTAAAGAGTCAATACAAATGAAAAAAATATTGTAATAAACTAATAAACGACCTAACCATACAGCAATTTTTCTGATAAAAACTCAGTTGTACTGTAGTATGTTTGGTTTACAATAAACTAGTAATAAATATAAAGGTTATACATACTATCGCTACCTGACGATGAGATACTTTATTACTACGAGTTAAATCTATCAGCCATGCAACAAACTCTTTATAAGATGCTTGAGGTAGAGAACTCATCATGCCAACTATTAATTTTGATCGTGACTCGCGTACATCTCCACGTTCCTGTAAAAAAATAACAGCAAGAAGTTACATGGCGTGTAGTTTATTGTACAGAGCAAATAGCGTGACGTTGAGCTCCTTTAGTTATGAGTCGAGCTACACGATAACTGACAAATGCTTGCACTGACTGGACAGGTCCACTCGAATCTGTGTGGTTCTTTCTTTAAAAGACCACTTCAGAGACCTGCATGGTATTCATATGGCTTTAACAGTATACTCGTAATGTCTGGACTTTAAAAGAGACAGTGACCTCTGAGTTTGTTTCGGATGTTTCTTCTCAGAGTAGTCAGGTACGAAACACCGGCCTCATCTAGCTTTGAAAATATATGACGTGTAAAAGTGTTTTATAACAACCAACTTGCAAAATAAACATCATTTATCAATTAAAATGGTGGTTCAGTCAGACACATCAGGTGGCACCTGTGAAAAAAGAGGCGTAATTCCATTTAAGAGCTGGGTAGCGTAATTTCGTTAGGTTCGAAACATCAACTTCCCAAAATGTGATTAGAGAAAAAAAGAACCGTTAAGTCCGTCGGTTTTTTTTAATCTATGAATATTAACCCCTACTCCTGAATTTCGAAAAAGTGGTTTCAACTTTGAAACGCTTTTTCGAAATTCAGGAGTAGGGGTTTGTGAAGTCATAACGCTGTAAATATTACCGACAGCAGCGTGACGTTTTGTGATTTTTAAACAAAAGAAATCTACGATTCCCAAAAACTCCACATGAACTTTCCAAACATCCAGTTTCAACATAGGTTTTTTTTTTACCAACATTTTAGGCGTTCATGGGATGGAGGCTGATGGACGTTTAGGAGAACGCTAAACTCGTGGCCCGATCCTGGGTAGAGTTGATATATAGATTGTCATCAACACAATAAGAAGACCTAAATTCATCAAGATAGGCCAAGCAGTTCAGACGTGAAAGCATAAAAAACGTGAACAGTAATCCAGAATTACTTACTTTATTTTATATTTTGTAGTATTTTATTTTGGTAGTTCACAGGATTTGATGAAGAATTTGAACAAATTGTTACTATTACTCACCAATCCTTCAGGACTTGTGCTGAGATGTTCTAAAAGACACATATAACTATTTAGTGCTGCCTTGCCATGAGTTGCTAGCAGCACAAATGAATATGTTACGTAAGATGGTCCAATACATCGCTGAAATCATAAAATGTTGTCCTCAGTATTTATTAATTTCTATTTAATTTAAGTATAAGGGCGCTCCCTCATCACAAGCATGCACCTGTAATGTAACAATAAAGATTTGAAGACAATAGAGCATTAAATTGCGCTTTTATGTTAAATTATAGGTGAGTGCTCGTGGTGAGGGAGTGCCTTAATAAATTGGTGTTCCCTAAGTTTTTTTTTACATTATGATGTACTATTATAGAAGTGATTTGCTGGTGTGTGTGTTGTGTGGTAATTTGTTTTCTGTTTCGAACACTGGTTATAAGAAATGTGTTTTGATACCAAAAAAGCTAATTTAATTACCAAATGTTATAAATAAAATAAAAATAAGTGCTTACATTAGCATTCCGACTATCTGAACATGATGTGAGCAGCTTCGGCAAGATACACTTGAAGAGAAATGCTACTGAATGCTCATTGGATTCTCCTGTTGGATCACATAATAACGTGTGTATTATTTTATATACCATCTTAGATATGTGTTGAAGTATTAACTTATCTGTAAAGATAAAAATGGAATAAATTAAATGCTTTATTGGACTGACCACATCTCTGCAAGTAACAATCAAGGTTTATTACAAATTTCACTTACCCACTTGTAATTTGTCAACAATAGCATAACCTGTTATATCCACTAAATTACTTAGAATTTCTTCAAAATTCAAATCAAAGGGTGTCAGATGTAAATTTTCTACAACAACTGCGAGGTCTTTTACAAACTCAGACAGTTGCTCCAACACAATGTTCACTTCTTTAGTGAGCGTCTTTGCATTGAAACTACTTGCTTCATCGCACATCTCTAATGGAAACCGAAGGCATGTCAGGGATTGAGCAAATAATTGTGAATGATAAATATGGTATGCTTTGCATCCTGGGATTGTTAATAGCTTAAAGTAAACTCGAGATGCTAATAAGGCATTGGTTCTATATTCTTTAACATGGACACTGTTGCAACCGTAATGTATATAGTATCCGACAATTGCTAAAACTTTATCGTGTTGCATCAATTTTGATATTGAGGCCCAAGACTTTTCTTCACTAGGTATTTCTTCAGAGTTCAGCCATTGGTCGGTCGACAATATTATATTCTCAAATGTTGAGCTCAAATCTACTGATTCTATAGCGCTCTCGTACTCCGCCGGTAAGTCACAATAGTCAAGAAATTCCGATTGATAAATAGTTTTAACCCATCCATGGTCCAGGTAGTCCAAGTGAAGATTCTTCAATTGATCCAATAACGCCATTGCAATATTTGTGTTTTAGACGACCCACTGACCCCAGTAACAAAACACTTGTATTCTTCGTGATTGTTCCTTCGATGATTCCCAAATCTTATTCAAAGCATCATCATTCCAATAAGAACACAGAATATAAAGATGTAGTGTGTTCTATTTAAGTTCATTGTGATGGCACGGCACTGGTCGCTACAAGGATAAATTACTAAAGTATCTGATCAAGAAATTCAGGAATCTTGTCATATTCGGTTAGACTTGTTTTTATGTTTGTTTTTTTTAGGTTGAAAATTCTAATGTTGACCCGCGTATTTCAAGTAATCCTTCGAAGTATTACTGCGTGTTGTCATTCGTAAAATGTTCACAAACATGTTTATATTATTATCTCTGTTTCTCTATTATTTGGTTTTCCACATTCAGAATAATTTCATTTAAAATAAATAAATTTCATTTCATTAATCAGAAATGTCACATGTTTACAAAGTTTGTTTTTTAATGTTTCTGGCTTGGGGCTTGGGCTTCAAGGCCTTTATTTATTATTCTATTTATTTACACTTTTATGAACAATTGTGGCATTAACCCTCGACCCGTCGGGTGGGGTCTTTCAAAGCCCAGGTTTTAGAAATTCGCTAAATATGAAGACTTAGAATAGGTTTACGGATCCCTTACTTTAGGTACCCTCCCAAAAAGGATCACACTTCACCCTCCCGTCATCGTAAATAAGTCTGCGCCCGCGCCCTTTGAGGTATTGATGTGTATTTCTCAGTAACATACCTCAGCGCCATCTATCCATCGACTAGGGAAAATAAAAAATAAAATCTCTCATTTCACTCATTTTTGTGGACAGCTCACACTAGACCAAAAAAAATAAAAACGCCAAAATTATCAATATCAAAAAAGAGCTAAAGGTTCCTAAGAAAGTTTTCCCGTATCTTTTATGGATGTAGATTTCTCCCTCTTGGCCAATTTAAAAGAAACATTCTGTTTATGTACTACTATTGTGAATTTTTTCTACTACTTACTTTATTTTACCATTTTTTCGGAGCAACAAATCCGTATATTTACACCAAATTACAGCTTTCTAGTACTAGGTGTCTGTGCTCAGCTGCGGACAGACGGACGGACGGACGGTCATGGCGAAACTATAAGGGTTCCTTGATGACTACGGAACCCTAAAAAATGGGGTCACCCCGAGTCGAGGTGCCGCCTTTGTACAAAACAGGACATTCACTGACAAACACAGACTGCTGACAAATAAAAAATGTCGTAGAAAAGATTGTGGGGTATCAGTCAATCAAATATAGAGGTGTCCAGTAACCGTAGTTTCCTACCGGTTAGCCAATAGCCTTGCAGTAGCCAATCCGACAGCCACTTTTCCACCGATTAGCCAATAGCCCTAGTACTTCCCTAGTATGAAAAATTAAAAAAAAATTGTATCATTTTTTGGCAATGTCATGTCAATGTCAGTTGTCATTTTTGTCAGTCAGTCAACTGTCAAATGTCAATGGCGGGTTGTAGTTGGTTGTGATAAAAAAAGAAGTTTATTTCGTTTATTAATTAATAGATTCTGCTGTAATTGCGAATAATGTGACAATTCCACGACAAGTGACAAGTTGTTATTTTACCGCCGTGTATTTAAAAAGCTTTTATTATAAATAATCATAATAGAAATAAATAAAATTACATCACTATGACTACTCGAAGACCAATAAATTGGTTTTTAACTGAAACAGGTCGAAAGTTTTCGTTCGCTGTGATTACAGGTACTGGACTTGCTTGTACATTAGCGAAATACGGACCACATACATTTTTCTTAGATAGATACAAAAACTTCGTGCATTATTACAGGTTAGTAAGTTAGTACTTCAGCTGAATAGAGGCTTAATGGCAACGAAACTGTTAATAATAATAAATAGAGTTCATCGTTGTTTTTCAGCAACGGCCAGCCTGCTATTTTACCGAAAGAACTTAGTAACAGGTATGCAAAATGTTTGGATATCCTGAAGATACCTGATGTTCAACGAAAGTTAATTGTTCCATTCAGCGTGTTTGGATATGATTTATTTCATGCTGGTAAGTTTGTGGTTGAATAGTTATGTAAAGCGGGGTCCAGATGTGCGTAATGTGAATGTAACAATTATGTGTAATATGCTTCAACAGTGTGGTCGGCACACAAACTCAAAGCAAATTGAGAATGTGAATCAGTATTCACATTCTTTTCATTAGAACACAAAGGTGCACTCAGTAGTGCACCTTTGTGTTCGCACTAAAACCGACAGACGATGGATCAGCTGCAAGTGTTACATGTAATGCTCGCTGTGCTGTCCACACCTATAATTTGTGTTACATTACATGGTAGATTCGCATTACATTACACCAGTCTGGATCCAGCTTAAGTAAATTCTTATTCAAAGCCTTTTAATGTTCAGAATGTTGAAATTATAAAAATAACTTTATCTTTTTCTTAAATATTTGTTACATAAAATTGTTTGAAAAGTAATGACTGACTAAACATTTTCAAATTACAATTTTTAGAACATTATTTTTGTAAGTTTGACATTTGCATTTGTCAATTTGGTGTAAGTATGAGATTAAAAAATACACTACAGATTGACTAAAAATATACTTTTTGCCTGCTGGTATCATAGCCTTTTGCCAACTATGTTATGGTTGGATTCCAGTCCAACTGGATGTAGCTGAGTATTTGATATGATACAACTATGTAGTATCATAAATTGGCTTTAATGCTTTCTGAGATATTTAGGGAACTCTGTATGTATTGAATGAACTTTTACATCTGTTTAACTAATTGTTGCCAACGGTTTCACCCGCTAGAACTCGAAAAGTATCCCATGGGAACATTAAATCGGGGAGAAAAACTATCCTATGAGGAGTTTTTGCATAAAAGAGTAACAAACATCCATGCATCCAAACAAACTTTCACATTTATAATATAAGGATAAGAAATAGGATAACATTAGTAGGATTGAAGGAAATAGCTAGTAATTGTTATTTTATAATACCTACCATTGTTGCAGGAAGTATGAACTCTAAATTTGGAGTAGCTATTGGTATTCCAGTGAACTTTCACTACAAAAGCTTAGCTGATTTAGAAGCCGATGATATTCAGGTGAACATCAGTTTAATTTATTTATTTACACTTTAAAGTACAATTAATTGTGGTGCATTATCTTATGCTGCAAGGCATTAATCACCAGCCAAACTTCAGAGTTAGACTTTGGGTAAAAAAAAGCAAATGGAATAAATACAATTATTATATTAGTGAAAATATTTCCTTTTCAAAATTCGAAAATTTGAAACTCCTAGCATTTGTAGTTTCATAAACATAAAGAGTTAGTGAGTGACCTTACAATGAAATAAATAAATACATAACTAATTTTAATTTTCAGGTGAATCAAAAGAAAATCGACTGGGAGTCAGAAGCAGGCAAAAAATTAGCTGATGCTTTAATACTTCCTGAGAAAGTGCAAGAGTTTGCAATATGTAGAGAAATCATGATGACACAGAATAACAAGATAATGTATGAAGCTGCATACCCATTCACATGTTTATTTCTGGCTTATAATCTTTCACAATATCTTAATAGGAGATTAAACTTATATGCAGCACCTCCATTTATAAGAGGAGTTTTATACTCAATAATAGGCATGTTTGCATCAGGTACATATTTTCTCATGAAAGATATGACTGAGGTTCATTATGAAGTAGAAACAGACAAGAGATTGTGTGAACTCGGTCTTGAATATGTTGAAAGCGGTAAAATATTTTATGAAAAAATTTTAAAGAGAAATCAAGCCCTCAGGGAATTGATGGGAAGTGAAGGTGAAAAGAAATATAGTAAATTGGGAAATGAGAATTTTGGCATACGACAACGCCGTGTAGCTCTAGTTCATAGGAAACAATTTTTTGAAGAAAAGCTTAAAGAAATGAATGCTTCCAAAACTACAAACGATGCTGACAAATTTGATTAGAACATAATTGTTTTTGTTAATTTATGATTGTAAAATAGTAAGAAATAAATGTTTTCGTTAACTTGCGTTATTATTTTAACTAATAGTATTACAACCTTTATTGCAACCAGGGTTAATTTTTATTTCAGCTAGGAACCCAGCTAATGGGAATATGAGTTACGAGTAGGTTTGCTGTTCTACTGAGGCGGAGTGGAGCAGAGCGGAGAGCGATTCACCAATCACATGGCTTGAGTCATAGAACACATAATAGTACTACGTGCTTGAGTGGAGAAGAGATGCGGATTTTAGCCATATTCTGATTGCTGAATCGTTCTCTGCTCCGCCTCAGTGGATCGGCAGCCTTATAATTGGACAGTGCATGTACAGATACAAAAATCGATGCGCCATTCTGTGAAACGTGCGTAGCAAATTCACCCTTATCCTCACCATGTGATATAAATGTTTCAGCTGGCACTTCGTTTTAAAAATGAAGAATTTGACTCTTAATATGAATATTATCAGCACTGTATGTAACGCCGCATACTGCATACCCCATGTATGTACAGCAGCTGTTAGCCGTAGCTTCACACTTGCTGCTCGGTTCCTACTCGTAAAAGCGTGGTGGTAGCGTCCAATCGCACAAGAGCATTTGGCGTTAAAATAGCGCTGAGTTTTAACAAAAAACCAAATTGAACTTACAATGTCCCTACCTAGCACATAACATCAATTACAGTTTGAAAAAAATGCTGACATTAAAGGTGAACGCAGACTTGGCCGCACCGCAGTCTCCGCAGTACCCGCACTCATCGCATTTTGTTAATGGCCTCGCACACCTATCCGCACCGCAGTACCCGCAGTCCCCGCAGTCGCTGCACGCATCGCCGGTGTTGCCAACTTAGTGAATTTTCGACTAAAATTGTTGGTTTTGACTCTTTTAGTGGCGTAATATTTATTATTGTAGTTCTTAAATAATATTCTGTTTCTCATCTGGATCTAATGCTTAGTAAAAATATTTTGTTATGTAATGAAAATTTTTAGTGATATAATATATTTAGGTACTGTTTAATGTTTTCGAAAAAATAATTTGTTTAGTGGTTATGGTTATGAAGAGATCGTTTATTCGTTGGCAACACTGCGCATCGCACTTGATATCTTTCTTTCGTCTTTGTTGATTCATATAGTTTTCATTCTGTACATTATACAGCTCGTTGTATTTTTGAACCAACGTAATTAAAGTAGAATCCTCCATTATATTATTAAGTTCTTATATCAATCGCAGAAACATAAAAAAAAAACTTTTTCTATTGCGCACGCACATTGCACATCCTTCAGCTCGGTTCCGCCGTCCGCGCCGGGGATGCGAATGACGTCATCCGCACCGCACTAGCCGCAGCGTCCGCTGCGTGCGGGCCGACGTTGGTGACGTCATCAGCTGCGGTTGGGGAATTCGGTCGTCTCAGGGTCTGCGGCTACTGCGATGCGGCTAGGTGTGCGAGGTTTCATAGAATTTCATACAAAGAATTCGTAATGCGGGGACTGCGGAGACTGCGGTGCGGCTAGGTCTGCGTTCACCTTAATTCATTAATTATTATTGTAAACAGGGGAATGCATTATTTCTATACCGGCGCTTTTTTGACGTCGGCAAAAAAAGCTCTTATGTGCAACCAGCTTTATAGCCAAGTCGCGCATTTCTGTGCCGAACAAATGTCACAACTACTACTCAGCCTTTTTATAAGGCCCAAAAAAAACCAGGCATATTAGGATATAATTTTTTTGGTAGGAGAAATTCCAATGGATCAGGAGATTTTCCACCTCCAAGCGGATGAAGCTGAAGGAAAACTGTCCCTGTACTTATTAATTCCATGCTTTTGACAAATAATTGTCTTATTTGACAATAGTGACAGTAGCATTGACTTCATAGTGTGTGTGCGTGTGTGCTTGCTTGTGACATTCGTATTTCGTCAATGAATGAAGAAAAATCATCTGATTGAATTCTGAAGTGTATTGATTCTTGATTCAGTTATAAGTATCTTCCTAGCTATCAATTAAAAAACTTGTTAAAAATCTAACATCCAATTTTCTATAAATTCAGTAATTCAGTTCAAGTTATACTCGTTAATATCCCAGATTTGTGAGGTGTAAGTGTACCTACTGTTACAGCTAATAGAATATAGCAAAAGAGCTTCAAGGTGTCGTATCATTCGGAAATACAACTGCGTAAATGAAATAGAGATTTTGTGTAAATAACTGGCGTCAACATGTGTGGAGGATTCACTTGTTCTAAAAATGCGCTTATTGCGCTAAACATTCTCTATGTGGTATGTGTTTCATTTTCTTTCACAATTATTATTTTCACCTAACTAAAGAATAGATTAATAATAAAATGTGTGATTCTCACACTCATTCTATTTGATTCTCGCCAGTCTATTGATGTAACTATTTCAAAACGATTTTCCCTGTGATTGTGTATGTAATAAAATTTGCAGGTAGTGGCCAGCATTCTGATATCAGTGGCGGTGTACGGGCAGGCGTCGTCACTGGTTACCAACTTGCCGATTGTGGGAGGAATACTGGCATGTGGGGTGTTCCTCATTTTGATCTCGCTGCTGGGGCTGCTGGGAGCTGTCAAACATCATCAAGTTATGCTATTCTTTGTATCCTTTTTCAAAATCAAAAAGAGTTCTTTGTTTCTTTTAATTTTCTAGCAATAGATATTTTTTCAGTTCTGTTACTGACTAGAGTTTAACTATAACAATGTGATAATAATAAGTGATTGTATGCAGAGTGCAGATAGGCATACTGTTACACATAACTTTAGAAAGTACTTGTGCTAAATTGCTATACAAAACATCAAGGATTTCCTAATACTTATTCTTTTGTTGCCTCATGTTATATTATTGCAATGAAAATACAGTTTCATAATAGGTTTTTAGGTTGCCATACATTTTTTAACAATGCTTCTGTATTTATATTTAGATATGATTTCCTATCTTTTCAGGAATTAACTTAACACTTCTACACCTGATAGCTAGATAATTTATATCAAAGTACCTAATTACCTAAGATGAAATCCTTAACTCAGTGCACAGTACATGGTCATTCTATTCCTGCTCTTTTTGGTACAGTTTTCAGTAGCATGTGCCTGCCTTACTGTTAACTCTGACCACCAGGAAATGCTGGCTCGACAGGTGAGTTATAAAGCTGAAGATCTTTAAAACTTGTAAAAACATAATACCACAACTATGTTTTATTGTTTGTTTGAACATGGTTTATATTTCGTAAAAAAATCTACACTTATTTTTTTTTTATTATGTAATTTGGAGGATAGAGAATCAATAATTGTCAAAATACCAAGGAACACTACTAATTGCAATTTATTCTGGGTATAACCTGGATGACAAACAACTGAAACATTAGAATGTCTCCAAAAAAGAAAAGACATTGATGACTTTTCACAAAGAACAAAATCTGAGGCCAACATGATATTAGCATAATAGTCTAGTAACTGTTGCACTGGGTACTTTTTTCAAACACATCTGCGAACTGTGTTTGACCAATTATAGTTTTAAAAAACAAACCCACATGTGGTCTGCCTATCTGCATCATATATTATTATTCAACAAAAAGAAAGTATCTCAGTGCATTGTGATACTATGCGGCCAAATTTACTTATTTCGGAAAAACCGATTTCAACTGATTTCTCACCAGAACCGAAACTTCACCAAAATTGGGTAGGTAGGTGATAGGTGACCTACTTTTAATATTTTATATTCTGAAGTCTGAAATGGTTTTCAAATTTTAATAAAATACTTTGATTATCACAAAGTACTCATTATATTGTTGTTTTAAATGATATCTTATCATCTGTACTCCCTACATAGACCAATCTAAATAATTTATCAGCATCCTACTGTTTGTTTGTCACTTACAATTTGCGCAATCTGTTATCGTAGTTTTAATAAACTAGCAGCCTGTCCCGTTCTCACCAAGATGGAATTTTTACTAACAAATGAATAGAATCTATCAAGATTTCTACCTTACGAAATTTGTTCTTACAGTAGATCCTAATGTGCTGCCTGCAACATATAAAAAGATTGATCCAGTTTGGTCCAATCATTTGGAAATTACTTAGGTTCAATGGTGGTCCTAGGACTAACTAGCTATAAGGTCGTGGGTTCGATACGATTCCAGGCACATCACTTTGTGCAGGTTATAATTTATAAACTAAATTACCTACACAAAGTTCAACCTCTCAAAATGGCAAAAGAAGTCATTGCAAGAACTCATGCCGGTGTGGCAAGAGGCACTTTCTCCACAAAAATTCAGCCTAGCAGTGGGTGAACACAATAGGCTGATTATGCTAATATTACGATTTTTTAATTTATGAGATTTTAGAAAAACCACATCTGAATGATGGCAAGAGATCTCTGAATGATATTGAAAACTTTGGTGATAAATATTTTTTATATTTCAAGGGATGGAACAAGGTGACCATAGATGTCAAAGAGCAAGTTCAGGAGAGGTTCCAGTGCTGTGGTTTCCAGAGCAGAACACCTGAGAATGGTACTGCTGATCATCCTTCGTGTGAACTTGTAGATGTAAGTACTTAAACCCATTGTAAAGTCTAAAAGCTTTACATATCCTTTCCAGAAAAATTATACCAATTACATTAGTGCTGGATTTTAAGGAAAGATTTTTTCAACAGCAGCGTCAACTAGAATTTATTTTCAAACTGACCTGAATAGATTATATTTATACAAATACAACTGCAGCACAGTGATTGATAACCTTTTGATATTTTGATAATCCCTAAACTGTTATTGTTATCTAAACAAAATTGACATCAATATCTCAAAAATAATAATAAAATTATTAAATTGTTCTCTCATTGCTGCTTTCTATAACTCTTTTTCTATATTTCAGAAAATTTGTTGCCAAAATGTATTCGAGTCTATACATTGTCAATGTGAGCCATGTATGGGGAAGTTAAAGGAGACTATTGATTATGCATTCAAACTATGTGGTGGCATTGGACTGTTTTTCAGTTTCACCGAGGTGAGTTCTATTGACTTTAGTTATCTATACTTTATCAGTGATAGTAATATAAATAACAGTTTGATATAGCTGAGTATACTACTATAAAATTATATTTTATATTCAACTTCAACATGTAGGTTTTCAATAAACAATGAGCAATTAATCTCTGGTAATGATTTTTGTACCTAAAATAATATGAAGTAGGCAACAGTAGGGTACACACAATGTTTAAAATAAAATAATAGTAACTAGATGGCGATGTGTTATAAAATGCTATTGAAAACTCGCATGTTAAATGTATACTTAGATAGAATACACAACTAAGTACACATCTCTACAAATACATTTTTATTTTCATAATTTTATCAAATCACTCTGGACACATTTTAAAGAACGAAAGAATTTTTTCAGACCGTATTTTTACACGCAGCAACAAAACTTTTGCGAGATAATGTCTGAGTGCCGATATTGTCATCCTTATCACCTTCTAAAATTACATTTATACCTACTATATGGCACAAGCTATAAAAGCAACCACCAGACATTTTGCATGTGGAAATGCGAAAACAATCACTGTTCGTAACAATGACACATTCAACTCACAATAATTCTTTTGTAAATTAATATTTGCAATTTTGCATGTAGGTAGATACGAGGTTCTATAATCAGGTTTATTAAGCATGAATAAATTTACTGTTCCCGGTTCAATTTATTTTTATACCTTAATACATTCATTTGTAATTAACATTGAAACATTTCAGATCAGAAGCAGTTAATTATGTGTAACTAATTTATGGTGAAACTGATCTCTTAGTAGGGTGTATACAGATTGATTGTAACTGAAACAAAATCACTGCCGACATAATTATAATTCTACAATTGATAAAATGTTTTTAATTACGTAATGTAATTTAATGGTAATCATTGAACCAAACAGGAATATAGATCCTGAAAAAAATCCAATAGAAAATCTAAATTACATTAGCTGGCACGCCGCAAGTTAGTGTCGCAAACGTTAATGCTGAAACCTGAGCTGAAGCCCTATCGCAAATTTTGTTTTTCTTTACAGGAATGGTTAATTAAAGAAAGTTTTTACTCCATAAACGAGTTCCTAAAAAAATACTCATCGCATTCCTATCATTTTAAAAATGCATTGTGAGATTTTGTTATTAAATGTAAAAATTTATTGTTATAGCTTTGTTTATAAAAATATATTTTATTTAAATTGTTTGAAATTTTATGTACGATGATGGTGTCTATTTGTTTTATTATTTTACTATAGTTTCACTTAATGTTAGTTTAATTTTATTTCGTTAAATTTTTGGATGTCTGTATGCTGTATACCTATGTATTTCAGTACTATTGTTTTGTTTGTTTCATGGTTTAGATATACGTGTCTTTGTTTCTATTAGTATGAGTTTCTTAAAATGTTTTTTCTTTTCTCTATAACTTGTTATTACATATTTGTGTTAGTTTTAAACGACTTATGTAGGTCATAATCCTCGTTATAAATTTGCATGCCATTGATATGGCGGAATGTGTCCTGCCCTAAAATAAGATATAACACCTTTTGTAAACCACATTTTATGCAAATAAAGAATACTTACTTACTTACTTGAATCTAATTCATTCATTAGAACGGACATAAATAGTGCAATATTGCATATGATAAGCTTTCTCTAAATAAAATGAAGTAAGATCTGAGGTCAGGCGCGAATACGAATAAAATAACATTATTGCATTGTACAAAATGTACAACAAGTACCTATCAAGTTTTCAATATGTGCTAGCTTGCAGTCGTTACATCTGTATACACTCTACGTTTACATTGTACATGAAACATTTCTCAATATTTCGCTTGCACTTGTAACTAACAATCGGACGATTAATTTGCAGTTTCTGGGTGTATGGTTGACAGTAAGATACCGTAACCAAAAGGATCCGCGTGCTAACCCCAGTGCATTTCTGTGAATGATCTGACGATGTGGATTTTAATCACTTGAGGTGGATTGGTGTTTTGCTTTGGATTGCATGTGTGGTTTTATTGATGTGCGCATGCTGCTTTTTTGTATAATTTGATACAGGTCCTCGATTAGGGAATATCCCGATTATAAATCAGGGTTCAAATATATCCACTTCTATTTGTATTGAAGTAGCTGTTCATTTGATTTACCCCCGCTGCTCCGCTCCTATGGAACGTAGCACGATCAAAACAATGTTTTAATTCGAACCTTAGTTCAGCTTTATAATATTTGTATACTTAGATAATAATGGTACTTTAAAATTACTGCTTAATGCAGATTTCTGGGTAACTTTAATACATTAGGTACTAGAGAATTGTAAGTCATCTTCATTATTATACCAGCTATCCCAATTTATTTGCAGTCAACAGACACAATATCGTTTCCTATACTTCTCTTTTACTCGTTAGATCAGTACTCATCTCCTTCCAAGCAATATCTTCCTTAGTACAGTTCACCTGCCGTTTATTTGATCTACCTCTATTTTTATATGGAGACAAAGACATCCACATGAATAATCAAAGACCAGCATCATTTTACTGTGCATTACCGAGTCCACGCCATGACAACCGATTGTCACACAACTTTGAGCCACGGGTGCCACTTTTGGACCGCCCCCCCTTTTCTTTTTTTTTTGACCCTTAGATTCTAATCTCACCCATACTTTCATCCACATCTAATGGCCTCTTATTACCCTTTTGTGACTCTTTACGATATTAATACTACCAATGAAAAAGCGTCAAAAACATAATGAAAAAAATATTTTGTTTCCAAACGTTTCAGAAACAAAAATCCAATCCAAGTAGATTTGATTTCTGTTAAATTTTGTAAAAAATAGTGTCTGTTATACCTAACAACAAAAATACCTACGTTTGTATTTAGATTTACGGGAAATAAAACGAAACAATACTTTCATAAAAAACATATTATGCATTATTATAAACAAAATTAGGGTAGGAACACAAAATTTCAAATGTAACCCGTCAATCCACCTCCATAAATATTGAATTTAGAATATATGGAATATTAAGTAATTGGCTGTATACTCCAACAAGACCAGATTTTTGCTCATACGATATCTTTCAATTATAAGAGCTCTAAGAATTGAAGATGTTTAAATTGTTATTTTAAGCTGAATATTTTACATATTGTGTCAGTTAGTTTTTAAGGGTATACTTTCTGTAATAGTTTTATTTTATTTGCGTGCTTATGATAAATGTTGCACAATATAATTATTATCAGCATGTTTGCACGTGCATGCTCGTTCTTCTGTTACTTGTGTGCTAATTTTGTAAGTACATAGCGCTAATTATTCGTTTCTATGTTTCAGTTGTTCGCTGTATGGCTCGCCCGACGATACCGCAACCAGCCTGATCCTAATTATAAGGAACCCCATGCTATATTCCCTAGAAAAAACTATCTTTACTGAAGTGAAACATGTTAATTTTAGAACTATAATAATCCTGCAGACTGATTTAGTGAATTTTTACCTTTCGTAGTACCCAGTTTGTTTAAGTGTGTTTTTATTTGTTACGGTCTGCCTTCTTACGTTCAAGAGATAAAATTATATAAAAGACATTAAACGTTATTATTGTTTAATATCTGTTGAAAAAATCTGTCTCAAAACTTTTATGTCTGAAAATAGTACCTACCAAAAGAATTTCGGATCTTTTGAGATCATGAGATTAATTGCAATTTGGCTCCTTTATGATAAAATTATCGAGTGCCACGTTGTTGCGTTTTAAGTATAGTCGATCAAATCTTCCTAATGCCATAACGCACGGAAAGTACCTATGTCTCAAAGAAAAATGTATTCATTAATCCTAATTTTATCACTTGTGAAACCAGACCGTAAATGAAAAATGTGTATAAGTCATCCCCAACAAAGAATTGTAGCCAGATTGTGTAAGTGTAATAGAAATGTGATTACAACTGAAAATTTCCGAATTTCATGTTCAGTGTCCTTCAGTTTTAAGCCTTTTCATAGTTCAGTAAGATGAAACCAGACTCTAGCATTCTAGTAAAGGCTATTTTAATCTGTAATATTCGTATATTTTTAATTCAAATGATTTATTACCTAGTAGAAAACAAACAATAATCCGAAACGCGTTTCATTTTTCAGTTATTTTCCTAAAAACATGAAATTATTCCATTTCTGTGGGTTTCTTTCGGATTAATACTTTATGCATGTTCATATACCTAATGATAGACAAAAAGTACTTTTTGTATATTTTAGCTCGTTTGAATGAAGTCTACGTAGTAATTTGATCATTAATTAGATTTAAGTCATCGTAATTCCATTTTAATAAAAGACTAGTGATCCTCGGAATTTAATTTCCATGAATATAATGTAAATTGTAATAAATTTAGATTATATTGGCTTCTACAGTTAAATGTTTCATATCAATTATATGTATATTTATTGAAAAAACCTATATATTATCAAAATATTTTAACAATATTAGTGAGTACGATACCTTATAATGAAGGCTTTATATTTTCTATGCTTACAATCAACTGTTTCAAGAGGCGAATTGAGAAGGATGTTATTTATTATCTTCAGTTTTTAATTGAATGTATAAATATAAAGTAATGCTTTATTAGAGAGACTTATGAACTGACATCACCGAGGTCGATTGTGATCTCACTGTTTTGCATTTGTTTCTATGATTTAAAACAATGCCATTACAGGTATGTGCTAGGATTTAAAAGATAAGTTTTAGGTACATTTCATCTACTAGTCAGTAGTCTTATAATTTAGCATAATTTTGCTTTCAATTTGAATATTATGCCAATAAACGTATAAGCTTAAATTGGGCTTTTACGGACTGAATTCGTTAAAGATAGAGTAAGTACTATCTGTATCTTATAATTGAACACTAGGACTGTTTTGCCGTTATTTTTGTTTTCTGCATTGTATAAACTCGATTAAGCTTTAATTAGATATTGTATCATTATTTTATGTTATTAGAAATCACCAGTTCACTTTCCTGCCTTATATTTTTTGAAACATTTAAAAAATTAAAGAGATATTTTGATACTTAGTTTGTTTATTAGAACTCACACATTGTAGATACCTAAAATTTGAGTTAATTGTAAAAAAGTCTCGAATTTCGCCAGCCAGAAACAAAAGCATACTGCATATTTATTGTTTTACAAAGTAGTACTTAGGTCTTTACACATTATGTCAATAATTTTGCCAAAATGAATTATCCTTGTGTATTGTCAGTGTATTGATATGACCTATCTTATTATTCGGAAATAAAGTGTGCAAGCATGATTTGATGTTTCATTGCCTTTAAACTGAGGTAGAAAAGTCCCTAGATCTGTTACGAGAAGAAATCACGATTACAATAATGATAGGGTGAGTGGGGGTAAGTTGGAATGAAAATTTGATGAGATGAACAGTGTTGATTTGAAACTGTTGTTACACAAAGGGATTCAAGGCAAAAGGGATAAAATGCAGAAAATTTTGTTTTGAGTAAAAAAAACATGGTCAAGTTGTTTCTATAATGTTGAAAGAAATCTGTTTGAAATAATATTTTATGAAAAAACTGTTAATAAAATTGGTCATTAGAAAAAATGAAGGGGTAAGGCAAAATGCCCAAGGGGTAAGATTGAAATAGTGACTAAAATCGTCTTTATGGTAATGACCATAAATACGATTTTAGTCATGCATCAAGCGGGGCAAGACAAAACGGTGTCTACAATGATGTTGCCAGCATTTCCTTTATATTCGGCGTCATTGTGTCTTTTTTATCTTTCCCCGTTTTACTTCTTACCCCCACTCACCCTAATATTTTTAGTAAAATGTGTTAAACTGACTGAATTCAAGTTAATCATTGACACAAGAATGACTGCGTCACTACCGGCTTAAAAGTTTTACGTGCCGAGAATTAGACGTTTTGACATTGAGTTAACTTTCACCTTAAAATAAAATAATGAATAGTAAATTAAGTGATGAATTATAGAATCAAAAAAGTGCACTATATTGTTTCTATGGTTCAGTAGAATATTTACAAAAATAATGAATTGCATGTGTGATAAATAGGATGGGCTTTATTGATATTAATATCGACTTTATCGTCAAGTTTTAGACATCAGGATAGTTAATGTTATTTATTTACTGTATGTAAAGTAGTAGTAGTAGTAGTACTGCAGGGTCTCATTTATTGGAATGGGTTTGTAAAGAAAAACACACAATCAAGATTAGGTATTTATTACCAAGCTACCTCCGTTCGCAAACCCTAGGTCTTCGTGAAGAAGAACGGAAAAAGAAACTCCACGGCAACATATTTTATCAGTACACATTATAAAAATACATAATTAACAGCAATATTTTCATCATAATAAATATATCAATTTACTTAGGTACATTTTCATTGTAGAACATTAGGACACAAATTATAACTTTCAGCATCACACACTTGTATTCTCTGTTATAATATCACATCACATTAAATTAATAAACAGGACACTAGACACTTTGGACACGTCTTAACTCTGAACAGTTGCAGCGTAATGACCACCAATGTGAGGGTACATCTATTTTTATAAACTTAGCATCGTACCACTTCCAACAAATATTACCGCCATTATTAACCAATCACAGATAGTCAAACATTGTAGTTAAATAATTAAAAAATAGGCAATTATAAACAAATCTTGTACAGTAGAACCATATTAAAACTTAAGGGGAATGCTCCAACCAGCCCGCGAAATTTGCAGGCCATTGCTGGGTTTTATATTGATTAAAATATTATTCGCGGTTGTAAGACGAATGTAGTTACAGAATTATAATCATCAAAATCACCAATACAACCCTCCAAGTTCATAAAAGTCTAAGAACAAAAAAAAAAACAGAAAAAGTCATTCCTAGAGTTTTATGAACTTGGAGGGTTGTATTGGTGATTTTGATGATTATAATTCTGTTACTACGCACGTCTTACAACCGCGAATGAAATTTTAATCAAAATAAAACCTAGCAATAGTCTGCGAATTGCTAAAAACGCAAAAAAAATTGAATTTCGCGGGCTGGTTGGAGCATTCACCTTAATTAGATAATTTAGAAATTCAGTAAGTATTTGTTTGCAACCTTAATTTAATTCGATAAATATTTGAACATCAACTGATTTCGTTCGGAAATCAGTTGATCGTTGTTTTAAATATATCTATACCTACATAATAAAATAGTAGGAAAATCAAAACTGTACATTGAATATTTTTTTAAAGAATACTTGGGGTGTGATCTACAATCGATACAGAAGCCAAAAATATAGTTTTTAGAATTTTTGTCTATGTGTCTGTATATCTATCTGTTTGTCTGTATGTATGTCCGGGATAAACTCATAAGTCATAAAGTACTGGATGGATTTGAATGTTTCGTTTTTGTTGTATAGGTATTAGGTCTGGCCAACACATAGGCTATAATTTATTTTGGAAACTTGAACACCTGGCGCAGAACCGCAACAGACTAGCTAAACTTTAAGAGATACAAAAATGGTGCAAAAGCAAAAATTGTTCCACGTGATGAGCATTTTCTGCTGAGAGAATAAAGTTGAAGATCTGGAACACCTGATGTGGAACTTCAGGAGCCCAGCTACACTATAACATATACAGTAATGACGTCTTAGCAAAGTTGTTCAGCCTGATGAGCACTCTCTGTTGACATAATATAAATTGAAGATCTCGAACACCTGATGTGGAACACCGAGAGCCTAGCTACACTATAACATACCGGAATTACTTCTTGGCAAGAGTTGTTCAACCTGATGAGCATTATCTATTGATGAATAAAAATTGAAGATCTGATACACTTGATGTGGAAATCAAAGCTGTCACTAATTTCCCTGTAGGTATACCTAATTATAAAATAACATAAGCTGGCAACAGTTTGTATGTATGGATGTTTGTTACTCTTTCACGCAAAAACTGCTGAACGGATTTGGCTGAAATTTGGTACACAGATAGTTTATAACCTGGATTAACACATAGGATAGTTTTTATCCCGATTTTATGTTCCCGTGGGATAATTTTCGAGTTGTAGCGGGTGAAACCGCTGGCAGCAGCTAGTATATTAATAAAAATTATACTTTTCTGGCCAAACTCCCATTATTTTTTTATCTGAGCTCTTGGAGTCGGGTATCAAGCTTAAATTTTCAGATCTTTGATTTTGACGACCCCGTTGTCGCTGGCATAAGCAACATGATCCGCGGACGAAGTCGCGGGCAGAAGCTAGTTACTATTATTTATTACATAGGGGCTATAAACTACATATATCTAACACATGCATGTTCCCTATTCTGAAAAATCTGAAGCTATTTCTCAAGTTTTAATCCTACGTTTGATACTAACTATTTAAATGTTGGCGTCTCTTAGAAACTTGTAAGTCAGTAGGTATCCTTCGCAAACCAAAAAGCTAAGAAGACAATAATTACCTAAATAGGCAAGAAGGAACTAACTGTTTCAGCCTAAAATCGTCTTTTAGGTCCGATCTATCTCTGAACCTAAATTCATCAACATCGAATCAGTCGTTACCTGAATATACTTACAGAGTAACAAGCTTCAAGATTGTGAAAACTTGTTTTGAGGCCCTCCTAAACTAAATTTAGAATAGTGATAAAAATGCATCTTCAACATAATTTTGATTTTTTATTACGTAATCATGACACTAAGTTATCATGACTAACATAATTATCATGATTTTGTGACGTAAAGTGTACTTCTATATCAATTTAAAACAAGACGGCTGCTGTGCTGCGTGTCGCGGGTTCGATACCCGCACGGAGCATTTATTTGTATGATCCACAAGTAATTGTTTCGGCTCTGGCTCGGCACCCACAACACAAAAGAAATTCCTAGAGGGGGGCAAAGTAAAAAAAAAAATTAAGGAAAAACATTGTTCCTCGTTCGTATACTTGAGGCACTTTTTCAAACAATAAACTCAATACCGAGCGATACATTCAATTAGCTGTAAATAAATTAAAACCACGCTAAAAGAAAACAACCTGGCAGTCTTTATTTTGGGTTTGCAACAAAATTAAAACAGCCTGTCTGAGCTATTGTTGAAAAGGATTGTTGATAAGAATCTGATCGTTTTCTCATGTCTTTCATGAATTTACAGCAGTCAGTTTCATTTAGGTATAACGACGCGGTTGGCACAGTGGCTCAGCGATCGGTTCTCTGCGCTGAGTGTCGCGGGCTCAAACGCCGCACATTGGTCTGTGTCCTGCCCCGCACGATACCTAAAAATACATTTTGTATGTCCTACAATTAGTTGTTCCTGGTCTGGGTGTTTATCACGTATGATGTAGGTACTTACAGACAGTGAATCTACCACGTGAGTTCGACAAACTCGCCCGCCGAGGAAACTCTTGAAACAATCCGTGAGGACCGGTGAGGACTTGCGTCAGGCGGAATGTGGGAACGCCGTGGCGCCTCTTGAACCACTCCTCAAAGAGGGATTTTACCGCCACAATTTTGACATGGCCTGCCCAGCCCATCATAATTTTATTGAGTTATTTTTCAAGTAGAACCAGACCTAGGAGTTCCTGAGATAAGCGCGTTCAACCAAGCAAACACACACTTCAGCTTTAAAATATTAGTACAGAAGTTTCTAAAACGAGGTCGAGTACTTCATCTAGGACCAGCTTGCTGTTCACTCTTACAGGGGGATCTCCCAGTTAATGTTATCATGATTATAATGTAAGTGTTCTATATTTTTAAAAGCGAAAGTTCACTTACTCACTTCTCACGAAATCTCAAAAGCTATTATACCTACTAGGAGTTTCAAATAAGTACGAGTATTGCTTGGGAGTTTTTTTATTTAGATTTACGAAAAGTACCTTCCTACTCCTACCCATAAAAAATTGTGACTGGAAGTGGTATACCACAGAGGAAAAAATCGATATTAGCGAGGATACAATAGCTATACCTTACATATTTTATTGATATACTTACGCGTTTGAGGTAAGTAAGTAACAGCACCATATCGCGTGGTGCACTTTTTTTTTGAAACGATACAATATGTTCAGTTCATGCATTATCAGTGCACCTTCAAGTACCTACAATACTTAGTACTTGCTAGTACTTGCTACAATATACTGCCTAGATTTTTAGTAGGTAGATCACATATTTGATTAATTGTGCTGGACGAAATGCAGGCAGTGTTAATAACACATATCTGCCTAACTTTTCCAGGCAAACATTAATTACATTATGTAACGTAAATGTTATTTGTGTTATACCGAGTTAGCAACATTTAAGGCAATTAAATGTAGGTTACGAGTTACAAAGGGAGGGTAAACAAATTGAAATGCGTCAACACATTTTTGAGCGTCCTCCGGATGCAGAGAAGGGTTGGTCGTGTCGTAGTCTACGCGCACCGCGGTCGCGCAGGCCCTTCGGCAGCCCGCCCGCGCCCTGGCCACTCTGGGCGGAAAACCTTTGGTAGCTGATAGCAGACAGTCGCGCACCGCTCGCTACCACCGCTACACTCATCGATCGGTCTTAACACTGATACTGTGCCTAACGCGTTCATTGAAACTGTGCCGTGCCTGTGAAATTACTGAAACACTACACCATGTCCTTCGATAAAGACGAACTCCGTGACGAGTAAGTATCGTAAACTCGTACCTATCTATTTAATCTTCCTCGGTACTTAATACGGCAATGACTGTCACTCACCACAACTTAAACTAGGTGAATCGATGGCTGGGTATATTAAATCATTAAACCGAGATATTATGTCTTGTACGGTGTTGTGTCTAGAAATGGATTTGCTGAAAGTTGTGATGCTTCTGTTAATGAAATCTTATTGAAAATCATTGGGATGGAAATATCTGTTGGGTAAACGAAATACGAGGAAGGAAAAGTTGATGTAACTTTTAATTGTTGGCAGATTGTTGTTTGTTTCATTTAAATTGGTCTTTGAGTACAATGTGCTAAAGTCAAACAATAAGGAGGCGTTGGATGTCTCGAGCGACTATTATGCTGCTTTGCAGATTGTTGCTTCAGTAAACACTAACATTACCTACTCTTCTTAAATGTTATCTGTGTAAAAAGGAAAAGTGCTGTCTCTTCCATGTCATTTTACTTAGAATAACAGCTCCCTTATGTACTAAAACCTGACGATACGAATAAATGCTACAGTGCCTTATGTATATCGTGCTGAAAAGATGACCCATAACGCAAGTAGATCTTGCATTAGATAAAGGTCATATTATGTTGTGAACAGTTGGTTTAATTAATGTTTTAATTGGTGAGTCGGTACATAATAATGTTGTGTTGTTCACGTTGATGAATGAAGCGTGTTTATTGTTTTGATTGTCAGGTAGACAGTCCTACTAACATCAATAGTTAAGCATTCAGCCGTGTAATAAAATATTTAAATGTAATATTATAAAAAAAATGATATTTGTTTATGTGTATGATGTGATGTAGATAGATATTTATAATTTATAGAAACATTAGCGGAAAAATAACAATGCCTTGCAACAAAAAGTCTCTTTTAAGCGGATTCTAAAGAACTCTTGACTGTAATATTAACCTATAGTATTTTCTGTTATATCGACCTAATTAAATACCTTGTTATATAACGTCTTGATAATTGCTGATAATCGCCAGTTTTGATAAAAAATAGGTGTGCTATAAACAGCTGTAAGAACTGCTCAAATGGCAATAGTAAATTCTTTATCTTATCTCAATGTGATTAAGGATTATAATTAAACTTCTCTGTTTGGAATTAGTCAAAGTATTAGCAATTGAAGACATTACCTTTATCAAAAACCACTATTGTCATAATTATTAGTTTTACTGGAGAATCAAAAAACTTCTTCACATCTTCACTTTATACTTTTTATAGTTAAGTTGATATTAATTGTAATTAGCACTAAATTAGCACATTTCGTTGTTGTTGACATTTTTTAAATTCTATAAAAATCCTAAGCTAAACCTGAGAAGGTGACAAAGGCTGTCAAGTAGAAGAGAGTAAGAAAAAGTTTGGTTGGACTCAAAAAAATTAACAAAAGAAACTATCAAAACCATTCAAATAAAATAAACAATGTATGTACTTATACACATGCATAGTATTTTGCTTATATTGAGGGGATTAACCCAACCACAGTATCAAACCAAGACAGGTCATTTTCTGTATGACTGTAACACACATTGCACTTAGGGCCTCTTCATAACATTTTCAGAAACAGATAACTTTATTTATTCATATTTCGGAGTTGTTAGAGTAACAGTAGGTAGTTTAAAAGACCACGAAGCAGATGATCACCCCTTAGCGGTCCTGAGATGGTACCTTTAAGTAGGTATGCTCCATGATCGGTTCCTATACTTCTTTGGTTTGAAACTTATCACAGCGCGGCGCGGCATATGGGCTTACGACAGGTGCCACTGGCAGATGTTTCAACGTTCGACAGCTGCAAGCTACGCTTAGTTGGTAGGACCTATAGGATTATACATATAGTAGGTAATAAAACTTATGTTAAGAAAATAATCTTTCTCGGATACATTGACACCCAGAATAAAGTAGATAAAGGTTATTCATTTATAAGTCAATTTATGCTATAATGAAAAATTATGAAAAATTGGTGAAGAAAAATGCATATTTTCCTTATACCCTATTTTTCGGACTCTTTTTATCATGTTTACCATATAATTTTTTCAAGTTCTCTGTTTCTAAGAAAAGTATTAAAGTGCGGACAGACCCGAAAAAGAAATTTTACTTTGTCGGAAAAAAGCGACTTCAATAAATCAAAAGATTGAGATGTGAACTTACCTTCTGGTAATTTTGATAATGATAACAAAAAAAAAATTGTTACCTAATACCAATTTTATATTGGACACCATAAACAGGGCATTTCATGGGGTGTTAGAATCACTGGCTACGGCCTTGAAGATGTTGTTGAAAGCTGTATTTAAACATCGAATGTTGGAATAAATCTTTAAGTAGTTTCGATCCATTTACAAATAGTTCGCCTTGGAACTTGCTAAGTTAGTTGACGTTAACTCTACACTGCGATGGCTGTAAACTTTAACATCTGCTGCCAGAGTTGGTTCCTTGGCAGCATCGTTAAATTGTGGTGTTTAGAGCAATATTTTCTTCTAATTGATTGTTAAAGACGAGATAAGGTTTACAGAGCTACCTACAGCCATTATTTATGATGTTAAGAATTTAACTTTTGCTCTACATCAAGCAAAGTAGTATAGTTAATACACTACTACAAAATATTATTCGTCGAAGAGTGATAAGAAAAGAGTTGCCAGGTAAAAAAATACAGACAGATAATCATCTTCAATTAACAGATCAGAGAACAGCTAAACTTTGATTTTTCGTTTGCCCCTAGGAATTCCTACTTTAACGTTACGTTGTTGCGTTAACAAACATTGGAATTCACACTAAACAAACTCCCAGAATTGGAACAACTACCCGCAGATCATACAAATATGTACGTAGTGCAGGAATCGAACCAACGATCCGTGCGCAGCGTTCGATTAATAAACCACTACACGAATGTACATAGTCGTTAGATAAGAGAATTTCGTAGATTGTGATAAAAATTATTGGCATCCCGACTGTGGTACACATTTATTTTATAATAAAACTTAATTATTAACAGCTTAATAGAAACTGAAAGGTAGAAACTTTCATGTTGAAAACAAAGGTAACATAACAAAAGGAAATATGATTATTTTCCTCAATCATAATGTTTTAAACTGTAGAACTAGGGACTATCCTTTGTTGACTATGAGTGTTTACCTAAAACCTGCGTCATATCACGTCTGCAAATTCGAGTTGACGTCATTCTGCCGTTACTCATAAGATCATGTTTAAGTTCGAAAGTCTTGTGCAATTCGGAAAAGAAACATTTTTTATTTAACTTTGCCCCACATTAGGAATTTCTCCTGTCTCGTGGGTGCGTTTACAAACATAGAAACTCACATACACAAACACCCAATCCCGGAACAAGCACTGGTTGGTCATAAAAAAAATTGTTCCGATCGGGGATCGAACCCGCGACACGCTGCGCAGCAGTCCAATTGCTCAGCCACTGCGCTACTCGTGCCGTTAACTATACATACGTACATACATATACTTAGATGATCTTTTACATTTAGAAGCAGTTACCTGAGTAAGATATAATGTTACAATTTTAGGTGTCGGGTTCATAGAGGAAGCCTTCCTTTAAACTCCTGAGATTCATCCCCATTCTCCCATCTACCTATATAGTGTTGCCACAACCATCTAACGTTCACATCGATGTGTTTATGACAAAAATACTTTTTTGATTATTTGTGTCAGTTCGAATCCCAGTGCGAACAAAATAATATTTTGTATTATTATGATATTTTTTTTAATTTGCAGTGGTGCAAATATAACTGGCAAAATATGGGTTTTATTACAACATTTCTATAGTAGCGTACAGCCCTGCCCTTCCCTTTCGCAAAAAAAACTTTTTGACAGGTCTCCGTCATCCTATAAGAAATAGGTCATGACCTGATCAGCTAAATCTGAACTGAGTCGATGTTTGTTTGCTATGGATCTTTAATTTGTATGGCTTCGATTAACCAGTGTACTACTTGATGTCTGATTAGGTGCCAGTGCCACCCATTACTCAAATCCAATTAGTTTCCGACGGAACCTCTATGGTTGTTAAGTACCAAGTCAACGTCTTGAAATTGCTGAATCGCATAACTTCCGTGAACAATTTAATAATGCGTTCCACACAATTTTACTCCTTTACTCGGAATTATTAAAGTTGTCTGTCTGTGACATAAATTACGATGCAGTATACATCGGGGCTTGTACTTCGATAGCGCACATCATATTATTGTGTTAACGCTCAATGGAACGCTGTATGTGGCGTAATATTTTTTTATAACTACAGGACCACACCGCAAAGTTGTGTGTAGTAAAAGTTTTCGTGGATTCCCAGGCTGCTTTATGCGAACCGTTCGTTCAGCGAGTGTAGTATTCGCCTTTGGAAAGTCGATCAAACAATACGTTGTAACCGTTCGGTGCGTCTCGTGATACGCTGTCGTGTGCTTTTCTTTATTTGTTGTAAAGCAGCAAGAGTCGGGTTGACATTGTGTGTGATAAATATTTATTCATTAGTTATTAGATTTAATAAGGTAAGAATTTATTTATAGTATTTTTTTATTTGCGTTAGTATTTTTTCATTGGTGACCTGACCTTCTAACTCATAATTTAGATTTTAGCGATATAAATATATATTAGATATAATTTTGTATCTTCTTCACAATATTTGTATGGCAAGCATGAACTTTGCAACACACACAATATTGTGATTATTATAGTATGTCCTTATTATCCTTGTGATAATTTATTAGAAATTTATTTCTAAATAATTCGTTTGAGATAAGATTTTCGTCATAACAATGCTTCAAACAGTTACCGCTAACTGTTTCAACATCGATTAGTGGTTAACCTTGATTAAATTGTTTGCAAACAGATTGTATCAACGTAGTTTATTATCGCAACGCTCAAAAAATAACATCTTGCGATAACCTTTGATATAAAATGATTCGCTGAATAAACCAACAGTGATGTAAGTAGATTCGACTTCCATGATTTCGTAGTTCTAAAGGTCAGTAAGGTTAAACTATCAACGTGATTTTTTAAAAACAGTGTTTATTTTGTAAACAAAGCTATTCCAGGAGCTCTTCTTTACTAGTAATTTTATTAATTACAGTTCCAAAGTTAAAGACAAAATGCCGTGTGACTGTAAGGTGGAAGACTCAAATGCATCCTCTCAGCATCAGAACGGATGCGAGTTGAATGCTCGTCGCAGTTCGACCGGACAAAATGGACATCATCACCCCCATCGGAGGCTGTTCCAGGAAGACAACGGCCAGGAAGAAGTCAAGAAAAGCTGCCCTGATGAACCAGTAGACAGAGATACTGTTAGGTTGTGAATTGTGAAATATTTTTGGAGGCAGGAAAATAGCGGCAGTTTAGTGATAGTACTTTGTAGGTACTTACAATAAAAATGTAGCTCTCTACTATCCCGTTTTTCAGACCATATGTAGTATGTTGCCATTACAATGCCACGGCATACAGCTGTGCTTTTAGTTCTCAGGGTTCTCTACAATCTTTTCCCCATAAGCAGTTGGGGAAATCACTGATCGTAGTATTTCTTGTGTATTTATTTGGCTTTCCTTCCCTGTACTGATGACTTAAAAATACCTATAATAGACACTTTAGTAACCGTTACATGGGCTTCCCGAGAACAGGTAAAGTTAACAACAAAAGCAAATCTTGTGAATAAAAACTCCCCTACGAAATCATACAAATTAAAGAGTTCGCTCTAAAGAATATCGCGAATGTTGTTGTGTAGACGTGATCTAAAGGTACTTACCCTTATTTGAGCTTGTAGATACTCATGTCCGACCCTTTTTTCGCCAGGTACCCCGATGGCACGGTGCGCCTGCGGAACCCTAACATCGAGCTAATGGACCAAGATATATTATACCACTTGGCACTCGGCAGCGGTTCTCACGATCTCGTCGAAATGTTCGGGGATGTTAAGGTACCTACTTATTGTTGATACTATGGATAGGTACTTACTGGAATTTCTGGTTAGACTTGTCTTGAAAGACGAATTATGCGATTCGATGGCCGATGACTAAGGTACGAGATGTTAAAGGATGTTATGTTTTTCCTTCACATTTAGCCGTCAATCAAACATTCTGTACCTACATCAAATTACGGAAGACTGCAAAAAAAATGCTGTGAAGCAACTTTTTTTTGGCATTTTATGGTAGAGTTGAGCTCTACCGTAAAATGTTACGAAAACAAAATAAAGGATATGGTATATAGTTCAAAAAACCGTAATAACGAGAACACGTGCCGTTGGATTTCGTAAAGGGTCTTCCTTATTGTCTTGTGTAATTACCATATCTTTCATAGATCACAATAAGTTAAAGTTATCTCGACCTATATCTTTAATTTTAAAGCTCATTTTTGTCTGCAGTTTGTATGCATGGGGGGCACTCCAAAGCGGATGGAGCAGTTTGCGTACACGATCATGGCAGAGATCGGTCACAAGCTGCCGTGCGGGACCACGCTGCAGGACATCAGCCAGTTCTCCTACAGATACTCCATGTACAAAGTGGGGCCTGTACTTTGTATTAGTGTGAGTATCTCTAACACAAAATTAGGCAACCACGGATCCTCGACACTGTCTACAGGATGTCGGCTAGTAGGTCAACCAAAGCTTGGTTATAGACTATTAACCTGTACACAGTTCCGAGAAGTCTATAGCATTTCCGAGCCTTCACTATGAACAAACACATAATGTTTTGGAAAAAATCGTACATGTACATGTACCTAATACATTGTTTGAGAAATTTGTCTGTTTACCGTCGTAAAAATCGCGTCGAATATTGTTGAATTGTCAAAACGCGAAATGAGAAATGCGAGTGTAATTATTAGATACGTCATATTCGCTGTTGATTGGCTATTTTTTAAGCAACAATGCAGTGAACTAAATCAGTTTAATCTATTATCCTACAGCTCGTACCAACACGAGAGAAAAAGATAAAGCAACCCGACTAAGATCTTGAATTTCCCGAAGGGGTATGTAGAGATACAATTATGTTTCAAGTCTCGTAGAAACATAATTACTATTTGTTAACCCGAGGGATTTCTAAAAAAAGGATGAAAAAGTTCATATTATTTCTGAATTAAAAATAAATAACAACTACTAACACTACTGAACAATGTTAGTGCTCCTCTGTTGAATGAAATAACCTTCAAACCAAGTACTTTGCATTGCATTCAGCTCGTTATGTTCGCATTGTATTTCATACTTCATGCGTGCTTTACTTATGTAGGTACCTATAACATAAAACTAAACATTTTTTTTCTTTTTTATGATATCAATCACGTCATTACAAACAAAATAAATCATATTAGTGTAAACTTTATAGAGAAATAAATATTTGGAGCGATCATGCAAAATTTTATACAGTTCTTATACAACGTGTGTAGTTTTAAATTAGACAAAGCACAAAGGTAGTGACAATGGTCTCATTAATGCCTAATTCGATATGTACGGTAAGGCTT